>CAWTZC010000174.1:0-600000 GCA_963919715.1 Microtus obscurus | reverse complement strand
ACTGTCAGGCATGATAGAGTACACCTGTAGTCACAGCACTCGGGAGGTAGAGGCAGGAGGATTGGAAACTGTAGGTCATCTTCAGCCACTAATGTGTTTGAGACCAGCCTTGGCGACATGAGACCCTGTCTACAATAGTACTAATGATAACAGTGTTGATGATAATGAAGAGATGTCTAAACACAGTCCTGTAAGTCATAATTTTGGTCACACTCACAATGGCATCCTTACCGTATTAGTAAGGTTCTATTTAGCAGTAGTTTAATCGTGAATTTGTCAATGAAAAAGGCATGGGAAGTAAAATTCTATGAACTATTTCACTTACAGTAGTGTTCCTTTTATACAAAGCATCACAGTGGAAAACATCCATACTGCCATCCAACTAGCTATCTCGTTTATTTCCAAAGAAAATCTGTAAAATGATTAAGCTGGGTTGCAAAAGATGGGTTAGGTTAAAGCAAACAGTGCTTCTGAGATCACTTTCGGGAAACAAAACCCACGCAACGTAGGTTCCCACAGAGCACAGAAAACAGGAAGGGGCCCGCAGCTTCTGTGTGCCCAATTTACCAGTAAACATTTGCCCGAGGCAAGCCCGCCCCCAATGGGCGGCCTTATCCCTACATAAGTGTGTGCTTGTTCTCTTGCTTTTAGTTCTTGCTTCTTTCTGCTAGATTTGGTTCCTGGTCCCTGTTCATGCAGAGAACTGTGATCTAGGGCTGTAATCTGTGAGTCTATCCCTTAATAAATAATTCTTTATTATACATAATTCTGAACAGGTATGGGATTATTTTGTAATTTATGTCATCATCTGGCACCTGAACGTGGGATCCAGTTCACCCATTTTGGGATCAGTTTGCCAGGCACATAGCACATTGGGCACAGACTCTCTAGCCCGTGGCTTTAGCAGGCACTCAGACACAAAAGGCTACACTCCCTGACTCACAACCCACATGTTGACTCTCGGCAGATTACACGCTGTTATTCCTGCTGCTGCCTGCAATCCCTGCAGTGCACACTGTCTGCAACTCACACTGATGAGAAACTTTGTTTTTTTTTTTTCTTTATTCTGGGTTGCAACTCTCTGAATCGTTTGATCACCTTAATAACTGCTATTCCCTGCTGCTAGCATGTCTTGGCCATGAGGCTGCAACTGTGACACCTGCTGGCCCATAACAATTATTACACCTACTCCAATCCATTATAATTGCCTTATGACAGGTAAGATCTGAAAAACAACAAAAATTACAGATAACATGATTACCTTGGAGTTCAATAATTATTTTGCTTCTACTATGGATGATATTCTATAAGGTTTATTTGATTTTCCTTCTACATCCCTTCATTTAATTCTAGGAATTAGTTTTGTTTTTCATATTATCTCATTAAAAATGGTTTGATAACAGGGCTAAGAATGAGACAATTTTAGAAATAATACAGTCTTTACAGACTAATAATGGATACCTAGTTGAGAAGATCAATACGATGGAGAGGGATAGCATCAATTTGACAGAATTATCTGAAAGAATTTGTTACCTGCCTTTCCAGTAATAACAACAGAGAAGGTGATTGGTTCCAGAAACCCTAGGGTCATCAAGGAAGATACATGGGAGCCTGTCCGTATGAATGATCTCAAAGAAATTAAACAGGCTGTCATGACTTTTGGGATGCATGCCTCTTTTGTTAAAGAGATGCTAAAATCTAGGGCCACAACAAGCAGAGCTACCCCCTCTGACTGGTTTCAACTGACCTCTGCAGTCCTTGAGAGTGGGCCGCAATTAAAATGGAAATGCTTATTCAGGCAAGAGGCTAGACTTTTAGAACAGCAAGAAAAGGCGAAGGGAAGTGACATTTCCCTAGATAAAATTCTAGGTGAAGGACTCTTTTCTGACCCTCAAGAACAAGCTAATTTGGATGAAAACACACTCTTCATGTGCACTACAGCAGCCTTAAGGGCTTGGGACAGGGTACAAGACCCAGGACAGAAAATGGAATCATTTGTCACCATTAAACAAGGTCAGAGAGAACCCTTTAGTGATTTTTTACAAAGACTTACTAAGGCTGTGCAAATAGGGATATCTGACCCAGATGCAAGATGTATAATGATTGAGACTTTGGCTTATGAAAATGCAAATGTGGAATGAAAAAAGATTTTGGGGCCTTTAAAGTTCAGATCAGCACCCTTGGAAGAATGGGTCTTGCATACACTGGATGTTGATACATTTGATTATGGCACTGAAGCATGGGTAGAAGAAGCAATTTCCAATGGTAAAAGGAGACACCAGAATGCCAAATGTTTTAATTGTGGTAAAATGGGTCATATGAAAAGGAATTGTAAACAACGGATTTTCAGAAATAATAATAATGCATCTTCTGGAAGTAACAGAAATAGGAGGACTCAGCCTTCAGGTTTATGTAGAAGATGTGGAAAGGGCAGACACTGGACGAATGAATGCAGATCTACAAGGGATAGACAAGGCAACCTGATACAGACGGGAAACATGAGAGGGGGGGCCTCACAGGCCCCCATGGCAAACATGGTTCAGTCATTTCCAGTTTCTGCAGAGAACGTGCCTCGTCAGGACAATTAGGAAACCCCATGCCTACTGTTACAAACAATAATGATCAGAAAGATGAGTTACGTGTGTTTTGGCAAACTTCTATAAATGATCATGTTTATTTTTAGGTTAATCAGGTCTTCTAGTTACATAGAGATTATATTTAGTATAGGTAGTATAATCTTCAGCCTCTTTAAAGAGCTGTAGAAAATGGCCTTTAATCTAACCTAGAATTCTGTGCCAATGAGACACAATTACTCCTGGCAACGCCACTCTACTCCCGAGAGAACGTTGAGCACCAAAGACACTCCACTGGGAGCTTGTCTTCTTGGCAGAACTGGCCTTTGGGTTAAGAAAAGCCCATACCTCAACTACTGACAAAGATATGAAACAGTATTGTCTTATCTTGCCAAGACAGGGTAGGATAATTCTAAGAAAGTTTCTTGCATTTGATAATGGTATGTCAGTTATGTTAGGCCTTAGCCAAAGTTGGTTGACTCAACATTGCAAACGAGACTTTGGGTGATTGCCCAGGTAGTCAGTTGTCTCTGTCATTTGTGGCACATTTTGGATATCTCTCATTTGTTAGGTAATATTTATTCCCTTCTCAGATCTTTGACGGAGTTGAAGATTATATAATTGTAATTACTCTCTACATTATTTAGACTCCTTGAGATAAAATGTCTGGTAAAACTTTTGTTCTCAATATTGTTTGTTATATTTATTATTTGTTATTATTGTTTATAGCTGTATTTGGTTTAGTTCTGTCTTATTTAGACAAAAAGGGGGAGATGTAGGGATAAGCCCTCCCATTGGGGGCGGGCTTGCCTCGGGCGACTGTTTACTGATAAAAAGAATTGGGCGCGCAGAAGCTGCAGGCCCCTTCCTGTTCTCTGTGCTCCACGGGAACCTAGGTTGCGTGAGTCTGGTTTTTACATTAAAGTTGTGCAAATATTTATTACAACTTGTCTTCATTAATCTAAGCCACCACACACTTACAGCTGAATTCATAGTATAAGAGACCAGGCCCACATGGGCTAGAATCTTAAAGGCTATTGGCTGAAGGAGCTCCCAGAGTAGGATGCTTCGCTAATTTTCACTGATGGCTCTTCTAATGGGGGGGGGTTGCATATGTAGATATGGCAAAGGACATGCAGTGCAGATAGAACCAGGCTCAGCTCCAATAGTCGAGCTGCAAGCTGTGGCTATAGTGTTTCAACACTTTGCAAAAGAGGCATTAAATCTATATACTGACAGCTGATATATTTTTAATGCTCTTCAGGTCCTAGAGACCATCCCTTATATTGGGACTAACAACAAGCAAGTTAAGATGTTGTTCCAGCAGAATCAAGAGGCCATACAACAATAGTGAAGAACATCTTTTGTTAATCTAAAATAGGTCTTATAACCTTATATTTTCAACATTATATAGAATATATTTTAAAGCAGAGTTGAATCACATGTAAAATATATTTTCAAGTAGAGTTGACTCACATGTTGTAAAACATTTAACCACATATTTGTCATCATTTAAAAGTATATACCAATTTAAGATAGTTGAGATTTATTACTTTTTTTGTCTGGAAGGAGATACAGTGAACAGAGATCATTAGGATTGCTTAAAACATTTTTAACAGTAAGTGAATGTACAAATATATGCAGTTCTACAAATACATGGGGCTGAATTTAAGTTACACATAAAGTTAAATAAAAAGTGAAAGAAAGCTGACTTTTAATCTCTCACTGATACTTTGTAACAAGAGACAGGGCATTTAAAGGAAGAGAGAAAAAAGAAAGAACCTGGAGAATTAAAGTTGCAAATTGTTAACAGATGAAAGAGAACAGAAGAGTTGCAGGTTATGCGGCAGCTGTTCTGGCTGTGGACCTGCTGCTCATACCATTTGGCTAGACACCGACCCTCAAGAGTCTGTGGCTCCTCCCTGTCTTAACCTCATAAACATGGCAACAATCATGCAGTTGCCCTTACCAAAGATGATGGCTGTCTACGTGCTGTAACTCTTTCTGTTTTTGTCCAGCAGCTGAAGTTAGAAGTGTCTATGGTTTTGCCAGCCTGTTTCCCACGGGCGAGGCAGAAGGATCAAGGACTGCTCAGAACATTATCCATTCATCCACAAGATAATGGAGACCAAGGGCACGAAACACAAAGGACACAATGTCCAAAGTCACAAGGTAGAGATAAAGAGTCACCTGAGAGGCTCTGACCATGAGGGGAACCATATCCCGGAAAGGATCCACAGATCTGAGAAGCGTGCTAGGGCCCTAGGCCCAAATAATGACGGCACCGCTCAGTGTGTGCAGTGCTAGGCAAAGCCAAAAGGCCTTGCTCATGAGAAGTGGCAGAGGTGATTGTTGGCAAAAGCTGACTGGGAGGAGGGGATCTTACCATTGTAGCTGGGGTTGCGTGGAGAATGGCAGCAGACAGGGAGATGGAAAGTGGGTGATTGTTAGGTTTCCATCACCCAGAGCTTTGGCAAAATGTCTAGCCACCCCAAACACTGGCACTTCCGGGTTCCAGGACCACACATGTGCTATTAATCAATCAGGCAATTTACATAGCCATCCGGGGCCTTCGAATCCTACATGAAATCCATGCAGTATGGTCACATTATCTATGCATGCTACATAAACCCATGTCCGCATGTACTAAGCTATCTTTAAAAACTGAACACGTATGCTCCAAGCTCTTTTTGTCCCTCTTCTGAAGAGGTAACTACTGCCTCCCTTTCTCCTCCTATCTCTATCCCCGTGGGCAGGAAGGAACACGGAGAGAGCCTGGTGGCTCATAAATGGGGTAATAGGACATTTAGAAGAGAGACAGATCCCATCCCAGACACTCACAGCCTGGCCAGGCAGAGTTTAACATGGCCGGATTACACACTAGAAATGAAAGACAGACAGACAGACAGAGAAGGGACAAAGTAGAGACAGCACTTCCAACTACTGATCACTGGTAAAATGTAGGCTGACAATATGATGTGGGAGTGTCATATGTCAAGCTGTTGATTTCATTGGTTAAGCAATAAAGAAACTGCTTGGCCCTCATAGGTTAAAACATAGGTGGGTGGAGTAAACAGAACAGAATGCTGGGAGGAAGAGGAAGTGAGCTCAGACTCGACAGCTCTGCTCTCTGGAGCAGAGATGTCATAGCTCAGCTCTTGGGGGCACACGCGATGAAGCTCCGACCCAGGATGGACGTAGGCTAGAATCTTCCCGGTAAGCGCACCTTGGGGTGCTAACACAGAATATAGAAATGGGCTACTCCAGGTGCGAGAGTTAGCCGAGAAGAGGCTAGATATAATGGGCCAAGCAGTGTTTAAAAGAATACAGTTTGTGTGTTGTTATTTTGGGCATAAGCTAGCCGGTGGCGGGAGCTGGGTGGCGGAATGCAACCCGCAGCTCCTACTCATCTATGTAACTTGATATCTGAGCGGGGAGGCACAGTTTCCTTGAGGGAAGAAAGAAAGTCAAAGTCTGAGCTTCAGTGTTCTAGAGGTTCAGTGTGGACCACGGGTCAGGTTGGCCATGGGTTATCACTTACAAGGTCCACTGGCCATTGAATGGGTGAGCACAAACCAAATCCGTAAGTCATCACATGGGATCTGTGACCCGGGGAACAAAGGGTTTTAAACACTATAGGCTGGTGATTGACCAGTCCTGGGTCTTTTCACGTGGAGAACCACTGTTGAGAATAATCCACTATCATGGATGCATGGCCAGAGGTGGGGGGAAGGACCTACCGTTAGTGTCAGGGTGTAGAATTTCAGCAAATATTGATTTGTTAAAAGGACCATATAGAAGGGTTACAGGTTACAGGATCCCCAGAATTCCTAAGCTTTAAGGGAGAGCCTACCAAGTTCACAGCAATGAAAGATTTATGGTGAGTGTGATCCTGGCAGTTCCCACTGTGGGTGGGGACCATGCAGGCAGGAAAGAGAATACACCATGCAGACAGAGAGTGAAATTTTATTAAAAGAGAGTATAGAAGGAAGAAGGGTAAAGGAAGAGAGAGAGAGAAGAGGAGACACAGGAGGGGAAGGGAGACAGAGAACTGCCTCTTCAGAAGAACAGTGGCCAGCCAGAGATTAAAGTAAGAGAACAGACCAGCCTGCCTCAGTGGGAAGGGGGGTTGGGCATAGATGGAGGTTGTCTCTTAAAGGAAATGCATACTGACAGGGAAGGCCAGCATGATCATAACAGAGACCCTTATCCAAATACCTTATCTTGGAAAATTCTTTCTGAGGAGCAGACATCATACTACAATTTCCTACTCTTACTGTATGGGCCTGTTCCCCTTCTACTGCTCCCACAGGGAAGATCCTGATGTCTGATTTCTCTACACTTATTAATGAACTCTTGCCTTACATGGCCTTCAGGATCTGGATCCAAATTGTAGGCATTTCATCCTGGGGTTCAGGTGTGTCAGTAATTCTCTAACATTCCTGTTCCTGATGTAATTAGGAGGGCACAAGGAAATCCCTGGTTCCATGGTAAGGGGCATTTTTTCCCAGCGAATTATTTTCTTCAGAGAGGCCAACATTGCACACATTGTTATCCTTTTATCAAAGCCCACACAGAATATCCCCAGGGAAAGGCATTTAACAGGACCTGACAGCATCATTAAAAGTGAAAGGAACAAGGTGCTGGAGGCGTGCGGTCTGCAGTGTGGAAACGCTGGGCCTGGTCAAACCGCGGTGGTCACCATGCAGTCCATGCCAGTTGCTAATATGTTTCTGAGCATTTGGTTTTTCCCTAATGACAGATGGGTGAGAATAGAAGAACAATGGAGGTCAGAGGTCAACGTGGGTGATTTATAGGATGCATGATACAGCTCTTACAAAGAAACTGACTGCAGCTATGCTAAGTGGGCATGATGCCCAATTTTCCAGGAATGGTGTTTGTTTTAAAAGTTAGCATTGTCCTAGAAGACATTCTTAAAAAAACACATATTGCAAAAAAAGTCTCCTCATATTTTTGGTAAAATAATCACTTCTTATTGCATGAAAGGAGACCATTACTATTATAATTTAAAACCACCACAAAGAGAAATACAGCACTGCAATGAGGCTGACATAGGAGGTTTACTGGAAGAGGTCAGGGAAGGGGCAGTGTTATGGATGTATGAGAGACCAGGGCAGGTGAGAGACAGACACAGCATGCAGACAGAGCACATGGGGAAGGTAAGGGATTGGGGGAGGACAGGAAGAAAAGGGAGAGAGGAAGGGAGTGCAGACTGACTTCGTGGGGAGAGAGAGAGAGGGAGAGAGAGAGAGAGAGAGAGAGAGAGAGAGAGAGAGAGAGAGAGGCAAAGCAGAAAGATACACAGAGAGAAACAAGAAGAGAAAGAAGAGAGAGAAGAAAGCAAAATTTCACCTTTTAGGGCCAGGGTACTGCCTGTCCTGAACTCAGGTGTGACACAGGGGTGACAGACTCTGTCAGGTGACACATTCTGTCAGGTCGTTAAGGGTTCCATAGCAGGCAGAGAAGGACTCATGTGCCTGCAGTTCCAGCCCTGGGGAAACTGAGCAAGAGAATAAAAAATTCAGGATTTCCCGGAACATAACACAATTCTCCAGTCTCTAAAATAACTCAGTTCTGAGGAGCCGCTTCTGCTGCTGTGGAGGACACCCTTGTCTCACCAAACAACAGACAAATAAACCAGTTCCCCAACTCCCAGAAACACCACTCTGAAGAAAAGATGTTTTATTTTTCTTAGTCTTATGAAATATTACTATTTAATCTATTTTAATTTTGTTATTTGACAATATTGTAAAATTACATTCTGTATTCTGGTTACTCCAAGTTCAGTATTGCCCTCTAGACATTCCCAGTTCCTCCCCAGATTCACCACTTTTGGTTTTGCTTTGTGACACATTGACTTTCACCAGGACTACCTGGAACAAGGTTTTGGCAATAGCCGTTTGGGGGACACTTTAGATCAAAAGTATAGCAGATAAGTTTGTCTTAATCTGACCAGTGAAAAACTGACTTCATCTTGTATTTGCTCAAGTTGGTGAAGGGAAGAAACAAGAATAGAATGAACGGGAACACTTGAAAGAAATTGTTTGTGGTTTACATCAAAGGCTTATAAACCCTGTGTCAGCAACCCCAGGGCTGCCACACATATTTCTCCATGGGACTTAGAAGCGCATATGGGGTAGTTGGCCAGACTGCCCCACTTTTGCCCACCTGGAGTGACTCTGCTCTGTATACACTGAGAATGTCTCTATCATTCTTACTTTTGGGGAACATACTTTAAACTAAATATATTTAGGAGCTTCGCGGCGACTGGAAGTGGCTGTGCGGCCGCGACTGGGAAGGAGGCTGCGGCGGCAGCGGCGGTGGCGGCGGCTGCCGGGACGGCGGAGGACACGGACGATGGCAGACTTTCTGAAAGGCTTGCCCGTCTACAACAAGAGCAACTTCAGCAGGTTCCACGCAGACTCCGTGTGCAAGGCCTCGTCATTGTGACAGAGAAGACGAACATCCTCCTGCGCTACCTGCACCAGCAATGGGACAAAACGAACGCTGCCAAAAAGAGAGACCAAGAACAGGTGGAGGTGGAGGGCGAGAGCTCAGCGCCACCCCGCAAGATGGCCCGGACCGACAGCCCCGACATGCCCGAGGACACCTAGGCCCTACACAGCGCCCCACGTCTGTCTGCTCTGTCCGTTCCTGCCCGCGTGTGTAAGCGCAGCCTGCCTCCTACCCAGCCCGCGCCCTCCAACCTCATAGGACCCATGTATTTATTTTCCTTGAGTTTTTATTTATGCTGTAACTCGTGTTAAGCATTGGTTAAAGGGACGTCAGGCCCAGCGCCGTGAGGTGTCAGTAGATGCTTTTTTTAAAGCACAGTGGTGTCCCCCACCCAGCCACCCGCCAGAGTCAACGCCAGGGTCCAAAGTCCGGGGCGGCCTGGTCTCCCAACAAGCGAGAGGCCTTCGCATGCTCCTTCCGGTTCCCACCCACAGGCCGGCTGGGTCTCGGTCCTGGAACCTCCTGGGGCCCTCCCATGCCAGCCCTTACTCTGAGCCCACGCCAGGGCAGGAGAGAGCCGGCTCTTATGGATCTTTCTCTTAAGTCATTTTATCATGGACTAGCCCGTGCTCCTCCTCCATCCCAATAAAAGGATCTTTCCCACTTCAAAAAAAAAAAAACTAAATATATTTAATATGATTCAAATATACATACAGAGGACACCAAGGCAACTGGATAATAAGAGGTCATTTGCTTTAAGGCCCCCAACTGGAAATAGCTTGAATTCCCAGGTCCCCTTGCACACAGTTGCTGGGGAAGGCTCTTAAATAAATGTGGTTGTGCCGGGGTTGTAGGCACAGATAGTGGGAATGCACTCATACCTCATATTTCTGAAGACATGTCTTGTGGGTGTATGATGTGGCAGTATCTTCTTTCTATCTGTTGCTTTCATTGATTAATTTATAAAGAAAACTTCTTGGCCTGATTGGGCAGAATTTAGAAAGGTGGAGTAGACAGAACAGAATGCTGGGAAGAAGGGAAGTGAGCCAGATGCCATGTCTCTCCTCTCCAGGTCTGACACATGGAGCCAGCCTTCAGGTCAGACATGCTGAATCTTCCCGGTTAACCACCAACTCGTGGTGCTACACACATTAATAGAAATGGGTTAATCATGATGTGAGAGTTAGCCAGTAAGAGGCTAGAGCTAATGGGCCAGGCAGTGTTTAAATGAATATAGTTTGTGTGTTGTTATTTCGGGTGTAGCGCTCACCATGTGGGAGCCGGGCAGGATAAAAAGCAGGCTAGCTGCCTCATCACTACAGGTATATGCTATAAATAAGTTAATACTAACACTATTGAGGCATAAGACTGCATTTGAAACCAAAATCATCTTAAGAACAAACCCCTGTGGCAGCCCACCACGGCTAAAGAAAACTAGCATCGTTGTCAGTTCTCCATTTAGAGAGATTCTGCTTCAGGGGAGACAGCCCTGTGTCTCTGGTTGTCCTCAGACTGCATGGACTCCAGGGGCCTGGAACGGATCACTCCAGCTCCCCTGTGCTAACCAGGCAACAGGCACTGGAGGCCAACAGTGTGGTGAGCTGAACTTCTAACAGCAACGCACAGAATACTGGGACTCTGCTCATTTAGAGCCCACTGATAGTTCCTCCCTACAAGTTATTTCACCTTGAAAATCATACATTAAGATCCGTTGTTTGTTCATAAAAGCAAGCCTGTGGTTTCTGTTAATAGGTTATTTCTAGACTGTTTCTCTTTAGTAAATAAGTATGAAATAAGAAAGTAAAGAGTGTTCACTTGACAGACACACCCTCCAGGAGCCCCTTCACGTCAAGCCACTTAATAACAATGAAGAAAGTGAATACAGGAGAACAGAGCAGCACACAGACCATGATAGACTTGAGGACCAGGATGTCGCACAGGTTTCTGGCAAAGGCAAAATGGCTGGGGGAGGTCAGGTCAGATTACAGTGCCACATCACAGTCCATCACCGTGGGAAGTCAGGGCAGGAGCCCCAGCAGAGCAGGAATCTGGAGGAAGGAGCTGAGGCAGAGGCCATGGAGGGGTGCTGCTCACTGGCTTGTTCCCCATAGCTTGCTCAGCCTGTTTTGTTATACAGCTCACAGAACCACCTGCCCAAGTATGGCACTGAAAACAATGGACAGGGCTTCCTCACATCCATTATCTATCAAGAAAATGCCCACAGTTTTGCCCACCGGCCATTCTAATGAGGTCATTTCCCAACTGAAGTTCCCTTTTCTCAGATGACTCTAGTTTGTGTTAAGTTGACATAAAAATTAGACAGCACGCTAAGCAAAGACATCTGGTCCTCAGAAGCCAGGTGACAATTGCAGGAGGTTCAGTGACCCTCAGGTTTCTAGCAGAGTTGAGCATCTGCTCAGGGATACAGGAGAAACTCTGTCTTAAAAACAAGAGAGAGAGAGAGAGAGGGAGGGAGGGAGAGAGAGAGAGAGAGAGAGAGAGAGAGACAGAGAGAGACAGAGAGAGACAGAGAGAGAGACAGAGAGACAGAGAAACACACACAGAGAGAGAGAGAGAGAGAGAGAGAGAGAGTAAGAAAGAAATAGAGAAAGAAAAAGAAATGCAATACTTGTTCAAAAACATGAGTGAACCACACACCACAATCAAACATTTGTGCACAGAAGACATATTAAAACCTGAAGAAACTCCGTGTTTGAACAACATTTAGAAGACAGCTGGATTAAACTGATTGGTTCAAAGAGTTGAGCCCATGAATTGCTGAGCCTTTCATCCTGTAAACACTTCCCACAGCAGTGGTCTGAAAACTGCTCTCCCTAGTGTTTGCTCTCCTACCACAGACAGCGCCCATTGCTGGCACTTGAAGTAAAGCTGGTAGGTGTCCACTGGGCGGTCCTTACACTCTTGGGTTTTGTTTCCCGAAAGTGATCTCAGAAGCACTGTTTGCTTTAACCTGACCCATCTTTTGCAACCCAGCTTAATCATTTTACAGGTTTTCTTTGGAAATGAATGAGATAGCTAGCTGGATGGCAGTGTGGATGTTTTCCATTGTGATGCTCTGTATAAAAGGAACACTACTGTAAGTGAAATAGTGCATAGAATTTTTCTTCCCACTTCTTTTTCTTTGACAAATTCATGATTAAACTACTGCTAAATAGAACCTTACTAATTAGGTAAGGATGCTATTGTGAGTATGACAAAATTTCTGACTTACAGGACTGTGTTTAGACATCTCTTCATTATCATCATCAACACTGTTATCATTATTATTATTAAGACAGGATCTCATGTCGCCCAGGCTTGTCTCAAACTCACTAGTGGCTGAGGATGACCTACAGTTTCCAATCCTCCTGCCTCTACCTCCCTAGTGCTGTGACTACAGGTGTACTCTATCACACCTGACAGTTGTGTGAAGCTGGGGCCCAACCCAGGCCTTGAGCATGCTCAGCAGGCCTCTACCAACTGAAATACACATCCAGCTCCTGGGCATTTCTTTTCTTACCTTGAAATACAACACAGATCATATACAAATATACAAACGATTGACAAAAGAAAATCTAAATCAATTTTCTAATAAACATAATATATAAATGTAAACTTAATGAAATTTCTAAAAATTATCTTTTGCTTAAATTTAATCAATTGGAAATGAGTCTTGAAAATCAACTCTTGTGAGATGTAGTTGGACTTGCTCCAATCCCAGCACTCTGGAGGCACAGAACAGTCAACTCTGAGTTCAAAGCCAGACAGGTCTACAGGATTTCCATGCCGACACAACCCTTTTCCATTTACTGCACTGCTTCTTCTCTAGACTGGGATGGACCATGGATCTAGTCCTTGGACCATATCTACAGACCTAGTTACCCTTGGCTCTCAGCAGTACCAGGGATGCTACTGCCGCTTCTTCAGGTCAGACTCCTTCTATTTGTTTGTCTATAAAGCTCTCTATCTATATACATATAGCTTATGTCTGTCCTTCTGTCTGTCCATTCATACATCCATCTGTCCACCCATCTATCTATCTGTCTCTCTACCTATAATCTACTTTTTCTTTATTAGGTTTTCCAAGAGAGAGTAACTCTGTGAACCCATGCCTGTCCTGGAACTTGTTCTGTATATCAGGCTGGTCTTGAACTCACTGAAATCTGCCTGCCTCTGCCTCCTGAGTTTTGGACTTGAAGGCTGGCCAAACTCATTCTAAAACCATCCATTTAAAATGAAATCCAGGTGAGTCTTCCATCAATCCTAGAGACAAATGAAACCTGCCAGAATCAAGTTTGAAGGTGGCAGGGTGTCAGCACAAAGGACCTGGGTGAGAGAAGAAAGTCAGAGGAAAGCGGCTCCTGGCTCCCAGCGCTGAGCCTTCCTGCACAGTGGCAAGCACCCAGGTTAGGACCCTCTTACTTGTACTCATAAAAACAAGTCCCTGGGTCTAAGTTGATGTCAAACACCCCTGTCTTTATTACTGGAAATGACAGGATGCTAAAAGATGTTTTGTGTTCATAAATACAACTTCATGTGCCCATTCCTGATTTTAACTTTCTCACTTAGAGATCTTCTTCTCTGATGTTAATAATTAACCAGAAAACTAATTTACCCAAACTCTTCAACACAGTTTACTTAAAAGTAGCTCTAAGAAGGTTGAATCCCATTGATTTATGCCAATTCCAGCCATGGGCCTTTGGGGAGCACTTTGCTTTTTAATTTTCCTGAACAAAACTTGGGGACAAGAACAAACGTAAGTAAAATGAGCCATCTTCACCTTCTTGGGTGTCTTAACTGTGGTGAGTGAAAAGGAGACTCAGAGCTGTATCGATTTGATAATAACTGTCTGCTCCTAACATAATGAGTGGGTAGTCTCAGCTGACCATGAGAGCCGTGGGCACGTCTGGATTTGGTGAGCAGCTAACAACACAACTGATCTCATGAGACGGAAACCTTTAACAATGACAGAGATGATTATTCATTTACTAGTCAGCAAAAGTGCAGAGTGAAACCGAGATCATCAATTTTATTGGCAGTTATTACCTAATTGTACTTGGTGCTTAGTTTGTGCTTTTCTTGGTCTAAGTGCAGTTAAGCAGGTCTAACTCAAATATGGTGATCTTATAAAACCAAACAAACAATCATAACTTCATTTTAATAATGATGTATAAGAATATTTTATAGTGGGTCATGATGTATTTGCACTATGGAAAAAATGAAACACTATGTTTGTAATAACATCTACATCATAAACAAATTTTTCACAATTTTATTGCTGCCAGAATCCTGTTCTTGTAAATACTGTGATCATCTTAGGATTGGAAGTTAACCGAATGCTACCTCACTGAACTTACTCTTTCTGTTGTTTGTTTTAAGATGAGGTTTCATCATGTTGTCTAGGCTGGACTCAGATCATATGCCCATGTGAACCTCTGCCTTCTGCCCCCTACTAGCTGGTACTCTAGGCCTTTGTTAATAAGCAGAGCCTGCTCAGTGCACATATGACAGGAAATCCAGACAGAAGTCACTGGCCAAAGGTCATACTGCTAGAAGAGAGGACTTTTACTGCAGTGTCCTGGTTAGCACATCAGTCCTCTCCTGTCTTTGTCACAAATGCATCTCTGGAAACACAAGTGTAAAAAAATGTGGGCTAATACCACAAGTTTGCACACGCGTCTACTCTAAGATTTCACTGCAAGGCCACACTCACCCCACTATGTTAACTACTTTTGTTATTCTGTTTCAACAGACAAGCAATTGCATCTCAGGGACATCCAGATTAAACCCTGGGACCTGGACTCTCATGATTCTTGTCCAGGGGTATTCAGATTCTCCTGCTCTACCCCATTGGCCTTGCTATGAAAGTCTTTCCTCTCTCTTTGAGACCATGAGGAAGTGTGCCATGAACAGCACAGTAGCTGATCACTTCGATTGATTCAGCAAATTTTTTGATCCTCATACTAGTTAGATTTTTGCCACTGTGACAAAATACTGGACAAGGCCACTTAAATGAGGAATTAATTGTGCTCAGATGTCAGAGGTTTTAGCACACCACTCCAGGAAGGGTGTGACAGCCAGGACAGCTCCTATGGGGCAACCCAGGAGTAGAGAGAGAATGCTTGCTCTCAAGCTCAACTCCCCTGAAACCCCGAACCCCATTGCACATGGTGATCTAAGGGACATTGTCCTTACCCACATTCATGTGGATGGCATCCCTAGTTAACTCTCCCTGCAACCAGCATAGGCACAGCTGGCCAGATGTATTTACTAAGCTCTGAGGCATTTGCAGTCGGAGAAAGAGGACAGTCAATCCAACTGTCATGACATCTACTTTGTGATGGGTTCTGAGGGTGGGAGAAGATGTTTTTAGAACTTGAATTCTATCTGAAGAATCAGATAATGAATGTGTGAGCCTATGAAAATTAATGAACCAATGAAGGAATAAATGAGTCAATAAAGAACAAATGAGCCAATGAGGAACGAATGGGCCAATGAGGAATAAATGAGCCAATGAAGGAAGGAATGGGCCAATGAAGGAGCAAATGAGCCAAGGAAAAAACTAATGGGCCAGTGAAAAACGAATGAGCCAATGAGGAACGAATGAGCCAATGAGGAATGAATCAGTCAATTACTGACAAATGAATATGAAGGCAGTATCCAGAGTGTAAAGAAAACAGCAGGATAGCTCATAGACCTAAGACCCCTATATATGACTATGTACTGATAAGATTCTTGGACATTGGTGATGTGCACATAGAGCCTGGAGGAAAAGAGTGGATGCTGTGCACATGTCTCCAGAGAAAACAGAAACAACCCTAGTGATCCCTTCCTGCGCAGATTCAGTGGTCTGAGCTTCTGAAAGTGCAGAGAACATACATAAGACGAAATTTCCTCACATGCAAAGACTGTTTTATAGGGTAGGGTCATTTCAGGTTCCCTATCATTAGCTGCCCCAGGAACTAACTGGGGGCATCGCCCTGGGCACCTGGGAGCCCCTCTAGATCCAAGTCTCTTGCCAACCCTAAGATGGCTCCCTTAATTAAGATGTGTGCTTCACTGCTCCCCTAACCAACATTCCTTTATCCCAATCATCCCGTTTCCCCAAGTTCCCCCCACCCTCCCCTTCTCACATTTCTCTCCCCTTCTCCCCTTACCCCCCCTCCCACCACACCGCCAAGATCCCATTTATTTGTCCGGCAGTCTAGCCTACTTACCATAACCAGGAGGATAGCTATATGCTTTTCTTTGGGTTCACCTTCTTATTTAGTTTCTTTAGGATATCATATTATAGACTCACTGACCTTTATTTATCTCTAGAAACCAATTATGAGTGAGTACATCCCATGTTCATCCTTTTGGGTCTGGGTTACCTCACTCAGGATAGTGTTTTCTATTTCCATCCATTTGCATGCAAAATTCGCGAAGTCATTGTTTTTTACCGCTGAGTAGTATTCTAATGTGTATATATTCCACACTTTCTTCATCCATTCTTCCATTGAAGGGCATCTAGGTTGTTTCCAGGTTCTGGCTATTACAAATAATGCTGCTATGAACATAGTTGAACAAATGTCCTTGTCATATGATCGGGCATCTCGTGGGTACATTCCCAAGAGTGGCATTGCTGGGTCCATGGGTAGGTTGATCCCAAATTTCCTGAGAAACCGCCACACTGCTTTCCAAAGTGGTTGCACAAGTTTGCATTCCCACCAGCAATGGATGAGGGTACCCCTTTCTCCACAGCCTCTCCAGCAAAGGCTATCATTGGTGTTATTGATTTTAGCCATTCTGACAGGTGTAAGATGATATCTCAATGTTGTTTTGATTTGCATTTCCCTGATCGCTAAGGAGGCTGAGCATGACCTTAAGTGCCTTTTGGCCATTTGAACTTCTTCTGTTGAGAATTCTCTCTTCAGATCAGTGCCCCATTTTTTAATTGGGTTAATTAGCATTTTAAAGTCTAGTTTCTTGAGTTCTTTATATATTTTGGAGATCAGACCTTTGTCTGTTGCGGAGTTGGTGATGAATATCTTGCATATCACCATAGAAACTTCATCTGGCGATGGATGGAGATAGAGACAGAGACCCACACTGGAGCACTGGACTGAGCTCCCAATGTCCCAATGAGGAGCAGAAGGAGAGAGAATATGAGCAAAGAAGTTAGGACCACAAGGGGTGCGCCCACCCGTGGAGACAGTGGGGCTGATTCTTGGGGAGCTCACCAAGGCCAGCTGGACTGTGACTGAAAAAGCATGGGATAAAACCGGAATCTCTGAATTTGGCGGACAATGAGGGCTGCTGAGAAGCCAAGGACCATGGCACCGGGTTTTGATCCTGCTTCATGTTCTGGCTTTGTGGGAGCCTACCCAGTTTGGATGTTCACCTTCCTAGACCAGGATTGAGGGGGGAGGACTTTGGACTTTCCACAGGGCACGGAACCCTGACTGCTCTTCAGGCTGGAGAGGGAGGGGGAGGAGTTGGGGGAGGGAAGGAGGAGAGGGAGGAGTGGGAGGGAAATGGGAGGCGGGGAGGAGGCAGAAATTTTTTTTTCCAATAAAAAAAAAACATAAAAAAAAAAAAGACTGTTTTACTGATGCCCCAATAAGGACCAAAGTTTATCTAAAGGGAAGCTCCTCAGCCAGTATTTCAAAATATGTATTTATTTGTGTATGTGGGGGGGGGTCACATGCCCATTAAACCGCAAACGTGGGGAGCTCAAAGGACAACTATAAAGGGTCAGTTCTCTCCCTTCACTATGTGGGTTTCCGGGATCAAACTCAGGCCACTGTTCTTGGTGCCTTTACATCTCGATTACTGCCCTTCTAAATGGATTCCAACCTCTTAGCTGTTGCTGGAGTTCAATTACAACCTGTTTCATGCTGAAAAGTTAAGTTTTCCATCGTAATAAATTTTGACTTTCAAAAAATAATTTTAGTTTGATTTTTTTTTAAACACGTCGTTTCTCTGTGTAGCCCTGGCTGTTCAGGAATTAACTCTGTAGAGTATGCTGGCCTCAAACTCAGAGAAACACCTTCCTCTGCCTCCTGAGTGCTAGGATTAAAGACATGCGCACCTGCTGCCCAACCTATGTTTTTGAAATTAATCTTCAGTGAAAGGAAAAATATCCAAAGTATAAGAAAACATGCAAAACGAACAAACCTTTCCTTTTACTGTTTCAACAGCTTCATCATTTCAGCACCCGAAGTCTTCCGGGTCGGAGCATCTGAAAATGTTGTAATTCAAGCCCATGGCTACACTGAAGAATTTGATGTGACAATCTCTATAAGAAGTTATCCTGATAGAAAAGTGGCCTACTCTTCAGGCTGTGTTAATTTATCTCCAGAAAATAAATTCCAAAACTCGACACTATTAACAGTATGTACTTATTCTTTCTTTTTAACATTTTTTTTTTGGTAAAATTTGCACAAAGGTTGAACCTTGGTAAAATTGTAGTCATTACTGTTGCTCCATAGCTGTGTGGTTGTGAGATGGTAACAGGAGGAGAGATGAGTGAAACCCCAAACTCTGTGCAGAAAATTACATTTGATTTTGAGACAAGTGTGCCATGCCCACATCCTTAAAAATAAACAATTCTCTGTGAAAACATTTGTAGATGAACAGGAAATATCCTGAGGTGAAATTAGAAAAGGGAGCTGCTAACTGAATGTGCACACGGACTGTTGGGTATTTGCTAAAGCTCAGTATTCCCCAGTTGTACACAGAGTCCCCATGCTATGGGACTGCTGACTGCTGCAGCCAGCAACTCTCTCTGGAGTTGCTTAAATAACTGTCATTCATTGAGACTTCTATGTTGAGACTGGTTAGAAACTTTTTATTTTGTGCATGTCCATTGAGGACACTGATGGGTTTCATAAAGACAACTTCTTGCAAGTGTGTCGTGTCCTTTGACTGTACTGATCCCCCTCACCCCACTTCGTTCACTCTCCCTTTTCTCGTCCTCCTCGTACGTCACGTGTGTGTATGTACACAATCTTTGTGTCATCTGTGCACAGTGACAGAAAACACGCAGTATTTGCCTTCTGAGTCCTGCTTCTTTCACTTTCTATGGAGAGCTCCCATTGCATCCATTTCCCGGCAGTTTTGTCCTTTGTGGCTGAATAAAACTCCCCCATGTTTATCGCATTTGCTGTGTCCACTTAGCTGTTGATGGACAAGCAGACGGTCTCCATAGCTTGGGAGTCATGAACAGTGCAGGGATGAGGATGATGAATATTGCGAACCTCTCTCACCACGTTGGCTTTTATCCCTCCTCGGAGATTCCCAATTGCTGCAGCTGGGCCAGAGGTAGCTCTATTTTTAGGAACTCCCACACTGGTTTTCCTGGTGCTTGTACCATTTTCACTCCACCTAGCAATGCATAAGGTTTCCCTGCCCCTACATCTTCCCTGGCATTCTTGGTTTGTTACCGATCTCAATGATAGCTGTTCCTCCTGCAATGAGATGGAATCCAGTGTCATTGGCGCTCTCCAGATGGTAAGGATGTCAACAGATTTCCACACGTCCACCAGTCCTCTCTGCTTCTCTGCTTATGAACTGTGTGATCATTTCATTAGCCAATTTATTGCCTAGCTTGCTTGGAGTTTTGTTTGTTTTTGTTTTAGTACTTAGTTTTAAAAGTTCTTTATTCTAGAAATAATTTGTCTCAAAAATGCTGACATTTTATTATGATGTCAGACTATGAAAGGATTTTGGCAAAACTAATTTTTAATTATTGTTCCTATAGTGGTTTTAGTTAGTTTTGTTGTTTGGTTTTGTTTATAAGACAGATTCTTACCATGAATAGCCTTGAAAATAAGATCTTTCTGCCTCAGTTTCTGTAGTTTCTATTATTATTATTATTATTTACTGTTTTCCAGACAAGGCTTGGAAAGGAACAACCTAGAGTGGGTGAGAATGTTGCCACCTTCGTAGATACAATGTCATTGCCAAAACTGTTGATCTGACACAAGCAAGACAATTTGACCTACAAGATAGTAATCTTTGCCTGTAACAATATTTTAATAGCTTTGGCTGCTCAGGAAGAAGTTACGTAAACCAGGCTGGACTTGAACTCGCAGAGATCTGCCTTCCTCTGCCTCCTGAATGATTGGATTAAAGATATGCACCACTACAGGCTCATTATTATTTTTTGCAATTTCCTGTTAATGGGTATTTAGCCTACACGTGTATTTGGGCACCACAGCATGCAATAACAGAGGAGAGAAGAGGAGGTAGGATTCTTGGAACTGGAGTGATTTAAATAGAAGTGATTTGAGCTGCCACGTGGGTGCTGGGAACTGAACTTTGTCCTCTGGAAGAGCCACCAGTGCTCTTAACTCGTGAGCCCTGTCTCCAGCGTCTCTTTAAAATTATGCAATGCACAAGCTCAATTTTGCAGCCAGGTGGTGGTGGCACACACCTTTAAACCCAGCACCTGGGAGGCAGAAGCAGGTGAATCTCTGTGAGGTCAAGGTCAGCCTGGTCTACAAGAATTAGTTCCAGGACATCTCCAAAGCTACAGAGAAACCCTGTCTCAAAAAACCAAAAACCAAGCCAAATAAACAAACAAAAACCAACAACAAGTTCGATGTTGGTCTTACAGTGTGCATTTTTTTTTCTCTTCAAGGTCAGCACGATTTAGGACTTCACAACCATACTTTCATACCGTCATGTTTTTTTGTTGCTTTTCAGATTCAGGACAAACAGTTGTCTGAAGGAAAAAGCTCATTTTCATATGTGTATTTGGAAGTCGTGTCAAAGCATTTTTCAAAATCTGAAAAATGGCCAATCCTCTATGACAATGGCTCACTCTTCGTCCACACTGACAAGCCTGCGTACACTCCGCAGCAGCACGGTAGAGTATCTGATGCTTCTTCCAAGGGAGAATGACATAAAGATGTGGAACTTTGAACATCTGAAATTGAGTGTAGACCAGTTTCTACTAACTCAAGAGAAACTCAGATCCTCATGACTTTTATATTCTCACATAGCATTTTCACTTGTAATTTATAATGGAATTAGTAAATTAATAACATAACCAATGATTACTTTATCTGTCCTGTCAGAGAATTTATTCATCAAAAATAGAGAAGACATGATTGCAAATACAATTTTGGCACTGGGAAATAATTTATCTTAAGATCTTCTATTTAAAACAAACTTGGATTCAGTAGGTAGTTCCAATGTTGGATAAAGAACCCCCATGTAAAGGGTTAGACCTTGGCAGAGACTAACGTACATTACAGAGGTGCCCAAGTGCTGATTGTCCACGGCAAGTCACCTAAGAAAGTGTCTGTTATGCATGGTTTCATATTTATAGTTTTCCTGTTGAATTGAGGGGAATGGCAGTAAAGACACTGTAACTGAGGAAAACCTACATTTCCTCTTGAATTGTAAATAAGATATAGGAAAATTCAACATTGCTTGCAAAACCATCTGTCATTTCCCCTGCCACTAGCCATCTCTGGACAATTAGAGATGAATTTAGGGAAGATGTCCATTGCAGGAAGGAGCAGGAATGTTTTTCACTCATGGTACTTTGGGGGACAGATTGACAGAGACAAGAGGGACTGGCATGTTTTGTTTTGGTGTTTACTTTGTGCACAGTAGAGACCTTCTAATTTTGGTGGATGCTGGTGATGTCCATGGGGAGGTGAATGGGGCTGTATGATAATCAACACATTCAGCAGGGACACCTGTTATGTTGGCTTACAAGGAAAGACCTAGACAGGGACAGGATGTTGTCACCAGCTCAGACAGAGAGTCATTGCCAGAACTGTTGATCTCACTTCAACAAGACGGCTTCTTATATGAGATAGTAGTCTCTGCCTATAAGAACAATCTAAAGACCTTATCCTACTGATGTATTTAATGTGAAGACACTTGAAGGATTATTAGCTTAAGTATCTTAGAATAAAGGCTTAGTCTCCAAGGCTTTCTAGGATAAAGGATCTTAGAATATTGTCCAGAATCCTGCAGTTCTGCACAGCCTGGGTCCCACCCTCTATCCTATGTCCCTTCTCTGCTATGTCCCCTCAGCTGTGGACTCAAGTTAGTTGCTTTTCCCGCTGCTTCTCACGCACATGGAAGTGGATGCAGTGTTACTTCTGCATAGTACATTTTTATCCTTTTCTTCAACTCAGTAACTCCTGCTGGTGGCATCCGCATTCAGGGATTCCTTCAGGAACCTGCAACTGCAGCTCGGCCTGCCACCCCCAGCACATTTCCTCTCTGTCCTCCTTGTCAGTGCTCGGGATAAGTCCAGGGCCTCCTACATCCCAGGCAAGTGCTCCAGCACATAGGAACATGCCCAGTCCTCTCTTTTGTTGTCTCCAAATCCAAGGGCATGTGCTCTGCAGCACCCAGTGCTCCAGGGAACCTAGATAACTGTGTTTCTCCTCTCCTAGAGCATCAGACGGCATGCATATCAGTCTTGGTCACCATTCTTTTTTCTTTTTTTTTTTGTTAGTGCTACCCTTTGATTCTAATGTATATTTGTTATGTATTTATTTATTAAAGATTTCTGCCTCCTCCCCGCCACCGCCTCCCATTTCTCTCCCCCTCCCCTATCAAGTCCCCCTCCCTCATCAGCCTGAAGAGCAATCAGGGTTCCCTGCCCTGTGGGAAGTCCAAGGCCCACCCACCTCCTTCCAGGTCTAGTTAGGTGAGCATCCAAACTGCCTAGGCTCCCAAAAAGCCAGTACGTGCAGTAGGATCAAAACCCAGTGCCATTGTTCTCGAGTTCTCAGTAGTCCTCATTGTCCGCTATGTTCAGCGAGTCCGGTTTTATCCCATGCTTTTTCAGACCCAGGCCAGCTGGCCTTGGTGAGTTCCCGATAGAACATCCCCATTGTCTCAGTGTGTTGGTGCACCCCTTGCGGTCCTGAGTTCCTTGCTCATGCTCTCTCTCCTTCTGTTCCTGATTTGGACCTTAGGATTTCAGTCCGGTGCTCCAATGTGGGTCTCTGTCTCTGTCTCCTTTTATTGCCTGATGAAGGTTAATGTCCAGGAGGATGACTGTTTGTTTTTCTTTGGGTTCACCTTCTTATTTAGCTTCTCTAGGATCACGAATTATAGGCTCAATGTCCTTTATTTATGGCTAGAAACCAATTATGAGTGAATACATCCCATGTTTCTCTATTTGGGTCTGGCTTACCTCACTCAGGATAGTGTTTTCTATTTCCATCCATTTGTATGCAAAATTCAAGAAGTCATTGCTTTTTACTGCTGAGTAGTAATCTAATATGTATATATTCCATACTTTCTTCATCCATTCTTCCATTGAGGGGCATCTAGGTTGTTTCCAGGTTCTGGCTATTACAAACAATGCTTCTATGAACATAGTTGAGCATATACTTTTGTTGTATTATAGGGCATCTCTTGGGTGTATTCCCAAGAGTGGTATTGCTGGGTCCAGGGGTAGGTTGATCCCGAATTTCTTGAGAAACCGCCACACTGCTTTCCAAAGTGGTTGCACAAGTTTGCATTCCCACCAACAATGGATGAGTGTACCCCTTACTGCACAACCTCTCCAGCAAAGGCTATCATTGGTGTTGCTGATTTTAGCCATTCTGACAGGTGGGAGATGGTATCTTAAAGTTGTCTTGATTTGCATTTCCCTGATCGCTAAGGAAGTTGAGCATGACCTTAAGTGTCTTTTGGCCATTTGAACTTCTTCTGTTGAGAATTCTCTGTTCAGCTCAGTGCCCCATTTTATAATTGGTTTGATTAGCATTTTACAGTCTAGTTTCTTGAGTTCTTAATATATTTTGGAGATCAGACCTTTGTTAGTTGAGGGGTTGGTGAAGATCTTCTCCCATTCAGTTGGCTGCCTTTTTGTCTTAGTGACAGTGTCCTTTGCTTTACAGAAGCTTCTCAGTTTCAGGAGGTCCCATTTATTCAATGTTGTCTGCTGGGGTTATATGTAGGAATTGGTCTCCTGTGCCCACGCATTGTAGAATACCTCCCACTTTCTCTTCTATCTGGTTCAGTGTGTTCGGAATGATATTGAGGTCTTTAATACATTTGGACTTGAGTTTTGTGCATGGTGATAGATATGGATCTATTTTCATTCTTCTACAGATTGACATCCAGTTATGCCAGCACAATTTGTTGAAGATGTTCTCTTTTTTCCATGTATACTTTTAGCTCCTTTATCAAAAATCAGGTGTTTGTAGGTTTGTGGGTTAAAGTCTGGGTCTTCTATGCAATTCCATTGGTCGACTTCTCTGTTTTTATGCCAATACCACACTGTTTTCATTACTGTAGCTCTGTAATAGAGTTTGAAGTCAGGGATGGTACTGCCTCCAGACGATCCTTTTGCTCACCACTCTTAACTCATTGTCTAGCACAAAGCAGTAATTGCAAATAAGTCGTGGCTTCAATAAACAGATTTTATTGATCTTGTCTCTGATACACTAAGAGCCGCCACCTGGCTCTGTGTACCTACATCCATGAAATGAAAAGAAGATAATTAAGCATGAATCAGTTGTGAGACCCACAGCATTTAGAGAGTGGAGGGTCTCACAGGACTTAGTGGTGGCTTGCTGTGATCCCACAACCAGGCGAGGCTGATGAGAGGAGGTTGGGGATAACAGGCTAGCCTGGGCTACTTAGGAAGGAAACAAAGAGATGTGTTTCCATACAGAGTGCTTGCCTAAGATGTGCAAGGACCAGCAGTTCTGCAATGTCGCCTCTATTCCTTTAATGAGGAGAGAACAATCACAGGACCTGGGGCAACAGATACAACATAACCACACGATCACAGCATATCACAGGAAGAGCTAATTTGGAGCCTTGCTAGTTTTCATAAGTAGGAGAGTGTATGTTATCTGAACCAAACCCCAGTTTGCCCTTTGACCTTCCAGCCCTAATGTAAGGTAGTATTGTATGTTTTCATACAACCTACAGCGGAGCTCACTCTTTTGTTATTATGAAATTCCCAATAAATGAAGAAGTGCAAAAATAATTAATTTTATACTATCCCAGCAAGTTGTATATAAGTATTTTCATAAGTTAACTTTCGTTTTCACTATAAGTAAATCTCAATAATGTTGTAATAGGAGCGGTGGGGCTGAGTCCCCAGCACCCCGGCCGCCTGGCTAGCTTATGCCCCGAAATAACAACACATAAATTGTATTCATTTAAACACTGCTTGGCCCATTTCTATCTAGCCTCTTCTAGGCTAACTCTCGCACCTGGACTAACCCATTTCTAATAATGTGTGTAAGCACCCCAAGGTGCGCTTACCGGGAAGATTTTAGCCTACGTCCATCCTGGGTCGGAACTTCATCACGTGTGTCTCAGAGAACAGAGCTATCCCGTCTCTGAGATCACTTCCTCTTCCTCCCAGCATTCTGTTCTGTTTACTCCACCCACCTATGTTCTAAGCTATGAGGCCAAGCAGTTTGTTTATTACTTAACCAATGAAATCAACAGATTGATATATGACACTCCCACATCACAATAACTTATGTTAAAATGAAAGAATGTTTAGGAATATATATGTTTACCAACAACTTTCTTTTAAATATGAGTTTTTCTCTGGGGGCTACAATTGGTTTTGAACAAGATTTATCTCATTGAAGATGTTTTAAAATATATTATTAATCATTGACACTGTCACACACTATCTTAAATCATTTTCACCTTGGTGATGTTTGTTTCAAAAATTAGAATAGTTCTTGCTAAACAAGGTTTTTGATGATCTCACTTCTTCTGCAGTAAAGGTTGGCGTCCTTTCGCTGGAAGATGCCTTGGAGCCAGTTACACGGGAAACTGTCTTAACTTTCATAGTAAGTGTGTGCTTAGTCCCATGATGCTTCCCTCACAGACGGATACACAGAGCAGGGCTGTTCCTGTGCGAGAGCTTTCTGGTCACATGAACAAATTCTTCCTGAGTGCTTGCTTGCCGTCTGCTTCTCCATCCAGAGTTGAAGCAGGGCAGCTCCTCCCTGCACAGCGTCATCTCCTTACAACCCTGGCCTCCAGTACTGTGACCAAGATAAATCTCTAGTCTTCCAAAATTACCTGGTCCTGGGTATTACCTTGTAACAACGAAAAAGGACCTAAGGCAGCACATTTTCTTATTTCTCTAAAGGACCCTGAAGGATCAGAAGTTGGCAAGGTTCAAGGAAACAATCTTACTGGAGCTGTGTCTTTTCCTGACTTCCAGATTCCTTCTAACCCCAAGTATGTAAAAATGTTTGTTAATAAGTCGTTTTCTGAAAAAAAAAAACCTCTGGAACTTTTGTTTGTGGGCAGAGGAAAGGTTAAGAGAGTGAGCTACCTGCTCTGACCAAGGATAGTACACATGTGGCTATGTGAAGCCTTACAAAGGATAGTAGAAGTTAGGCCAACTTCTCAGCAAAACAGAAATGAATCCCAGATACCAGAGCACTGTCCAGCATACCAGGAGTCTCAGATTTTCAGCACACCTTCAATAGAGAATCCCTTAGATGTAGGTATTACCAGCCAGCTTCAGCAGATAGCAAATCCCTGTTTCAGTAAATAAATACACAGATCTCTCTCTCTCTCTCTCTCTCTCTCTCTCTCTCTCTCTCTCCACACACACACACACACACACACACAGCAGAGAGAAAAAGTTCCCAAAATATCCCACCCATTCATTATATAGAGAGAGCAATTAACTTAGAAGAGAAAACAATCTTCAGTTGTCTTTTTTTGCCTTTTCAACCAAACAGTGTCCATCTCTAGGGAGAGGGCGTTGGGTTATTGGGAGAGCACTTATGCCTAGCAGTTGTAGAGATTTAGTCGAAACCTATGTGTGTGTGCAAAAAAATTTGTTTTATTGGTTTCATTTGCAAGGATTTAAGACCATGCTCATACAGAGGATTACAAAATACATGTTCAATGAGCACTGCTTGTGTGTGGAACTCACAAGAAGAGAGCAAATTGCCAAATAGAAGTCAAGTGTCCACAATTCCTGCTCTCAAGGAACATAGAGCAGGGTGTCTCCGACAAGGGCAGCTATACTGTACTGTACTATACTCTACTGTTCTTTAATGTACTGTACTGTACTGTACTATACTGCTATGTTCTTCAAGGTACTATACCATACCATACCATACTATACTGTACTGTACTATACTGCTATGTTCTTCAAGGTACTATACCATACCATACCATACTATACTGTACTGTACTATACTATACTAGGCAAGGGTAGCTATACTATACTGTAGTATAGTGTACTATACTATACTAGACAAGGACAGCTCTACTATACTGTACCATACTATACTATACTGTACTATACTAGACAAGGGCAGCTATACTATACTGTACTATATACTGTACTGTACTATACTAGACAAGGGCAGCTATACTATACTGTACTATATACTGTACTGTACTATACTAGTCAAGGGCAGCTATACTATACTGTACTATACTAGACAAGGGAAGCTATACTATACTGTACTATATACTGTACTGTACTATACTAGTCAAGGGCAGCTATACTATACTGTACTATACTAGACAAGGGAAGCTATACTATACTGTACTGTATGCTTCTTTGCTTTTGAATATTGGTCTTTCGTCTTTGAAGACAGAGTTTCTCTGTGTAATCCTTACTGTCTTCACTCTGTAGACAGGCTCAGCTTGAACTCAGAGATGCACCTCCCAAAGTCCTGGAATTAAAGGCATAAGCTACCACTGCCCAACCGTACGAAATTTTTTGGATGAAGGTTGTTGGGCATGTTGTTTTATTCTTTAAAACAAGCCACGCTTTGTTTCCAAATACAATTTTGCTTAGATGAGTGTGACTTACATCACTGGCATGCCGTCCTTCCAGACACGTTATTATCAAATTTATACTAGGTTGTGAATTTAACATAAATCCCTGGATTAATTAAATTCTAAAATTGTAGTCAGTTGTCCAAACAAAATTGTGATATTTAAGCAAAATATGTAGGAAAAGAATACGATATAAAAAACCTATTGTTAAACAATTTATTTTATTTTTGAAATGTTGAGTTATGTCCATTTAATTTTGAAATATCTTTCCTCCAAACTTTTACTTAGGGTATGTGTGTAAGTAAGTGTGTGTGAGTTATCATACACACATACATACTCTTACCTCTTCAGAACAGACATTGCTAGAGATTCTCTTGATAAATTAAAACTCTTTGTTGCCCTCCATGATATCAAACATCTGGCTTCCACAGATACGGTAGATGGACGATTCAGGCTAAATATAGAGAAGACGCGTCTACCAACGGAATGACACACTTTGACGTCAACGAACACAGTAATCTTCAATCTAAGATTCATTTATAGAACGTTTGTTTTTTTTTTCCCAGTAATTCTTTTCAGTAATATAGGTGATGGAAACTGCTCCAAGGTGAGGATGAGGCCCTGGGCCAGGGTTGTGGGAAGTCCTGCTTGGGTATCCGGCCAGGGAGTCAGTGCTTGTTAGAGGTTGGGAGAGGGCCGCAATTATGTGGAAGAGAATACCGTCATGGGGCTTTTTTAGAAGGATTTTATGCCTTCCACACCTCCTTCTGTCTCACAGATAAAGCCTACAATATAAATCTCATGCCACTAAGTGATCAGCAGCACGAAGTGGAAATTGAAGGTACTCTAACACTTTGGTGGCTGTTCGGGAGTCTGGGGTCAGCTTGCCTGTTAGTTCAGAAGAATCCCGCTGGCTCTAGTGGATTCATGTTCTTCATAACAGAAGTGGTACAGTCCCCAGGGACAGCCTTGCTCATGGAGGATCTTTCTAGGCTCATGATTTTAGGAAAATAAACAATTAGCGACGAGTCAAATAGTTAAATCAACAAACGATTCTTAATGTTTCCAAAATCAAGAATATTACATGTCATATTGCAGGGAAAGACCTATTTTTAAGTAATATAACAACAGTATGACACTGACCACTCTTCCCTCACTCCATTCTCCGGCTCTTAGATGAAGACCAAGGCGTGACTCTCAAGTCAGCAGATTACCTGAGGCGGAAAATAACAAAACAAGGTAGTCCACAAGTTGTATAGAAATGTGTTTACTGCATTCAAGACCAGAGAGCAGAAGACACGGGGTTTACCTAATTGCAATGCAGCGGGCGGGGAAAAGATGCTCGTGGAGGTTCAGTTCACCCCTCTAATGATCCTTCATGCAAACTCAGATTTCATTGTCCAGATCCTTACCACGAACAAATCAGTTCTTTATTGTTTCCTCCCCTACAACTATCTAAAATGTTTGTTTTTCCCGAGTATCTGGTGAGGGAGTCCTTTGATGGTAGAGAAAATAACGCTTGAGATTTCTATGACTGTTGGTAAGGACACGCGTATTGACATCGTTTCAGCTTCTACATACAGACATCCGGTGGTAAAAAAGTGTTGTCGTGACGGAGCCAGACCTAGTGCCTATGAAACCTGTGAGCAGCGAGCAGACCGTGTGAAAAAAACAGGCCCGCGCTGTGTCCAAGCCTTCACTCAATGCTGCACCATCGCAACCAAGATCAGAGCTAATTACACCTTTAAAGAATCCATCCTTGGCTTGGGCCGTGGTAGGTATTGTATTTTCTATGGGAACCTTTCCAAGTCTGGGTAACTGTGTAAATTAACTTCTCCAAGAAAAGCAGTTTTCATTTCCTACTTACAATTAGATTTGAAAGGCAGATAATTTTCAGTGCCCAGAAGGAAACCCTGTCGTGTATTTGAGGAACTGGAAACAGGATAGCACATTCAGAGAACACTAGTCCAGAGCCAAGACTCAGTGGCACTGAAGGCCAGCTCACTATGCAGACTAGAAGCAGATTGAGAATCTCCAGTCGATAAAATGCGATGATTCTGTCACATTAGAGTCACCAAAAGTTGAAATCTTATTTCAGTCTTAGCATTAGTAAAATTTTCAGGATTAAAGGACATTCTTAATGTTTCCAAAACTTACGGACTCTCATTCATATATTTTCTTTAAGCATTTTCAAGCAGTTCAGATAAGCAGGTGCAGCCCTTTAATCACAGCACTCAGGAGGTAGAGATAAGAGGATTTCGACCATTTCCACGCCAGCCTGGTCTACAGAGTCATCTTGAGGACAAACTCCAAATCAACAGAGAAATCCTGTCTTAAAAACAAACAAAAATAAATAAATTAAATAAAGATAAAAGAAAAGAAAATGACCAGAAAGAAGCCTTCTTTTTTACTTTTAATATTTTTCCTTTTCAATTATATTTTTATTTGAGAGATTATGATATGATCATATTTTCTGCTTTTCCTTTGCTCTCTCCAAACAGTCCATAAATTCATCATTTCTCTCTTTCAAATTCATGCCCTCTTTTGCATTCATTGTTATTACATTCATATGTGTATATACATATATTCCTAAATATAACCTTCTCAGTCTATATATTTACATATAACTTTTAGGAATGACCAATTGTCATAGGATGACCAGTGCTCTTCCCTGGAGAAGACTCTCCCGTGGCTTGCATTCCTTAGTTACCCATAGTTCCTTCAGTAGGATGGAGGCCTCATGGTTTTTACCTTCACTCTGGCATGTCTATTGTTGATGTCCTTGTTCAGTTCACATTCAGGGGGCCATGCTGGTGAGACTATGTAGTGATGTGGCATTCCCCTCTGTATGCTATACATGTTTTATTGCTATTGGTTAATAAAGAAGCTGCTTTCAGCCAATGGCTTAATAGAATATAGCCAGGCTACAAAAGAAATATAGAGACAGAAGGAGGAGTTAAAGAGACACCACGTATGCGCCACATGAGACAGATGCACTGGAAACTTGCCAGTAAACCACAAGCCTCTTGGTAAAATATAAAACAATAAAATGGGTTAATTTGAGATGAACGAGCTAGCTAGAAATATACTGAAGCTATGGACGAAACAGCATTGTAATTAATACAGATTTTATGTGATTATTTGGGTTTGGGCAGCCCAGAAACAAACATGCAGCCTCTGCCTACATTGTGATACAGAATCTGGTGTTACTAGGAGTCAAAGTCTCACACCAAAACCTGATCCTCTGGCACACAACTGCCTATGACCGGATTGAGCCCTCTTCTAGCAGCTGAGAGCACCTACACTTGTGTGCACATACCCACACTCAGACACATAACATATACATGATTGAAATAAAATAAATCTCTAAAGCAAGAGTAAAGTGTCCATAGAAGTGTTTGGAATATGGGAAGTATTACATATATTCCATATAGCATTTTATTATTGACTTTTCATATAACCAGTCATATAAAGTATGATATACCCCACTGTGGTTTATCTAACCTATACCACTCTGAACACAGTGGTGTATCTTACCATGTGACAGTGACACCTAAGGATCAACCATTTCCTCAAAATATTTGGAACAAGCTTTAGATTCACAGTAACCACTTCATATCACCCACTAGGCTTTAAGAGCTCTGAGATAGTTCTGGAAAACAAGGCAATGGGCCAGGTGTCAGATGCTCTAAGAATTTAGAATTAAATGAATGTTGTTATTATTATTATTATTATTATTATCTGGGTTCTGTAGGTGAGGCTTGTGTTTATTTGGTGTTTCAGATTTCTTTTTTATTTTTGTTGAGCTCTACATTTTTCTCTGCTCCCCTCCCTTCCCCTATAGCCATCCTCCAAGGTCCCCATGTTCCTAATCTACTCATTGGAAACCATTAAAGCCAGAAGGTCATGGTCAAGCATCATGCAGACATTAAGAGATCATGGATGCCAGCCCAGACTAATATACCCAGCAAAGACAAAACAAGATATTCCATGACAAATCTAGATTTCAACAATACCTAGCCACAGACCTAGCCCTACACAAAATACTAGAAAGAAAACTCCAACCCAAGGGAGATGGCTACACCAACAAAAACACAGACAATTGATGATCTCATAACAGCATATCCCAAAAAAGAAAAAATGCACAAACTAACATCACCAACAATGAAAACTAAATTAATAGGAGATAGCAATCACTGGTCATTAATATCCCTTAATGTAAATGGACTCAACTCACCTATAAAAAGGCACAGGCTAACAGATTGGATACAAAAACAGAATCCATCTTTCTTCTGCATACAAAAAACATATCTCAACCTCAACAACAGATATTATCTCAGAGTAAAGGGTTGGGAAAAAATATACCAATCAAATGGATCTGAAAGACCCCCGTCCCAGCCTGTAGCAAGGTTCAAATTAGGTCATCTACATAAGCTTAGAAAAACAAATTTTACAGAACCAGGAGGGGCTCAGCTCAGCTGTACAGGATATCTGCAGTCAGCTAGCACTGTAGAAACTGGGCCGACAGGAAGACAGCTAACCACTGTGACAGTCTGTCAAAATACCCAGAGAGCTGAACTTAGCATTATATAGATTTTATGGTTTTCCATAAAACTGCAAATGGATAAACAACGCTGTCCTAAACTCAACCCTAGCCCACCCAATATATAGGAACCAATGAAATGCTTTTTGCTATGCCATCTTTTATGTAACCCCTAAACCCCCTATAAATGCATGATGTATTCTCAGCCTGGTGTGCTCATTCAGCTAGCTTATTCAGCTGAACTGTTATCAGCACCTGCAGGTACCTGTGTAAACATTAAACTGCCTCTTGCTTTTGCATCCAGTGGACTAGTCTCGGTACTTGGGTAGGGGTGAGACACCCTTTTAGGGGGTCTTTCAGATCTAAGAAACAAGCTGGTATAGCTTTCATAATACCTAACAAAATAGACTTCAAACTAAAATCAGTCAAAAGAGACTAAGAAGATCATTTCATATTAGTCACAGGAAAAATCCATCAAGAGGAAATCTCAATAATGAACCATCTATATCCCAAATACAAGGGCACTGTCATATGTAAAAGAAACACCTCTGAAGCTTAAATCATACATTAAACCCCACACACTAATAGTGGGAGACCTCAACACTCCACTCTCACCACTGGACAGGTAAATCAGACAAAAAATTGAACAGAGAAATAAGAGAACTAACAGATGTTATGACTCAAATAGACTTACCAGACATCTATAGAATATTCCATCCAAACAGAGAAGACTATACATTCTTCTCAGCACCTCATGGAACTTTCTCAAAAATTGATCTCATACTCGGTAACGAAACAAACCTCAACAAATACAAAAAAATTGGAATAACCTAATGTACCTTATCAGATGACCATGGTATAAAACTAGAAGTCAACAAAAATACCATTTCCAAAAACCCAAAAACACATGGAAATTAAACAATGCTCACCTGTATTATCAATGGGTCAAGGAAGAAATAAAGGGAGAAATTAAAGACTTTCTAAAATTCAATGAAAATGACCACACAACATACCCAAATTTATGGGACAAAATGAAAGCAGTGTTAACAGGAAAGTTAATAGCACTAAATGCCTATATAATGAAGCTGGAAAAAATCCCTCACTAGTGAATTAACAGAACATTTGAAAACTTTAGAACAAAAAGAAGCAAACTCACCTAAGAGAACTGACGGCAGGAAATAATCAAAGTGAGAACTGAAATCAACAAAATATAAACAAAGGAAACAATACAAAGAATCAGTGAAACAAAGAGTTGGGTCTTCTAGAAAATCAACAAAATAGACAAACCTTTTTCCAAACTAAGCAAAGGCAGAGAGAGAATATCCAAATGAACAAAATCAGAAATGAAAAGGGGGACATAACAACATACACAGAGGAAATACAGAGAATCATCAGATCATATTTTGAAAACCTGTACTCCACAAAATTGGAAAACTTAAAGGAAGTGGACAACTTTCTGGATAAATATCATTTACCAAAATTAAATCAAGACCAGAAAAGCAAATTAAATAGACCTATAACTGCTGAAGAAATAGAAACAGTCATTAAAAAATCTCACAACCATAAAAAGTCCAGGACCAGATGGTTTCAGCTCAGAATTCTACGACCCTTTCAAAGAAGAACTAGTTATTACACACAATAGAAACAGAAGGAACATTGCCAAACCCTTTTTATGAAGCTACAATTACATTGATACCACAGAAAGACATTACTAAGAAAGAGAGTTACAGACCAATCTCACTCATGAACATTGATACAAAAATACTAAATAAAATATTGGCAAATTGAATAGAAGGATATATCAGAACCATCATCCACCATGATCAAGTCAGCTTCATCCAAGAGATGCAGGGATAGTTCAACATACGAAAATCTGTCAGCGTAATCCACCATATAAACAAGATGAAAAATAAAAACAATATGATCATCTCATTAGATGCTAAAAAAGCATTTGACAAAATAAAATATTCCTTCATGATAAAGGTCTTGAGAGAGTAGGGATACAAGGAACATACCTAAACATAATTAAGGCAATATACAGCAAGCCAACAGCCAACATCAAACTAAAAGGAGAGAAACTCTCAGTGAATCCATTGAAATCAGGGGCAAGACAAGGTTGTCCACTCTCTCCATATCTATTCAATATAGTTCTTGATGTCCTAGCTAGAGCAATAAAACACCAAAAGGAGATCAAGGGGATATAAATTGGAAAAGAAGAAGTCAAACTCTCACTGTTTGCTGATATGATAGTCTATATACGTGATCCCAAAAATTCTACCAAGGAACTTCTACAACTCATAAACACTTTCAGCAATGTAGTAGGATATAAGATTAACTCAAAAAATCAGTAGCCCTACTGAACACAGATGATAAAAGGGCTGGGGAAGAAATCAGAGAATCAACCTCCTTCACAATAGACAGAAATCGCATAAAATATGTCGGAGTAACTCTAACCAAACAACTGAAAGAGTTGTATGACAAGAACTTTAAATCTTTGAGGAAAGAAATTGAAAACACATCAGAAAGTGGAAAGATCTCCCATGCTCTTGGGTAAGCAATATTAACATAGGAAAAATGGCAATGTTACCAAAAGCAATCTACAGATTCAGTTCAATGCCCAACAAAATACCAGCAAAATTCTTCAAAGACCTCAAAGTGTTTCAGATTTCTAATGCACTTTTACACTTTCCCTCTGAGCCCATCATAACTTCATAAAAGATTTAATTTCCCTAATTATTGTGTTGTGTTTGTATGTATAGGTGTGTATACATGTATGTGTATGTGGTATACAATGTGTTCATGTAGGTGTGTGCACATACACAGATGGGTGTGCAGTCGCACGTGTGGATGAAAATATTGCATGTCTTCCTCAATTACTCCCCACTTTATCTTTTGAGACAGGGTCTCTCATTGACCCTGGAGCTCCCTGATGTGGCTGGGCCACCTGGGCAGTGAACTCCAGGGATCCTGTGCCCCTGCATCTCCAGGGCATCTCCAGGCGGGAATGAAGATGTGCACGCTGTGCGCCACATTAGCATAGGTATTAGGAATTCAAACGCAGGTCCTTTGCTTGTACAGCAAACACTTCACATTCAGCCATAAGCACAAGCCAAACAAAGAGGGACAGAGTTAACTGGGAATGGCATGGACTTTGAAACTTCAAGGCTTTTTCTTTAAAACCCCAATGACACACATCCTATAAAAGGGTAAGCATAGCAGTGCACCCCTGTAATTCTAACCTGTAGGTTAGGCAGGGGAATCAGAAAATCAAGGCCTGCCTGGACTACATAGCATGTGTCAGAGGTTAGGGACTAGAGGAAGCATAACATGTGAAAGAAGCCAGTTGCAAACCAGGAAGATCACATGGAAAAGCCTCCAGATGTGGTGCTCACATCTGTAATCCCAGCACTCCAGATGGGAGACAAGGCAGGGAAAAATGACTGGAAGCTTACTTAAACTGTGCAGTAGCAGAAACATGAAAACCTCTTACCTCCACATGTGTGCCAAACACCTGCACACCCACCCTCACCCACACACACTGGAGACAAATAAAGAGAGGGATGGAGAGAGGGAGAAATGGAGGAAGGAAGAGAGGGAGGGAGGAAAGAAGGGAGGGGAAAACAGCCACATGGCAGGAGACTGGAAATGCTTCTCTACCTGAGCTGAGCAACAAAGCACGCTCACGGAGAACTGTGCTGCACAAACATGAGAGCTGAATGCAGAGCAAACGATCTTTGCAAGGGTCCTGAGCCTACAGCCTGATGCTTCCTCCCGTTCTCGAGTGGCTGTATCTTCCTTAATAAATGTCTATTTTTATTGTTGTTGTTCTTTCTGTGAAGCTGTGGCTGTGCCAACTCCTTATGTAGACCAGGCTGGCCTTGAACTCACAGAGGTCCACTGTCTCTGCCTCCTGAACAAGGGCATGAAGGCCTAGTGCTGTTGCACCTCACCCAACTGTCTCTAATTGCACAACCTTACCACATGCCCTTGGTGCAATCCTTTGTCCAGGAGCATATGGACCTGTAACTGCAGTAGGTGACTCAGAACTCAGACAGGAAACTGTAAAGCTGAGATCAAAGGAAACTTGAAACAAGACCTTGGAGGAGACAGAAACAGTGTAGCCCCAGGCAAAAGTTCCCAAGCATCTCCTAGAAGATTGTGCAATCAGGTCTTCTGATCAGTTGCAGTGTCTCTCAAGGTACACACTCTTTTTTATTTGTTAATTACATTTATTCATTTTGTGTGCATGTGCATTGTGTGTGTGTTGGTGTGCTGTAGTGCATGCGTGAGGAAGAAGGGACAACTTGGCAGAGTCAGTTCCTTCCTTCCACCATGGCATCAGTGACAATCTTCCTAGGACCTGATGGAGTTTGTGTGGGGGTCACTTCCTTCCAAAAATGGGAGATTCGGATCTGTAGCCCTAAACAGTGGTGTTTAGGCATAGGTGTGTGATTTATGTGGCGTGGATGTGTGTGTGCGCGTGTGCGTGTGTGTGTGTGTGTGTGTGTACAGAAAGCATCAATGTTGGCTGCACATAAGAATTCACTTGCAAGGACCACCCACCTCCATCCAGGTCTAGTAAGGTGAGCATCCAAACTGCCTAGGCTCCCACAAATCCAGTACGTGCGGTAGGATCAAAAACCCATTGCCATTGTTCTTGAGTTCTCAGTAGTCCTCATTGTCCACTATGTTCAGCGAGTCCGAGGGGGACTTGATTGGGGGAGGGGGAGGGAAGTGGGAGGTGGTGGCAGGGAAGAGACAGAAATCTTTAATAAATAAATAAGTTTAAAAAAATCAATTAAAAATATACAATAAAAAGAAAAGAAAAAAAAAGAATTCACTTGCAAAGACTTCCAAATCAGGCAGCAGTGCCTCTAAATATGGCTCCACTACGGAATCATTTAGTCATCTGGAAAATGCAGAGCTGTGGGAACTGCAGAGCGTGGAAGTGGAGAGCAGGCTTCTCTCCACTGCTCAGCACCCACAGACGGTTTTCATTCTATCCCCAAATCCCAAAACTGGAAAGCTCACGGAAACGGGAAAGTTCTACCATGTATCACGTCACTGGCTGCACATAATAACAATACAACATAAATCAACTAGAGAAAAGGCAAGCAGAATCAAAAATACTATTCAACTTGGCAACCAATGGATTTGGAGAGGAATACACTATCAGGAGATAGGAAGAAGCAGTCTGCAGTGGGGCTCAGTGCACGAGCATGTGTGTTTGGTATGTGCAATATTGTCCTGGGATCGATCCCCAAATAGATAAACAGAAAAGAATCTTTTTAAAGATTAAAAAAATCAAACTCTACTCAGAGGCATTAATGATGAAGAATGGAAAACCTTGAGATGGTGAAGGTGACATTTCTTCTGAAACAAGTTTTCGGGAGAGGGGAGCCCTTCCCATATGGACAAACATGACAAATTTTTAGTTGAGTGTTTACCTGGCACAGCCCACCCTTTCCCCCCTGGTTTTCAGAGCCCATCAGCGAGGTGTGATAATGGCCCCACCTCACTGAGAAGGCCTAAGAACAAGTGTGACAGTGCACAGATCCTAGGAAGTGCTCAGTAATGAACATTTAAATTATTACCCATTGCAATTAGCTTTATTACTCTCAGGGCTTTTACAGTTTTGAAATTGTAGGATGATGTGTCAGAAAGAAAGGCTAACAAAGGAAAAACAAACCAAGCCCTTTCTTCTTCAGCCTTGACCCAGTTCTTGCAGTGGGCTGCCCACCTGGGAGGCGGCTGTGTCTCAGGGCTGCACTTACCAGTGGAGAGTCACTCACAAGTGTTCAGCTGCCTTCTGTCTCCCTGCAAAGAGAGGGAAAGAAGAGGGTAGATCTGGGAGACTGAGGCAGATGGCTCCCCTCAAATGTTTTTCCATGCATATAAATCATTTGTTAAAATGAGAAATTACTCTTCCCCCTGCAAACACCTGTTGAGGTCAGTGCTGTTAATTCACAGCTCCAGAGAGGACCTTTCTTCTCCCTTCTTAGGATCCTGATGCAGTCCAGGGTATGGACTGGGAGATCCAGAAACAAGGGCCCGGTTTTCTGCAAGGGCAAAGAAGCCTGATTTTTGTTTTGTTTGCTTTTTCAGAGTTTCTCTGCATAATAGCCCTGGCTGTCCGAGAACTCTCTCTGGCCTCATATAGTTCCACCTTCCTCTCCCTCCTAAATGCTGGGATTAAGGATGTGTGCTTCATACTAAGATGTACCGCCAGCCCTCAGCTATCTTCAGTTAAACTCACCCAGAACTTTGACAGAGAAGCTGAACAAAATGTTAGACTGGGTTTAAGTAATTAATAACAGCCAATAGTTGTGGTTAGTCCGCAGTGTTCATTTGAATCAAGAAGAAATCAAAACCCAAGGTCTAAAGTAAGTACAAAAGGCATCCAAACAGAATGATATTATCAAACATGTTTAATTATTATACTTCAATATGAATGAATTGTAATATCAGCCCCATGTCGCAGTACAAAAGATTTCAACACTAGCCCAGAATGGAGTACATCAAAGGTTTATTTATAAGGGTGTAAACTCACAGAAAGAGTAGCCATCTGCAGCTCTCTGTGTGCTCTGGCAGCTAGAACTGAAATCAGCAACCTAGGGGACTGTGCATGCTTTTTGTCTGAATACATAGTACATGAGATCATGCCCAAAGTGGGGCTGGTATCTGGTACAGGAGAATTGTCTTTGTTTTGTCGATCATGTTTTAAATAATTACTGATTGGCCAGGCAAGAAGTATAGGCGGGTCAACTAGACAGGAAGTAGAGGGGGGCAATGAGAACAGGAGAATGCTAGGAAGGAGGAAGCCCATTCCTCCCATTCCTGCCCAGACCACCGAGAAGCAACATGTGACCTACCCGCTGTGAAAGGTACTGAGCCACATAGCTAACATAGATCAGAATAATGGGTTAATATAAGCTACAAGAGCTAATAAGTAGCCTGAGCTAATGGGCTAATCAGTTTTATAACTTATGGAGACCTCTGTGTGATTTTCTTTGGGGCTTGCAGGCTGTGGGGTACCAGGTGGGACAGAAACTCCAACAAGTCGTCCATCTTGTTACAAATATCTTAAAGGCTATTGACTGAAGAAGTTCCCACAGCACCTCCCCTTTGGTATAAATAAAAGAGTTCTAAGCCTAGTACAAAACTATATACAAAAGAATAAATATCAAGTATAAAAATTATGATTACAGAGCAGAAGGAGGGAGAACATGAGCAAGGAAGTCAGGACCACGAGGGGTGTACCCACCCACTGAGACGATGGGGCTGATCTAGTAGGAGCTCACCAAGACCAGCTGGACTGTGACTGAAGAGGCATGAGATAAGACCGGACTCTTTGAACATGGCGGACAATTAGGGCTGATGAGAAGCCAGAGACAATGGTAAGGGGTTTTGATCCTACTTCATGTTCTGGCTTTGTGGGAGCCTAGCCAGTTTGGATGTTCACCTTCCTAGACCTGGATGGAGGGGCAGGGACCTTGGAGTTTCCACAGGGCAGGGAACCCTGACTGCTCTTCGGACTGGAGAGGGAGGGGAGAAGAGTAGGAGGAGGGGGAGGGAAATGGGAGGCTGGGAGGAGGTGGGAATTTCTTTTTTTTCTTTCAATAAAAAAAAGGAAAAAAATAAATTAAAAAAAATCCCATTAAAAAAAGATAAAGTTATAAATATTGTAACTATAATTCTTAATATTATATCCTTCTGGATTCTTTGATGGAGTTGAAGAATATATATAGTTTTCCTTAGTTATGGTAAAAAATAAAGATACAAATATCGTAACTATAAAAAATTATGATTACAATTTGAACAACATCAAGTAAGAAATATATGCTAAATTTTTCAACAGTTATCTTATCCTAAGGAGTCTAAGTCTTATATTACAAATGGCTTGGCTAAGTCATGAGAGAAAAATAACTATGATTAATCTAGTATTCAACCACATCAGACCTAAGAAGAAAAGTAATATTACTTGAGTAAACAGGAAGTAAAATCAACCAACTTCCAAAAGATGCAAGAAATGACAGAGGCAACCAGCTACCCGTGCAATCACACAAAGTCTCATTTGTAACATTGTGTCAACCAAATTTGGCTGAGGGCTAGAACAACAGACAGACTGTTTTCAGAGACAGAAAAAAATTTAAAAACCATATTACCCTGTCTTGGCAAGGTTTGGCAGTCTTTTTGCTTGAATCCTGCTTGTCCAGTCTGGACACCATGTATTTTGTCAGTGGTGGAGGTAGGGACAGATTTTTGACCAAAGACTGATTTGTCAAGTAGAAGACAACTCCAAGTAGAGTGTCTTTTGTGCCCAACATTCTCTCGAGAATAGATTGATGCTGCCAAGAGCAGTTGCATCTCATGCCAACAGAACCCTAAGTTATTTAAATGCCATAGTCTACAGATCTTTGAAGTGGTTGAAGATTACCTATCTATGCAGAATACAATCTCTATGTATCTAAAGAACCTGTTTAGTCTAACTATAAGGATGACAAACTTGGATGACTATTGACCTAAAATTCTTAATACCTATATAGCTTAAGGACTAAGGCTTCATATTAAAATATTAAACTTCTTTAAACAAATGTGCAACAAATGAGGAGAATGATCTCAAAATGTAAACAATGTATAAGTATCTTGATTAGAGGTGCAAAATTATAAATATATGCTAAAATTGGATCAATATACAAAATAAGTTTTGCAGAGTAAGAAACATGTATGCATACAATATGACAAAATAGCTTTGCACAGGTGCACAAATATTGTACACAGAAATAGGAGCATATTCAATATAACAAATATAATTTGAATATGTATCAATATATAATAATCTATACCAATGTAAGTCATCTATAAATAATAGCTCACAAGTATTCTCACTATTATTATTGGTGTGAGTAAGCTCACAGTAATCTACCTATTATCCCATCCAACCCCCTTTTTTTCAAAGGAGATCCCTAAGCCTACATAATTTTCACCTCCAATCCTCTACCACTTATAATCAAACCTAACTCTGAGAACAAAATTTTGGGAGAGGGAATGTCATCTTCTAGAATTACTTCCAGGTGTCATGGGGCAATGTTATTTCTATAGAATCTTGTAAAACTTAAAATGATGGTTGAGTTTCAAAATTACTATCTGGTACAGTTGCAGATAGTCTCCGAGTAGCTGGTTGCGTTTTCCTGAAGTTCTTATTTGAAGTTCTGTCCAGAACATTGCAAGAAGGTGCAGCAGTTCAGCTAGCCAAGTTGGAATCATCTTGAGCAGCTTGTAACCCAAAACCAATCTTAAAGTGGTGCTATCAACATAATGACATCATATCAACTAGGTGGAATCATTGTTTTGGGGCCCCATTGTCTTCCTGGAGACTTCAAAGATTACTGCAGGAAAATGTATTGTTCATTGTGGAAAACTTAAACATTATTTATATAGACCTATATTAAACAAAAGGTACAATAGAGACAAAAGTAGGTATGGAAAGAAGCAAGATTTTCCAAATCTTTTCTTCTTCCTGTCCCATACCAGGTGGCTCCTGATATAAGACAGAAACTCTGAATCTTTTTTTAATAATATGCTTGGATTTAGAGAAGGATAGCCACTGTCCAACTCCAAAGCCAGCTTTGACTTTTAAGTGAGTCGCAGTTATCATTGTACTGAGACGTAGAGAGATATGTATGTTTAGGTAGTGAAATTTTACCCTGAAGAGGTTACAGGTACCAAATGTCAGATTTCTCTTTGCTTGGTGATTCTTCCTGGATATCTATCTTTTTTTTCCTCTGTGGTTTTGGAGCCTGTCCTGGAACTAGCTCCTGTAGACCAGGCTGGTCTCGAACTCATAGAGATCTGCCTGACTCTGCCTCCCAAGTGCTGGGATTAAAGGCGTGCACCACCACCGCCCGGTCTGGATATCTATCTTTCCTTCTTTAGGCATCTAGATGTCCAAAGTCTCTCAACCTTTTGAAGAATGGTATTTTCCTTCAAAGACAAGAATAGAACCGTGACCTAACCCTTACCACCTGTAGGATTGTCACCTCTGTGGATGAGCTGTCATTTTCTTTCTCAAGAGGTTTCTCTTTTCAAACCAAATCCTCATTAAATTTGATGATATCCATAGCTTTTTTTTTTTACTGTGGAAAAAAACGTAGCATATCTTCTGGCTTCCATTCTGAGGTCAAAACATCCTTAAAATACACTGGCTCATTTAATTCAGAAGTTCTTTTCCATTATCCAATGTCTCTCTGCTGCTGTTGTTCCTTTCTCATTAGCATTAAGAAACTTCAAGGTTAATGAAGCGTTATGAAATCTATTTTCTGGAGCACTTTTATCCCTTTCTATTTGTTTAGCATATCCTTTATAGTTTGATTTCATCTTATTATAACTGCCTGACATGTAGAATTGTGTGATATGCCTATAATATGTTTTATATTATAATGAGCAAAAGAACCTTTCATTTTCTGAGACACATATGCTGGACCCTTGTCTTTACTTGTGCAGGTATGCCTATGATGGCCATAAACTTCTAATAAATGGATGATTACTAAATCAAAACTGAAAGCAGTTGCTCATTGAAAACCTGAATAGGTGTCCATTGTGTAGTGAAAGTATTTTAATTTTCCAAATTCTACAAAGTGGAACACATCCATTTCCCAGATTCATTCCTTTGAGTACCCTTTGGATTACTTCCTGCAGGTAGTAGTGTTTGGTATATAAAGAACAAGTAGGATATCTCATTATAATCTATTTAGTTTGTTGCCATGTAATAAAAAACTTCCTTTTTAAACCTTTGCTATTGACATGATTTTTTTTATAAAATTCTGAGGTCTTTAGCACACTTCCAGTTAATAAATGATCAATTTCTACATTACTTTGTGGTAGAGGACCAGACAGGACAGTATGGGATCAGATGTGTGTTATCTGTTTGGGACAAAGCCTATTCCTGATTATTTCTTAAACCAGAATAAATAATGAAGTCAATTCTGTATCATCTAGTATAAATTCAGTGGTTTCAATATGCAAAACAACTCTTTCTGCATATTGTAAATCAATTATTATATGGAGAAGTTCTTTAAAATACCTTAGTGCCATGAGAACAGCATATAATTCTGACTTTTGAACAGAATTATAAGGACTTTGTTCCACTTTACTTAAATCTTCTGATTGTAACCTGATTTATGTGCATCAGTATAGAATATAGGGACTCCATTTATTGGTGTGCCATGTTCAATGTGGGAAAAAAATCCAATTAGCTCTCTTTATAAGGTTAATTCTATCGATTTTGTTATAGTTGTTATTCATCTCTCCCCAAAATTAACACATGCTCTTTGCCATTGTTTATTGACTTCCCATACATTTTAAATTTAATACTAGTAAAAAGTAATATAATCTTAGTGGGTCTATTCCTGCTAATTGTTGAAGTCTCAATTTTTTTATAACCCTGAATGTATTCTGGTTACTCCAAGTTCAGTATTGCCCTCTAGACATTCCCAGTTCCTCCCCAGATTCACAACTTTTGGTTTTGCTTTGTGACACATTGACTTTCACCAGGACCACCTGGAACAAGGTTTTGGCAATAGCCGTTTGGGGGACAATTTAGATCAAAACTATAGCAGATAAGTTTGTCTTGGTCTGAGCAATGAAAAACTGACTTAATCTTGCATTTGCTCAAGTTGGTGAAGGGAAGTAACAAGAACGGAATGAACGGGAATACTTGAAAGAAATTGTTTGTGGTTTACATCAAAGGCTTATAAACCCTGTGTCAGCAACCCAGGACTTCCACAGGGCTTTCCCATGGGACTTGGAAGCGCATATGGGGTAGTTAGCCAGACTGCCCGACTCTTGCTCACCTGGAGTGACTCCGCTCTGGGTACACTGAGAACGTCTCTATCAATCTTGCTTTTGGGGAACATACTTTAAACTAAATGTATTTTAATACAATTCAAATATACATGCACAGGATATCAAGGCAACTGGATAATAAGAGGTAATTTGCTTTAAGGCCCCCAACTGGAAATAGACAGAAAGGAAGGAAGGAAGGAAGGAAGGAAGGAAGGAAGGAAGGAAGGAAGGAAGGAAGGAAGGGAGGGAAGGAAGGAAGGGAAGGAAGGAGGTAGGGAGGGAAGAATGAAAGAAAGAAGGAAGGAAAAGGGAAGAATAAAGGAAGGAAGGAAAAAGGAAGGAAAAAATGGAAGGAGGGTGATATTTGTCAAAAGAAGGGTGAACCACCCACTCTCCTATTCACAATCCTATTCCATACACAGCAATCAAACACTTGAGCACCTGAAGAAATATTAATTTTAAACCCTGAAGCAAGCCCGTCTTTGAACGACATTTAGAAGACAGCAGGATTAAACAGAATGGGTCAAACAGTTGAGCCCATAAAATGCCAAGCCGGTCATCGTGTAAACACTTCCCACAGCAGTGTTCTGAAAACTGCTCTTCCTAGTGTTTGCTCTCCTACCACAGACAGCGCCCATTGCTGGCACTTGAAGTAAAGCTGGTAGGTGTCCACTGGGCGGTCCTTACACTCTTGGGTTTTGTTTCCCGAAAGTGATCTCAGAAGCACTGTTTGCTTTAACCTGACCCATCTTTTGCAACCCAGCTTAATCATTTTACAGGTTTTCTTTGGAAATGAATGAGATAGCTAGTTGGATGGCAGTATGGATGTTTTCCATTGTGATGCTCTGTATAAAATAAACACTACTGTAAGTGAAATAGTGCATAGAATTTTTCTTCCCACTTCTTTTTCTTTGACAAATTCATGATTAAACTACTGCTAAATAGAACCTTACTAATACGGTAAGGATGCCATTGTGAGTGTGACCAAAATTCTGACTTACAGGACTGTGCTTAGACATCTCTTCATTATCATCAACACTGTTATCATTAGTATTATTGTAGACAGGGTCTCATGTCGCCAAGGCTGGTCTCAAACACATTAGTGGCTGAAGATGTGATGTGGGAGTGTCATATATCAATCTGTTGATTTCATTGGTTAAAATAAAGAAACTGCTTGGCTGGTCCTATAGGTTAGAACATAGGTGGGTGGAGTAAACAGAATAGTATGCTGACAGGAAGAGGAAGTGAGCTCAGAACGCACGCAGCTCCACTCAGAGAAGCCAGACGCTCCTGTCTAGCGGGCGGACAGGATGGCCCAGCTCTCTGAGGCACGAACGCGATGAAGCTCCTACTCGGGATGGACGTAGGCTAGAATCTTCCCGGTAAGCGCACCTTGGGGTGCTTACTCACATTATTAGAAATGGGTTAGTCCAGGTGCGAGAGTTAGCCCATAAGAGGCTAGAGCTAGTGGGTCAAGCAGTGTTTAAATGAATACAGTTTGTGTGTTGTTATTTCGGACATAAGCTAGCCAGGCGACGGGGGTGTTGGGAACGCAAACCCCGGTGCACCCCAATTTCAACAAAGATGACCTACAATTTCCAATCCTCCTGCCTCTACCTCCCTAGTGCTGTGACTACATGTGTACTCTATCACACCTGACAGTCCTGTGAGGCTGGGGTCCAACGCAGACCTTGAGCATGCTCAGCAGGCCTCTACCAACTGATATACACATCCAGCTCCTGGACATTTCTTTTCTTACCTTGAAATACAACACACATCATAAACAAATGTACAAATGATTGACAAAAGAAAATCTAAATAAAATTTCCAATGAATACAACATATAAAATAAATTTAATGAAATTTCTAATAGTTAACTTTTGCTTAAATTTACTTAATTGAAATGAGCCATGAAAATCAACTTGTGAGATGTAGTTGGACTTGCTCCAATCCCAGCACACCCGAGGCACAGGACAGTCAATCTCCATGGGTTCAATGCCAGCCAGGCCTACAGTGTGTTCCCGGACTGCCAAGGCTGTATAGAGACATCCTGCCTCCAAAACCAAAAGTGATTTAAAAAAGAAGATAACCAACTGTCACGGGAAATACTATTAACTCTGCTCATACTGACCTCCTGTAGTAAACTGTACAAACCCTCACAGGAGCATGGAGGTATAAAGTGAGGCCTTCTATGACTGCATGCAAACTCTGGGGAGGGACACGGGGATTCACAGACTCACATCCCAGTGAGCACTGAGTGTCTACTGGCTAGGGAATCAGAGGAGCATCGCTGCAGGGTTTCCATGCCGACACAACCCTTTACCATCTACTGCACTGCTTCTTCTAAGACTGGGATGGCCCATGGATCTAGTCCTTGCGCCATCTCTGCAGACCTAGGTTACCCTTGGCTATCACCAGTACCAAGGATGCTACTTCTAATTCTTCAGGTGAGATTTGTTCTATTAGTCTGTCTATCTGTCTGTCCGTCCTTCCGTCCGTCCGTCCGTCTGTCCATCCGTCCATTCATCCATCCATCTATCTATCTATCTATCTATCTATCTATCTATCTATCTATCTATCTATCTATCTATCCGTCTTTCTGTCTGTCTATCTATCTATCCATCTATCGTGTATCTATCTATCTATCTATCTATCTATCTATCTATCTATCTATCTATCTATCTATCTATGTCATCTATCTTTCATTTATTTGGTTACCAAGACAAGTTTATCTTTGAAACCTTGCCTGTCCTGGAACTTGTTCTGTTTACCAGGCTGGCATTGAACTCACTGAAGTCTGCTTACCTCTGCCTCCTGAGTGTTAGACTTAAAGGCTGGCCAAACACTTTCTAAAACCATTCATTTAAAATGAAATCCAGGTGAGTCTTCATTCAATCCAGAATCAAGTTGAAGGTGGCAGGGTATCAGCACAAAGGACCTGGGTGAGACAAGAAATTCAGAGGCAAGTGGCCCCTGGCTCCCAGTGCTGAGCCTTCCTGCACAGTGGCAAGCACCCAGGTAGGACCCTTTTACTTGTACTCAAAAAACAAGTCGCTGGGTCTAAGTTGATGTCAAACACCCCTGTCTTTACTGGAAATGACAGGATGCAAAAAACACATTTTGTGTTTATTAACATACTCTCATGTGCTCATTCCTGATTTTATCATTCTCACTTAGAGATTGTATTCCCTGACATTAATAATTAACCAGAAAACTAATTTACACAAACTATTCAAGCCAATTTGTTTAAAATAAAAGTAGCCTTAAGAAGGTCGGGCTCACGGGTTTATGCCACTTTCCGCCATGGGCCTTTGGGGAGCACTTGGCTTTTTAATTTTCCTGGGCAAAACTTGGGGACAGGAACAAATGTAAGTAAAATGAGCCATCTTCCCTTTCCTGGGCATCTTACCTGTGGTGACCAAAAGGAGACTTGGGTTGTATTGATTCGACAATAACTGTCTGCTCCTGATATAATGAGTGGGTAGTCTCAGCTGACCATGAGAGCTGTGGGCACGTCTGGATTTGGTGAGCAGCTAACAACACAACTGATCCCATGGGATGGCTGCCTGTGACAATGACAGAGATGATTATTCATTTCTTAGTCAGCAAAAGTGCAGCATGAACCAGAGATCATCATTTTATTGGCAGTTATTACCTACTTGTACTTGGTGCTTAGTTTGTGCTTTTCTTGGTCTAAGTGCAGTTAAGCGGGTCTAACTCAAATACGGTGATCTTCTAAAACCAACCGCTGAATTTTAATTATTGATGTACAAGATTATTTTATATTGGGTCATGATGTATTTGCACTATGGAAAAAATGAAAAACTATATTTGTAATAACATCTACATTATAAACCACTTTGTCATACTTTTCTTGCTACCAGAATTCTGTCCATGTAAACAGTGTGAACATCTTAGGATTGGAGGTTAACCGAATGCTACCTCACTGAACTTACTCTTTTCTGTTGTTTGTTTTAAGATGAGGTTTCACCATGTTGTCTAGGCTGGACTCAGCTCATATGCCCACGTGAACCTCTGCCTTCTGCCCCCTGCTAGCTGGTACTATAGGCTAGACTTTTACTGCAGTCTCCTGGTTAGTACATACATTCCCTCCTGTCTTTGTCACAAATACGTCTGTGCAAATACAAGTGTAAAAGAAACGTGCACTGATACCATAAGCTTGCACACGCGTCTACTCTGAGATTTCACTGCAAGGCCACGCTCACCCCACTACATTAGCTACATTTATTATTCTGATTTAACAGACAAACAATTGCAGCTCAGGGACATCCAGATTAAACCCCAGGACCTGGACCCTCATTATTTTTGTCCAGGGGTCTTCAGAGTTCTCCTGCTCCACCCCATTGGCCACGCTATGAAAGTCTTTCCTCTCTCCCAGACCATGAGGAACTGTGCCATGGACAGCACAGTAGCTGATCACTTTGACTGATTCAGCACATTTTTTGATTTTTTTTTCTTATGATAAGTTCTAGTATTTTTTTTTCTTATGATAAGTTCTAGTATTTTTTTTTATTGAGAAAAGGGAAAAAAAAATTCCCGCCTCCTCCCAGCCTCTCATTTCCCTCCCCCTCCTCTCACCCTTTTCCCCTTCCCCCCACTCCTCTCCCCCTCCCTCTCCCGTCCAAAGAGCAGTCAGGGTTCCCTGCCCTATGGAAAGTCCAAGGTCCTCCCCCCTCCCTCCATGTCTAGGAAAGTGAACATCCAAACTGGCTAGGCTCCCACAAAGCCAGAACATGAAGTAGGATCAAAACCCCATGCCATTGTCCTTGGCTTCTCATCAGCCCTCATTGTTCGCCATGATCAGAGTGTCTGGTTTTATCCCATGCTTTTTCAGTCACAGTCCTTCTGGCCTTGATGAGCTCCAAATAAATCAGCCCCACTGTCTCTGTGGGTGGGTGCACCCCTCATGGTCCCGACTTCTTGCTCATGTTCTCCCTCCTTCCGCTCCTCATTGGGACCTTGGGAGCTCAGTCCGGTGCTCCAGTGTGGGTCTCTGTCTCTATCTCCATCCATCACCATATGAAGGATCTATGGTGATATGCAAGATAATTGTCAGTATTGCTATAGGATAGGGTCATTTCAGGTTCCCTATCCTCAGCTGCCCAAGGAACTATCTGGGGACATCGCCTTGGGCTCCTGGGAGCCACTCTAGTTTCAAGTCTCATGCCAACCCTTAGGTGGCTCCCTTAACTAAGAATTGTGCTTCCGTGCTCCCCTATCCAACCTTCCTTCACCCCAGTCATCCTGTTTCCCCAAGATCCCCCAGTCCTCCCCTTCTCATTTTTCTCTCCCATCCCCCCTTATCCCCATCCCACCCCACCCACAAGATCCCAATTTTCTCCCGGCAATTTTGTCTACTTCCCATAGCCAAGAGAATAATTATATGTTTTTCCTTGGGTTCACCTTCTTACTTAGCTTCTTTGGGTTCACCAGTTACAGACTCTGTGACCATTATTTATGGCTAGAAACCAATTATGAGTGAGTACATCCCATGTTCATCTTTTTGGGTCTGGGTTACCGCACTCAGGATAGTGTTTTCTATTTCCATCCATTTGCATGCAAAATTCGAGAAGTCATTGTTTTTTACTGCAGCGTAGTACTCTAATGTGTATATATTCCACACTTTCTTCATCCATTCTTCCATTGAAGGGCATCTAAGTTGTTATGTTTCTCCCACTGTGACAAAAGACTCGACAAGGCCACTAAAAGAGGAATGAATTGTGCTCAGATGTCAGAGGTTTTAGCAAACCACTCCAGGAAGGGTGTGGCAGCCAGGACAGCTCCTATGGGGCAGCTCAGGAGTAGAGAGAGAATGCTTGCTCTCAAGTTCAACTCCCCCGAAACCCCGAACCCCATTGCACGTCTTGGTCTAAGGGACGTTGTCCTTATCCACATTCATGTGGATGGCATCCCTTAGTTAACTCTCCCTGCAACCAGCATAGGCACAGCTGGCCAGATGTATTTACTAAGCTCTGAGGCATTTCCAGTAGGAGTAAGAGGACAGTCAAGCCAACTGTCATAATACCTACTTTGTAATAGATTCTGAGGGCGGGAGAAGATGTTTCTAGGAACGAATGAGCCGAAGAAGAAACGAATGAGCCAATGAAGGAATGAATGAGCAAATGAAGGAATGAATGAGCCAATAAAGGAACAATGAGCCAAAGAAGGAACGAATGAGCCAATGAAGGAACGAATGAGCCAATGAAGGAACGAATGAGCCTGTTACAGACGAATAAATAAGAAGGCAGTTTCCAGAATGTGAAGAAAGCAGAAGGAGAGCACAGAGACCGAAGGCCCCTGTTTCTGATTATGGAGCATTTAAAAATATATATATTTTTTGTGTATGTGAGGGGGTAGGTGTGCCCATTACACCACAGATGTGGGGAGGTCAAAGGGCAGCTTCTAAGAGTCAGTTCTCTCCCTCTACTATGTGGGTTTCTGGGATGAAACTCAGGCCATTGTTCTTGGTTCCTTTATAGCTTGATTACTGTTTTCACCAACCTCTTAGCTGTTACTGGGGTGTAATTATAACCTGTTTCATGCTGGAAAAGTTAAGTTTTCCATCGTAATAAATTTTGACTTTCAAAATATAATTTAGTTTGATTTTTCTAAACACGTGTAGTTGTTGCTGTTCTGGAACTATCTCTGTACACAAGACTGGCCTCAAACTCAGAGAAACATTTTCCTCTGCCTCCTGAGTGCTGGGATTAAAGACATGCGCCACTACTGCCTAACCTATGTTTATAAAATTAATCTTCAGTGAAGAAAAAAATATCAAAAGTATAAGAAAACCTGCAAAACTAAGAAACCTTTTCTTATACTGTTTCCACAGCTTTGTCATTTCAGCACCCAAAGTCTTCCATGTCGGAGCATCTGAAACTGTTGTAATTCAAGCCCTTGGCTACACTGAAGCATTTGATGTGACAATCTCTATAAGAAGTTATCCTGATAGAAAAGTGACCTACTCTTCAGGCCGTGTTAATTTATCTCCAGAAAATAAATTCCAAAACTCGACACTATTAACAGTATGTACTTATTCTTTCTTTTTAACTTTTTTTTGTGGTAAAATTTGCACAAAGCTTGAGCCTTGGTAAACTGTAGTCGTTACTGTTGCTCCATAGCTGTGTGGTTGTGAGATGGTAACAGGGGAGTGATGAGTGAAACCCCAAACTCTGAAAAGAAAATTATATTTGATTTTGAGCCAAGTGTGCCATGCCCACATCCTTAAAAATAAATTCCTCTACGACAACGTTTGTATCACCTAAGGAGATATCTTAGGTGAAATTAGAAACGGGAGCTGCTAACTGAATGTGCACACGGACTGTTGGGTATTTGCTAAAGCTCAGTATTCCCCAGTTGTACACAGAGTTCCCATGCTGGGGGACTGCTGACTGCTGCAGCCAGCAACTCTCTCTGGAAACACACAAGATGTAGAAAGGACAAACTGCTTAAATAACTGTTGTTCATTGAGACATATTTGTTCAGACTGATTAGAAACTTCTTTATTTTGTGCATGTTCATATTGGGTACTGATGAGTTTCATAAAGACAAACTGGTGCAAGTGTGTCGTTTTCTTTGACTGTATTGACCCCCTCACCCCACTTTGTCCACTCTCCCTTTTCTCGTCCTCCTCGTACGTCACGTGAGTGTATGTACACAATCTTTGTGTCGTGTGTGCACAGTGACAGAAAACACGCAGTATTTGCCTTCTGAGTCCTGCTTCTTTCACTTTCTATGGAGAACTCCCGTTCCATCCATTTCCCGGCAGTTTTGTCCTTTGTGGCTGAATAAAACTCCTCCATGTTTATTGCATTTGCTGTGTTCACGTAGCTGTTGATGGACAAGCAGACGGTCTCCATAGCTTGGGAGTCATGAACAGTGCAGGGATGAGGATGATGAATAGTGCAAGCCTCTCTCACCACGTTGGCTTTTAGCCCTCCTCGGAGATTCCCAAGTGCTACAGCCTGGCCAGAGGTAGCTCTATTTTTAGGAACTCCCACACTGGTTTTCCTTCTGCCTGCACCAATTTTCACTCCATCTACCATTGCACAAGGTTTCCCTGCCCCTACATCTTCCCCAGCATTTCTTGGTTGGTTACCGTTCTCAATGACAGCTGTTCCTCCTGCAGTGAGATGGAATCCAGTGTCATTGGCGCTCTCCAGATGGTAAGGATGTCAACAGATTTCCACATGTCCACCAGTCCTCTGTGCTTCTCTGCTTATGAACTGTGTGATCGTTTCATTAGCCAATTTATTGCCTAGCTTGCTTGGAGTTTTGTTTGTTTTAGTTTTAGTACTTAGTTTTAAAAGTTCTTTATTCTAGAAATAATTTGTCTCAAAAATGGTAACATTTTATTTGATATCAGACTATGAAAGGATTTTGTCAAAACTATTATTATTGTTTCTACAGTGGTTTTAGTTAGTTTTGTTGTTTGGTTATGTTTATAAGACAGATTCTTACCATGTAATCCTGGAGAGACTTGAAAACAAGATCCTCCTGCCTCAGTTTCTGTAGTGCTATACAGTGATATTATTATTATTGTCGTTATTGTTATTATTTACTGTTTTCCCATCAAGGCTTGGGAGGAACAACCTAGAGTTGGTGAGGATGTTGCCACCTTCATAGATACAGTGTCATTGCCAGAACTATTGATCTGACTCCAACAAGACAATTTGACATACAAGATAGTAATCTTTGCCTGTAACAATATTCTGATAGCTTTGTCTGGTTAGGAAATAGATATGTAGACCAGGCTGGACTTGAACTCACAGAGATCTGCCTTCCTCTGCCTCCTGAATGCTTGGATTAAAGACATGCATCACTTAAAATTTTTTACAATTTCCAATTAATGGGTATGTTGACTACATGTGTATTTGGGCACCATAGCATGCAATAACAAAGGAGAGAAGATGAAGTAGGATTCCTGGAACTGGAGTCAGGTGATTTGAGCTGCCACGTGGGTGCTGGGAACTGAACTTTGTCTTCTGCAAGAGCCACCAGTGCTCTTAACTCCTGAGCCCTGTCTCCAGCGTCTCTTTAAAATTATGCAATGCGCAAGCTCAATTTTGCAGCCAGGTGGTGGTGACTCACACCTTTAAACCCAGCACTAGGGAGACAGAAGCAGGTGAATCTCTGTGAGGTCAAGGTCAGCCTGGTCTACAGGAATTAGTTCCAGGACATCTCCAAAGATACAGAGAAACCCTATCTCAAAAAACCAAGCCAAATAAACAAACAAAAACCAACAAGGAGTTTGATTTTGGTCTTACAGTTTGCAGTGTTTTTTTTTTTTTTTTTTTTTTTTTTCTGTACAAGGCCAGCACGCTTTAGAACTTCACAATCACACTTTCACACCGTCACGTTTGTTTGTTGTTTTTCAGATTCAGGACAAACAGTTGTCTGCAAGACAAAGCTCATTTTTATATGTGTATTTGGAAGTCGTGTCAAAGCATTTTTCTGAAAAAAGGCCAATCCTCTCTAACCATGGCTCTCTCTTCGTCCACACTGACAAGCCTGTGTACACTCCGCAGCAGCACGGTACAGTATCTGATGCTTCTTCCAAGGGAGAATGACATAAAGATGTGGAACTTTGAACATCTGAAATTGAGTGTAGACCAGTTTCTACTAACTCAGGAGAAACTCAGAACCTCATGACTTTTATATTCTCACATAGCATTTTCACTTGTAATTTATAATGTAATTAGTAAATTAATAACATAACCAATGATTACTTTATCTTTCCTGTCAGAGAATTTATTCATAAAAATAGAGAAGACATAATTGCAAATACAATTTTGGCACTGGGAAATAATTTATCTTAAGATCGTCTTTGTAAAACAATCTGGGAATCAGTAGCTAGTCGCAAGGTTGGAAAAAGAACCCCTGTGTAAAAGGATTAGACCTCTGGCAGAGACTAACGTACATCACAGAGGTGCCCAAGTGCTGATTGTCCACAGCGAGTCACCTGAGAAAGTGTCTGTTATGCATGGTTTCATATTTATAGTTTTCCTGTTGAGGGGAACGTCATGAAAGACGCTGCGACTGAGGAAAGTCTACATTTTCACCCAAGAACTGAAAATAAGACATAGGAAAAGTCAACATTGCTTGCAAAACCTTCTGCCTTTCCCCCTGCCACTTGCCATCTCTGGACAATTAGAGATGCATTTATGGAAGATGTACAATGCAGGAAGAAGCCGGAATGTCTTTCACTCATGGTACTTTGGGGGTCGGATTGACAGAGACAAGAGGGCCTGTCATGTTTTGCTTCGGTGTTTAACTTTGTGCACAGTAGAGACCTTCTAATTTTGGTGGATGCTGGTGATTGCCATGGTGAGGTGAATGTGGTTGTATGATAATCAATACATTCAGCAGGGCCACCTATTTATGTTGGCTTACAAGGAAAGACCTAGACGGTGTCAGGATGTTGTCTCCAGCTCAGACAGTGAGTCATGGCCAAAACTGTTGATCTCACTTCAACAAGACGACTTCTTATATGAGATAGTAGTCTCTGCCTATAAGAACAATCTAAAGACCTTATCCTACTGATGTATTTAATGTGAAGACACTTGAAGGATTATTAGCTTAAGTATCTTAGAATAAAGGCTTAGTCTCCAAGGCTTCCTAGGATAAAGGACCTTAGAATATTGTCCAGAATCCTGCAGTTCTGCACAGCCTGGGTCCCACCCCTCTTTCCCAGGTCCCTTCTCTGCTATGTCCCCTCAGCTGTGGACTCAAGTTAGTTGCTTTTCCCGCTACTTCTCACGCACATGGAGGTGGATGCAGTGTTACTTCTGCATAGTACGTTTTAATCTTTTTCTTTGACTCAGTAACTCCTGCTGGTGGAATCCGCATTCACGGATCCCTTCAGGGACCTGCAACTGCAGCTCGGCCTGCCACCCCCAGCACATTTCTCTCTCTCCTCCTTGTCAGTGCTCGGGATAAGTCCAGAGGCTCCTACATCCCAGGCAAGTGCTCCAGCACATAGGAACATGCCCAGTCCTCTCTTTTGTTGTCTCCAAATCCAAGGACGTGACCTATGCGGCATCTGCACCTCCGTGATCCTGGAAACCTACATGACTGTGTTTCTCCTCTCCTAGAGCATCAGACGGCATGCATGTCAGACTTGGTCACCACTCTTATCTCATTGTCTAGCACAAAGCAGGCATTGCAATTAAGTCATGGCTTCAATACACAGATTTTATTGATCTTGCCTCTGATACACTAAGATTAATATTCTAAATTAACTAAAAACTAGGTTAGAAAGTATGCAAATAATAGTTACTCAAATCATTATGATAATGTAAAATTTTTACCACTTTTCTGCTGAGTCATTTGGAGACTCTGTCTTCTTTGTACCTGTGAGTGTCATTGGGAGGTGACACTAATCTCCTGTTTGATTAGTGACGTTTAAAGTTTAATATAACTCAGAACAGAAAGAGGAAGCAGCGAGACCAGACCACAGTTTTGAACTTCAGAACCTGTGATTGTAGGTTTTTCCACACGCTGCTAACAGCTCCTTCTTGACACCTGGACAGGGAAGGCAGGTTTGTCATAGACGGGAGGGAGAATATGAGGTGGTGACAGCACTGAAGGGAGGAGAACACAGGATGTGGGCGACCTGCTCATCATACTGGCTTTACCTTGTTACCTTGTGAAACAGGATTTTCTGGGACATCTCCATGGAGTTACACAGTACAGGCCAAGTGTCGAAATGGTGTAGGGCTTAGGGCACTATTTCTGTTTTAGTGTGGGGACCAAGACTTGGCTATGACTTGAGTTAAAAACCCTCAAAGAATGAAAATGTGTCACCATGCCCCTGAAGAGTCAATAGCTCTACAGAAGCAGACAGTGCAGCTTAGCAACTGAGCTCTGGTAGGCACCCTGCTCCTCCAGATCTTTGGGTCTTCTGCCTCCTGTTCCATAGCTCTCCCTGATCTCATGCCCAGGGCTGTGTTTTCTTTGTACCTTTTGGTGCCTGGCAGCCACAGTCACGCACCCTCCGTTTTTGTAGCAGTTGTGAATATGTGTAGATGACACACAACCTCCATGGGGTAGATTTTAAAGGCTTCCTGCAGGCAAGAAGAGCTATAGACAGTCAGTGGCTGCTCAGAGAAGGAGGATTGGTTTTTCCCAGGGAGGAGCCTCCACAGCTGATCCAATCCTGAACAGTCAACCCTAAGCACATGCACATAGGAACAACACTAAATAAACACATGTGTGTGTAGATATTACAATAATAGGCATACATTTATACTACTAATGCATTTAATTCCAAAAAAATACAGATTTTAAGCTAAAAGATATTGAGCACAATAAACAAAACAAGGAAGATATTCTACGGGATCAGTTTCAATTAATAGAGTTTATAAACTACAATGGTAGAGATGAAATACATCAAATGTTCCACTAATTGTTTTCTCTGAACTATTTTATTGTTGAATTGCCCTTGTTTTTTGTTTTTCAAGACAGGGTTTCCATGTGACTTTGGAGCCTGCCCCGGAACTCACTCTTGTAGACCAGGTCGGCCTCAAACTCACAGAGACCTGCCTGCTTCTGCCTCCCAAGTGTTGGGATTAAAGGCGTGTGCCACCACCGCCCTATTAAAATTTTTGGGAGAAAACCAAGTTTTCTCTGTTTGACAGCCCTGACTGCCATAGAACTCACTCTGTAAACAAGACTGACCAGAGCTCACAGAGATCTTCACGTCTCCTCAAGCCTCTCCATCTTAAGAGCTGGAATTGAATGTATTTGCCACCTCCTGGCTCTGTGTACCTACTTCTAAAGAGAATGAAAGAGGAAGAAAATTAAGGACACAAAGCATTTAGAGAGAGATGCTCTCACAGGGCTTGGTGGTGCGTGACCATGAACCCAGAACCGGGGAGGCTGATGGGAGGAGGTTGTCAATCACAGGCTAGCCTGGGTTTCATAGCAGGAACACAAAGAGACTTGATTCTGGACAGAGTGCTTTCCTAGGATGTGCAAGGACCAGCAGTTCTGCTATGCCGCCTCTATTCTTTTAATGTGGAGAGAACAATCACAGGACCTGGGGCAACAGATACAACATAACCACACGATCACAGCATATCACAGGAGGAGCTAATTTGGAGCCTTGCTAGCTTTTCATAAGCAGGAGAGTTTATGCTTTCTGAACCAAACACCAGTTTGTCCCTCTGACCCTCCAGCCCTAATGTAAGGCAGTACTGTATGTTTTCATACAACCTACAACAGAGCTCACTCTTCTGTTATTATGAAATTCCCAATACATGAAGAAGTACAGAAATAATTAATTTTATACTATCCCAGCAAGTTGTATATAAGTATTTTCATAAGTTAACTCTCCTGTTTACTAGTAGTAATCATGAGGATTTATGTTAAAATGAAAGAATCTTTAGTAATATTTATGTATACTAACAATTTAATTTTAAATATGCATTTTTATCTAGGGGCTACATTTAGTTTTTAACAAGATTTATCTCATTGAAGATGTTTTTGAAATATATTATTAATCTTTGACAATGTCACTCACTGCATCTTAAATCATTTTCACCCTGATGATGTTTTTTTCAAAAATTAGAATAGTCCTCGCTCAACAAGATTTTTGACGATCTCACTTCTTCTGCAGTAAAGGTAGGTGTCCTTTCGCTGGGCGATGACTTGGAGCCAGTTACACGGGAAACTGTCTTAACTTTCATAGTAAGTGTGTGCTTAGTCCCGTGATGCCTCCCTCACAGATAGATACACGGAGCAGGGCTGTTCCCGTGCGAGAGCTTTCTTGTCACTTAAACAAACTCTTCATGAGTGCTTGCTTGCGGTTCTGCTTCTCCATCCAGAGTTGAAGCAGGGCAGCTCCTCCTTGCACAGGGTCATCTCCTTACAACCCTGGCCTCCAGCACTGTGGCCAAGATAAATCTTTAGTCTTCCAAAATTACCTGGTCACGGGTATTACTTTATAACAACGAAAAAAAGACATAAGGTGGACACTTTCTTTATTTCTCCAAAGGACCCTGAAGGATCAGAAGTTGGCAAGGTTCAAGGAAACAATCTTACTGGAGCTGTGTCTTTTCCTGACTTCCAGATTCCTTCTAACCCCAAGTATGTAAAAATGTTTGTTAATAAGTCTTTTTATGAAAAAAAAAAAACCACCTGGAACTTTTGTTTGTGGGGCAAAGGACAGGTTAAGTGAGCACCTGCTCTGACCAAGGACAGCACACATGTGGCTACGTGAAGCCTTCCAAAGGATAGTAGAAGTTAGGCCCACTTCTCAGCAGAACAGAAATGAATCCCAGCACTGAATACCACAGCACTGCCCAGCAGACCAGGAGTCTCAGATTTCCAGCACACCTTCAAAGGAGAATCCCTTAGATGTAGGTATTACCAGCCAGCCTCAGCAGATAGCAAATCCCTGTTTTAGTAAATAAATACACAGATCTCTCTCTCTCTCTCTCTCTCTCTCTCTCTCTCTCTCTCTCTCTCTCTCTCCTCACACACACACACACACACACACACACACACACACACACACACAGAAAAAGTTTCCAAAATGTCCCACTTATTTTTATAGAGAGATCAATCAATTTAGAGAGAAAACAATCTTCAGTTGTCCTTTTTGCCTTTTCACCCTAACAGAGTGTCCATCTCTGGGGAGAGGGCGTTAGGTTATGGTCTATTGGGAGAGCTCATATGCCTAGCAAGTGCAGAGATTTAGTCAAAACGTTTGTGTGTGTGCGTGTGTGTGTGAGAGAGACAGACAGACAGAGACTCAGAGAAAGAGAGAGAGAGATAGAGAGTAGGAAATTTTTATTATTTGGCTTCACAGGCAAGGATCTACAATCCCTGCTATAAAGGACCATAGAGCAGGATGTCTCAGACAAAGGCAGCTATACTGTACTATACTATACTACATATATTATACTATATAGTATACATATGTTATACTATACTATATTATACTAGACTAGAGTAGACTAGACTAGACTAAACTAGACAAGGACAGTTATACTTTACTGCATTATACCATATCATACTATATTATGCCGTACTTATTATACTATACAATACTATACTATACTATACTATACTATACTATACTATACTATACTGGCAGCTACACTATAATGTACTATACTATACTATAATATACCAAACCATACTTTATTGCACTATAATAACTATACTGTACTATATTGAAAAGGGCAGCTATACTGCTCTATACTATACTACACTGTACTGTACTCTACTATACTGTACTTTATTATACTATACCGTACTGAACTGTACCATACTATACTGTAAATACTGTAATATACTGTACTATACCATACACAGCTACCGCAGACATTTCCAGTAGAAACACTTTAGAGTTACTTGTCCTGCGTCCTCTCTAAGGGAAATTGTATTTAGCTCATTTTGAAAACATTTTCTGAAAATCGTAGACTGAAGTTGGGAGGCTGAAATAATCTGGATGATTTAAAATTATACAATTTCTTAAAATGCCATAGGCTCCCTAGTGCAGAATCGAGTCTGCTATGTTATGATTCTGATTTCCCAGACGTCACCTCGTGCCAGCTGTCCACGGCAGATCACTGGAATCCATCAGACTCCACTCTCCCGTCTTAGCAGCTTGGCGTCTGTTGTCCTCTATGCACAGAACACATTCTCCTTCATAGTTCTCTTCTCTGGGACATGGGAAAATGACACTTTGTACAAATGCCATCCCTGGATATGACGTAGTGTCCACCTCACTCTCCACCTCCTTGTCCTGTGTATTTTCTTTCTTCTCCATGTCTTATTCATTGTTTCTTTATCAACCCCTCCCCATGTTAGACCCCAGGCTCCTTAAGATCAAGGCCCTTGTCCATAGTGTTCATTTTAGCTCAGCAATTCAGCATCATCGGTCCTCGGGTAAATACCTGTTGATCAAGGACAATAGTTATGACAACCGTGCTATCCCCTCCATTTATCGCGTCCCCTATCTGCATGGTGGATACGGTTTTTCTCTTTCCCCAGTGATGTGCAGTAACTAACTCATGTGAATCAAAGCTGCTCGGAAAATGTGTGAGAATCTGAACTGATGTGGACTGTTTGCTATAACGTCTGTGGTTCGTCTGTATTGATCTTTTTTAAAATCTCAGTGTAGTACTCACTATTTTTTTTTGCTTGTTTGGTTTTTGGAATTGGTCTTCCAAGACAGGGTTTCTCTGTGTAGCCTTGGATGTCCTCACTCTGTAAACACGCTGACCTTGAATTTGGAATGGCACCTCCCAAAGTCTTGGAATTAAAGGCATGAGCTACCACTGCTCAACCCCACTAAATATCTTTGGAAGAAGGTTATTGGACAGGTTATTTTATGCTTTAGACCATCCATGCTTAGTTTTCTAATACGAATTTGCTCATATGAGGTGTGGATTTCACCACTGGTATGCCATCTTTCCAAACATAATATTATATTTTTTTTTACTATGTTGTGAATTTAACATAAATTCCTGGATTAATTATATATTGAAGTTGTTTCAGTTCTCAAATAAAAATTACTATATTTACGTAAAACATGTAGGAAAAGATACAATACAAAAAACTAATTATTAAACAATTTATTTTATTTTTGAAATGTTCAGTTTTGCCTATTTATTATTAAAATATCTTTCGTCCAAACTTTTACTTTGGTATGTGTGAAAGTGTTTGTGTGCGTGCATGTATGCATGTGTATATCTACATGTATATACATATATTCTTACCTCCTTAAAACAGAAATTACTAGAGTTCCTCTTGATAAATTAAAACTCTTTGATAACCTCCATGATTTCAAACATCTTGTTTCCACAGATACGGTAGATGGACAATTCAGGCTAAATATAGAGAAGACGCTTCCACCAACGGAACAACACACTTTGAAATCAAAGAACACGGTAATCTTCAACCTAAGACTCGTTTATAGAATGTTAGTTTTCTCCCACTAATTCTTTTCAGTAATATAGCTAATGCAAACCACTCCCAGGTAGGGATGAGGCCCCGGGCCAGGGTGGTGGGAAGTCCTGGTTGGGTATCCGGCCAAGGAGTCAGTGCTTGTTGAAGGTTGTTAGAGGGCCACGATGATGTGGAAGAGAATACCGTCACGGGACTGTTTTAGAAGGATTTTATGCCTTCCACACCCCCTTCTGTCTCACAGATAAAGCCTACAATATAAGTCTCACGCCACTAAGTGATCTGCAGCACGAACTGAAAATTGAAGGTACTCTAACGCTTTGGGGGCTGTTCGGGAGTCTGGGGTCAGCTCGCCTGTTACTTCCGAGGAAGCCATGCAGCCCTTGTGGATTCATGTTCTTCATAACAGAACTGTATAGTCTCCAGGGGAGCCTAGCTTATGGGGGATCTTTCTAGGCTCATGATTTCAGGAAAAATAGACAATTAGGGACGAGTCAAATAGTTAAGTCAACAAATGATTACTTTGATGAGAGTATTACGGGTGATATTGCAGGGACAAGACCTATTTTTAAGTACTGTAACAACATTATGACACTGACCACTCTTCACTATCTCCATTCTCCCGCTCATAGATGAAGCCCAAGTCGTGAGTCTCCAGCCAACAGAGTCCCTGGAACACAAAATAAGAGAACAATGTAGTCCACAAGTTGTATAGCACTGCGGTTACTGCATTCAAGACCAGAGAGCAGAAGACACGGGGTTTCCCTAATTGCAATGCAGCGGGCGGGGAAAAGATGTCTGTGGAGGTTCAGTTCACCCCTCAAATGATCCTTCATACAAACTCAGGATTTCATTGGCCAGATCCTTACCACGGAACAAATCAGTTCTTTATTATTTCCTCACCTAAAACTATCTAAAATGCTTGTTTTCCCCGAGTATCTGGTGAGGGAGTCCTTTGATGGTAGAGAAATTGACGCTGAGATCTACGACTGTTGGTGGTAAGGACACGCGTACTGACATCGTTTCAGCTGCTACATACAAACATCCGGTGGTAAGGACGTGTTGTTATAACGGAGCCAGACTTAATAACGAGCAGACCGTGTGAAAATAGGCCCGTGCTGCGTCCAAGCCTTCACTCAGTGCTGCACCATGGCAACCGAGATCAGAGCTAATGACACCTTTAAACATATCCACGTGTGGAAGTATCTGTGTAAGTATGGTATTTCCTGTTGGAACCTCCCCAGACCTATGTAAATTAACTTCTCCAAGAAAAGCAGTTTTCATGTCCTACTTACAATTAGATTTGAAAGGCAGATAACTTGCAATGCCCAGAAGGAAAACCTGTCGTGTATTTTGGGAACTGGAAACAGGATAGCACACTCAGAGAACACTAGTCCAGAGCCCCAAGACTCATTGGCACCGAGTCCCAGCTCACTATGCAGACTCGAAGGAGACTGAGAATCTCCAGTAGATAAAATGCAATGATTCTGTCACATTACAGTCACCAAAAGTCGAAGTCTTAGATCAGTGTTAGCATTAGTAGATGTTTCAGGATGAAAGAACTTTCTTATTGTTTCCAAAACTTCATGGACTTCTTCTCTATATCATCTTTAAGAAAACAAAAAGCAGAAAGAAGCCTTCTGATGTTACTCTGAATATTTTTTAATTATTTATTTCATTTGGGAGATTTTGATAAAATCACATTATTTCCCCCTTTTCCTTTGCCTCCTGCAAAGCAGCCCATAAATCCCCCTTGCTTTCCTTCAAAATCATGCCCTCTTTTTTCATTGTTACACTCATATGTGTATATACATATATGTTCCTAAATATAACCTTCTCAGTCTGTATATTTACATGTGTCCTTTTGGGAATAACCAGTTGCCATTGGATGAGCAGTCAGTGTGTTCTTCCCTGGGGAAGACTCTTCTGCTCCCAGCATTCCTCTGATGCTGTAGTTCTTTGCGTAGGGTTGGTACCTGGTGGTTTTACCCCTCACTCTGGTATGTCTATTGCTGTGTCCTTGCAGGTTTATTGCTCACATTGGGGGAGCCATGCTGGGGAGACTGTCTGGTACAGCCTCTGGCATTTCTAGGAGACAACGTCTCGCAGTAAAACCTGATCCTCTGGCTCACAGCTGCCTATGACCAGATTGAGCCCTCTTCTAGCAGCTGAGAGCACCTACACTTTGTGTGCACATACCCACACACAGACACATAACACACACATAATTGAAATAAAATAAATCGTAAAGCAAGAGTAAAGTGTCCATATAAGCATTTGGAGTATGGGAAACATTGCATATTTTCCATATAGCACTTTATTTTTGACTTTTCATATACATCACATAAAGTATGATCTCAGTGAAATAGATGAGGAAACTGAGAATGGGAACTGGTGAAGCTATGCTGTGTCTAACCTATACCATTATGAACACAACTTTGTACCTAATCAATACCATTATGAACACAATGGTGTATCTAACCTATACCACCACGAACACAATGCTGTATCCAACCTATACCACTCTGAACACAATGGTGTATCTAACCTATACCATTCTGAACACAATGGTGTATCTAATCTAAACCATTATGAACACAATGTTGTACCTAACCAATATCATTTATGATCACAATGTTGTATCTAACCCATATCATTAAGAATACAATGGTGTATCTAACCTATACCATTATGAACACAATGCTGTATCTAATCTATACCACACTGAACAATGTTGTGGTCTAATCTAACCTATACACTATGAACTTGTTTTGCGTTCTTTTTATGGATTGAACTGAGCAAAAATGAACTGTTGTTATAGAGAAAGTCTTTGATAAACTTTCATATTGTAACTTATACTCATTGAGTTGTAATTTATACTCGTAAGCCTCAGGCCATGTAGAGACACACACACATTTAAAACACAATTCTCAGGTTTGTTTAAGAGGAGCTTTGAGGGGCTGAGAAAAAAGACTCCTAGTGTCTAGAACATATAAGCCTTTCCCCAAGGTGAGGGGGCATAGCTCTTAATGGTGCTGGTGTCGACACAGGCAAACCAGGTGAGACTAGCAAATAAAATTGGAAATAATGAGCATTTATTGGATGGCTTAGCTGTTTACCCAGCTGACAGTGAATATCACCTAAGGATCAACTGTTTTTATGGAATATGAGGAGCAACCATTAGCAGTCACAATGACCCCTTCCTATCACCCACTAGGCTTCAAGAGCTCCAAGGTGGCTTAGGGAAACAACGCAATGGGCCAGGTTTCAGATGCTCTTAAGTTAAAAGCCTTGAGCATCACTAAGAATATAGCATTAGATGAACATTATTTATTGTTACCGGCTTCTGTAGGTGAGGCTCTGTTTATTTGGTGTTTCAGATTCCTAACGTCACCTTGACACTTTGCATCTGAGCCCATCATAGCTGTACAAATTTATTTTCTCTAATTATTGTGTTGTGTTTGTATGCATGGGTGTGCATGTATGTATGTATATTCGTGTGTGATGTGTTCGTGTAGGTGTGTGCACATACACAGATGAGTATGCGACCACACATGTGGACGAAGATGTTGGGTGTCCTTCTCAATTACTCCCCACTTTATCTTTTGAGACAGGATCTCTCACTGACCCTGAGCTCCCTGATGTGACTGGGCCACCTGGACAGTGACCTCCAGGGATCTTGTGTCCCTGCCTCTCCAGGGCTGGGAATGCAGATGTGCACTGCTGTGCCCCACATCAGCATAGGTACTAGCAATCCAAACGCAGGTCCTTTGCTTGTACAGCAAACACTTTGCCCATAGAGTGTCTCTCTCCTACAATTTTCCCTAATGTAAGGAGGACATTTAAAAGAAATTAGGGTTCCCTGACCTGTGGGCAGTCCGAGGTCCTCCTCTCTCCATCCAGGTCTAGGAAGGTGAGCATCCAAACCGGCTAGGCTCCCATAAAGCCAGTACATGCAGTAGGGTCAAAACTCAGTGCCATTGTCCTTGGATTCTCAGCAGCCCTCATTGTCCGCCATATTCAATGAGTCCGGTTTTATCCCATGCATTTTTAATCCCAGTCCAGCTGGCCTTGGTGAGCTCCCAATAGATCAGCCCCACTGTCTCAGTGGGTGGGTGCCCCCCTCATGGTCTTGACTTCCTTGCTCATGTTCTCCCTCCTTCTGTTCCTCATTTGGACCTTGGGAGCTCAGTCCAGTGCTCCAGTGTGGGTCTCTGTCTCTATCTCCATCCATCGCCAGATGAAGGTTCTACTGCTCATTGGACTGGAGAGGGAGGGGGAAGGGAATGGGATGTGGGGAGTGGGGGGAGGGGGAGGAAAAAGGGAGGCAGGGAGGAGGCAGAAATTTTTAATTAAAAAAATTAATAAAAAAAATACCATGTTGGGAAACAGTAAAGGCATTGATCTTTAGGCATTTAATTTTTAATTCAAAATAAAATTGGCTTTAAACATCTGGAAAAAAATTTACATGAGGCATATTTAATCAGTCACAATGATATGCTAATTAGATTCCTATGTGAACTGAATAAAAAGCCTGCTGGAAGAAAAAAAATAAAAGAAATTAGGCATTATTAGGGTCATAATAATTTCTGTGACTAATGTTCTTCACAGTAGTGCATGATTTTTTCAATTTTAGTTCACACTTTTTGAATCTTTTTCTTAGGAAAAGAAGAGGCGATCTAACTGCATTGAATAACTAACTGTTAAACCCAGAAGACGGTGCTCACGGCACTGTGGCTGCCACAGTGAATGCTGACACGCTGCCCAGGGAGAGCTGAAGACTCAACAGCACACACTGCTGTGTGCCACCATGCTGCCCAGGTGCCCAGATGTCTGTAACCCTGTATCAGTTCACCACAAACAACCAGATGTGCCAGCAGAGCATGGGAGCCTCTAAAATGATACTGTGCCTATACATATGTGTCAAAGCAGAATATTTGAATCAATAAAAAATTATCACCCATGTTGAGAAATTTTCAATGATGAAATTTTCTCCATGTTGCTTACATCTTAGCTATTGGTGCACATCCCTTGGCCAGTTTTCTATACTTGGCAGTTTATTCCTATTCTTCCCCATCTTCATTTTAATTTTCTCTGCAATTGTTTGCATCAGGATTATTTTTCTTTTATGTAACTCTTATTTTAAGATAGATTCAGTTAATTGTTTGTTTTTCATTTAATTTCTGCCCTTTTTTGGACTTCAGCTGTTAGTTGTTTCAATTTGTTGTCCATAATAATTTAATACATATGGCCTGGGGTCTGTAGGTCCTAGGATTTTAAGGTTTGGTGGGATGGAACGCCTGTTAGTGGGAAGAGCTTGACTGACCTTGGTTTAGTCTCTAGCACTAATAAATAAACTCAAGCTTATATTCTTCACCATCTTGCTGATAGCATGTTTTCTATGTATAGTTCCCCCATTGTCTCTTTTAATGTATGTATTTCTCAAAAATGTTCATTATGAAACAAACCAACAATGAATGGCAGTGAGCAAAGGGCATAGAAGTGAACGCAATTTCTTTCTTTCTTTTCTTTCTTTTATTTTTCCATTCAAAAATTTACACTTCCTCCCCTCCTCCCATTCCCCTCCTGCTCCCCCACTCACTCTCCTCCCTCCTCCTCCCTACTTAAGAGAGGCAGGGTACCCTGCCCTGTGGGAAGTCCAAGGAACTCCTCCCACCATCCAGGCCTAGGAAGCTGTGCATCCTAATAGACTAGGGTCCCAAAAAGCCAGCACATGTAGTATAAACAGGTCCCAGCTCTATTATTGATGGCTTCTCAGCCTGCCCCCATTGGCAGCCATATTCAGAGAGTCCGATTTGATCACATGCTCATTCATTCCCGGTCTAGCTGGATTTGGCAACCCCTCACGGTCCTGACTTCCTTGCTCATCTTCTCCCTCCTTCTGCTCTTCAACTGGCCCTTGGGAGCTCAGTCCTTTATGTGGGAGTAAAGTCATGCATGATAGATCACCCTTTGGGTAGTTCCTACAGAAATGGGATTAAGATAAAATTTGATGCTCAAAATGTGTTGCTTCCTGGTCATGGTAGGTATTATTCCACACATAAATGACATCAATGAATAAGGATGTGGAAAAAGCAGCCCGTCCACACACGTGCATCAAATGTCTGCTGTTTAAGTGATTCTTTCAATAAATTACGGAGCATCAGTGTGCTTCTCCAGCAGGGAAGACCCGGCAAAACTAGAGAAGCAGTTACCTGATTTTGTTGCACAATAAGCTGAAATCATATAACTTTAATAACTTATTCACTTTCTCAATCTTCCCTTTTGGATGAGTGCAGGAATAAAATACCATAACTTTAATATTTTTCACAAACTCTCTGTGTACTACTTGGAAACACATGAGTAGATACTTTACATCTCTTATTCCATGTCATAAAGCACGAAACACAACGCGTTCATCAGGGGCTGCTCTGTCAGTCAGAAAACCCTGCTGTCGCCCTAGACAGTCCCTGGTTGACTCCAGTGGACACAATTAGTCAGTCTCCTCGAGTCACTGTCGTGGTGACCCTCAGTGGAAGATAAAACTTCATACTAAGAAACTCAAAATATCCAATATAAATTCCCCCAGTGTGTCTGCCTTCCCCTCTTCAAAACCTCTTCTGCCTTCTCCTTAAACCAGGTGCTGTTGTATATAATCCTACCCTGCTTCCCTTCTCTAGGGCTCTCAATTCCCTCTCTCCTGAATAAACGGCTCAAAGTTAGATTCAGTCACCTTGTGTGCCTCTTGTGCTTCTGCGGCCACAATCACTGAAAAATGCACTTAGTGATAAATGTACTCTCTCTCTCTTTCTCTTCAAAAAAAAAATAAGCTCCAAGAAAGAAAAATTACAGCATTTGCAGAAAGATGTGTGAAACTAGAGGTCAACATATTTAATGAAATAAGCCAATCTCAGAAATACAAAATAAAAGTCTGTTTTCTATAATATATTGTGTTCAGTGTCTTACTTAGTTTTGTCTTGCCTGTAGACTGAGGCTGCTTGTTCATTTCCCAGCCATCCAGACCTGAAATAATCACACAGAAACTGTATTATTACAAAACTACTTGGCCTATTAGCTCATGCTTTTTGTTAGTTAGTTTTTATACCTTAAATTATCCTATTTATATTAATCTTTGTATCTCTACATTGTTATAGTCTACCAGTAAGTTTCCATCCAGTGTCCAGCATCTGTCTCTTATAGTGGCTACATGGCTTCTCCCAGCAGTCTCTACCAACAATTGTCATGACAAACACCATGACCAAGACACTCTATAAGCATTTAACATGGGAATCATGATTCTAGGGATCAGAGTCCATGACCATCACTGTGAGGAGCATGGCAGCAAGAAGGCTGACATGGCACTGGAGCAGTAGCTGAGAGTTCACATCTGAGCCGTCAGCACAAGCCAGAGAGAGAGAGAGGGACAGAGCTGACTAGGAATGGCATGGACTTTTGAATCCTCAAGGCCCACCCACACGGACACACATTCTACAACAAAGCCAAATTTCCTAATGCTTCCCAAACCATTGTTCAATCATCTTGGAGCCAAGCATTCAAATATAGGAAAAACACTCATATATATAAAATAAAATTTAAAAAATAGTATTATGTGGTTGGGCATAGCAGTGAACCCCTGTAATCTTAACCTCTAGGTTAGGCAGGGGGATCAAAACTTCTAGGCTTACCTAGGCTACATAGCCTGTTCCAGACCAACATGTTGGACCTGATGGTATTAGAGTATAGAGTTGATTCTGCCTCCAGATGGCGGAATGTCCTTCTGTCTTCCCTAAAGAGTTAATCCTCTGGGCAGGTCAAGGCCTGACTTAGTGGATACACTTAAGAAAATGGTTTCAGTTTGTTTTCCTTCCCAGGATTTCTGTCCTACCCATATCCTACCCCACACAGGAGTTCAATCCCTACAGGTGGTCATACGCTTTGACTGGGTCTGCTTATCTCTCTGAATCCTAATTCAGGAAGTGTAAACAAAGACTGCTTTTTGACTTCTCAGTCACCCAGATCCAAATAATCACACAGAAACTATATTAATTATAGCACTGTTTGGCCAATGGCTTAGGCATGTTCATAGCTAGCTCTTATATCTTAAATTAACCCAATTCTATTAATCTGTGTATCACCACGAGGCTGTGGCCTATGGTAAGTTTCTGAAATCTTTTTCCTTCAGTGACTTCATAGGCTTTTCCTGACTCAGCCTTCTTTCTTCATGTATTCAGTTTAGTTTTCTCAGCCCACCTCTATTTTGCCCTGCCATAGTCCAAAGTGGCTTCTTTATTAGCCAAAGGCAATAAAACATATTCATAGCATACAGAGGGGATTACATCAATTTTACATCATTTTATATCAACTTCGCTTTTTGTCTAAATAAAAGGAAGGTTTTAACTTTAACATAGTAAAACTGTATATAACAAAATAATATATATAGTCAAACTGTATCAAGCAAGAATTGCACTTACAATACTTTGTCTATTTGTATCTGGAAAGTTTTATGTCTAATTTACCTATAACTATCTGTCTTCAACTTCATCAAAGATCCCAGATGGATATATTACCTAAGTAAACAGCAAGTGCATTATAAACAACTTCTGAAACTCTAGAATTGACAGAGACATCTTGCTGCCTAGACAGTCATCCAAAGTTCTTCTATAATGTAGGGGCATCCATCTTCAGCCTACAGGCCCATAGTATCTGGCAGACTTTCCTATGAAGTCAGTATATGGATTAAATGCCTCATTTGTAAAGTGTTGAAACACTATAGCCACAACTCGCAGCTCGACTCTGAGCTGAGTCTGGTTCTGTCGGCACTGCATGTTCTTTGCCATTAACTACGTATGCATCCCTCCCATTAGAAAAGCCATCAGGGAAAATTAGCAAAGCATCCTACTATGGGGGCTCCTTCTTCCAATAGCCTTTAAGATACCAGCCCATTTGGGCATGGTCTCTTATACTATAAATTCAGCTGTAAGGTGTGCACTCACTTTTTTGCTTCAAGTTCTTGCTTCTGGCTGCTAGATTTGGTTCCTGGTCCCTGTTTCTTGCAGAGAACTATGATCTAGGACTGTAATCTGTGAGTCTATCACTTAATAAATATCTCTTTATTATATATAATTCTGAACTAGTGTGGGATTATTTTGTAATTTACATCATAATTGGGTGCCTGAACGTGAGGTCCAGTCTACCCTTTTTGGGATCAGTTTTCCAGGCACATGGCACATTGGGCATGGACTCTCTAGCCTGTGGCTTTAGCAGGCACTCAGACACAAAAGGCTACACTCCCTGGCTCACAACCCACATGTTGACTCTCACTGCATTGTATGCTGGTCTTCCTGCTGCTGCCTGCGATCCCTTCAGTGCACACTGTCTGCAACTCATACTGATGAAAAACTTTGGGTTTTTTCTTTATCCTGGGCCCCAACTCTCTGAATCATTTGATTGCCTTAATAACTGCTATTTACTGCTGCTAGCATCTCTTGGCCATGAGGCTGCAACTGTGACACCTGATGGCCCATAACAATTATTACACCTACTCCAATTCATTATAATTACCTTATGACAGGTAAGATCTGAAAAACAACAAAAATTACAGATGACATAACTACCTTGGAGATCAATAATTATTTTGCTTCTTCTATGGATGGTATTCTATAAGGCTTATTTGATTTTCCTTCTACATTCCTTTATTTGATTCTACGAATTGGTTTTGTTTTTCATGTTATCTCATTAAAAATGGTTTGATAACAGGGCCAAGAATGAGGCAATTTTAGAAATAACACAGTCTGGGCTGGAGAGATGGCTCAGTGGTTAAGAGCATTGCCTGCTCTTCCAAAGGTCCTGAGTTCAATTCCCGGCAACCACATGGTGGCTCACAACCATCTGGAATGAGGTCTGGCGCCCTCTTCTGGCCTGCAGACATACACACAGACAGAATATTGTATAAACATAAATAAATATATTAAAAAAAAATAACACAGTCTTTACAGACTAATAATGGATACTTAGTTGAGAAGATCGATACGATGGAGAGAGATAGCATCAATTTGGCAAAATTATCTGAAAGAATTTGTTTTGTTGACAATCCTGTGCCCACTGTAAAAAAAAAAATACTAGTTTGGATGATGGAATAGACATGGAAGACGAATCAAAAACTCTAGTAGGAAACAGCAAACATATATTTTGGCAGACTTCTATGATCAAAGACCAGCTCTAAGAGTATGATTTAATCACATTGCAATTGATGAATTACTTACTAGACACAGGTGCGGATGTGAGCATAATTACTCCAGAATCTCGGCATCTGGATTGGTCTTTTCAGGAGGCACATATTCAATTCCCAGGAAATTGAACCCTATCTCAAGTGAAACAAAGCATGAGATGGGTTGAATGCGTAGGGCCAGAAGGACAGAGGGGAAGGCTGAGGCCATATGTAGCTATTATTGCAGTGAATTTATGAGGCCCTGACCTATTGCAGTAATGGAATACCCGGATTAACATTCGTGCAGTCCCAAAAACTTGTTTCTGGGAAGTATATTATAGGATATTATAAACAAAGAATCATAAGTCATTCAGTTTATACAAGAACCCAAAGCAACTAGCAACCATTCAGAGGTACTAATGGCCTTGCCTTTAAAATGGTTAAATGAGAAACCTATATGGGTTAAACAAATGTCCTTAAAGAGAAGAGAAACTTCAGACTTTAGATCAGGTGGTACAGGAACAACTAGATGTTTACCGTATTTAAGAATTAACCAGCCCTTGGAATTCTCCTATATTTGTTGTTAAAAAGAAATCTGGAATATGAAGAATGGTGATAGATCTAAGAACTGTCGGCAAGGTTATTCAGCCTATGGGCTCTCTACAATCTGGAATTCCTCTGCTTACTCTATTACCGAAAGGATGGACTCTTACAGTTTTTGATTTAAAAGATTGTTTCTTCACTATTCTTTACAAGAGAAGGAGAGAGAAAAATTTGGTTTTACAGTGCCTACTTACGTAGTGACATGGTGCTTCTTAATCCTGGCCACCTAGAACCGAAATAAACACAGAAACTATGTTAGTTAAAATTCTGCTTGTCCCATTAGCTCTAGCTTCTTATTAGCTAACTCTTATATAATAATTTAACCTGTCTCCATTTTTATGGGGGGAGGGGAGGGAAATGGGAGGCTGGGAGGAGGCAGAAATTTTTTTCAATATAATAAATAAATTAATTAATTAAAAAATGTGTATCGCAACGTGGCTGTGGTTACTTGTTGATGGAGCTGAGGGCTGGCGTTCCTGCCACCCAGCTCCCAGCCACCTGGCTAGCTTATGCCCCAAAATAACAACACACAAATTGTATTCTTTTAAACACTGCCTGGCCCATTAGTTTCAGCCTCTTAACCCATTTCTTGTAATCTGTGTAGCACCATGAGGTGCACTTACCGGGAAGATTCTAGCCTATGTCCATCCTGGGTCGGAGCTTCATCACATCTGCCCTGGAGAGGAGCAGCATGGCGTCTGAGCTCACTTCCTCTTCCTCCCAGCATTCTGTTCTGTTTACTCCACCCACCTAAAGGCTGGCCTATCAAATGGGCCAAGGCACTTTCTTTATTAGCCAATGACCTTCCTCCATCATTTCCCCTTTTTCTGTTTAAACAAAAAGGAAAAGCTTTAACTATAAAATGCTAAAATTACATATAACAAACAGTTATAAAGCAAGAATTATAGTTACAATATTTACATCTACTTTATCTTTTATCATAACAAAGAAAAACAACTATAACTATCTTTTCTTTAACTCCATCAAAGACTCCAGAAGGATATAATATTACCTAAGTAAATGAGAATTAAGCAACTTACAAAACTCTAGAAATCACAGAGACATCTCGCTGCCTGAACAGTCACCCAAAGTTCCTCTGTACCGTTGGGGCATCCATCTTCGGCCTACAGGCCCATAGTTTCCAGCAGACATTTCAATGAAGCAGGAAATTTCAAAGGCAGTTCAGTCACTATCTGCTGTGTCCTGCAGATTGTCTCTCAGACTTTTTAATAGATCAGGAACTCCAAAAGACCATCTCAACTTTAGGCAAGTTCAGCAGTCCTCTTTCTGCGGGTTCTTTGTGTCCAGTTCATGCAACAGTCCAGGCAAGAGCAGTTTCTTGTCCAAATGGCTATCAAACTCCATAAGGTGCCTCTTCGATGCCCTTCTTCCTCTTGAAGTAGCTGGTGCTGCCAGGAGCACATGTGTCTCATTGTCATGAAAAGCCCTAAGTTATTAAAACACTTAAAATGCCATGTTCTATAATCTTTGAAAGATATGAAGAATACCTATCTAAAATATATCTATGTACATCTAGAAAACCTAACATGACTACAAGCTTGACTATTAATGATAATTATCCATTAACAACCTATATACATTACATTTTTAAATGAACTACACAATCACAATACCTTAATCAAGGTCAGAAATACATATACATATAACAAAATTGACCTTAAATTTAAATCACTAAAGCAAAATCCATATCAATGCAAATTATTTATATCTATATCATATCCCCCTTTAAATGTAAAAGAACATTTATAAATAATATTTGGGAACATGGGTGCAGTTTTTTCTCTCCAAACTGCTTCCTGCTGAATGGGGGCGCTGTTATTTAAGTCTTTCATGGTATAACCTGTGTGCTAGATTTATCTCAGTCAGCAGTCGAGTGAAGTAATTTTTTGAAGGTGTTCACAGCAACCCTTCAGGAGGGTGTGGTCCATCATACCATATTGGAATAGAAGAAATGAACAGGCTCTCATCCTCTGTGAAAACAAAAAAGGAAACTCCTTTCCAAAGCATCATGCTCTTAGATCCAAATTCTGAAGTCAAGGTACTTTCAAAATATCTATCTTGGATTAGTTCAGCAGCATTTATAAACAAATACCTTTTAGCATCTGTTGCTCCTTCCTCGCCATTCAAACAATTCAAAGAGAGCATAATAGCATACAGTATCAAGATTCTCTGTGCATTTTCCATCTTTATGCAGCTTTATTTTTACCTCTATTTTGTTTATTTTCACTTTTATTTTCTGAGACAGGTTCTTTGTATATCTTTGTCCTGGAATAACTCTGTAGACCAGGCTGTCCTTGAACTCTCAGAGATCCCTCTGTCTCTGCCTCCCAGGCATTGGGATTAAAGGTGTGTGCTACCACACCTTGAAGTCTCAAAGGTCAATCTCCCTCTGCCTCCCAAGTTTTGGGATTAAAGGTGTGTACCATCACACCCAACTACTCTCTTTCTTCCTTTTTTTTGTTTTTTACTTTAAGAACTTTAACTTTTAGCCTGCATATATTTTTAACACACTGTAAACCATTTAGAAGTTTTCTTTGTCTTTGAATCTTTCTTTACTGTATATCTCTCTTTTTCTGACTACATGAATCTTTAATTTACCAAGCAATATCAGTAGGACTAAAGCCTTGGCTTTTATGGCTGGATCCAGCCCATTCCTTAGCTTTCCAGCCTCATGGCTGAGGTACCAGCTTATTGCCACAACTCTATGGCATTTCAAGGTCCTGGCCAGCAAACAAGCTACAACAGTCAAATGCCCTCTCTGTAGCTGACCTCCTGCCTCAAAGAGTCAGAGTTTTCTCTGGCAGGATGGCACACAAAGTCGGCATTTTAAAACAACTCAGCTTTGGTCCTGCTACCGCTACTTCCAAGTGTGTGTCCCCTGTGGGCTACCTGGTTTCTCTCAGACTCCAACCTTCTTTCTTCCAGCATTTAGTTTAGTTTTCCTTGCCTACTTAAGTTCTGCCCTGCTATAGGTCCAAATCAGTTTCTTTATTCATTAATGGTAATCACAGCATACAGAGGGAAATCCCACATCATACTTATAATAATTATCAGCCAATACTTTGTAAGTCAGCCTTTGGAATTGTATGCAAACAATTTCATAAGTCTATAATTTACCATTACATGGATGATGTTTTGTTATCTGATTCAAATGCAGATACTTTAGAAAGAATGGCTGAAGAAGTAAAGAAAGCTTTCCTTTTATGGGGATTACAACATTTCCTGAAAAAATAGAAAGATGAAACTCTGTCAATTACATAGGTTAAAAAATAGTTTTATAGAAAATTAGAACACAAAAGACACAAATTAGGAGAGACTAATTGTGGACACTTAATGACTTTCAAGGATTGTTAGGAGACATTTCCAGTCTATGACTGGCTGTTGGGATAACACCTGATCTAACAGTTCATTTAAACAAAACCTTATATAGTGACAAAGACTTAAATAGTCCCAGGGAATTAACAACTGAAGTGAAAAAAAAATGACAGTTGTTGAGGAGAAATTACAAGAGGTAAATGTAAATATAGTGAATCCAAACCTTAATTGTATTCTAGTCATATTGCTTTCTAGAATTTGCTCTATAGGAATTTTAATGCAGAGAGAAGATATTATCTTAGAATGGGTATTTTTACCACGTAAACAAAGTAAAAAATTAAAAACTTATGTGGGAAAAGTCTCTGAATTAATTATAAAAGCAAAAATTGAGACTTCATCAACTAGCAGAAATATAACCAGCAGAGATTATAGATTATAGTGCCTTTTGCTACTGATGAAATTTCAAACTTAAGAGAAGATAATGAACTATTGCAATGAGCTTGTGCTAATTTTTCGGGAGAATTAATACCAATTATCCCCAAAGCAATAGCTTTATTCTTGTAAAGATGCACCAATAACTGAAGCCCGTACATTTTATACTGGTGTAAATAATCAGGAAAGGCAGGTTACAAATCAGAAGAATTAAGTATGGTAGAACAAAGCCCTTGTGATTCTGTCCAAAAGGTATAATTATATGTTATTCTCGTGGTAATAAGGTATTTTAAAGAACCTCTCAATAGAGTTACTGACTCACAATATGCAAAAAGAGTTGTCCTGCATGTTGAAACTGCTAAATTTGTACTAGACAAAACAGAATTGACGTTATTCATTCAGATTCAAGATATAATCAGGAATAGGTTTTGTCCCATATACATAGCACACATCTCATCCCCATATGGGATTGCTAGGTCCTCTAGTTCAAGGTAATGCAGAAATTGACTGATTATTTATTGAAAGTGTGCTGAAGGCCTCAAAATTTTATAAGAAACATCATGTCAATAGCAAAGATTTAAGGAAAGAGTTTTTTTATTACATGGCAACAAGGTAAGGAACTTATAAAGAGATGTACTGCTTGCTCTTTCTATAACCAAACACCATTGCCTGCTGGGAGTAACCCAAAGGGTTCTCAAAGGAATGAGATCTGGCAGATGGATGTGTTCAATTTTACAGAATTTGTAAAATTAAAATATGTACACCATACCATTGACATTTATTCAGGTTTTCAAGGGGCAACTGCCTTGAGCTCAGATTAGGCTGATTCAGTAATCACACATTTATTAGATGCTATGACCATCATGCACATACCTGCACAAATAGAGAGAGACAATGATCCAGCATGTGTGCCCTAAGAAAATGAAACAGTTTTTTGCTTATTATAACATTAAGCATATTACAGGTGTACCAAATATTTCTACAGGTCAGGCACTTAAAAAAGACCAAATTGAAGTATAAAGGATAGGCCAAACAAACATAAAGGTATGGAAAATACCCACAGAAATAGATTACATAATGCTTTATTAACCTTAAATTTTCTTAACGCTAATGAGAAAGTAACAACATCAGCAGAGAGACATTGGACAGTAGAAAAAAACTTCAGAATTAAATCAGGTGATGTATTTCAAGGATGTGTTGTCCTCACAATGGAAACCAGTAGATGTGCTACAATGGAGAAGGGGTTTTGCTCTTGTTTCCACAGGAGAAGAAAAGCTATGGATACCATCAAAATTAATAAAGATTTGGTTAAAAAAGAAAATTCTCTTGAGAAAAAGAAATGGCAGCTCATCCACAGAGGCGACAATCATACACATGATAAGAAAACCTCATAAGGGTTGGGGCAGGATTGTGTTTTTGTCTTTGCAGAAAAATACGCATCTTCAAAGAGTTGAGAGACCCTAGACATCTAGATGCCTGAAAGATGAAAAGATAGCTGTCCATAAAGAATCTCCAAGCAAAGAGAAATCAGACTTATGATTTTGTATACTCTGCATGGTAAAATTTGATTATTTAAACATGTATACATCTCTACTTAAAGATATGAGCTGACTTTGAAGTTGGACAATGGCTATCCCTCTCTAAATTCAAGAATGTTGTTAAAAGAAAAATTTAGAATTTCTGTCTCATGTCAGGAGCCGTGTGGTATGGGATAAAAAGAAGGTAGATTTTAAGGAAATATTTTACTTTTTCCATGTCCATTTTATCTATATTGGATCTTTCATTGAATATATGTCCATATGAATAATATTTAAATTTTCAACAGTAAACAATAGATTTTCCTGCAGTAATCTTTGAAGCTTCCAAGAAGAAGATGGGGCCCCACAACAATGACTCCACCTGGTTGATATGACATCATGATGCTGATAGCATTATTATAAGACAGGTTTTTGGGTAACAGTTACTGAAATGGTGCATCTTCTTACAACATTCTGCCAAGAACTCCAAATAAAAACTTCAGAAAACCCTATCAACGACTCAGAGACCATTTGCAATTATACAAAACAGCAATCTTGAAACTTCACCATCATTTTACTTTTACAGGATACTATAGAAAGAACATCACCCCTAAGACAGCTGGAAACAATTCTAGAAGATGATGTCCACTCTCCCAACAAACCTCAGAGTTAGGAACACCATTTCAGGGTTTATTATTACTCTTATAGGTTTGGGGCTTGGAGTGAAAATTATGTAGGCCCAGAGATCTCAAAAAAATCAAGAGAGAGGGAAAACTGAATGGGATAATAGGTAGATTAGTATGAACTTACTCACAATAATAGTAATAGTAAGTAATAGAGTGAATACTTGTGAGCTATTATTTAAGGACAATTTACATTGGTACAGATTCTTGTATATTGATACAAGTTCAAATTATATTTGTTATTTTGAATATGCTCCTATTTCTGTTTCAAATAGTTGTACATTTAAGCCAAGTTATTTTGTCACTGGCAAAGTGGCAATGTTAGAGTGGAAAAACAGGATATAAGAAAAAAGACTGCCAAACCTTGCCAAGATAGGGTAAAATCACTCTGAAAATTTTCCTCCCTCTGAAAATGGTCTGTCAGTTACTCTAGGCCTTAGCCAAAGTTGGTTGCTTCAACATTGCAAATGAGACTTTGGGTGATTGCTCAGGCAGCCAGTTGTCTCTGTCATCTACTGCACGTTTGAAGTCGCTTGATTGCACTTTCTGCCTACTCAAGTAATATTATCGCCCTTCTCAGGCCTTTAATGGGGTTGAAGATTAGATAGTTGTAGTTACCATCCTTTTATGATCTAGCCAAGCCAAAAGCCCTTTTCCAATAGAAGACTTAGACTCCTAGGATAGAATGTTTATTAAAGCATTAGGATATGTTTCTTGCTTAATATTGTTTATGCTGGTTGTAGTTCTAACTTTATACTTGATATTTGTTCCTAGTGTACATAGTTTTGCATTGGGTTTGGAACTCTCTTTTTTAAACAAAAGGGTGAAGTGTTGTGGGAGCTCCTTCAGCCAATAGCCTATAAGATACCAGCCCACTTGGGTGTGGCCTCTTATATAAAAATGCTGCTGTAAAGCATGTGCTCGTTCTCTTGCTTCTGGCTCTCACATCTGGCTGCTAGACTCTGTTTCTGTTCCCCATTTGTTCAGAGGGCTGTGATCTAGGACTGTGAGTCTCCCATAAGCAAATAACTCTTTATTATACATAATTCTGAACTAGTGTGGGATTATTTTGTAATTTCCATCATAAGCATCCTTTAAAGGATCTTTGGGTACTCTTTTAGGGAAAATGAAGGAATGCAGTTGTGTAAACTGCAGCAATAGGTCAGCAGGAAATAGAATATTATTATGGCCTTGATATTGAGCAAACACAATTGCCCAAGAATCACTATTTTGGAATAATCACTCAGTTTGTTGCTTAGTATAAGGAACATTGATCATAGCTGAATTCCTTGCCAAAATATCTTCTAGATTCCATCCTGCTCTTCTGTGCTAAGCCAGCTACTCCTCAACTGGCAATATGGGAAGGTGCATCCATAAGAATGGCCTGTATTTTCATAAAACAACTATAGGAGCAAGTTTCAGTGGTCATATACATGCTTGCCAAGTTTGGCTGTAATTAATATAATGTACCTGCTGTTTTTGTATAGCATGCTCTACCTGGGAGAGTACCTGTCTGGCAGCTTCTGAAAGCTGTCTACTGGAATTTGGACCACTGTTCCCTTTAAAAATTTCATTTAGAGGATCAAGGTCTCCTGTAGGGTACCTTAAATAATGTCTCAGCCATTGGATTTTCCCAGCAACTTTTGGAAATCATTTAGATTCTTTAAAACATCCTCCCTAATTTCTAATTTTTGAGGCTTAATTTCTTTGGCGTATAACACATAGCCTATAGACTGTAAAGATGGTGCCTCTGCACTTTCTCTGGAGCAATCAATAAGCCTGCATGGCTAAGGTTCTGCTGTAGTAGTCCATATGTCTCAAGTAAAGCTCCTTCATCTCTATGGACAAGCAGGATGTCATCCATATAATAGACAATATAAACCTGTGGAAATTGATCTCTGACCCTTTGTATAGCCTGAGCTACAAACTTCTGGCACAAGGTTTCACTGTTTGCCATACCCTGAGGTAAGATGCCCCACTGATATCTTTTCATTGTCTCTCTGAAATTGACTGAGGGGATGCTAAAAGCAAGTGATTGGCAATCTTGTGGCACCAAAAGGATGATATAAAAACAATCTTTTAAGTCTAAAATAATTTTATGGGTGCCTTTTGGTATCACTGTAGGAGAAGGCAGCCCTGGTTGTAATGCTCCCATCAGCCACATGGTCACATTAATTTCCCTTAAGTCTTGAATTAATCTCCACTTCCCTGATTTCTTTTTAATAACAAAATTGAAGTATTCCATGGCAAACTAGATGGTGTAATGTGTCTGTTATCCAGCTGTTCCTGTGCTAACTGCTGGCCAGCTCATAATTTTTCTTGAGAAGCCACTGATTTACCCTACAGGCTCGTCACTTTTCCATACAATTGGGTCTGCATGGAGTGCAGGTTTATCAGCAACCTTTCTTAAAAATACACTAATACTGCTCTGGGAGGTCTATTGTCTGGTATGATAGGATCAATTCTTCCCTTATTTCCTTGCCTAGACCTTGATTAGTTAATAATCCTTGTTGAGACATTTGATTAGTAACAGCTGTGCTGGGGGAATATAAATATACCCCATTATGGACATAATATCTCAGCCCCATAAATTTACTAGTAAATGAGGAATAATACAGGGCTGGAAAGTTCCTTCGTGCAGCTCATTACTACTTTGTTGAGGATTTCGAGTCTGACTAATCCCCTGTAGCTGTGCAATAGTCTCTGTAGTGGGTTATAATTGAAATATCTGTACCAGTAACTAGCAGACTGGAAAAACTTTTTCCATTTATAAATAAGGTGAGTTCTGGTTTCTGAGGACTTATGGCTTGTAGCCAATAGGCATGAGATTGCCACAGACCAGCTCAGTGGAGCCACTCAGACCGTGGGAGAAGCAGGGTCTTGGTATTCAGGAAGGCACAAGGTCGGCTGATAACAGACAGACACAACACACAAGAGAGTGGTTAGAATCTACTGCAATTTTACTGAATTCATGTTTCCATTATATAGTATTTAAACAAGGAAAAATCAGAAGGTCATGTATCATCAGTTGGCACAGGATGAAAGCTTCTTTTAGTTACATCACCGATTTTTAAGAAGCACATATTATCAGGAACAGGTGTTAGACATAAAACATCCTTTGAAGAGGAACTCTTCTCTCTGGGAATGTAAATTGTTTCATCTAATGTAAGAATTGAAAGTTTTTGTTTTATTATCGCTTTTATGGCCCTCCTGCAGCCTCTCTTTCTAACCCTTTCTTTATCTCATCTAGTGACCAAATACATCTGACAGCTCTCTGCACCTGTTGAAATATACTTTTTTGTACCTTTTTATACAACAGACACCATGGGGGTCGGGATCTAGCAACCCTATCCATAAAATTCAAAGTATAATATAACACTCTTTGTCCATCAACATTAACCCATTATTCCCTCGTTCATCATACACCCCAGTATATGGCAAGGGTTCTGCTGTGGTCTTATACATTCCCATATTGTGCTTCCCTATCGCAGAGCTGTTCCTGAAGAGATAATCCTTGTCTTGTAGATACGAAGAATATCATTATTATAAAAGAGATTGTGTAAAGCCTATATCCCGCATAGCCAGCTAATCGAGAAACCCATCTATGCCTCAATGGTGGCCAATACCAGACCATCTGCCATCGACTTCCAGGAAGCCTAGTCCCATAGGTCAGTAGCTCCCCTCTGGCTAATGACATAAGTCATGTCACACAGACAACACTGGAGTTGGTGTGGCATCAGATGAATCAAATCCTGCCTCTCCTCTCTTATCTTTCTTAATTTGATTTTTGCTTTGTATAGTGGAAAGTAAAATTAATTGTACAAGCCTCTAATTTGTCTTTACTACAGAGTTTGAGTCATGATCTTGATTTCTCCCTCAAAATATCAGCATAAATTTGGATATAATAAGATTTGGCTTTGTTGGAGGATGTGTGTCCTTGTGGGTGGGCCTTGAGGATTCAAAAGTCCATGCCATTCCTAGTCAGCTCTGTCCCTCTCTCTCTCTGGCTTGTGCTGACGGCTCAGATGTGAACTCTCAGCTACTGCCCTAGTGCCATGTCAGCCTTCTTGCTGCCATGCTCCTCACAGTGATGGTCATGGATTCTGATTCTGAGAATCATGATCCCCATGTTAAATGCTTGCTTTAATAAGGTGTCTTAGTCATGTTGTTTGTCATGACAATTGTTGGTAGAGACTGCTGGGAGAAGCCATGTAGCCATTAAAGGAGACAGATGCTGGACACTGGATGGAAACTTACCAGTATACTATAACAGTGTGGTGATGCAAAGATTAATAGATATAGATTAATTTAAGGTATAAGAGCTAACCAAAAAAAAAAGCATGGACTAGTAAGCCAAGTAGTTTTGTAATAATACAGTTTCTGTGTGATTATTTCAGGTCTGGATGGCTGGGAAATGAACAAGCAGCCTCAGTCTACAGGCAAGACAAAACTAAGTAAGACACTGAACACAATATATTATAGAAATCAGACTTTTATTTTGTATTTCTGAGACTGGCTTATTTCATTAACTATGTTGACCTCTAGTTTCACACATCTTTCTGCAAATGCTGTAATTCTTCTTTTTTTTAAGGCTTATTCTTTTTGAAGAGAGAGAGAGACAGAGAGAGAGAGAGAGACAGAGAGAACATTTATTGCTAAGTGCATATATCAGTGATGGTGGCCTCAGAAGCACAAGAGGCACAGATACCCTGGAGCTGGAGTTAAAGTTGGTAGTGAGCTTCCATGTCTGTGTTGGAACCAAACTTGGATCCTCTGAAAAGCAGTGTGCATTCTTAACATCTGAGCTCTCTCCAGCCCAGTACTATTTTCTTTATGACTGAATGAAGGTCCACTGAATCAATATACTGCATTCTCTTTATCCTTCATCCAGTGCTTAGGCTGAACCCTGAAATCAACTATTGTTAATATTGCTGCAGCACACATGGGCTTGCAGCAATTTCTCACACACACTGACTTTGCTTTTTTGGGTTCACATCTGGGAATCGTATGATGACCACATGACAGTTCTATTCTTAGTTTGTGAGAAACATTGGTACTGATTCCCTGTTCCTCCACCTCCTCCCTGAACTCTTCTTGATGGTGGGCACGCTTCTGGTGAAATGGAAGCTCAATGTAGGTTTGGTTTTTATTTCCCTGATGGCTAAAGATGATGGCTAATGTAGCATTTCCATGAGTTGCACCATTCTGGAGAAGAGTGGGAGGTTCCTAAGAATCAGTACCAAAAAAAACTCACAAGGCTTGAAGTCCATGAAACTTGGCCCAGAAACCAGATTCACAGGACCCTCTCTGAGTCTTTGTAAGCAATGTACAATTGCTAGAGGAAAAGAGACTTTTATTGGAGATGCCTGGAAATTTGTCAGGAAATTCCAGGGATGTAGCTTTCTTGATTCTATACACACAGTAGGGTGGGTCTCTTGGGGACTTCAGTTGCCCCCAATCCACTCTATGCTACTGTAACCTCTCTTAGGATCACCAATCTAGACTGGAGTAGAATTGGTCCTTTGATGTGTCATAGAGATTCTATCCAGGTGAATAGATGCTGGCTTGTGACTCTTCAAGAACTCACACAGCAGAAATGGACATGTATACAAGTAGTTATTGGCATTTGAACTTCTTTTAAAAACTCATTTACTCCTCTATTGGTTGTAATGTTCATTTGGCATTTAGTTTTCAAATTCGTTATATATTCTGAGTAATTCCCTATGAGACCAATGGATAGTGAAGATTCTCTCCTTTCTGTACAGGTGACTGAAGCAATCTCTTCAATCTGCTGTTTACTTTCTTGTGAAACTTTTTAGGGTACCTGTATATGTATGTCATACACATATGCATAGTGTGTATATGCATGAGTGTGGGATCACCAGCTCATGGACACACATGTGGAGGACAGAGTAGGATGTTGGGCAACTTATTGCCTTGAGCAGAGTCTCTCACTGCACTGGAAGCTTCCATTTCCATGAGGCTGGCTGGACAGTGGGATCTGCCCTACCCCTGAATGCTGGGATTATATGCACGGATTGCATGCATGGTTCTCTTAGGATTTCCATTGCTGTGAAGACACGCCATGACCACAGAAACTCTTATAAAGAAAAATGTTTGTTTGGGGCTGGTTTACACTTCAGAGGTTTAGTCCATTATGTAGAATGAGGAGCGGCCGGGCTGTGTCCCCTTCATCCGGCCTCCTACATGGTTTAGCTTATGCCCCGAAATAATTACATGGAAACTGTATTCCTTTAAACACTGCCTGGCCCATTAGTTCCAGCCTCGTATTGGCTAGCTCTTGCACCTGGACTAGCCCATTTCTGATCATCTGTGTAGCACCCCAAGGTGTGCTTACCGGGGAGATTCTAGCCTGCATCTGCAGGGACTGGGAACATCATGGCGACTCCTTCTGACTCAGCTTCCTTCTCCCAGAATCCTGTTCTGTTTACTCCACCCACGTAAGGGTTGGCCTATCAATGGGCTCAGGCAGTTTCTTTATTTTAACCAATGAAATCAACAGATTGATATAGGACACTCCCACATCACTTCCCCTTTTTCTGTTTAAACAAAAAGGAAGGCTTTCATTTTAACATAGTAAAATTACATATAGCAAAACAGTTATCAAGTAAGAATTACAGTTACAATATTTATATCTATTTTATCTTTTATCATAACTAAGGAAAACTACAACTATCTATTCATTCTTCAGCTCCATCAAAGACTCCAGAAGGATATAATACTAAACAAGAAATAAGAAAACTCTAGAAATGACAGAGACATCTCGCTGCCTGGACAGTCACCCAAAGTTCTTTTGTACCGTTGGGGCATCTATCTTCGGCCTTCAGGCCCACAGTATCCAGCAGACATTTCCATGAAGCAGGAAATTTTAAAGACAGTTCAGTCACTTTCTGCTGTATCCTGCAGAATGTCTCGTAGACTCTTTCATGAATCAGGAACCCTGAAAGACCATCTCACCTTTAGGCAAGTTTAGCAGTCCTCTCTCTGTGGGTTCTCCGTGTCCAGTTTATGCATCAGTCCAGGCAAGAGCAGTTTCTTGCCCAATGGCTATCAAACTCCATAAGGATCCTCTTCGATGCCCATCTTCCTCTCGAAGTAGATTGGTGCTGCCAGGAGCAGATGTGTCTCATTGTCATGAAAAACCCTAAGTTATTAAAATATTTAAATGCCATATTCTGCAGTCTTTGAAAGATATGAAGAATGTCTAACTGAAATGTATCTTTATATATCTAGAAAATCTAACTAACATGACTACAAGTTTGACTATTATTTATGATTATTCATCAACAACCTATATTTTCTAATTATAAATTACATTTTAAATGAACTACACAATCACAATACCTTAATCAGTATCAGAAATACATATACATATAACAAGCTTGACCTTAAAATCCACACCAATGCAAATTATTTATATCTATATCATATCCCCCTTTAAATGTAAAAGAACATATATAATCAATATTTGGGAACATGGGCGCAGCTTTTTCTCTCTAAACTGCTTCCTGCTGAATGGGGGCGTCGTTAATTAGGTCTTTCATGGTATAACCTGTGTGCCAGGGTCATCTCAGTTGGCAGTTGAGTGAAGTAATTTTTTGAGGGTGATCACAGCAACCTTTCAGGAGGGCGTGGTCTATCATACCATATCGGAATAGATGCAATCCATAGGGTCTGGTCCTCTGTAAAAACAAAAGAAGACCCTCTCCGAAGCATCATATCCTTAGACCCAAATTTTGAAATCATACCTTTATATCCATTCTGGTTTAGCTTGGCAGCCCATATAATGAAATGTCTCTCTGTACTTAGCTCCTTCACAGTCAAAAATTTTAAAGAAAACACAATGTACATAATCCAGACTCTCTGTGAATTTTCCATTTTTACGTGGCTTATTTTTCTTTATTTCTTTTACTCTCTTAACTATCTGTACTCTGTCTCTTTAAAGACTTTACCTTTTTATTCTTAAAGGCATTAACTTTATTCTCTCTATATATATATTTTTTCTCTCTCAAGCCTACGTACATTCATCCAACATTGTGATCCATTTAGTGGTCTGTCTGAATCTGTTTTGTTGTGAATCTGTAATTTTTTTACTATCCAGGAGCATTTCTTAAAATGTTAAGCACTTCTTAAAAACTTAAGTTGCTTCTTGTACAGTTAATACGGTACTGCCTGCATTCTGCCCAGTAGAAACCTTAAGTGTGCTGTCATTACGGTAATTACGGTAGTTACTGCTTGAGACCAGCTCAGTTCAGCATGGCGGAGCTGAGCTGCTCCTGCCTCAGAGCCATTGGGTGCCCCTGAGCTGAGCACAATTCCAGGCACACAGCAGTCCACATTGCCATCAAGCAAGCCATAGCACTTTATTCCAAATGCTCCATTCAAAAGCTCTGTCTCCCACAGGAGCCAGACAGAAATCGTAATGGCGGCACAGCCCAGAAAGCCGGCATTTTAAAACAGCCAGTTTTTTCCTGTTGCTGAGTCAGGACAATTTCTTTGCGGTACGCAACCCAGAAACAGCAAAAAGCTGTCTTAAATTCTCTTTCTGTCCTTTTTAAGCCCTCTCAGGTTTTACGTGGAGTTCATTAGCACGTTGGCGCGCCAATCTGTAGAATGAGGAGCGGCCGGGCTGTGTCCCCTTCATCCGGCCTCCTACATGGTTTAGCTTATGCCCCGAAATAATTACATGGAAACTGTATTCCTTTAAACACTGCCTGGCCCATTAGTTCCAGCCTCGTATTGGCTAGCTCTTGCACCTGGACTAGCCCATTTCTGATCATCTGTGTAGCACCCCAAGGTGTGCTTACCAGGGAGATTCTAGCCTGCATCTGCAGGGACTGGGAACATCATGGCGACTCCTTCTGACTCAGCTTCCTTCTCCCAGAATCCTGTTCTGTTTACTCCACCCACGTAAGGGTTGGCCTATCAATGGGCTCAGGCAGTTTCTTTATTTTAACCAATGAAATCAACAGATTGATATAGGACACTCCCACATCACCATTATCCTCATGGTAGGTATCATGGTATCATGCAGGCTGACATGGTTCTAGAGAGGTAGCTGAGAGTTCTAGATCTGAATTGGCAGGCAGCAGAAAGAGAGAGTAAAACTGAGCCTGTTGGAGATTCTGAAACCTCAAAGCTTACTTCCAGTGACCCTTTTTCCAATAAGGCCACACCTCCTAATCATGTCACTCTCTATGGGCCTTGGAGGCCATTAGCATTCAAACAACCACACTGGCTTTAAAAACAAAAATAAGGACAACAACAAGAAACAAAACAGCAACAGCAAAACCCACAGGGATGCTACAGACATATGCTTAGCTCCCCATGCTGACAGGGCAGGTGTATCTGCCCAGCAAGTCATCACCCAAGCCTGTTGTGCAGCTTTTTCATTTCATGCCAGGCCATTTTTGAACTCTTTCTCCTATGTTCTATTCAGAACGTCCTTGTGTATATCTAGAACGTGAAGTATTTCCCCCTATGTTTTTCACAGGTGTTTTGAATTTTCAAGTCTGAATTTATTTCTCAACATGTTGAAAGACTGGAATCTACTTTCATACTCTAGTGGAAATATTGCTTTTTTAATACCATTTGTTAAAGAGGCTGTCTTCTCAAACATATATTCTGGAACTTTTGTCTAGTATCAGACAGCTCTAGTTTCATGCATTTAATTCTACTTCCTCTACTCGAGTCTTCTATATATCTGTTTATGTGCCGATATCATGCTATGTGGTTGGTTGGCTCTGTTTGTGTTGCTAAAGTTCTATAGTATAACTAAAACCAAAACATTGTAATCTATGCAAAACACATACAAGGTCTATGTAGTAGGGTAAATTTATCTAATTCACTGCTATGGCCGCATTGCTTCCTGCCACACTTTGGATGCAGTTCATGCATTGGTCATATGGCATATAAGGTGACTGAATCTAACTTTGAGGCATAGATTGAGGAGAGAGGGAATTAAGAGCCCTGGAGAAGGGAAGCAGGGTGAGATTATAATCAACAGCACCTGGTTTTGAAGGAGAAGGCTATTTTTTCAAGGAAATAAGAAAAGTGGGGAAGGCAGCCTAACTGGGGGAATTTATTTTGCATATTTGAGTTTCTTAGTATGAAGCATTACCTTCCACTGAGGGTCACCATGACAGTGACTCGAGGAGACTGACTAATTGTGTCCACTAAGTCTACCAGGGACTGTCTAGGGCAACAGCAAGGTTTTCTGACTGACACAGCAGCCCCTGATGAAGGCATTTGTGTTTCATGCTTTATGACATGGAATATGTGATGCAAAGTATCTACTCATGTGTTTCCAAGTAGTACACAAAGAGCTTGTGAGAAATATTAAAGTTATGGCATTTTATTCCTGCTCTCATCCAAAAGGGAAGATTGAGAAAGTGACCAAGATATTAAAATTATATGATGTCAGCTTATCGTGTAACAAAATCAGGTAACTGCTTCTCTAGTTTGGCTGGGTCTTTCCTGCTGGAGAAGCACACTGATGCTCCGTAATTTATTGAAAGGATCACTTAAACAGCAGACATTTGACGCACATGCGTGGAAGAGCTGTGATGTGGGAGTGATTTCTTATCAATAAAGAAACTGCCTAGGCCCATTGATAGGCCAACCCTTAGGTGGGTGGAGTAAACAGAACAGAATGCTGGGAGAAAGAAGCTGAGTCAGTGAGTCACCATGATTCTCCCACTCCAGGCAGATGCAGGTTAAGATCATTCCTGGTAAGCCAGCTCGTGGGCTACACAGATTATTAGAAATGGGTTAGGTCAATATGTAAGAGCTAGCCAATAATGGGCCAGGCAGTGTTTAAAAGAATACAGTTTTCATGTAATTATTTCGGTTATTAAGCTAGCCATGCGGGCCGCTGGGTGCCGGGGATGCAGCCCCGCCCCTATTACAACAGGGCTGCCTTTGCCACATGCAAAGTTTTTCTTATTCATTGATGTATGTGTTGAATAATACCTACCATGACCAGGAAGCAACACATTTTGAACATCAAATTTTATCTTAATTCCATTTCCATAGGAACCACCTCATGGGTGATCCACCATGCATGACTTCATTTCACATAACATTCTGATACTAAAGAAATTGCACTTGCTTCTATGCCCTTTGCTCATTGATATAAGAGATATGCTTTCCTTGTTGGTTTGATTCATAATGAACATTCTATGAGAAATACATACAACAAAACAGACAATGGGGTACCACACATAGAAAACATGCTATTAGCAAGATGGTGAAGAATATAAGCTTGAGTTTATTTATTAATGCTAGGGATTAAACCAAGGTCAGTCAAGCTCTTCCCACTAATAGGCATTCCATCCCACCAAACCTTAAAATCCTAGGATCTACAAACCCCAGGCTATATGTCTTAAATTATTATGGTCAACAAATTAAATCAACTAACAACTAAAGTCCAAAAAAAGGCAGAAATTAAATAAAAAATAAACAATTAACTGAATCTGTCTTAAAATAAAAGTTACATAAAAGAAATTGATCCTGATGCAAACAATTACAGAGAAAATAAAAATGAAGGTGGAGAAGAATAGGAATAAACTGCTGAGTATAAATAATTGGTCAAGGGTTATAAATAGATAACTAAGATGTAAGCAACATGGGAAAGATTTCATCTGACAATTTCTCAAGATGGGTAATAACTTTTATTGATTTTAATATTCTGCTTTGGACACATATGTATAGGCACAGTATCATTTTAGAGGCTCCCATGCTCTGCTGGCACATCTGGTTGTTTGTGGTGAACTGATACGGGGTTACAGACATCTGGGCACCTGGGCAGCACGGTGGCACACAGCAGTGTGTGCTGTTGAGTCTTCAGCTCTCCCTGGGCAGCGTGTCAGCATTCACTGTGGCAGACACAGTGCCACAAGCACCATCTTCTGGGTTTAACATTTAGATATTCCATGCAGTTAGATCTCCACTTCTTTTCCAAAGTAAAAGATTCGAGGAATCTTTGAACTAAAATTGAAAATTATAATGCTGTACTTTAAAGAACATTAGTCAGAGAAAACAAGTTCATGGAGCTAAACTTGACTTTTATGACCCTAAATAATCCCTAATATCTTTTAAATGCCCTCTTTACATTAGGGAAAATAGTAGCAGGGAGACACTCCATGGGTAAAGTGTTTGCTGTACAAGCAAAGGACCTGCGTTTGGATTCCTAGTACCTATGCTAATGTGGGGCACAGCAGTGCACATCTGCATTCCCAGCCCTGGAGAGGCAGGGACACAGGATCCCTGGAGGTCACTGTCCAGGTGGCCCAGCCACATCAGGGAGCTCCAGGGTCAGTGAGAGATCCTGTCTCCAAAGATAAAGTGGGGAGTAATTGAGGAAGACATGCAATATCTTCATCCACACGTGTGACTGCACATCCATCTGTGTATGTACACACACCTACACGAACACATTGTATACCACATACACATACATGTATACATACCTATACATACAAACACAACACAATAATTAGAGAAATTAAATCTTTTATGCAGCTATAATGGACTCAGATGGAAAATGTAAAAGTGCATTAGAAATCTGAAATATTTTCGCGGTCTTTGAAAAATTTTGCTGGAATTTTATTGGGCATTGCATTGAATCTTTAGATTGCTTTTGATAACATTGGCATTTTTACTATGTTCATTCTACCTACCCAAGAGCATGGGAGATCTTTCTACTTTCTGGTGTCTTCTTCAATTTCCTTCTTCAAAGATTTAAAGTTCTTGTCATAGAAGTCTTCCACTTGTTTGGTTAGAGTTACTCAAAGATATTTTATGGTATTTGTGGCTACTGTGAAGGGGTTTGACTCTCTAATTTCTTCCCCAGACCTTTTATCATCTGTGTACAGGAGGGCTACTGATTTTATTTTGAGTTAATCTTGTTTCCTGCTACATTGCTGAAAGTGATTATAAGTTGTAGAAGTTCCTTGCTAAAATTTTTGGGATCACTTATGTAAATTATCATATCACAAACAGTGAGAATTTGACTTCTTTTCCAAATTGTATCCCATTGGTTTCCTTTTGGTGTTTTATTTCTCTAGCTAGGACCACAAGAACTATATTGAATACATATGGAGAGAGTGGACAACCTTGTCTTGTCCCTGATTTCAGTGGAATTGCTGTGAGTTTCTCTCCGTTTAGTTTGATGTTAGCTGTTGGCTTGCTGTATATTGCCTTAATTATGTTTAGGTATGTTCCTTGTATCCCTGCTCTCTCCAAGGCCTTTATCTGAAGGGATGTTGTCTTTTGTCAAAAGCCTTTTCGGCATCTAATAAGATAATCATGTGATTTTTATTTTTCACCTTGTTTATCTGGTGGATTACTTTGACAGATTTTCATATGTTGAACCATCCCTGCATTTCTGGGATAAAGCCAACTTGATCATGGTGAATGGTGGTTCTGATATATTCTTGGATTCAATTTGCCAATATTTATTTAGTATTTTTGCATCAATGTTTATGAGTGAGATTGTTGTGTAATTCTCTTTTTTAGTAATGTCTTTCTGTGGTTTGTGTATCAGTGTAATTGTAGCTTCATAAAAATGGTTTGAATATATTCCTTCTGTTTCTATTGTGCGGAATAATTAGTTCTTCTTTGAAAGTCTTGTTGAATTCTGGGCTGAAACCATCTGGTCCTTGGCATTTTGGGTTGGGAGATTTTTTATGGTTCTTTCTATTTCTTCAGCAGTTATAGGTCTGTTTAATTTGCTTATCTGGTCTTGTTTTAATTTTAGTAGGTGATATTTATCAAGAAAGTTGCCCATTTCCTTTAAGTTTTCCAATTTTGTGGAGTACAGGTTTTCGAAATATGATCTGATGATTCTCTGATAATTGACTATATTTCCTCCGTGTCTGTTGTCATGTCCCCCTTGTCATTTCTGATTTTGTTTATTTGGATATTCTTTCTCTGCCTTTGCTTAGTTTGGATAAAGGTTTGTCTATTTTGTTGATTCTCTCAAAGAACCAGCTCTTTGTCTCATTGATTCTTTGTATTGTTTCCTTTGTTTATATTTTGTTCATTTCAGCTCTCACTTTATTTCCTGCCCTCTAGTTCTCTTAGGTGAGTCTGCTTCATTTTGTTCTAAAGTTTTCAAATGTTCTGTTAATTCACTAGTGTGGGATTTATCCAGCTTCTTTATGTAGGCATTTAGTGCTATGAACTTTCCTCTTAACACTGCTCTCATTGTGTCCCATAAATTTGGGTAGGTTGTGTGGTCATTTTCATTGAATTTTAGGAAATCTTTAATTTCTCCCTTTATTTCTTCTTTGATCCATTGATGATTCAGGTGAACATTGTTTAATTTCCATGTGTTTGTGGTTTTTTTGGAATTAGTATTGCTGTTGACTTCTAGTTTTATACCATGGTGCTCTGACAAGGTACATTAGGTTATTCCAATTTTTTGTATTTGTTAAGGTTTGTTTTGTTAGCAAGTATGTGGTCAATTTTTGAGAAGGTTCCACGAGGTGCTGAGAAGAAGGTATATTCTTTTCTGTTTGGATGGAATATTCTATAGATGTCTTTAAGTCCACTTGAATCATAACGTCTGTTAGTTCTCTTATTTCTCTGTTCATTTTTTGGCTGATTGACCTGTCCAGTGGTAAGAAGGGAGTGTTGAAGTCTCCCACTAATAGTGTATGGGCTTTAATGTATGATTTAAGCTTTAGAAGTGTTTCTTTCACATATAAGGGTGCCCTTGTATTTGGGACACAGATGTTCATTATTGAAATTTCCTCTTGATGGATTTTTCCTGTGACTAATATGAAATGACCTTCTTTGTCTCTTTTGACTGATTTTAGCTTGAAGTCTATTTTGTTAGGTATTAGGATAGCTACACCCATTTGTTTCTTAGGTCGATTTGATTGGTATATTTTTTCCCAACCCTTTACTCTGAGATGATGTCTGTCTTTGAGGTTGAGATGTGTTTCTTGTATGCAGAAGAAGGATGGATTCTGTTTTCATATCTAATCTGTTACCCTGTGCCTATTTATAGGTGAGTTGAATCCATTTACATTAAGGGATATTAATAACCAGTGATTATTATCTTCTGTTAATTTAGTTTTCATTGTTGGTGATTTAGTTTGTGCAGTTTTTCTTTTTTGGGATATGCTGTTATGAGATCATCAATTTTCTGTGTTTTTGTTGATGTAGCCATCTTCATTAGGTTGGAGTTTTCCTTCTATTATTTTGTGTAGGGCTGGGTTTGTGGCTAGGTATTGGTAAAATCTAGATTTGTCATGGAATATCTTGTTTTGTCCTTCAGTGGCGACTGAAAGTTTTGCTGGGTATAGTAATCTGGGCTGGCATCCGTGGTCTCTTAATGTCTACATGATGCTTGACCATGACCTTCTGGCTGTCATTGTCTCTAAAGAGTACAGTAGCAGCAGGGGGACCTTAGGGGAGAGTTAAACGGGGGATGGGAGAGGCAGGGAGGGGAACAGAGAAAAATGTAGAGCTCAATAAAAATAAAGACATTAAAAAATGAAAAAAGAAAATCTGAAACACCAAATAAACACAAGCCTCACCTACAGAAGCCAGTAATAATAATAATATTCATTTAATGCTATATTCTTAAAGCATCTGAAACCTGGACCATTGCCTTGTTTCCCAGAACGACCTTGGAGCTCTTGAAGCCTAGTGGGTGAGAGGAAGTTATTACTGTGAATCTAAAGCTTGTTCCAAATATTTTGAGAAAATGGTTGATCCTTAGGTGATGTGGGAGTGTCATATATCAATCTGTTGATTTCATTGGTTAAGTAATAAACAAACTGCTTGGCCTCATAGCTTAGAACATAGGTGGGTGGAGTAAACAGAATAGAATGCTGGGAAGAAGAGGAAGTGAGCTCAGACTTGACTGCTCTGCTCTCTGGAGCAGAGACACCAGGCTCTGCTCTCCCAGGCAGCTCTGACCCAGGATGGACATAGGCTAGAATCTTCCCAGTAAGCACACCTTGGGGTGCTTACAAACCTGATTAGAAATGGGCTAGTCCAGGTGTGAGAATTAGCCTAGAAGAGGCTAGATAGAAATGGGCCAAGCAGTGTTTAAAAGAATACAGTGTCCGTGTAATTATTTCGGGTAAAGCTAGCCGTGTGGGCGGCCGGGGTGCTGGGGACACAGCCCCGCCGCTCTTATCACTTCAAATGGCACCTGACGTGATGGACTAAATCCACTTAAAAACCTGAGAAGGCTTAAAAATAAGGAAGAGAGAGTTTACCACAGATTTTTGCTGTTTGTTGGTGGCGTGCTGTAGAGAGATTTCCTGATTCGGCAACAGCAGCAGAAAAAATGCTGTGTCAATTTAAAGCGCAGCTTCTTGGGGCTGTGCTGCCAGCGTGAACTCCGGCTTTAAAGCATTTCAATGGCTTTTATGGGACTGGATGTTTGTGTTCCCACTTGGGATAGGAAGGAGAGTGCTCTGAGTCCGTGCTGATGGCTCAGTGTTCCCCGCCTGCACCTGGGCAGAAGGCCGAATCAGGCTTAGGCAGGCGGGAGAGCATAGCAGATTCCAGTTGCCATACAGAGACGCGTTTTTCAGAATGCGCAGTGCTCTGCGTGTCAGATTTGGATGTAACTTGGATGAAAAGAATTTCTGTGCTGCACGCTCAGCCTCAGAATTAAAGTGCTGAGTGCGGCTTCTACCTGGTGGCCCCAGAGCTAGCACAAAATGGTACATTCTCCATTTTGAAATTTTCCTGACTCAGCAGCAGGGAAAAACTGGCTGTTTTAAAATGCCTGCTTTCTGGGCTCTCCTGCCAGGGCAAACTCTGACTCTTTTACGCAGGCGGTTCCTGCAGTTTGCAAGCACAAGCTGCTGAAGCTCGCTTGCTGGCAGGGACCTTGAAACGCCATAGAGTTGTGGCTATAAACCTATAAACATGGCTACAGCCAGTATATCTGCCATGAGGCTGGAAAGCTAAGGAATGGACTGGATCTAGCTGGCAAAGCCACGGCTTTAATCCTACCCATATTGCTCAGTAATTTAAAGGCTCGTGTGGTCAGAAAAAGAGAGTTATACAGTGAAGAGAGATTCAAAGACAAAGAAAATTTCTAAATGGTTTAAAGTGTGTTAAAAATATATGCAAGCTAAAAGTAAGTTCTTAAGAGTAAAAAAAAAATGGAAGAAAAAGAGAAATTGGTTGTTGTAGTACACGCCTTTAATCCCAACACTTGGAAGGCAGAGGGAGATTGACCTCTGTGACTTCAAGGTGTGGTAGCACACACCTTTAATCCCAGTGCCTAGAAAGCAGAGACAAACAGATCTCTGTGAGTTCAAGGTGTAGTAGCAAACACCTTTAATCCCAATGCCTGTGAGGCAGAGACAGGCAGATCTCTGAGAGATCAAGGACAACCTGGTCTACAGAGTTATTCCAGGGCAAAGATACAGAGAATATAAAATAAAAGTAAAAATAAATGAAATAGAGTAAAAATACAAAGATGGAAAATAAACAGAGAATTTTGATACTGTATGCTATTATGCTTTCTTTGAATTGTTTGAATGCTGAGGAAGGAGCAACAGCTGCTAAAAGATATTTGTTTATAAATGCTGCTGAACTAATCCAACATAGATATTTTGGAAATGCCTTGATTTTGAAATTTGGATCTAAGGACATGATACTTTGGAAAGGAGTTTCTTATTTTGTTTTCACAGAGGATGAGACCCTGTTCATTTCTTCTATTCCGATATGGTATGATGGACCACGCCCTCCTGAAGGGTTGCTGTAAACATCTTCAGAAAATTGCTTCACTCAACTGCCAACTGAGATGAAACTAGCACACAAGTTATACCATGAAAGACCTAATTAACGACGCCCCCATTCAGCAGGAAGCAGTTGGGAGAGAGATAACTGCACCCATGTTCTCCAATATGGATTATAAATGTTCTTTTACATTTAAAGGGGGATATGATATAGGTATGAATAATTTGCATTGATGTGGATTTTGTTTTAGTGATTTAAATTTAAGGTCAATTTTGTTATATGTATATGTATTTCTGATCTTGATTAAGATATTGTGATTGTGTAGTTCACTTTTAAAATGTAATGTATAATTAGGAAATATAGATTGCTAATGGATAATCATCAATAATAGTCAAGCTTGTAGTCATGTTAGTTAGATTTTCTAGATATATAGAGATATATTTTAGTTAGATAGGCATTCTTCATATCTTCCAAAGACTGCAGAATATGGCATTTAAAATATTTTAATAACTTAGGACTTTTCATGACAATGAGACACTCTGCTCCTGACAGCACCAATCTACTTCTAGAGGAAGATGGGCATCGAAGAGGATCCTTATGGAGTTTGATAGCCATTTGGGCAAGAAACTGCTCTTGCCTGGACTATTGCATAAACTGGACACAGAGAACCTGCAGAGAGAGGACTACTGAACTTGCCTAAAGGTGAGATGATCTTTTTGGGTTCCTGATTCATGAAAGAGTCTGCAAGACATTCTTCATGACAAGCAGATAGTGACTGCCTTTGAAATTTCCTGCTTTGTGGAATGTCTGCTGAAAACTATGGGCCTGTAGGCCGAAGATGGATGCCCCAACGGTACAGAGGAACTTTGGGTGACTGTACAGGCAGCGAGAAGTCTCTGTCATTTCTAGAGTTTAAAAGTTGCTTTTTCTTGTTTGCTTAGCTAATATTGTATCTTTCTGGAGTCTTTAATGAAGTTAAGAATAGTTAGTTATAGTTATACTTTTCCTTAGTTATGAAAAAGATTATTGTAATTTTTACTTGATAACTGTTTTGTTATATGTAATTTTGCTATGGTAAAGTTAAAGCCGTTCCTTTTTGTTTAAACAGAAAAAGGGGAAGTGATGTGGGAGTGTCATATATCAATCTGTTGATTTCATTGGTTAAGTAATAAACAAACTGCTTGGCCTCATAGCTTAGAACATAGGTGGGTGGAGTAAACAGAATAGAATGCTGGGAGGAAGAGGAAGTGAGCTCAGACTTGACTGCTGTGCTCTCTGGAGCAGAGATGCCAGGCTCCGCTCTCCCAGGCAGCTCTGACCCAGGATGGACGTAGGCTAGAATCTTCCTGGTAAGCGCACCTTGGGGTGCTACAAACAATTATTAGAAATGGGCTAGTCCAGGTGCGAGAGTTAGCCGAGTAGAGGCTAGATAGAAATGGGTCAAGCAGTGTTTAAAAGAATACAGTGTCCGTGTAATTATTTCGGGTAAAGCTAGCCGTGTGGGCGGCCAGGGTGCTGGGGACGCAGCCCTGCTGCTTTTATCACTTCACTTAGGTATTATTCATTGTCAGCTGGTAAGATACACCACTGGGTTCAGAGTGGTATATGTTAGATACACCATTGTGTTCATAATGGTATAGGTTAGATACATCACTGTGTTCATAATGGTATATATACACCACAGTGTTCAGAGTGGTATAGGTTAGATACACCATTTTGTTCATAATGGTATAGGTTAGATACACCACTCTGTTCATAATGGTATCTATACACCACAGCGTTCAGAGTGGTATAGGTTAGACACACCATTGTGTTCAGAGTGGTATAGGTTAAATACACCATTGTGTTCAGGGTGGTATAGGTTAGATACACCATTATGTTCAGGGTTAGGGTTAGATACACCATTGTGTTCATAATGGTATAGGTTAGATACACCATTGTGTTCATAATGGTATAGGTTAGATACACCATTGTGTTCATAATGGTATTGGTTAGATACACCATTGTGTTCATAATGGTATTGGTTAGGTACAACATTTTGTTCATAATGGTATAGATTAGATACACTGCTACTTCACCAGTTTCCATTCTCAGTTTCCTTATTTATGTCACTGAGATCGTACTTTATGTGATCAGTTATATGAAAAGTCAATAATAAAATGCTATATGGAAAATATATAATGTTCCCCATATTCCAAATACTTATATGGACACTTTACTATTGCTTTAAAGGTTTATTTTATGTCAATCATGTGTATGTTATGTGTCTGAGTGTGGTTATGTGCATACAAGTGTAGGTGTTCTCAGCTGTTAGAAGAGGGCTCAATCTGGTCATAGGCAGCTGTGTGCCAGAGAATCAGGTTTTCATGTGAGACTTTGACTCCTAGTAATGCCAGAGGCTGTACCACAATGTAGGCACAGATTACTTGTGTGTTTCTGAGCTGCCCAAACCCAAAATAATTACATAGAAACTGTATTCATCACAATGCTGTTTGGTCTATAGCTTAAGTATATTTCTAGCTAACGCTTTCATCTTCAATTAACCCATTTCTATTATTTAAAATTTACCACGAGTCTCATGGTTTACTGGCAAGGTTCCAGTGCAATCTGTCTCCTGCGGGGGGTACATGGTATCTCTTTAACTCCTCCTAAGTCTCCATTTATCTTTTGTAGTCTGGCTATATTCTATTAAGCCATTGGCTGAAAGCAGTTTCTTTATTAACCAATAACAATAAAACATATTTATAGCATACAGAGGGGAATCCCACATCACTACGTAGTCTCACCGACATGGCCCACTAATTGTGAGCTGAAGAAGGACAACAACAATAGACATGCCAGAATGAGGGGTAAAGACCATGAGGCCTCCATCCTACTGAAGGAACTATGGTTAACTAAGGAATGATGGCCGCAAGAGAGTCTTCCCCAGGGAAGAGCACTGGTCATCCAATGACAATTGGTCATTCCTAAAAGTTATATGTAAATATATAGACTGAGAAGGTTATATTTAGGAATATATGTATATACACATATATGCATAAATACACATGTGAATATAATAACAACGAATGCAAAAGAGGGCATGAATTTAAAAGAGAGAAAGGAGGGATTTGTGGACTGTTTGGAGAAAGCAAAGCAGAAAATATGATCATACCATAATCTCCCAAATAAAGATATAATTGAAAAGGAAAAATACTAAAAGTAAAATAACAAGGCTTCTTTTATTCTTGTTTTGTTTTCTTTTATCTTTATTTAATTAATTTATCTTTTTAAGGCAGGATTTCTCTGTTGATTTGGAGATTGTCCTCAAGATGACTCTGCAGACCAGGCTGGCGTGGAACTCATGGGGATCCGCTTGTCTCCACCTCCTGAGTGCTGTGATTAAAGGGCTGCACCTCTACCTCTGAACTTCACTGGGTTTCTTAGAGAAAACATATGAATGAGAGTTCTTAAAGTTTGGGAAACATTAAGAATGTACTTTATACATGAAAAATTTACTAATGTTAAGTCTGATATAAGATTTCAACTTTTAGTGACCGTAATGTGAATGAATCATTGCATTTTCTTGACTGGAGATTCTTAATCTCCTTCGAGTCTGCATAGTGAGCTGGCCTTCGTGCCACTGAGTCTTGGCTCTGGACTAGTGTTCTCTGAGTGTGCTATCCTGTTTCCAGTTCCCCAAATACACAACAGGGCTTACTTCTGGGCACTGCAAGTTATCTGTCTTTCAACTCTAATTGTAATTAGAACATTAAAACTGCTTTTTTTGGAGGAGTTAATTTACACAGTTACCGAGACTTCGGCAGGTTCCAATAGAAAATACAATACCTCCATGGTCCATTCCAAGGAGGTAAAATTTAAAGGTGTCATTAGCAATGGTGCAGCATTGAGTGAAGGCTTGGACACAGCGTGGGCCTGTTTTCACACGTTTTGCTCTCTGCTCACAGCTTTCATAGTTATTAAGTCTGGCTCCGTCATAACAACACTTCTTTACCACCGGATGTTTGTATGTAGCAGCTGAAACAATGTCAATACACGTGTTCTTACACCAACAGTCGTAGATCTTAAGCATCAATTTCTCTACCATCAAAGGACTCCCTCACCAGATACTCGGGGAAAACAAACATTTTAGATAGTTTTAGGGGAGGAAATAATAAGAACTGCTTTGTTCGTGGTAAGGATCTGGACAATGAAATCCTGAGTTTGCATGAAGGATCATTAGAGGGGTGAACTGAACCTCCACAGACATCTTTTTCCCGCCCGCTGCATTGCAATTAGGGAAACCCCGTGTCTTCTGCTCTCTGGTCTTGAATGCAATAACCACAGTGCTATACAACTTGTGGACTACCTTGTTCCCTTATTTTCCGTTCTAGGGAATTTGTTGACTGGAGACTCACAGCTTGGGCTTCATCTAGAGCGGGAGAATGGAGTGGTCAGTCTCATATTGTTGTTATATTACTCAAAACTAGGTCTTGTCCCTGCAATATGACCCGTAATATTCTTGTCAACTTAATCGTTTGAGACTTAACTATTTGACTCGTCGCTAATTGTTTATTTTTCCTAAAATCATGACCCTAGAAAGATCCTCCATAAGCAAGCCTCCCCTGGGGACTGTACCACTTCTTTTATAAAAAACAGGAATCCACAAGGGCCGGTTGGCTTCCTTGGGAATAACAGGCAAGCTGACCTCAGACTCCCGAACAGCCACCGAAGTGTTAGAGTACCTTGAATTTTCAGTTCGTGCTGCAGATCACTTATTGGCATGAAACTTATTTTGATGGCTTTATCTGTGAGAGAAGGGGATGAGGAAGGAATAAAATCTTTCTAAAACAGTCCCGTGACGGTATTCTCTTCCACATCATTGCGGCCCTCTAACAACCTCTAACAAGCACTGACTCCCTGGCCAGATACCCAACCAGGACTTCCCACCACCCTGGCCCAGGGCCTCATCCCCACCTAGGAGTGGTTTCCATCAGTTATATTACTGAAAAGAATTACTGGAAAAAAAAACTAACGTTCTATAAATAAGTCTTAGATTGAAGATTACCATGTTCTTTGACATCAAAGTGTGTTGTTCCATTGGTAGAAGCATCTTCTCTATATTTAGCCTGAATCGTCCATCTACCGTATCTGTGGAAACCAGATGTTTGAAATCATGGAGGGCAAAAAGAGTTTTAATTTATCAACTCTAGTAGTTTCTGTTTGGAAGAGGTAAGAATGCACACACACCCTAAGTAAAAGTTTGGAGGAAAGATATTTAAAAAATAAATAGACATAACTGAACATTTCAAAAATAAAATAAATTGTTTAACAATTAGTTTTTTATATCATATCCTTTTTCTACATATTTTGCCTAAATATCACAATTTTGTTTGGACAACTGATGACAATTTTAGAATTTAATTAACCCAGGAATTTATGTTAAATTCGCAACATAGTATAAATTTGATAATAATGTGTCTGGAAAGACGGCATGCCAGTGATGTAAGTCACACTCATCTAAGCAAAATTGTATTTGGAAACAAAGCGTGGCTTGTTTCAAAGAATAAAACAACCTGTCCAACAACCTTCATCCAAAAATTTAGTAAGGTTGAGTAGTAGTAGCCTTTAATTCCAGGACTTTGGGAGGTAAATCTCTGAGTTCAAGCTGAGCCTGTCTACAGACTGAGGACAGACAGGGCTACACAGAGAAACTCTGTCTTGAAAGACCAAAAGCCAATATTCAAAAACAAAAGAAGGAAAGAAACTAGTGAGTACTACCCTGAGATTTAAAAAAGATCAAGACAGAAGAACCGCAGACTTTATAGCAAACAATCCACACCATTTCAGATTCTCACACATATTCTGAGCAGCTTTGATTCACATGAGTTACTGCATGTCACTGGGGAAAGAGAAAAACCGTATCCACCATGCAGATAGGGGACGCGATCAATGGAGGAGATAGCACGGTTGTCATGACTATTGTCCTTGCTCAACAGATATACAATGAATAAGACATGGAGAAGAAAGAAAATACACAGGACAAGGAGGTGGAGAGTGAGGTGGACACTACGTCATATCCAGGGATGGCATTTGTACAAAGTGTCATTTTCCCATGTCCCAGAGAAGAGAACTATGAAGGAGAATGTGTTCTGTGCATAGAGGACAACAGACGCCAAGCTGCTAAGACGGGAGAGTGGAGTCTGATGGATTCCAGTGATCTGCCGTGGACAGCTGGCACGAGGTGACGTCTGGGAAATCAGAATCATAACATAGCAGACTCCATTCTGCACTAGGGAGCCTATGGCATTTTAAGAAATTATATAATTTTAAATCATCCAGATTATTTCAGCCTCCCAATTTCAGTCTATGATTTTCAGAAAATGTTTTCAAAATGATCTAAATACAATTTCCCTTAGAGAGGATGCAGGACAAGTGACTCTAAGGTGTTTCTACTGGAAATGTCTGCGGTAGCTGTGTATAGTGTAGTACAGTGTAGTATAGTATAGGATAATATAGTATAGTGTAGTATAGAATAGTATAGTACAGTATAGTATAGTGTGGTATAGTACAGAAATAATATAGTATAGTGTAGTATAGTACAGTATATTACAGTATAGTATGGTACAGTATAGTATAAAATAGTATAGTACAGTATAGTATAGTACAGTACAGTATAATATAGTACAGTGTATTATAGATAGTATAGTACAGTATAGTAGAGTACAGTACAGTGTAGTATAGTATAGTACATCATAGTATAGTACAGTATAGTATAATATAGTATAGAATAGTAGAGTATAGTATAGTATAATATCACCATAGAATAGTACAGTTTAATATAGTGCAGAATAACATAGTACAGTTTAGTATACTACAGTTTAGTACAGAATAATATAGTACAGTGCATTATAGAAGAGCATAGCTGCCTTTGTCTCATATAGTACAGTATAGTATAGTAAAGTATAGTATAGTACAGTACAACATAGCATAACATACCATACTATAGTACAATATAGAATATTATGGTACAGTATAGTATAGTATTGCAAAGTGTGGTACAGTATAGTGCAGTAAAGAATAGTACAGTATAATATAGTATTGTGCAGTATAGTGCAGTGTAGTATAGCTCATTATACTATAATACAGTATAGTGGAGTACAGTATAGTGGAGTACAGTATATTATGCTACAGTTTAGTACAGTACAGGATAGTATAGTATAATACAGTACCATAAAGAACAGTACAGTATAGTACAGTACAGTATAGCTTCCCTTGTCTAGTATAGTATAGTAGAGTATAGTATAGTATGGTATAGTATAGTACAGTACCATAAAGAACAGTACAGTATAGTACAGTACAGTATAGCTTCCCTTGTCTAGTATAGTATAGTACAGTATAGTATGGTATGGTATAGTACAGTACAGTATAGTATAGAACCACACAGTATAGTGCAGTATAGTACAGTACAGTATAGCTGCCCTTGTCGTAGACATCCTGCTCTATGTTCCTTGAGAACAGGGATTGTGAGCACTTGACTTCTATTTGGCAGCTTGCCCTCTTATTGTGAGTTCCACACACAAGCAGTGCTCATTAAACACGTATTTTATAAACCTCTGTATGAGCATGGTCTTAAATCCTTGTATATGAAACCAAATAGAACAAAATTTCCTACACACAAACACACACACGTTATGACTAAATCTCTGCACCTGCTAGGCATAAGTGCTCTCCCAATAGACCATAACCTAACACCCTCTACTCAGAGATGGACACTCTGTTAGGGTGAAAAGGTAAAAAGGACAACTGAAGATTATTTTCTCTTCTAAATTGATTGCGCTCTCTATAAAAAGAATGGGTGGGGAATTTGGGGAACTTTCTCTCTTTCTCTCTCTCTCTTTCTCTTCCTCTCTCTCTCTCTCTCTCTCTCTCTCTCTTTCTCTCTCTCTCTATCTGAGGGTGTGTGTATTTGTGTCTGTATATCTGTGTATTTATTTACTGAAACAGGGATTTGCTATCTGCTGAGGCTGGCTGATAATACCTACATGTAAGGGATTCTCTTTTGAAGGTATGATGAAAATCCGAGACTCCTGGTCTGCTGGACAGTGCTCTGGTATCTGGGATTCATTTCTGTTCTGCTGAGAAGTGGGCTTAACTTCTACCATCCTTTGGAAGGCTTCACATAGTCACATGTGTGCTGTCCTTGGTCAGAGCAGATGCTCACTTAACCTCTCCTCTTCCCCACAACCAAAAGTTCCAAGTGTTTTTTTTTTTCAAAAAAAAAGGTTATTAACAAACATTTTTACATACTTGGGGTTAGAAGGAATCTGGAAGTCAGGAAAAGACACAGCTCCAGTAAGATTGTTTCCTTGGACCTTGTCAACTTCTGATCCTTCAGGGTCCTTTTGAGAAATAAAAATCGAGCCCACCTTAAGTCTTCTTTCATTGTTACAAAGTAATACCCATGACCAGGTAATTTTGGAAGATTAGAGATTTATCTTGGCCACAGTACTGGAGGCCAGGGTTGTAAGGAGATGACGCTGTGCAGGGAGGAGCTGCCCTGCTTCAACTCTGGATGGAGAAGCAGAACCGCAAGCAAGCACTCAGGAAGAGTTTGTTCATGTGACAAGAAAGTTCTCCCACGGGAACAGCCGTGCTCGGTACATCCGTGAGGGAAGCATCACGTTCTAAGCACACACTTACTATGAAAGTTAAGACAGTTTCCCGTGTAACTGGCTCCAAGGCAGCTCCCAGCGAAAGGACACCAACCTTTACTGCAGAAGAAGTGAGATCATCAAAAACCTTGTTGAGCAAGGACTATTCTAATTTTTGAAACAAATATCATCAGGGTGAAAATGGTTTTAGATATAGTGAGTGACATTGTCAAAGATTAATAATATATTTTTAAAGTATCTTAAATGAGATAAATCTTGTTAGAAGCCAAATATAGCCCCTAGATAAAAACTCATATTTAAAGGAAAGTTGTTGGTAAACATATACATCATTATAGATTCTTTCATTTTAACATAACTTCTCAAGATTTACTTATAGTGAATAGGAAAGTTAACTAATGAAAATACTATTTATGTCCAAATTGCTGAAAACATGTGACTAGTATAAAATTAATTATTTCTGTACTTAGTCGTCATTTTACTGGAAATTTTATTATACTAAAGAGTGAGCTCCGCTGTAGGTTGTATGAAAACATACAATACTGCCTTATATTAGGGCTGGAAGGTCGAAGGGCAAACAGGTGTTTGGTTCAGATAGCATACACTCTCCTGCTTATGAAAACTAGCAAGGCTCCAAATTAGCTCTTTCTGTGATATGCTGTGATCATGTGATTATGTTGTATCTGTTGCCCCAGGTCCTGTGATTGTTCTTTCCTCGTTAAAAGAATAGAGGCGACATTGCAGAACTGCTGGTCCTTGGACATCCTAGGCAAGCACTCTGTCCGGAAGCACGTGTCTCTTTGTGCCCCTGCTTAGTAGCCCAGGCTAGCCTGTGATTCCCAACCTCCTCTCATCAGCCTCCCTGGTTCTGGGCTCAGGGACACGCACCACCAAGCCCTGTGAGACCCTGCACTCTCCAAATGCTGTGTGTCTCACAGCTGATTCGTGCTTAATTTTCTTCTTCTTTCATTCACGTTGGAAGTAGGTACACAGAGCCAGGCAGCAGCAAATACGTTCAATTCCAGCTCTTGGGAGGCAGAGGCATGATGATATCTATGAGTGCAAGGTCAGCCTGGTCTACCACCATGTGATTTCCAGGACTGACAGGGTTGTTACACAGTCAAAACCTATTTTTCCCAACAACAAAAAATGTGGTTCACAGAAAAAAATTAGTGGAACATTTCATGTATTTCCTTCTCTGTTATTATAGTTTTTAATCTTTATATTTGAATCTGATCCCTTAGAATATCTTCCTTGTCTTTGTTTTTTGTGATCAATATCTTTTAACTTAAAGACTTTATTTTTTTGGAATTACATACATGAATAGTATAATTGCATGCCTGTTATTGGAATATTTACACACAAATACACATGTTGATTTAGTGTTGTTCCTATGTGCTTAGGGTGGACTGCTCAGGATTGGATCAGCTGTGGGGGCTCCTCCCTGGGAAAAACCCAGCCTCCTTCTCTGAGCAGAGACTGACTGTCTATAGCTCTTCTTGCGTGTAGGACGCCTTTAAAATCTCCCCCATGGGGGTTGTCTGTCATCTACACAGATTCACAACTGCTCCAAATACAGAGTGCATGACCATGGGTTCTCAGATCCAAACGGTACAACTAAAACACAGCCCTGGACCTGTGATCAGGGAGCGCTAGGGAAGAGGAGGCAGAAGACCCAAAGATCTGGAGGAGCAGGGTGCCTACCAGAGCTCAGAAGTATGGTTGCTAAGTTGCACTGTCTGCTTTTGAGCTGAACATATTGGTAGTGCTTTTGACTATGAAGGGGCATGGTGACACATTTTCCTTCTTCAAGGGTTTCTAACTCATGTCATAGCAAAGTCTTGGTCCCCACGGTAAAACAGAAATAGTGCCCTAAGCCCAACACCAATTCGACTGAGTTAAAGAAAAATATAAAAACGTACTATGCAGAAGTGACACTGCATCCACCTCCATGTACATGAGAAGTAGCGGGAAAAGCAACTAATTTGAGTACAGAGCTGAGGGGACATAGCAGAGAAGAGACCGGGGAAAGAGGGTGGGACACAGGCTGTGCAGAACTGCAGGACCCTGGACAATATTCTAGGTCCTTTATCTTAGAAAGCTTTGGAGACAAAGCCTTTATTCAAAGATGCTTGAGATAATAATCCTTCAAGTGTCTTCACATTAAATACATCAGTAGGATAAGGTCTTTAGATTGTTCTTATAGGCAGAGACTACTATCTCATATAAGAAGTCGTCTTGTTGAAGTGAGATCAACAGTTCTGGCAATGACTCTCTGTCTGAGCTGGGGACAACATCCTGACCCTGTCTAGGTCTTTCCTTGTAAGCCAACATAACTAGGTGGCCCTGCTGAATGTGTTGATTATCATACAGCCCCTTTTCACCTCACCATGGACATCACCCGCATCCACCAAAATTAGAAGGTCTCTACTGTGCACAAAGTAAACACCAAAACAAAACATGATAGACCCCTTGTCTCTGTCAATCCGTCCCCCAAAGTACCATGAATGAAAAACATTCCCGCATCTTTCTACAATGTACATCTTCCATAAATGCATCTCTAATTGTCCAGAGATGGCAAGTGGCAGGGAAAAGGCAGAAGGTTTTGCAAGCAATGTTGACTTTTCCTATGTCTTATTTTCACTTCCTGGGGGGAAATGTAGATTTTCCGTAGTCACAGTGTCTTTCCTGCCATTACCCTCAACAGGAAAACTATAAATATGAAACCATGCGTAACAGACACTTTCTCGGGTGATACACCATGGACAATCAGCACTTGGGCACCTCTGTGATGTACGTTAGTCTAATGATGTCTGCCAGAGGTCTAATCCTTTTACACAGGGGTGCTTTTTCCATCCTTGCCACTAGCTACTGAATCCAAGATTGTTTTACAAAGATCTTAAGATAACCTATTTCCCAGTGCCAAAATTGTATTTGCAATTATGTCTTCTCTATTTTTGATGAATAAATTCTCTGACAGGAAAGATAACATAATCATGGGTTATGTTATTTATTTGTCAATTCCATTATAAATTACAAGTGAAAATGCTATGTGAGGATATAAAAGTCATTAGGATCTGAGTTTCTCTTGAGTTAGGTAGAAACTGGTCTACACTCAATTTCAGATGTTCAAAGCTCCACATCTTTATGTCATTCTCCCTTGGAAGAAGCATCAGATACTCTACCGTGCTGCTGCGGAGTGTACACAGGCTTGTCAGTGTGGACGAAGAGAGAGCCATTGTCATAGAGGATTGGCCTTTTTTCTGATTTTGAAAAATGCTTTGACACGACTTCCAAATACACATATGAAAATGAGCTTTGTCCTTCAGACAACTGTTTGTCCTGAATCTGAAAAGCAACAAACAAACATGACGGTGTGAAAGTGTGATTGTGAAGTCCTAAAGCGTGCTGACCTTGTAGAGAAAAAAAAATGCAAAATGTAAGGCCAAATCGAGCTTGTTTGTGCTTTTTGTTTGCTTGTTTTGGCTTGGTTTTTGGGTTTTTTTTTTTTTTTTTTTTTTGAGACAAGGTTTCTCTGTATCTTTGGAGATGTCCTGGAACTAATTCCTGTAGACCAGGCTGGCCTTGACCTCACAGAAATTCACCTGCTTCTGCCTCCCAGGTGCTGGGTTTAAAGGCATGTGTCACCACCACCTGGCTGCAAAATTGAGCTTGTGCGTTGCATAATTTTAAAGAGACACTGGAGACAGGGCTCATGAGTTAAGAGCACAGGACAAAAGTTCAGTTCCCAGCACCTACGTGGCAGCTCAAATCACCTGACTCCAGTTCCAGGAATCCTACCTCCTCTTCTCTCCTCTGTTATTGCATGCTGTGGTGTCCAAATACACGTGTAGGCCAAATACCCATTAACAGGAAATTGTAATGAATAATAATGAGCCTGTTGTAGTGGTGCATGTCTTTAATCCAAGAGTTTAGGAGGCAAAGGAAGGCAGATATCTGCGAGTTCTAGTCCAGCCTGGTCTACATAGCTATATCCTGACCAGCCAAAGCTATTAGAATATTGTTACAGGCAAAGATTACTATCTTGCATGTCAAATTGTCTTGCTGGAGTCAGATCAACAGTTCTGGCAATGGCACTGTATCTATGAAGGTGACAACATTCTCACCAACTCTAGGTTGTTCCTTTCCAAGCCTTTTCTGAAAAACAATAAATAAATAAATAATAGCACAGTATAGCACTACAGAAACTGAAGCATGACGATCTTGTTTTCAAGTCTATTCAGGACTATATGGTAAGAATCTGTCTAATAAACATAACCAAACAACAAAACTTACTAAAACCACTGTAGGAACAATAAAAACAAATTAGTTTTGCCAAAATCCCTTCATAGTCTGACAGTGTAATAAAGTGTTAATATTAAGTTGTTGGAAATCTCTTTGGGACCCTCAACCTCAGACATGCTATACAGAACTGCTATTGTAGGAACAGTGAGAAACCTTCACCTTATTGGCTTCTGCATGAATTGTTTTCTCCATTCTCTCTGTGCAAGACCCTGGCCAATGGCCTGGACACTCAACATCACACCACATGCTTCTGTGCCCACAGCACAGATGTACCCTCTCCAGTTTGGATATGTGATTACCATCACCACCTATATATTTGATGATATGGGCATTGAATATGTTAACATGGGCAGTCAAAGAGAGGGCATTTCTCTGAGAACTAAGGGTTTGGAAACATAGGGTAAAATTAATCACTGAAATCAAATGCTAGGAGATTATTACAAAGATTTGAAAACAGTAAAAATCTAGGATTTCTGTGCTGAGAATAATAATAAACATCTGAGTTCTTTTTCTACTTTGAAAAACAAACTACAGCTTCTATCATGATTGTTAGATTGATGTTTGTGGGTCTCCAGAAGTAGTAAGGGTGCTTCTGGCTCTTTCACCTGCTCTTGGGACCCTTTTCCTCCTACTGGGTGGTCTTGCCCAGCCTTAGTATGAGAGCTTGTCCCCAGTCTTATCCAATCTTGCTCTGCAATGTTCAGTGGATCTCCCTGGTCGTCCTGCTCTTTTCTGAAGAGAAATGGAGGAGGGTGGATTTGGGGGAAAGGGAAGGTTGTGGAGGAGGGGTTGGAGGAGAATAGAGAGAGAAAACTACAGTTGGGATTCATTAACTACAAAAAAAAATGAATAGCTACAAAGAGCATTCATCAATAGTATAAAACACAGTTTAAATTGATTTGATCAAAGACATGATTATGACAAAATATTCCTCCATGCTCCTCAGCTCCTGAGCTGACCATAAAAGCATGACTCGTGGTATTTCCTGTGGTGAAGGACATGTTCTGTAACTATGCTGTCCCAACATGTGGTAACTCTAGCACTTAAACAGGCTAGTGCCAGCGAGGAGATGAAGTATTACATCAGCTTCATTTAATTGATTGCATTTAAAGACAAATGTGGTTAGTGGCTGCCATGTGTCATAACAGAGTGGTCAGAGAAAGTAATAGTTTGTGGAATTAACTCTAAATTTTCATAAACCAAGTAATTGGAAAACCTTTTTTAATAGAGATTAGATCTTTATTCTCAAGAACACTAATGAAACAGTCCCTATTTCTGATTAAAATTGATTCCATGCAATGTTTCTCAGTTTTAACCATCTGTAACCCTTGGGATCTGACCTTCTAAACTCCATGGGCACCTGCACTCAAATCACATTCCCAATCACACCAAAGACACAGTCATGTGATGAAATTAACATTATGCTTAAAGATGGAACAAGATTCATAAGCTCTCAGCGAAGCTAGCTGAGGATGATGATTGATTGATTGATTGATTGATTGATTGGTAAATGGATGCATGATGATAGATAGATAGATAGATAGATAGATAGATAGATAGATAGATAGATAGATAGATAGATAGATAGATAGACAGATAGATGAAAACTAGAGGTGAAACCAAGAATGCTGGGGAACATGTAGGGAAAGCGAACCCTTATGCATTGCTACAGGGAGTGAAAACTTGTGCAGGAACCAGGAAAATCAGTGAGGAAGTTTCTAAAAATAGAGCTACCTCTGGCCTAGCTGCAGTACTTGGGTATCTACCAGGAGGAATAAAGCCAACGTTGTAAGAAATGCTTGCACATCCATTCTCATTATTGCACTAATCATGACTCCCAAGCTATGGAGACAGTCTGTTTGTTCATCACAGCTAAGTGAATACAGCAAATGCAATACACATCCACAAAGGACAAAACTGCTGGGAAATGGATGCAATGGGAGGTCTCCATAGAAAGTGAAAGAAGCAAGACTCAGAAGCCAACTATTGCATGTTTTCTGTCACTGTGCACAGATGAATTTCCTGTTCATCTCCAAACGTTGTCACAGAGAAGAGTTTATTTTTAAGGATGTGGGCGTGGCACACTTGGCTCAAAAACAAATGTAATTTTCTGCACAGAGTTTGGGGTTTCACTCATCACTCTCCCTGTTACCATCTCACAACCACACAGCTTTGGAGCAACAGTAACGACTACAGTTTTACCAAGGATCAAACTTTGCATAAATTTTACCAAAAAACATGTTAAGAAAACAAGGAATAAGTACATACTGTTAATAGTGTTGAGTTTTGGAATTTATTTTCTGGAGATAAATTAACACAGCCTGAAGAGTAGGTCACTTCTTTATCAGGATAACTTCTTATAGAGATTGTCGCATCAAATGCTTCAGTGTAGCCATGGGCTTGAATTACAACATTTTCAGATGCTCCAGCCTGGAAGACTTTGGGTGCTAAAATGACGTAGCTTTTGAAACAGTAAAAGAAAAGGTTTGTTCATTTTTCAGGTTTTCTTACACTTTTAATAAAATTTCTTTCACTGAATATTAATTTTAAAAACATATGTTAGGTTAGGCAATGGTGGTGCATGTCTTTAATGCCAATACTCAGGAGGCAGAGGAAGGTGTTTCTCTAAGTTTGAGACCAGGCTGGTCTACAGATTTAGTTCCAGAAGAGCCAGGGCTACACAGAGAAACCAAGTATTTAAAAAAAATCAAACTAAAATAATATTTTGAAAGTCAAAATTTATTATTATGAAAAACCTAACTTTTCCAGCATGAAACAGGTTGTAATTAAACCCTAGCAAAAGCTAAGAAGTTAGTGTCCATTCAGAAAAACAGTAATCGAGATATAAAGACACCAAGACCAATGGCCTGAGTTTGGTCCCAGAAACCCACATAGTAGAGGGAGAGAACTGACTCTTAGAAGGCAAGGACAGCCTGGTCTACAGAGCTAGTTCCAGGACAGGCTCCAAAGCTACAAAGAGTAGTGGGGTGAGTATGGCCTTGCAGTGTAATCTCGGAGTAGATACATGTGATGGTGGAAGATACAAAATTACCCCCACACTAGTTCAAAATTATATATAATAAAGGGTTATTTATTTAGGGGAGACTCATGGATCACTGTCCTAGATCACAGTCCTCTGCACAAGTGAGAAACAGGAACAGAGTCTAGCAGCAGAAGTGAGAGCTGGAAGCAAGAGAGTGAGTGCCAGAAGCAAGAGAGGAAGTGCATGCTTTACCACTGCATTTATAGTATAAGAGACCACACCCAAGTGGGCTGTTATCCTAAAGGCTATTAGCTGAAGGCACTGAAGGAGTTCCCATAGCACCTCCCCCTTTTGTTTAAATAAGAGAGTTATAAATCCAATACAAAACTATATACACTAGGAACAGGTAACAAGTATAACAATTACAACCAGCATAAACTATATTAAGCAAGGAACATGCAAAATGTTTTAATAAACAGTTTATCCTAAGGAGTCTAATTCTTGTATTGGAAATGGCTTGCCTAGATCATAAGATGATGGTAACTACAACTATCTTCAACCCCATTGAAGGGAGAGAATATTGCTTGAGTGATGTAGAAGGGTCATCTGTCTACGTGTTACTTTCATTGGTTAATAAAGGAACTGCCTTGGCCTTTTGATAGGCCAGCCCTTAGGTGGGTGGAGTAGACAGAACAGAATGCTGGTAAGAAGAGAAGTGAGTCAGATGCCATAGCCCTCCTCTCTGAGATGGATGCAGGTTAGAATCTTCCCGGCAAGCCACCACCTTGTGGTGCTACACACATTAATAGAAATGGGTTAATCAAGATGTGAGAATTAGCCAATGAGAGGCTAGAACTAATGGGCCAGGCAGTGTTTAAATGAATACAATTTGTGTGTTGTTATTTCAGGTGTAAAGCTAACCATGTGGGAGCCGGGCAGGACAAAAAGCAGACCTGCTTGCCTCTTCATTACACTTGAGTAGGCAGGAATCAAGTGCAATCAAGCAGCTTCAAACATATGAAGTAGATGACAGAGACAACTGGCTGCATGATCAATCATCCAAAGTCTCATTTGCAATGTTGAAGCAACCAACTTTGGCTAAGACCTAGAGTAACTGACAGACCATTTTCAGAGGCAGGAAAAATTTCGAAACCATATTACCCTGTCTTGGCAATGTTTGACAGTTTTTTCTTGTATCCTGCTTTTCAAGTCTGGACATTGTGCACTTAGTCAGTGGTCGAGGAAAGAGCAATTCCAAAAGGCCAGTTGTGCCAAGAAGAAAACAAGTTCCAAGTGCAGTGCTTTTGGTGCTCAACACTCTCTTGGGAATACATCGGCACAGCCAGGAGGAATCGTGTCTCACATCAACAGAATCCTAAATAATATAAATGCTATGTTCTACAGATCTTTGAAGTGGTTGAAGGTTACCTATCTATGCAGATGACAATCTCTATGTATCTAAAGAACCAAATTTGTCTGACTACAAGTATAACAAACATGAATGATTATTGACCTATAATACTTAATACCTATATAACTTTAAATTAAGACTTCATATCAGAATATTAAACAATCTTTAAGCAACTGTGCAGTAAAGGAGGAAATGACTTCAAAATGTAAACAATGTATAAATATCTTGATCTGAGGTAGAAAATGTGTATTGCAATATGATAAATATATCCTAAAATTATATTAATATACAAAATGTCTTAGACAGAGGTAGAAACATATGCATACAATCTGACAAAATAACTTTGCATATGTGTACAAATATTCTAAACAGAATTAGGAGCATATTCACTATAACAAATATGATTTGACTTGTATCATTACACAAGAATCTATGTTAATGTAAGTTGTCCATAAATAATAGCTCACAAATATTCACTCTATTACTCACTATTATTATTATTCATGTGAGTAAGTTCACACTAATCTATTATCCCATACAAGTTTTACTCTTTTTTTTCCTCTGGGTCTACGTAATTTCCACCCCAATCCCCAACCCTATATGAGTAATAATCATCCCCTAAATCATGTCCCTAACTGTGAAGACAAACTTTGTTGGGAGAGGGGACACTGTCTTCTAGAATTGCTTTCAGATGACATGGGGACAATGTTCTTTTCTATGGGATCCTGTAAAAGTAAAATGAGGGTTAAGTTTTGAGACTGTTGTTTTGCATAATTGCAAATGGTTTCCAAGTAGTCATTAGGGTTTTTTTTTATTATTTATTTGTTCTTTTAAGTTCTCATTTGGAGTTCTAGCTAGAATGTTGTAAGAAGGTGCACCATTTTCACAGCTGGAACCCAAAACTCAGTCTCATAGTAATGCTATCAGCATCATGATGTCATATCAACCAGGTGGAGTCATTGTTGTGGGGCCCTATCTTCTTCCTAGAAGCTTCAAAGATTACTGCAGTAATATCTACTGTTCCTTGTGGAAAACTTAAACATTATTCATATAGACATATATTCAATGAAAGATATGATATAGACAAATGGGCATGAATAGAAGAATCCTTTTTCTGTCCTTCCTGACATGGGAAAGAAATTCTGAATTTTCCTTTTAACAACATGCTTGGATTTAGAGAAGGATAGCCATTGTCCAACTCCAAAGCCAGCTCTTATTTTTAATTAGAGATATATACATTTGCAGATAATCAAATTTTACCAGGTGATGTGGAATTCCCCTCTCTATGCTGTGAATACCATTGGTTAACAAAGAAACAGTCTTAGGCATGATAGGGTAGAATGGATATAGGTGGGGAAAACTAAACTGAATGCTGGGAGAAAGAATGTAGAGTCAGAGAGAAGTCATGTAGCCCCATCAGAGACAGACACTGAACAGAACCTTGCTGGTAGGCTATGAGCCTCATGGTAAAATATAAAATAATGGAAATGGGTTAATTCTAGATGTAGCTAGAAACATTCTTAAGCTATTGGCCAAACAGTATTGCAAATAATATAGTTTTCTGTTTGGTTATTTCGGGAGTCTGGGTTGCTGGGAAATGAACAAGCAGCCTTCCTACAACAAATTGGCACTCCAACATGTGCTAGCCTAAATCCACATAAAACCTGAGAGGAGGCTAGAGATATGGCTCAGTGGTTAAGAGCACTGGGTGCTCTTCCAGAGGTCCTGAGTTCAATTCCCAGCAAACACATGGTGGCTCACAGCCATCTGTAATAATATCTGGTGCCCTCTTCTGGCCTGCGGGCATACATGGAGACAGAATGTGGTATACATAATAAATAAATTTTTAATAAAAAAAATAAAAAGAATAAATAAAAAACCTGAAGACGCTTGGAAAAAAATTGAAACACCAAAAAAAAAAAAATTTAGCCATGTTTTTTCTTTTCCAAACAGGCTTTACTTGCTGGCAGCATGCTGTAGCTCCTTTAAAAAGGTGTTACTGATTTGGTGGTAGCAGAAAAAAAGCTGCACAGTTTTGAAATGGTGGTTTCATGGGCCATGCTGCCAGCACAAACTCTGACTCTTTCTGGAAGTCCGGCTATGGAGGATTTAAATGGGGTTTGTGAGCAGAGTACAACCTGCTACAACCCGACCCTGGATCTGGGGCAGAGAGAATGGCTCTCAGATGCAATGAATGGACATTCTCTAACATCTTGGACTGGGCAAAGCCAACAGGCAAAGCAGCCTTAGTCATAGTAATGTCGCTTAGCTTTTTAAAAAGTGGTTCTCATCAGAAAAGGATTACAGATATGCAATAAAGACAAATCCAGAGGAAAAGATGTCTAAATGGGTCACAGTGTTAGATAAATGTACATAGGCTTAGGAGAAAGAAGAAAAAGAATATAGAGAGTTAGAAAAATAATCAAATTGTTTTTTAAAAAATAAAACAAAGTCCTTAAAAAGACAGAGTACAGACAGCCATCGATTAAACGATTAAATGAGTAAAAAAAAATGGGCCACATAAAGAAGGAAAATACAGAGTCAAGATTATGTATATTATATATACTTTAAAGGTATTTTGTCTTCAAAATTTGAGTCTAAGGATATGATGCTTTGGAAAAGAGGTTCTCTTCTGTTTCCATAGAAAATGATAATCTGTGGATTAATTCCAAACTAATGTGGTTTGATGCACCAAGACCATCCAAAAGGTCAGTATTAATATCCCCCAAAATGCTTTGCCCAACAAAAAGCAGGAAGTTTGAAAAGAACTACACACATATTTTGAAATATTGTCTATAGATGTATGTTTACATTTAAGGGGGGATAGGCTAAAGGGGAACAGAAAAGAATAAGTTCAATGAGGTAACATTTGGTTAACTTCCAGTCCTAAGATGATCACACAGGACAGCACTGTTTACAAGGACAAGATTCGGACAGCAATAAAAGTATGACAACCTGGTTCATGATGTAGATGTGCTTACAAGCATAGTTTTTGAATTTATTCCATAGTGAGAATGCTTTATGACTCACTAAAAAGCAAGCTTATATGTAAATAATTAAATTCAGCAATTGGTTTTATAAGATCACCGTATTTGAGGTACACCTGCTTAACTGCACTTAGACCAAGAAAAGCACAAACTAAGCACCAAGTACAAGTAGGTAATAACTGCCAACATACTTGATTATCTTGGTTTTACTGTGCACTTCTGCTGACTAGGAAATGAATAATCATCTCTGTCATTGTTACAGGTAGCCATCCCACGGGATCAGCTGTGTTGTTAGCTGCTCACCAAATCCAGACGTGCCCACGGCTCCCATGGTCAGCTGAGACTACCCACTCATTATGTCAGGACAGGACAGTTATTGTCAAATCGATACAGCTCTGAGTCTCCTTTTCACTCACTACAGGTAAGACGCCCAGGAAAGTAAAGATGGCTCATTTTACTTACGTTTGTTCTTGTCCCCAAGTTTTGCCCAGGAAAATTAAAAAGCAAAGTGCTCCCCAAAGGCCCATGGTGGACAGTGGCATAAACCCACGGGCACAACCTTTTTGAACCTACTTTTAAGTAAACTGGGTTAAAGAGTTTGGGTAAATAAGTTTTCTGGTTAATTATTAACATCAGAGAAAAAGATCTCTAAGTGAGGAAGATAAAATCAGGAATGGGCACATGAGGGTGTTTTAATGAACACAAAACGTGTTTTACCATCCTGTCATTCCCAGTAATAAAGACAGAGGTGTTTGACATCAACCTAGACCCAGGGACTTGTTTTTATGAGTACAAGTAAAAGGGTCCTAACCTGGGTGCTTGCCACTGTGCAGGAAGGCTCAGTACTGGGAGCAATGAGCCGCTTTCCTCTGACTTTCATGTCTCACCCAGGTCCTTTGTGCTGACACCCTGCCACCTTCAAAAAACTTGATTCTGGCAGGTTTTATTTGTCTCTGAGATTGAAGAAGGACACACCTGGATTTAATTTTAAATGCGTGGTTTTAGAATGAGTTAGGCCAACCTTTAAGTCCAATACTCAGGAGGCAGAGAAAGGCAGATCTCCGTGAGTTCAAGGCCAACCTTGTCTACAGAGTGAGTTCCATGACAGGCAAGGTTTCACAGTAAAACCCTTGTCTAGGTAAACTTAATAAATAAATAAATAAATAAATAAATAAATAAATAAATAATAGATAGATAGATAGATAAATGATAGATAGATAGAGATAGATAGATGATTAGATGGAGACAGACAGAGAGAGAGAGAGAGAGAGAGAGAGAGAGAGAGAGAGAGAGAGAGAGAGAGAGAACAAATCTGACCTGAAGAAGTGGCAGTAGCATCCTTGGTACTGTGTATTTATTTCTTTGGGACTAAACAGCTGCAGGACCGGACAGGACAGAAACAACTATCAACAAAATTATTCATACACTGCATTCTATTTATCCTTAATCCAGTGCTGGGTACTTAGGCTGAACCCTGAAATCAACTGTTGTTAATATTGCTGCAGCACACATGGGCTTGCAACAATCTCTCTCACATGCTGACTTTGCTGTTTTGGGTTTGCATCTGGGTTTGTACGGTGATCACATGGCAGTTCTATTCTTACTTGTTGAGAAACCTTGGTACTGATTAAATCCCTAACCCTTCACTCACTCCAGAGATGATGGTGGCCACTGTCTGGTGAAATGGAAGCTCTATGTAGTTTTGGTTTTCATTTCCCTGATGGCCAAAGATGATGGCTAATGTAGCCATTTCCCCGAGTTGCACCATTCTGGAGAAGAGTGGGAGGTTCCTAAGAATCAGTACCAAAGGAAACTCACAAGGCTTGAAGTTCATGAAACTGGGTCCAGAAACCAGATTCACAGGACCCTCTCTGAGTCTTTGTAAGCAATGTACAATTGCTAGAGAAGAAGAGACTCTTATTGGAGATGCCTGGAAATCTGTCAGGAAATTCCAGGGATGTAGTTTCTTGATTCTATACACACAGTAGGGTGGGTCTTTTGGGAACTTCAGTTGCCCCCAATCCACTCTATGCTCCTGTAACCTCTCTTAGGATCGCCAAGCTAGACTTGAGTAGAATTGATTCTTTGATCTGTCATAGATATTCTGACCAGGTGAATGGAAGCTGGCTTGTGACTCTTCAAGAACTCACACAGCAGTGATGGGCATTTGAACTTCTTTTAGAAACTGCATCATTACTCCTCTATTGGTCAGATTATTATTTATTTGGCATTTAGTTTTCAAATTCGTTATACATTCTTAGTAATTCCTTGTGAGACCAATGGATGGTGAAGATTCTCTCCTTTCTGTACACTACCTCTTCAATCTGCTGTTTACTTTCTTGTGCAACTTTTTGTGGGTGTATGTATAAGTATGTATTGTACATATGTGTAAATAGAGATTGAACTTTTATTCCTGGCTTCCCAGACCCAAATAATCACACAGAAACTATATTAATTACAACATTGTTTAGCCAATGACTTAGGCGTATTTCTATCTACTCTTATATTTATATTTAAATTAAGCCATTTCTATTATATTATATTTTGCCATGAGTCTTATGGTTTGTTACCTCTTGCTTCTTGGGCAACAACATGGTGTTACCCTCCTTTGGCAGTTACATGACATCTGCCTGACTCGATTTCTGCCTGCATTCAGGTGAGTTTTCCTTCCTACTCATATTCTGCCCTGCCATAGGCCAAAGAAGCTTCTTTCCTAACAAATGGTAATAAAACATATTCACAATAAACAGATGGGAATCCCACATCATCTCCCCTTTTCTGTCTAAATAAAAAGGAAGGTTTTAACTTTACATTAGCAAAATTACATATAACAAAATGTATATCAAACAATATTTATAGTTACAAAATTTTTTCTGAGTCCAAAGTTTCAAATCTAATTCATCTTTTACCATAACAAGGAAACGTATTACTACCTGTCTTCACATGTGTATGGTGTGTGTATGCATGCACCAATAGCTAAGATGTAAGCAACATGAGAACAATTTCATTATTGAAAATTTCTCAACATGGATGCCAATATTTTATTGATTCAAATACTCTGCTTTGACACATATGTATAGGCACAGTATCATTTTAGAGGCTCCCATGCTCTGCTGGCACATCTGGTTGTTTGTGGTGAACTGATACAGGGTTACAGACACCAGGGCACCTGGGCAGCACGGTGGCACACAGCAGTGTGTGCTGTTGAGTCTTCAGCTTTCCCTGGGCAGCGTGTCAGCATTCACTGTGGCAGCCACAGTGCCGTGAGCACCGTCTTCTGGGTTTAACAGTTAGATATCCCATGCAGTTAGATCTCCTCTTCTTTTCCTAAGAAAAAGATTCAAGGAATTTGAACTAAAATTGAAAAAATCTTGCACTACTGTGAAGAACATTAGTCACAGAACCTATTATGACCCTAATAATGCCTAATTTCTTTTAAATGCCCTCTTTACATTAGGGAAAATAGTAGCAGGGAGACACTCCATGGGCAAAGTGTTTGCTGTACAAGCAAAGGACAAGCAGTTGGATTCCTAATACCTAAGCTAATGTGGGGCACAGCAGTGCACATCTGCATTCCCAGCCCTGGAGAGGCAGGGACACTAGATCCCTGGAGGTCAATGTCCAGGTGGCCCAGCCACATCAGGGTCAGTGAGAGATCCTGTCTCAAAAGATAAAGTGTGGAGTAATTGAGAAGGACACCCAACATCTTTGTCCACATGTGTGATCGCACACCCATCTGTGTATGTGCACACACCTACACGAGCACATCACACACAATATACATACATACATGCACTCCAATCCATACAAACACAACACAATAATTAGAGAAAATAAATTTTTACAGCTATGTTGTGCTCAGATGGAAAGTGTCAAGGTGCATTAGGAATCTGAAACACCAAATAAACACCTACAGAAGCCAGTAACAATAAATAATGTTCATTTAATGCTATATTCTTAATGATGCTCATGGCTTTTAACTTAAGAGCATCTGAAACCTGGCCCATTGCGTTGTTTCCCTGAGCCACCTCGGAGCTCTTGAAGCCTAGTGGGTGATAGGAAGGGGTTATTGTGACTCTAATGGTTGCTCCTCATATTCCATAAAAACAGTTGATCCTTAGGTGATATTCACTGTCAGCTGGATAAACAGCTAAGCCATCCAATAAATGCTCATTATTTCCAATTTTATTTGCTAGTCTCACCTGGTTTGCCTGTGTCAATACCAGCACCATTAAGGGCTATGGCCCCTCACCTGGGGGAAAGGCTTATATGTTCTAGCCACTTGGAGTCTTGTTTCTCAGCCCCTCAAAACTCCTCTTAAACAAACCTGAGAATCGTATTTTAAATGTATGTGTGTCTCTATATGGCCTGAGGCTTATGACTATAAATTACAACTCAGTTATATGATTTTTTTTATCAAAGACTTTCTCTATAACAGTTCGTTTTTGCTCAGTTCAATCCATAAAAAGAACACAAAACAGGTTCAGAGTATATAGGTTAAATACACCATCGAATTCAGGGTGATATACATTAGATACACCATTGTGTTCATAATGGTATAGGTTAGATACACCATAGTGTTCATAATGGTATAGATTAGATACACCATTGTGTTCATAATGGTATAGGTTAGATACACCATTGTGTTCATAATGGTATAGATTAGATACACCATTGTGTTCATAATGGTATAGGTTAGATACACCATTGTCTTCATGATGGACTAGGTTAGATACACCATTATGTTCACAGTGGTATAGGTTAGACACACCACTGCTTCACCAGTTCCCATTCTCAGTTTCCTCCCCTGTGTTACTGGGATCATACTTTATGTGATGGTTTGTATAAAAAGTAAAAATAAAGTGCTATATGGAAAATATGCAATATTCCCCATACTTCAAATGCTTATCTGGACACTTTATTCTTGCTTTACGATTTATTTTATTTCACTAATGTGTATGTTATGTGTCTGTGTGTGGTTATGTGCACACAAGTGTAGGTGCTCTCAGCTGCTAGAAGAGGGCTCAATCTGGTCATAGGCAGCTGTGAGCCAGAGGATCAGGTTTTGATGTGAGACGTTGTCTCCTAGCAACACCAGAGGCTGTACCAGACAGTCTCCCCAGCATGGCTCCACAAATATGAGCTGAACAAAGACACAACAATAGACATGCCAGAGTGAGGGGTAAAGACCACCAGGTACCAACTCTACACAAAAACTACAGGCATCAGAGGAATGCTGGGAGCGGGAGAAAGAGTCTTCCCCAGGGAAGAACACACTGACTGCTCATCCAATGACAATTGGTTATTCCCAAAAGGATACATGTAAATATGCAGATGGAGAAGGTTATATTTAGGAACATATATGTATAGACACACACACACATATATATATATATGTGTATATATATATACATGTATACACATATGAATGTAACAATGAAAAAAGAGGACATGATTTTGAAGGAGAGCAAGGGGGATTTATGGGCTGTTTTGCAGGAAGCAAAGGAAAAGGGGGAAATAGTGTGATTATATCAAAATCTCCCAAATAAAAAAAGTTAATAAAAATATTCAGAGTAGAATTAGAAGGCATTTTTCTGTTGTTGTTTTCTAAAGACGATATAAAAAAGGAGTCCCTGAAGTTTTGGAAACATTAAGAAAGTTCTTTCATCCTGAAACATCTACTAATGCTAACACTGAAACAGATTTCAACTTTTGCTGACTGTAATGTGACAGAATCATTGCATTTTATCGACTGGAGTCTGCATATGAGCTGGCCTTCGTACCACTGAGTCTTGGCTCTGGACTAGTGTTCTCTGAGTGTGCTATCCTGTTTCCAGTTCCCCAAATACACAACAGGGTTTCCTTCTGGGCATTGCAAGTTATTTGTCTTTCAACTCTAATTGTAAGTAGAACATGAAAACCGCTTTTCTTGGAGAATTCACACAGGTTTGGAAGGTTCCAACAGGAAATACCATACTTACACTGATTCCTCGACACGTGTATATGTTTAAAGGTGTCATTAGCTCTGATCTCGGTTGCCATGGTGCAGCAGAGAGTGAAGGCTTGGACACAGTTTTGGCCTGTTTTTTTCACACGTTCTGCTCGCTGTTCACAGGTTTCATGCTCACTATGTCTGGCTCCGTCATGACAACACTTCTTTACCACCGGATGTTTGTATGTAGCAGCTGAAACAATGTCAATATGCGTGTCCTTACCACCAACAGTCGTAGATCTCAGCGTCAATTTCTCCACCATCAACGGACTCCCTCACCAGATACTCAGGGCAAACAAACATTTTAGATAGTTTTAGATGATGAAATAATAAAGAACTGCTTTGTTTGTGGTAAGGATCTGGCCAATGAAATCCTGAGTTACGTGAAGGATCATTAGAGGGTTGAACTAAATCTCCACGAGCATCTTTTCTCCCGCCCGCTGCATTGCAATTAGGGAAACCCCATGTCTTCTGCTCTGGTCTTGAATGCAGTAACCGCAGTGCTATACAACTTGTGTACTACCTTGTTCTCTTATTTTCTGTTCCAGGTAATCTGTTGACTGGAGACTCACGCCTTGGGCTTCACCTATGAGCGGGAGAATGGAGACAGGGAAGAGTGGTCAGTGTCATAATGTTGTTATATTACTTAAAAAAGGTCTTGTCCCTGCAAAATGACCCGCAATACTCTCGTCAACTAAATCGTTTGTTGACTTAATTACGTGTCGCTAATTGTTTATTTTTCCTAAAATCATGAGCCTAGAAAGATCCCCCATAAGCCAGGTTCCCATGGTGACTGTACCACTTCTATTATAATGAACACGAATCCATAAATCTAGATGGCTTCTTCAAAAATAACAGGCAAGCTGATCCCAGACTCCTGAACAGCCACCAAAGCATTAGAGTACCTTGAATTTCCACTTCGTGCTGCCAATCACTTACTGGCGTGAGACTTATTTTGAAGGCTTTATCTGTGAGAGAGAAGGAGGTGTGAAAGGCATAAAATCCGTTCTAAAACAGTTGCACGACAGTATTCTCTTCCACATCATTGCAGCCCTCTAACAACCTCTAACAAGCACTGACTCCCTGGCCGGATACCCAACCAGGACTTCCCACCACCCTGGCCCAGGGCCTCATCACCACCTGGGAGCAGTTTGCATCAGTTACATTACTGAAAAGAAGTACTGGGAAAAAAACTAATGTTCTATAAATGAGTCTTAGATTGAAGATTACCATGTTCTTTGACATCAAAGTGTGTCGTTCCATTGGTGGAAGCGTCTTCTCTATATTTAGCCTGAATCGTCCATCTACCGTATCTGTGGAAACCAGATGTTTGAAATCATGGAGGGCAAAAAGAGTTTTAATTTATCAACTCTAGTAGTTTCTGTTTGGAAGAGGTAAGAATGCACACACACCCTAAGTAAGTTGGGAGAAAAGATATTTAAAAAATAAATAGACATAACTGAACATTTCAAAAATAAAATAAATTGTTTAACAATTAGTTTTTCATATTGCATTCTTTTCCTACATATTTGACTTTAATATAGCAATTTTGTTAGAAGAACTAATAAGAATTTCAGAATTTACTTAATCCAGGAATATATGTTCAGTTCAAAATATAGTAAAAAAATTTAGATTAATGTGTCTTGAAAGACGGCATGCTAGTGGTGTAACTCACACCTCATCTAAGCAAAATTATATTTGGAAACAAAACACAGCTTGTTTAAAGTATAAAATAACCTGTCCAACAACCTTCGTTTAAAAATATTTAGTAAGGTTGAGCAGTGGTAGCTCATGCCTTTAATCCCAGGACTTTGGGAGATGGATCTCTGAGTTCAAGCTGAGCCTGTCTACACAGTGAGGACAGTCAGGGCTACACAGAGAAACTCTTTCCTTAGAGACCAAAGCCCAATAACCAAAACTAAACAGGCAAAGAAAATATTAATGAGCACTACACTGAGATTTTAAAAAAGATCAAGACAGAAGAGCCGCAGACTTTATAGCAAACAGTCCACACCAGTTCAGATTCTCACACATTTTCCGAGCAGCTTTGATTCACATGAGTTACTGCACATCACTGGGGAGAGAGAAAAACCGTATCCACCATGCAGATAGGGGACGCAATCAATGGAGGAGATAGCACGGTTGTCATGACTATTGTCCTTGCTCAACAGGTATTTACCGAGGACCGAGGATGCTGAATTGCTGAGCTAAAATGAACACTATGGACAAGGGCCTTGATCTTAAGGAGCCTGAGGTCTAACATGGGGAGGGGTTGATAAAGAAACGATGAATAAGACATGGAGAAGAAAGAAAATACACAGGACAAGAAGGTGGAGAGTGAGGTGGACACTACGTCATATCCAGGGATGGCATTTGTACAGTGTCATTTTCCCATGTCCCAGAGAAGAGAACTATGAAGGAGAATGTGTTCTGTGCATAGAGGACAACAGACGCCAAGCTGCTAAGATGGGAGAGTGGAGTCTGATGGATTCCAGTGATCTGCCGTGGACAGCTGGCACGAGGTGACATCTGGGAAATCAGAATCATAGCATAGCAGACTCGATTCTGCACTAGGGAGCCTATGGCATTTTAAGAAATTGTATAATTTTAAATCATCCAGATTATTTCAGCCTCCCAACTTCAGTCTACGATTTTCAGAAAATGTTTCCAAAATGAGCTAAATACAATTTCCCTTAGAGGGATGCAGGACAAGTGACTCTCAAGTGTTTCTACTGGAAACAGTATGCGGTAGCTATGTATAGTGTAGTACAGTATAGAACCACACAGTATAGTATAGAATAGTATAGTACAGTATAGTATGGTACACTATAGTATAGTACAGTATAGTATACTACAGTACAGTATAGTACAGTACAGTACTCTATAGTATAGCATAGCATAGTATCGTGCAGTATAGAATAGTATAGTACAGTATAGTATAGTACATTATATTGTAGTACAGTACAGTATAGTATAGAATAGTATAGCTGCCCTTGTCTAATATAGTACAGTATAGTTATTATAGTGCGGTATAGTATGGTATGGTATGGTATGGTACGGTACGGTATGGTACAGTATAGTGTAGCTGCTTATAGTATAGTATAGTATAGTATAGTACAATATAGCTGCCCTTGTCTGAGACATCCTGCTCTATGGTCCTTGAGGGCAGGGATTGTAGATCCTTGCATGTGAAGCCAAATAAGACAAAATTTCCTACTCTCTCTCTCTCTCTCTCTCTCTCTCTCTCTCTCTCTCCTCTCCACACACACACACACACACACACACACACACATTTAGACTAAATCTCTGCACCTGCTGGGCATAAGTGCTCTCCAAATAGACCATAACCTAACGCCTTCTCCCCAGAGATGGACACTCTGTTAGGGTGAAAAGGCAAAAAGGACAACTGAAGATTGTTTTCTCTTCTAAATTGATTGCTCTCTCTATAAAAAGAATGGGTGGGAAATTTTTGGAACTTTTCCTGTGTGTGTGTGTGTGTGTGTGTGTGAGGAGAGAGAGAGAGAGAGAGAGAGAGAGAGAGAGAGAGAGAGAGGTCTGTGTATTTATTTACTGAAACAGGGATTTGCTATCTGCTGAGGCTGGCTGGTAATACCTACATGTAAGGGATTCTCTTTTCAAGGTGTGCTGGAAATCAGAGACTCCTCGTCTGCTGGGCAGTGCTCTGGTATCTGGGATTCATTTCTGTTCTGCAGAGAAGTGGGCCTAACTTCTACCATTCTTTGGAAGGCTTCACACAGCCACATGTGTGCTGTCCTTGGTCAGAGCAGGTGCTCACTTAACCTTTCCTCTGCTCCACAAACAAAAGTTCCAGGTCATTTTTTTTTTATAAAACAACTTATCAACAAACATTTTTACATACTTGGGATTAGAAGGAATCTGGAAGTCAGGAAAAGACACAGCTCCAGTAAGATTGTTTCCTTGGACCTTGTCAACTTCTGATCCTTCAGGGTCCTTTAGACAAATAAAAAAAAGTGTCTGCCTTATGTCATTTTTCGTTGTTATAAAGTAATACTCGTGACCAGGTAATTTTGGAAGACTAGAGATTTATCTTGGCCACAGTGCCAAGGAGCCTGGGGTCTGACATGGGGAGGGGGTGATAAGGAAACAATGAATAAGACATGGAGAAGAAAGAAAATACACAGGACAAGGAGGTGGAGAGTGAGGTGGACATCACGTCGTATCCAGGGTTGTAAGGAGATGACGCTGCGCAGGGAGGAGCTGCCCTGCTTCAATTCTGGATGGAGAAGCAGAACCGCAAGCAAGCACTCAGGAAGAGTTTATTCATGTGACCAGAAAGCTCTCGCATGGGAACAGCCCTGCTCGGTACATCAGTGAGGGAAGCATCACGGGACTAAGCACACACTTACTATGAAAGTTAAGACAGTTTCCCGTGTAACTGGCTCCAAGGCATCTCCCAGCGAAAGGACGCCAACCTTTACTGCAGAAGAAGTGGTATCGTCAAAAGCCTTGTTGAGCAAGGACTATTCTAATTTTTAAAACAAACATCATCAGGGTGAAAATGATTTAAGATACAGTGAGTGACATTCTCAAAGATTAATATATATTTTAAAAAACATCTTTAGCAGGGCAGTGGTGGCGCACGCCTTTAATCCCAGCACTTGGGAGGCAGAAGCAGGCAGATCTCTGTGAATTTGAAGCCAACCTGGTCTACAAGAGTGAGTTCCAGGGCAGGCTCCAAAGTTACAGAGGAATCCTGTCTTGAAAAACAAAAAACAAGGGCAATTCAACAATAAAACAGTCCACAGAAAACAATTAGTGGAACATTTCAAGTATTTCATCTCTACCATTGTAGTTTTTAATCTCTATAAATTTGAAACTGATCCCTTAAAATATCTTCCTTGTCTTTGTTTATTGTGCTCAATATCTTTTAGTTTAAAGTCTTTATTTTTTTGAAATTACATGCATTAGTAGATAATTGCATGCCTGTTATCATAATATTTACACACACAAATACACACATGTTTATTTAGTGTTGTCCCTCTGTGCATTTGCTTAGTGTGGAATGTTCAGGATTGGATCAGCTGTGGAGGCTCCTCCCTGGGAAAAACCAAGCTTCCCTCTCTGAGCAGCCACTGTATATAGCTGTTCTTGCATGTAGGAGGCCTTTAAAATCTCCCCCATGTGGGTTGTGTGTCGTCTACACAGATTCACAAATGCTACAAAAATGGAGGGTGCGTGACCGTGGCTGCCCAGCACCGAACAGTACAAATAAAACACAGCCCCGGACCTGTGGTTAGGGAGCGCTATGGAAGAGGAGACAGAAGACCCAAAGATCTGGAGGAGCAGGGTGCCTACCAGAGCTCAGAGATGTGCTTGCTAAGCTGCACTGTCTGCTTCTGAGCTGAACATACTGGTAGAGCTATTGACTCTGCAGGGGCATGGTGACACATTTTCTTTCTTCAAGGGTTTTCAACTCAAGTCATAGCCAAGTCTTGGTCTCCACACTAAAACAGAAATAATGCCCTAAGCCCTACACCATTTCGACTCTTGGTCCATACTGTGTAACTCCACCGAGATGTCCCAGGAAATTCTGTTATACCAGGTAACAAGGTAAAGCCAGTATGATGAGCAGGTTGCCCACATCCTGTGTTCTCCTCCCTTCAGTGCTGTCACCACCTCATATTGTCCCTCCCGTCTATGACAAACCTGCCTTCCCTGTCCAGGTGTCAAGAAATAGTTGTTAGCAGCGTGTGGAAAAGGCAACGATCACAGGTTCTGAAGTTCAAAACTGTGGTCTTGTCTTGGTGTTTCCTCTTCCTGTTCTGAGTTATCTTAACAACCTCACTAATAAAACAGGAACATTAGTGTCACCTCCCAATACACTCACAGGTACAAACAGGACAGAGTCTCCACATGACTCAGAATAAAAGAAGTAACAAATGTTTATGTTATCATTATGATTTTAGTGACTATTATTTGCATAGTTTCTAACCTAGGTTTTAGTTAATTTAGAATATTAATCTTAGCGTATCAGAGGCAAGATCAATAAAATCTGCGTATTGAAGCCATGACTTAATGCAAAGCCTGCTTTGTGCTAGACAATGAGATAAGAGTGGTGACCAAGTCTGACATGCATGCCGTCTGATGCTCTAGAAGAGGAGATACACAGCTCTGTAGGTTTCCAGGATCACGGAGGTGCAGATGCTGCATAGGTCACGCCCTTGGATTTGGAGACAACAAAAGAGAGGACTGAGCATGTTCCTATGTGCTAGAGCGCTTGCCTGGGATGTTTGAGGCCCTGGACTTATCCCGAGCACTGACAAGGAGGAGAGAGAGGAAATGTGCTGGGGGTGGCAGGCCGAGCTGCAGTTGCAGGTTCCTGAAGGGATCCGTGAATGCGGATGCTACCAGCAGGAGTTACTGAGTCAAAGAAAAAGATAAAAACGTACTATGCAGAAGTAACACTGCATCCACCTCCATGTGTGTGAGAAGCAGCGGGAAAAGCAATTAACTTGAGTCCACAGCTGAGGGGACATAGCAGAGAAGAGACCTGGGAAAGAGGGTGGGACGCAGGCTGTGAAGAACTGAAGGACAATATTCTAAGGTCCTTTATCCTAGGAAGCCTCGGAGACTAAGACTTTATTCAAAGATGCTTACACTGATAATCCTTCAAATGTCTCCACACTAAATACATCAGTAGGATAAGGACTTAAGAATATTCTTATAGGCAGAGACTACTATCTCATATAAGAAGTCGTCTTGTTAGAGTTAGGTCAACCATTCTGGCAATGACTCTCTGTGTAAGCTAGTGACAACATCCTGACCCTGTCTAGGTCCTTCCTTTCCAAATCAATATATAGGTGCCCATGTTACATGTGTTGATTATCATACAGCCCCATTCACCTCACTATGGACATCATCAGCATCCACCAAAATTAGAAGGTCTCTACTGTCCACTCAATTTCAGATGTTCAAAATTCCACATCTTTATGTCATTCTCCCTTGGAAGAAGCATCAGATACTCTACCGTGCTGCTGCGGAGTGTACACAGGCTTGTCAGTGTGGACGAAGAGAGAGCCATTGTCATAGAGGATTGGCCTTTTTTCTGATTTTGAAAAATGCTTTGACACGACTTCCAAATATACATATGAAAATGAGCTTTTTCCTTCAGACAATTGTTTGTCCTGAATCTGAAACACAACAAACAAACATCATGGTATGAAAGTGTGATTGTGAAGTCCTAAAGCGTGCTGAGCTTGTAGAAAAAAAACCAATGCAAACTGTAAGACCAAACCGAGCTTGTTAGTGCTTTTTGTTTGTTTATTTGGCTTGGTTTTTGGTTTTTTGAGACAAGGTTTCTCTGTAGCTTTGGAAATGTCCTGGAACTAGTTCCTGTAGACCAGGCTGACCTTGACCTCAGGAGATCCACCTGCCTCTGCTCCCAGGTGCTGGGTTTAAAGGCGTGTGTCACCACCACCTGGCTGCAAAATTGAGCTTGTGCATTGCATAATTTTAAAGAGACACTGGAGGCCGGGCTCACGAGTTAAGAGAACTGGTGGTTCTTCCAGAGGACAAAAGTTCCATTCCCAGCACCCAAGTGGCAGCTCAGATCACCAGACTTTTGTTTCAGGGATCCTACTTCCTCTTCTCTCCTTTGTTATTGCATGCTGTGGTGTCCAAATACACGTATAGGCAAAATACCCATTAATAGGAAATTGTAATGAATAAAGCCTGTTGTAGTGGTGCATGCCTTTAATCCAAGCATTTTAGGAGGCAGAGGAAGGCAGATCTCTGTGAGTTGAAGGCCAAGCTAGTCTACATAGCTAGTTCTAGGCCAGTCAAAGCTATTAGAATATTGTTAAGGGCAAAGATTACTATCTTGTATGTCAAATTGTCTTGCTGGAGTCAGATCAACAGTTCTGGCAATGGCACTGTATCTATGAAGGTGACAACATCTTCACCCACTCTAGGTTGTTCCTTTCCACGCCTTGTTGGGAAAACAATATATAACGATAATAATAATAATAACAGCACAGTGTAGCACTACAGAAACTAAGGCAGAGAGGATCTTGTTTTCAAGTATATCCAGGATTACAAGGTAAGAATCTGTCTCATAAACATAACCAAACAACAAAATTAACTAAAACCACTACAGGAACAATGATAATAAATTAGTTTCGCTAAAATCCTTTCATAGTCTCCCATCATAACAAAATGTTAGCATTAAACAGTTGGAAATCTCTTTGGGACCCTCAACCTCAGACATGCTATACAGAACTGCTATTGTAGGAACAGTGAGAAACCTTCACCTTATTGGCTTCTGCATGAATTGTTTTCTCCATTCTCTCTGTGCAAGACCCTGGCCGATGGCCTGGACACTCAACATCACACCACATGCTTCTGTGCCCACAGCACAGATGTACCCTCTGCAGTTTGGATATGTGATTACCATCACCACCTATATATTTGATGATATGGGCATTGAATATGTTAACATGGGCAGTCAAAGAAAGGGCATTTCTCTGAGAACTAAGGGTTTGGAAACATAGGGTAAAGTGAATTACTAAAATCAATTGCTAGGAGATTATTACAAAGATTTGAAAACAGTAAAAATCTAGGATTTCTGTGCTGAGATGAATTATAGACATCTGAGTTCTTTCTCTACTTTGAAAAACAAACTACAGCTTCTATCACAGTTGTCAGCTTGATGTTTGTGGGTATCCAAGGGGTGTATGGGTTAATCAATACTATAAAACACAGTTTAAATAGATTTGCTAAAAGGGAGTGGGGGAGGAAGGGATGGAGGAGGAGAACATGAGGAAATGGGATGCTTAAGATGGGAGAAGGACAGTGAGGGAGAGAAGGAAAGAGGTATTTTGATTGAAGGGGTGATTAAAAGGCTATCACGAAACATAGCACTAGGAAAAAAATCCCAGGAATCCTAAAGGATGACCCCAGCTAAGACTCTAAGCAACAGTGGAGAGGATGCCTAAACTGACCTTCCCTTGTAATCAGATTGATGACTACCTTAATTGTCATCATAGAACCTTTAACCTGCAACTGATGGATGCAGGTACAGAGATCTACAGGTAAGCACTGGACTGAGTTGCCTGAGACCAGCCCAAGAGAGAGAGTAATGATAATACAGCAAAGAGCTCAAGACCATGATGGTGATACTCACAGAAACAGCTGACCTGAGCTAGTGAGAGCCCATTAACTCTGGACTGATAGCTGGCAAACCTGCCTAGGACCAAATTAGGCCCACTGAAAGTGGGGACAGTTGTGAGGCGTGGACAGTCTGTGGGGTCACTGGCAATGGAACCAGGATTTATCCCTAGTGCTTGAACCGGTGTCTAAACTTTCTTTTTCAATGGATACCTAGATATAGTGGGGAGGACCTTGATCTTCCTCCAAGTGGAGTGTCAGACTTTGTTGTCTCCCCATGGGAGGCCTTACCCTTTCTGAGGCATGGATAGGGAGGTGGGGTGTGGGGAAGGTGGAGGAAGCAGTAGGAGGGGAGGGAGTGGGAATGGGGATAGCTGTGTAAAATGAGAAGACTGTTTTTAAAAATTCTAAGAAAAAAAGAAAAAAGATTTAATTATGGACTCAAAGACAAGATTATGACAAAACATTTAATTGGTATAAAGATGTTTTACAGTGTCAACATGAAGCTAAGTCTTCATGGACCAAAGTTTCTGATTCCTCCATGCTCCTCAGCTCCTGAGCTGACCACGAAAGCATGGCGCAGTGGGATTTCCTGTGGTGAAGGACGTGTCCTGTAACTACGCTGTCCCAACATAACTCTAGCAGTTAAACAGGCTAGTGCCAGCGAGGAGCTCAAGTATTGCATCAGCTGCATTTAATTCATTTGCATTGTGGCTAGTGGCTGCCATGCATCATAAAGGGTGATCAGAGAAAATAGTAGTTTGTGTAATGAACTTTAAATTTTCATAAACCAAGCAATTGGAAACTTTTTTTTTAGACAGAGATTAGAACATTTATTCTCAAGATCAATGATGGAGCAATTCCTATTCTCAACGTTCTAACCAACGTTTCTCAAATATGAGTAATAGTATATACTCCTGCTACTTTTTTGATTTTTTTGAGACAGGGTTTCTCTGTGTAGTTTTGGAGCCTATCCTGGAACTAGCTCTGTAGACAAGACTGGCCTCGAACTCACAGAGATCCACCTGCCTCTTCTGCCCCCCCTCCCCCGTGCTGAAATTAAAGGTGTACACCACCACTACCCTACTATTACTTTTAAATAATGAAAGATATGGAAGATTCACAGCATTGACTTTTTGTTGTTTACAGTGCAATAAAAAAATTTATAACGTGAATACATATAAATATTTTAAATATCTATCTATACATAAATACTTGAATTAAGCAGAAATCTTACATCTATGGTTTTTAGATATTTAAAATCTAAAATAGGGACTAGAGAGATGGCTCAGTATTTGAGGACCTGGATAGGACCTGGGTTTTGTTTCCAGCCCCCATACCATGCAGCTCAGTTTTCAGGAAAGCTGACTGGTCCTTCTAGCATCTGAGGGCCTGCATGTACACAGTGCATATAAGGCACACACACAAACACACAAAGAAAGAATTTTTTAATTTAAAGATTTTTAAAATAATAAAAAAAACTTAAAAGTATTAAAATAAATGCATAGAGGTCTAACTGCAGGCCCTTTGTATGTTTCCATTGCTACTTTCTTTATCTGCTTCTCACTGTGGAGAGACATCTGCTCCTCTGGAGCCACAGAGCCTCTTCTTTTCTTTCTTTTTCTTTAGCATTTATAAAATCTTTTCATTTATTCTACATACTGGCCACAGTTTCCCCTCTCTTCTTTCCTCCTTCTCCCTCCCAGCACTTTTGATCTACCCCCCTCCACACACACACAACTCCCACCCATTTCTCTTTGTTTCTCTTCAGAAAGGGGCAAGCCTCCCATGGAGTCAGCAAAGTATGAGCCATCAAGTTGAGGTAGGATCAAGTTCCTCCCTCTGCATCAAGGCTGGGCTGGGCGAGGCGACCCAGCACGGGGAACAGGTTCCCAAAAACCAGCTCAAGCCAAAGGTGAGGTTCTCTCATTTTTCTTGTTTGCTGCTATCAGTAAGAAGGGCTGCAAGCACTTTGGCAAACAATCTGTATTAAAATGAGTCTTTGTGACACTGGGGCTTGAACCCAGGTCCTTGTACATGCCAGGCAAGCGCTCCACCACTGAGGTGTATATCCCCTGCCTGGAATGTCATTAAAAAAAGTGTTTACTTAAACGTACTGTTTCTCTCTTGCTGGTTATCAGTGAGAGCTGTTCACTGCAGTACATTTCACTGGGGCTGTAGCACAGTGGTAGAGTTCTGGTCTAACATGAGACCACCACCCCTATACACTCCCAAGCTCTATCCCCATGTACCATCTTCTTTGGGAGCAGGAAGGGAGTCATGAATTGTTGAGAGAAGATAAATGAAAACAATAATTTTATAAGTTTGGGGCAGTACATATAACCATAGACTACTGAGGTCTGGACCAATGTTAAAAGCATTTATGTTTCTCTGCTGTTTGTAATAATTCTCATAGATGTGTTAAAAAGCATTCATGTTTTGTTTCTTTGCTATTTTTAGTGATAATTTCATAGGCATTTCTAAACATCTCCAAATGTTTCCAAGCTGAGACAATTTTATTTCCCAATAAAAATGTTAACATTTCCATCCATTGCTCAAAAAGCAAACACAATTGTCTGTTTAGAATATCATTCAACTCAGGAGCTGGAGAGATGGTGCAGCAGTTAAGGGCACTTGCTGTTTTGCAGAGGACCTGGAGTTCTGTCCCCAGTACCCACATGACCACTCACCACCTCCATCCAGTTCCAGGGGACCAACACCCTCTGGCCTTGGACACCTGAACATGCACGCATGTATACTCACACAGGCACACCCACATAAAAGATAAATCCTTTAGAAAAAGAATTCTGTGAACCTCAGATTGTTATCAGTTAGTGATAATCATCTAATAATCACGCAATGGTAAACCGATGCAAGATCTCTGTCAATGTTCAAAACACATACATGCTACCAAAAATATTCTCTCTATATATTTGTAAAAGAAAGACAAAAATACATACTGTTAAGATTGTCGCGTTTTGGAATTTATTTTCTGGTGATAAATTAACAGAGCCTGAAGAGTAAGTGACGTTTTTATCAGGATAGCTTTTTACAGAGATGGTTGCATCAAAGGCATCAGAGTGGCCGTGGGCTTGGACCATGACGTTCTCTGACACTCCAACGCGGAAGACCACTGGTGCTGAAACGGTGGATCTGCTGAAACAGGCCAAAACGTAGCAGCTTTGGTGACACTGTACTTCACCTGTTTCTGTGGTGTGCTAAATAAAAACATGTCTAGAAAACATCAGCACACTACCAACAAGAAAGAATGACACTCGCTGAAGTAGATGAGAGAAAACGATCTTAGAAATGTGTTACATCGGTGGGCACAAGGTGTGTGTCACTGCCAACAGAGAGGGACACATGCACACCCGTCTGAGAACTAGTGCAGGCACCTACCAGTGGTAGAATATCTTAAGTTATATGATTATATTTTAGGTTATAATATAAACTTAAGTTATGACTTTCACCAATCAGCAAGTCTTTCATAGCAATGAAGTTAGTCAGCAATTGAGACCTTTACCAAATCTGGCAGTTTGCCTGCAAAAGTGATTTGGAGGCATTTGTGGATCAGTTGAGGAACCTGTAAGCCTCAAGACATAGAAGACATACCTCAACATCTGAGGTATGTGCTTAGCCAGACACAAAATGAAAGTGGGTGATAAGATTCATTTCCTGAAACTTTCCTATGAGCAGGCTCCATTCTCAGCATGTTTTACACACACGTGTGTGTGTGTGTGTGTGTGTGTGTGTCTGTGTGACTCACTGTGCCGTTCTCAGCATGTTATATATATGTCACCCACTGCCGTTCTCAGCATGTTATATATACGTCACCCACTGCCGTTCTCAGCATGTTATATATACGTCACCCACTGCCGTTCTCAGCATGTTATATACACGCCACTCATGTGTTGCTACCACATTCGGTTCAGAGGGTGTCACTATTGCTCCCATTGAGAACCAGCAAACTGCTGCTCATTTGTCTTGAGTCACGGGGCTGGCCAGACTGAAGGAGAACAGTCTGTTTCCAGCATTAAAACTTTCCACCACTCTTCTAAACTGAACTTACTAAGAATTTTGAAATGAGACAAAGCCTTTGGAGCTAAAGACTGCGACGGTTTCAGTGCTCAGCAGTTGTACCCATCGTCTGTGTTACAGAGTGGTGAGCCGTAGCATGCTGAGCGTCAAAGCCCTTAAATCTGTGTGGTCCTCCCTCATACACATTCTGGTCCTCCCTGACGTGTCTGCCACATAGTGTGCCCACGTGGAGAATCTCATCTTTGTATGCTCTTTAACAGCAGCAGAGGATCCTGAGCTTGCAGCGAGGCAGGAGGGTTCCTCTGGCATGCTTTCCCCAGGTACGTGCATGGCTTGACCCTTCACCTCTGCCCTTTGACTGCTAGGTCTTCTTACACAACTTTACCCCGCCCCATCCTTGCTGATGCAATCAGTGGGTCAGTCGTTTAGTGCCCGACTTCCCACTATGGCAAAGCTCTCACCTGCTCCTCCCGCTGTCACACCTCACTGCCTGACACATACTGCGTGCTCAACAGGTAGTTGCTGAATCAAGCAGTTTATCCATTAAGTGATCGATTTCCATGTTGTTCATGATACACTTTGTTACTTTTCAGGAAAAGTGAGGAGCCGACTTTCAGTAGGGTCAACACAGTGATGAAGAAAGAATTCAGAACGTTTCTCGACTCAAACATGGGAGCCCTGGTGCTGGCCCTAGTTCCGACACTACTGCTTGTTTGTTTGTTTGTTCTTTATGTGAGAAAAAGAACATGAAGTTAGGTAGGGAAAGATCCAGGAGGAATTGGGAAAGCTGAAAGAATATGATCAAAATATGGTATATAAAATTTTTAAAAAATTAAAGTAAACTAATTCATTTAAAAAAAGGAGCTGATCCCCAAGTAACTGTGGCTTAACTACAGCAAAATCATAAGAAACACAAAGAAGCTAAGCACCAAATACAAAACAAAAAGCAAAATAATTCACATGTTTGTATATACATATAATCCCATGGTTAAGTTTTGGTGGAACAGCAATATGAGTGACCGCACAAACAGTCCGTGGGTTAGCCATCCACTAATCTCAGCCCTCCACGGGTTAGCCATCCACTGATCTCAGTGTTCTGTGGGTTAGCCATCCACTGATCTCAGCACTCCGTGGGTTAGCCATCCACTGACCTCAGCGCTCCCAAGACTTTCCCATTCACATGAGCCGCACATCTGGTGCCTCAGAGGAGCCCAGTGCCGTCAGGTCCGCAGTCTGGTGACTACTGGCCACACCACCCTCACACAAACTATAGAATGAAGATGCTCTCCTTCACTTACGTTTGTTCCTGTCCCCAACTTTTTTCAAGGAAGGCCAAAACCAGAAGTATTTCCCAAAACCCCATGGCTCGAGATGGTACCAAAACTATGTATGTCACCTCCTTGAAGTGACTTTCCATTTAAGGAAAGTGAACGTGGAATTTGGGGATCAGCAAGGTCATGTTAATCATTAACAACAGGAAAACGGATGGCTACAGGAGACCACTGAAATCGGAAGGGAACTACCCTTTCATGCCCAGGAGCACAGGCAGGAGGTACTATGTAGGGATTTGTAACAAGACACTTACTTTATTGAATGCAAAATAAGGACTCAAGTGTGGGAGCCTGGTCCCACGAAGAAAGGCTCAGCGCTAGACAGCAAGAGTCTTGCTGCCTTTGGCTTTCTTCTCTAGACCAGGTCATTAACTCTGCTGCTCCGGTGTCGCTGAGCACGCCTGTGATGCCAGTTTCTCCTCCCTGAACTACTTTAAAGGCAGAAAGAATAATTTTGGCTCACAGCCTCAAGATCTCAGCCCATGGTGTCTTGTTTCTGGCCCCGGCCTAGTGAGGGACAGTTCACAATGGGCAGCATGTCACCTCATGACAGACAGGAGAAAGGAAGACAGGCAGGGACCAGCGACAAGACACCCTTCAAAGGCATGTCTCCAGTGATTCCTATAACTAAGCCCACCTCTTAAGTTTTCACCACCTCCCAACAAGGCCATCAAACTGTGAGCCTGAGCCCATCAGTGGAATAACCTATTGGTAAGTCAGAGCACCCATGAGTCAGTTGCTGCAAGACCTACCAGCTGGTAAAGAAGCCTTTGGAGGACACTGTAGATTCAAACCTTAACAGTATCTGGTAGACTCTACTTGCTGTTGATAGTGACAGACACCTACCTATATTTGTTTCCATGGTGACATGATTTGAGGATGGTCTGAGCTAGACAGGCTGATAAAGTGATCCCTTTTAGAGAATGCGTGAGGGACAGCATCTTTGGTCCTGGAAACAGTCTATGAACAACCTACCTCTTCCAAGGCAGGTCAAGGAAAACGTTGTCCATCTGCCCAGCCCAGAGAAGAAGCAATGCACTGGCCATGTCATACCGAGGATGCTAGCATAAGTGACCCAAACATTTAGGAGTTAGCAGGGAGTGCACATACTCCTACAGCCATACATTCAAAATTGGCATTCATTCAGACATATTTTAGTTTAAAAATTCATGCCTTTCAGTAGGATTTTAATAGCTTTTATTTCCAGACTTCAAGACAAAGATTCCTGTAGCAACTGACTCTAACTATTTGTATGCAAATAAAATCATATGTAAAGTTATATGTAAATAAAATTTTACCTTTAAGAGTTTTAATTACATTTATTTTCATGATGTTTTTATTCAGTAGAAATGTTTTCTGTGGGCTGGAGAGATGGTTCAGAGGTTAAGAGCACTGGCTGCTCTTCCAGAGGACCTGAGTTTAATTCCCAGCAACCACATGGTGGCTTACAACCATCTATAATGAGATCTGGTGCCTTCTTCTGGTGTGTGTATACATAATAAATGAATTTTTTTTAAAGAAATGTTTTCTTTATACATTTTCTCCACTATCCTTCCTGTCTTCCTATGTATTAGCTGTTTGAAAGACAATAATCTCTCTAAACATGTTTGTGCACACTGACATCACTCGCTAATGTAAACACGTTTGTGTAAAGTGACATCACTCGCTAATGTAAAGACGTTTGTGTAAACAGACATCTCTCGCTAATGCTGTGTTGACATTGCTTACTTTCCACACCTAAGGTCCTATTTACCAACACTTTGAAAGCATATTTTAAAAATGTATACATGCAAGTCAGGTGGTGGTGGTGCACACCTTTAATTCCAGCACTCAGGAGGCAGAGGCAGGTGGATCTCTATGAGTCTGAGGCCAGCTTGGTCTACAGAGCAAGTTCTAGGGCAACCAAAATTACACAGAGAGACCCTGTCTTGAAAAAATAACAGAAAAGAACATGCAAATATGTATTTCAATTATTTTCACAGCACACTCCTTCCATCTGGCCCCTCCCAGACAGATTCCTCTATTCCTTATGGCAATCCATATATATATTACATACACATTAACACATACACAGCATCATACTGAGTCTAACTAGTGCTGTCCACACATGCATGGGGCAGACTATGCACTGGGGCAGGTCAATGTATCAGGGACCACACCAGTTAAAAAACTGACACTTTTCCCCTGGCAGCCATCAACTGCCAAAAGCACCTTGACTACAACTTACCAATACCTTTCTATTTGTCAGAGGGCTAAAGGTCTCACTGAAGGTGTCTCTTACATGTGCCACCACAGTGACAAAAATGACTAATACTGTCTAACACCTGGCACATTTACTTCAAAAGAACCTCTGTGAAATTGTTCAGCTGGGCTGTGAAAGATGAATCTAAAGAACCTTTGCCACCATTTCGGCAAAACTGAAACCACACAAGGAAAACACCAAAACACGAAGCTTCTTACACATGCGCACACCAGGAGCTCTCCTCACCCCCGTCCCAAGCTTTTAGCCACGGAGAGATAATTGAAGTTTCTAGTTATGTATCGGTTTTTGTGCATGGACTCACAGTATCCCCAGGAATGACACGAACACAGTGGCAAAGGTCAACAAAACAACTCCTCGGGTCAAATTTCACAGTTTCCAGGACTTGTGTAACTTAGCACACAAACCTTTAGCATTCTCAAACATGGCAATGTCCAGAGCTCTTTCTTCAGCTGTGGCAAACAGAAGAAGAGCAGCACATGCAATGTCACTGTTTCTCCACAACAGCTCCGCTGTGAGATGGGAGTAATGACAGATTGATTTTAGGCTGCTTAGCAACACATCCGGCCTCCACCCACGAGATGGCAGTAGAACATTCAGAGTGATAAAATCTCCTCCACTATCAAATGTTCTTGTTGTAAGTCTGGGTTGCTGTGTTCTTGGCTTAGGATTCGTGGAGAAGGAGGTCTACGTCCCTATTAAAGATAGAACATTTAGCAGGCTTTTCGTGGGAGTGATTTGAAAACTGTCACCACCACGCCCTTCTTCTGTACATCAGAGGTTCTTAACCTTTGGGTCACGATCCCTGGGGAATTGAACGACCCTTTTGCAGGGGTCACTTAATACCATTGGAAAACACATATATTATATTATGATTCCTAACAGTAGCAAGATTAGTTACAAAGTAGCAACAAACATAACTTCATGGTTGTGTTTCAAGATGGAAGATCTCCACTACTGCTCCATCAGCATGCCGGCCTGCTTACTGCCAGGGTCATTTTGTGGATATTAACTAGCTGGAATTCTTCTGAAAAGAACAGTGATTCAGTCAACTTACAAAGGCTTTAAAATTAGAGATGCGTAGAGCTGTAAGTGTGTGAAAGCCGGGCGTAAGCAGTGTTTGCTGTCTGCTCTGGTGCCCTCCACTGCATCAGAGCCACTCTGACTCTGGGAAAGCGAGTGGTGACCTGGTTCTAAGGGAGTGTAGCCCAGAGACAGAGGGGTTCCAGATCTGCAGGGCTGGTTCTAGCTGATCTGAGAGTTGGAGCCCAGTCCTGGCTTTAGAGTAGAGGCAGACTACATGTCACAAACTTTAGCACTGGAAAAAAGCCTAGGCTTAACCCAATTAGAGTATTTATCTGTTTTTGTTTGAAATGACACAGTGGACACGAACGTCCCTCCTAAATGCATGCTTGGATTGACGCTACATGAAAAAGGAAGTCTGTAATTCTACTCCACTGTCCCAAGGCTGTTTTCCTGCACTTTTCACTGTTACAATCTGAGAGCCAAAGTGGTATTTATTCACCAAGCATACTCATGGAGTACACACACATTTGAGTTATCACACAGTGAAAAACAAACACAGAACAAGGAAACGTGAATAAGAGAAGTCCAGTTAATTGAGGGGAGATATTAAAGGCAGCCTATTAAGTTTGCTATTTTGTAGATGGCAGCAGACCAGCTGATATTTTTGTAGAGAATCAGGTCAATTTCTCATATCTATATTCTCAGGTGTCTAAGACAAGATTTATATTTATCAGGGAATTTTTTTTGTAAACTATACCTTATAAGACTTCAGGAGCATGCATGGGGTCACAGTCTCAACCATAGCTGAGGAGTTATTAGCAACTGACGAATGCTACAAGACTCACTTTTCTCCAGGGAGGAGGTGAGGTTCTTGAGAGGCGACTCACACTCCAGCAGACAACCCAACACCCATACACATACTGACAGCACCAAATAAACTCGGCTTTACAGAACAGACAAAACAAAACAAAATATTTATTTGGGAGGGAAAAGGGGAGGGCAGGTAGAGTGGAAGAACTATAGGACAGGAAATGAGGAACCTGTTTGACCAAAACACAGCATAGCCCAGTCAGTGATGGTGGCACACACCTTTAATCCCAGCACTTGGGAGGCAGAGGCCAGCCTGGTCTACAGAGCTAGTTCCAGGATAGTCAAGGCTACACAGAAAAAGATTGTCTCGAAAAAACAAAATAAAATAAAGTGAAAATATAAATAAATAAATAAATAAATCCACTACACGCACATATGAAATTTTCAAACAACAGAAACAAGCTTTATTTTTAAACGGAGCTGTAATTTAGTTAATCTTTTAGAGTCATGTTAGGAAGTTCTAGAAATCGCAACAGTGGAGGCTGCCACCTCTGCCTGAGAAATTCCTCTGGTTCCCTTTTAAAGGTGATGCGCACAGTGTTGAGTGTAGGTTGCAAAAGAGGAAGCTAGCAAGAAAGAACAAACAAATAGCCTTGCTAGGGTTTGGGTGGACAAAAGAGCTGGCGAGAACGAAGCCACCATGCCCTGGTTCATCTTTCAACGCTGCAGACAGGTCACAGTCAGACTGCCGTCACATCTCCCCAGCTGCTAACTATATTGTAGATTAAATACAACTGAGAAAAATTACTTTGATCTCTCTTCTGAAGTCTTCAAGGCTGGAGGCACACCCAAGGTTTTCACCATGCTAGACCCCAGAGGTCTGTATGAAAAAGGAAAACAGGGCAACATGAAGCCAAATGAAAATAAGAGTTACAAGACTCCCTGAAAATCTGTGTGCATTTCTGGAGAGCTACTGACAGGACCGGTGAATTAACTCTGGCACAGCATAATCTGGCAATGGAACGCGTCTGAACGGCGCTGCAGATGAAGGGGGACAGCCCTGAGCTTGAGCAGTAAGTCCAAGTCTCTGGTTGAAAAGGCAAGTAGACGCATATCAAAACAAAGAATAGAACGGAATCTCAGCAATTTACACATGCTAAACTATTACATAACATTTGAACTTTGACTAAGAATGGATACAACTTCCTTTCAAGGCTAAATGGATCTTTGTGTGGGTTGCTTTTCTACTGCAAGACTGTTGTGGTGCACAGTGATGGAGAGGGGAGCAGTATTCAAATGAAAGTAAATACCGCCCCCTGTTGGAAATCACCAGAATTTCCTGTTAGGTGAAATTACCTCTGCTTCTATCATAAAACAGCAAGTGCTTAATGGTGCTCGTAGGGTTCCTCTTCCATCTTTAGCTTCTCCACTCCAGACTTTTGCACAAGCCATAATGAACTACATTTGTGTAATTCTTACGTCTTCTTCCAACCGCACTGAATTACTTAATGTCCAGCTCATTGCAAGTTCTCTTCTCCGATTCTTCCTGGGTTCTCCTAACCAAGCAAATCCCTGCAAGTCAGTTAAATTCTTCTTTCAGAGTTAAGCTGAAAACTGATTTCTAAGAAGTCTTTCTTAGTGATAAAAACAATTAGAGCATACTGAGAACTTACTAAATGTCAGATATTATTCCAAGTTCTTTCAAATCATTAAAGTTTCCGCTCATCGGGAAAACTGTAGGAAATGGAGATGATTGCCTGTTACATGGGAGAAGAAACTGAGGCAGAGAGGCAATTCCCAAAATTGTCAGAAAAATGAGCCAGGAGTTAGTGGTAATGAAAGGAAACGTTAATGCCCGACTGGAGGAGAATAAAGTAGTTAAGAAATATGCTGGAGGGACTGGAGAGATGGCTCAGCGCTTAAAAGCACTGGCTGCTCTCCCAAAGGATCCAGGTTCGGTTCCCAGCACTCATAAGACAGCTCATAATGGTCTGTAACCGCATTCTAGGGGATCCGATGCCCTCTTCCGGCCCCAACAAGCAGCAGGCATGTACGTGGTGCAGACAAACATGCAAGCAATGCAGGAAATGCAGAAGGCAGAACGTTTGGGTATCCCCAGCTCAAGTCTCCGCAAACACTTCTTGCTTTAGTTCCGCTGTGCTAACGTGAGGACCATTCTCAGGCTCCTAAGGCTCCCTAAACCTCAAAGTGGCAGCTGGAGCCCACGCAGTTCTTTCGCGCAGCCACGTCCGGCTGGATAGGTTCCCAATTTTGCCTCCGAAATAGTCGGGTACAGGATGGGGTGCTTCGAGGCAGCCTTCCACCATCCCAAATCCGAATGGTGTGGATACCCCCATCACTGGTCCCTCGGTTGGGAACTCAGGGACAGGAGTGGCCCGCCTCCCTCACAGACTCGGTGCCCAGAAGGTTGAGCACAGCCCGCCCGCCAGCTCCGCACCCGAAGCTGAGCGAGCCCGCCGGCGGCACGAGTGGCGGGAAGAGACAGCCCGCCCCACCCGCGAGCTCCTCGGGGGCGTGGACAGGACAAGCCCCGCCCATGCCCAGCGGCTCCTCGCGGCAACCGGCACAACACAGCAAGATGGCCGCCGTGCCGCCGGTCGCCTGAGGGCGGTATCCGAGCGCCTCCGCGTCGCCTCTCCGGCGAAGCTGTCCCTTCCGGTCCTGCGGCGGTGAGTGTGCTTCGGCGTCCGGACCGACGGGGACGGCGGGCGGCAAAGGCTGCGGCCCGGCGTGAGGACCGCCAGCTCGGGACGGATTCGGGGCGGGGGCGTGTGCTTGGGAAGGGATTGGACGGGAGGGGAGGGCAGGGGGCGGGCGCGCCGGGCCGGCGTGGGGTGGGGAGGGGAGGGGAGGGCAGGGGCCGACGTGGGGTGGGGAGGGCAGGGCCGGGGAGGGTAGGGGGCGGGCGGGCGCGCGGGGCGGAGGACGGAGCGCGGCTGTGGTGCTTGGAAGGATGGGGTCCGGCTAAGAGGAAGGGGGCCGGGCGCGCCACTGTCCCCCGAATGCTGCACGGAGACGGGCTGGCAGTCCTGCGGGCAGCCTAGGAGGGAATGTCTGTCGTACGAGAGAAGCAGGGACCCGTGAGTGTGAAAGCCACACTTGATTCCATCACTGTGCTCTCCCTAACCTCAGCGCTGTGGCTAGGGGCATGTTCCCCTTTTAAAACTTTGTTTCACTTTTTTCTTTTTAAGTTCCATGTGGATGGGGGACACGTACAGTGGTGCACATGTGAAGGTCACAGGACAACTGTGGTGTCACTTTCCTCCCTTTCACCTTTTTCCCCCCCGCGTTCCAGATACAGAGTTTAGGTCATCAGATTAGCACCAAAGATGCCTTTACCCCCGAGCCACCTCAGTGGTCCTCTGGGCATGTTTCTTAACTACTTCCTTGATGTCTCAGTTAAGGTTTCTATCGCTGTGGTTAAGACACTGTGACCAAAGCAACTTGGGGGGGAAGAGTTTGTCTTAAAAGTCCCTGGTGCAGTGCTCTGAGGAAAATCAAGGCAGAACCTCAAGGAAGGAATTGAAGCAGAAGCAGTGGAGGATTGCTGCCTACTGTCCTGTCCCTCGTGGCTTGCTCAGTCTGCTTTCCAGGACCACTTCCTGGGGGCGGAACTGAACTCAGCGATCTGAACCTCTCCCGTTAATCATAGAATGCCCTTCACACTTGCCTATAAGCCAGGTTTTGTTTTATTGTTGTTTGGTTTTTGAGACAGGGTTTCTCTATGTATCTTTGGCTGTCCTGTAGACCAGGCTGAATTCACAGCAATCCACCTGCCTCTGCCTCAGGAGTGCTGGGATTAAAGGTGTGCACCACCACCACCTGGCACCTACAGGCATATTTTGTGGATGCATTTTGTCAATGAAAATTCCTTCTTCACAGATTGTCAAGTTGACAAAATCCAGTCAGCACACTTGATCTGTTTCTTCATGTGTAAAATAGCCAATCTCTTCTGGGTGTTTGCCATGTTTCAAATACAGTTCCAAGTACTACTTAAGTGTAAAGTTATTTAGAATTTATGTAACTGTGAAAGTTGCATTCACACTTTAAAACTGAGCAAGTAACCTTATTGGAATAAATAATTTGTCTTAATGTCATATAGTAAATGAAAATTAAAGATTTTGATTTAGACCATGTGATTCTAGAATCTAAGGTCTTGGTTGCTTGTAAATTAGGTTCTATTTTTGTTTGTTTCTTTTTTGAGACAGGGTTTCTCTGTGAAACAGCCCTGGCTGTCCTGGAACTAGCTTTTGTAGACCAGTCTGGCCTTGAACTCACAGACCTGTGCCTACCGCTGAGATTAAAGATGTGTGCTACCACCACCCAACTGTGATTCTGTTGTTATATAGCATCTTAAAGGATTTAAATTTGGCAATATCTGGAGCCAGAAAGGTGGCTCAGAGGTTTAGAGCACTGACTACTCTTCCAGAGGTCTTGAGTTCAGTTCCCAGCACCCATATGGCAGCTCCCAACCATCTGTAATGTGGTCTGGTGCCCTCTTCTGATGTGCAAGCATGTATGCTGACAAAACATCCATACTCATAAAATACGTAGTTAAACAAATCTTTAAAACATTGGCAGTGTCTTTGGTGTGTTTTTTCTGGCTCTTTCAGGTGATGCGCCTTTATTGTTTGCACGGCAGGTGATTCTCTACTCTCTTGTAGTTTATAGTCTGATAGAAGAAGCAGTACATAGGTAGTTTCACAAATCCAACCGAATGAACGTTTATAAGACCCTGAGTGCAGAGTCTGCAGTGCAGGGACATTTGTCTTCTCATACATTCTGAGTGTAGAAACCTGACCTTCTTAGCTGTGCATCTTCTTAGAGTTTAACATACTCCTAAATTTATAAAAATTGTTCAGTGAAGTTGGATAGATAAATTAGTACAAAGGGATGAGAAGTTTGGGGTGTGAGTGAGATGGGAGGGAAGAAATAAGGTTGTAAATAGAGGAAGGTGTACTAGCCAGGGTGTTTAACGGAAAGGCATATTCTTGGGTAATTAGGTTGAATGCAGATGAATGGGTGTTTTGAGCGTGTGTTTGCGTGGGGAATGTTGTCAGTGTTAGAATGGAGAAGGGTGTGGCACTTGCTGAGTTGAGAGAAGCAGGTGGGGAAGATGGGATAGAAAGATAGTTATAAGATAGAGTATTAGAATTGTAGAGAAATGGGGAAGGATACTGTGGTGTTTGGGAACTGGGACAGAACTTGTGGAGAAACTTTACAGTTTAAATAGTAGTGAAAAAATAAAAGGCAGAAGTGGGCCGCACAGAATGGGCATTGGCTTTAAAAAGGGTTGGGCTGGGTTAGAGACCTTGAAGGATGGCGGGTCTAAAGACAGGACTTCAGAGGCTAAAGAGATTTAAATAAGCCAGAAACCAGAGGTGTGGAATGAAGAGAATCAAGAGGGAAAATCTAAACTGTTAAAGGGCTAAGAGAAAAGTGTTGGTGTTGTTAGATCAGGACAAGTGTCTAGGTTTGTGGGTGGCAGGATGAATTGTGTGTTATAACTTAGTCACATGAATCTAATTGTCACAACACTCCAGTGGCTTTCTCTTGCTCTGTTGAACATCTTACTGGGCATTTAAAAATTGCTCTCCAGCCCTCGGCTTGTTTTCTTTATTTTGTTCTTGACAACGCTAGCCCTACCTTTCCCTGCCTTCTCTTTCCCGTGGTTTCCATTTGTTCATTCTGCGCTCAAACTTCAACCCACTGCAGGCAACAACTAGGGTCAGAATTCCCTGTTTCTTCCTTAAGAAATGGGCGGCTATCACCAAAGTGATCTAACTCTAAAGACTGTGCTAGTGACAAGTCTTTACAGAGGATTTGTCAAGTGCCAAGTACTGCGATAAACTTGTATTGTCACATTGGAAGAACTGAATACATACTATTTCATGTTTTACAGATGAAGAGTTGTTTTACCCAAAGTTCCACACTAATTGGATAAGCCAACATTTTAATCTTCCTATGATCCCCAAACCTGTGCTCTATCTTACCATGTCACATAGCTAAATGAGTTTTGGGGGTTCAGATCATATTTTGCATCATGTCCTACAGGGCACATGATGTCTTACACAAAACAAACTGACTTCTATCTCAGTCCGGTATTATATAGTTAGTTCAGTACACACATGCACACACACAGGTGCACACATACACGCACAACTCTCTTATACACCCTCTCTTTCTCACACACATACACCACTAGTTTAAATTGCTAACTTAACATATATCTATACTTTTTCTCTCATTTTCTCAGATGTAACTAACCATATAAGTCAGAAAATCTCCCAGAGTCACAAAACTGCTGTTTATGCTATCATCACAAAGCTTTTGCTCTTTATTTTAAAAGTTGACTAAAGCTAGTCAGTGGTGGCGCACACCTTTAATCCCAGAACTCAGAGGTAGAAGCAGGTGGGTCTCTGAGTTCGAGGCCAGCCTGGTCTACAGAGTGAGTTCCTCAAAGCTACACAGATAAAGCCTGTCTCGGGGAGGGGCGGGGGGACAGTGTAGATAAAATAACAAAAACAACAAAACCCCATTTGTGTTTAATATTCTTTCATGGAAAGGGATCTCTTGGTCATACTATTGATTCCATGCTAAGGTGAACTGCCATTCTCCTTCAGATATGAATAATACACTCAAGCTTGAGAGACTAAACTAGGTTTAAACACTTAGATAAAGTGCATTTACTCCTTGTGGTGGTTTAAATTAGAGGGCCCCACAGGCTTATATGTTTGAATACTAGGCCCAGCTGGTAGAACTGTTTGGGAAGGATTAGGAGCTATGACTTTTTGGAGAAGTAGTGTCACTAGGGTGGGCCAGTTAGTTCTCCCTCTGTTTGTGGATAAAGATGTGGGGTCTCAGCTACTGCTCCTGCACTACGCCTGCCTGCCTTCATGCTCCCTGCCATGATGGTAATGAACTAACCCTCAGGAACTGTAACCCTTGATAAGTTCTTTCTTCTCTAAGTTGCCTTGTTATAGAATCTTGTCAAAGCAATAGAAATTAACTAAGGTTCTCCTGAATAAAATTAATTAAGGGGTGACAAACACTCTAGGTCATAGTTTTCATAAGGCAAGAGATCCCAAACAAAACAGGATGTATAGGCCCATACTCTTACATCTTTTTCCCTGTTTCATAGCATATCTGATATTACAAAAATAGGATAATGTATATCACATACTATAGATGCTTCCTTTTTTCTTAATTTTCTTAATAAAGCATCCTATATCTGTAGGCAATTCACTTATTTTGTATCCTACATCTTAGTCTTCTTTCCACATCTTCAAAATTATAAACTATCTAGAATTCCTCTTATCAAATGCTAGTGATCACTAAATTATTATGAAGTCCTGTTACCTCTCCTGCCAAGTAAAACTTATGCTTATATAGTCATAGAGTTAGAAATATATTCTGTGGATTCCAGAAACATTTTCATAAATTGTGACATGAAAGATAAAGTGATGGTTCTCAAGTTCCAGTGCCCCCACAGGTCCCTCCCTAAATTGTCTTAGCGCCTGTAAAATCTGGATATTGGAATATATACTGTCTCATAGGGGAACCGTCCTGGGGAGCCAGGGTTTGAGAATGGAGACGTGGACAGCACAGATTTCTGCCCATAGGACTGAAATGGAACTGAGGTGCAGGAACGCTTCATTGGCTGCAGATTAACATTTGTCTTATTTAAAAATGGTTTGATACCTTAGCAAACCTGTAAGTAAGTTGAACTGGACTAAGACTCAGCTATTTGTTTTAAAAGTATGTTGTTAAATTGGACTTTCAGTTTAGTTTGTACATGAAGGTTGTATTTGGCTACATAGAAACGTAAGGCCAAAGAAATGCACCCTCAGGCTGGGCAGTGGTGGCACACACCTTTAATCCCAGCACTCGGGAGGCAAAGACAGGCAGATCTCTGTGATTTTGAGGCCAGCCTGGTCTGCAGAACATGTTCCAGGACAGCCAAGGATACAGAGAGAAACCCTGTCTGGGAGGGGGCAGGGAGAGAAAAAAAGAAATAGAAGAGAAAAGAAAAGAAAGGCAATCTTAGACCAAATTCAACATATATAAAGATGCATATACATCATTCTATTTTCAATATTCGCTTCTGATATCAATTAGTCATTGGACTAAAAACTACTTTAACTTAATATACTATTACTAAACTTTTTTTTTCCAAACTGTATTTGAGAGCTGAGGATATGCATTAGATTATCCAAGGTGATATTTAAAGGGGACAAAAGCAAACCTAGAGGAGTGCTGAAATTTAGGCTAAGTAGAAGAACATGAACCAGCAAAGAAGGCCACGGAGTAGCAGAAAGACAAAAGAAAGCCAGTAGAACACGGTGTCACAGACTGGGTTCTAGGAGGAAAGGGTGCTTATAAGCATTGTTTGTCAAATATTCCCATATGTGACCCTGCATGGAAAGGACCTGTGAAAAGTTTGTGCTGGTAAACTGAGAAAAGAAGTTACAAGTCAGACTCTGACCTGAGCATGTGTCACGACAGGTCTTCCAGGGTCTTGTCCCTGGGGAGGCGTGATCAGCATTCAGACAGCACCTGCTCCATAGGCTTCCATAGCCTTTGAGTTCACAGCCTCATAGTCTTAGAGCTCTAGAGATAATTTAAGATGCTTCATGGCTGTAGAGACTAACCTTATTAAATATATTGAAAACTCTTAACAGGTTTTGATGGCCATCTGGTTTTATTCTTGCAATGAAGAAAGGTTCTGCACAAAACTTCTCCGAAGCAAAGATGCCACTGTCCTCTCATTTTTCTGGGCCATCATCTCTTACGTCCAATATGAGATCTAGGTCACTTTCACCTTTAATTGGATCTGAGATGCCACCTTTTCATACTCCTGGACAGTGGTCTGCACAGACTGAGCGTACAGATGAAAACACCATGCTTTTGGAGTCCCAGCACCATAAAGGTACTGCTAAAAATGTGTCTGCTCTCCTATGGAAGTAGAGATGGAAAGTACTGAGCTTAGATGTGGGTCCCAGACAGAACACCCTCCTGAACTAGCCAGAATTGCTCTTTTAATATCTGGTAGGAACCGTGAGAATGGGGTGAGGACTGTGGCTTTGGGTGAGGGTAAAGGTGTCTGTGAAGGTGTTAGGGCCGGGGAGTTTCTAGAAAAGGAGGTTGGATTTCTTGTAGAGTTCTTTCTAGCTCTTACTAGGAATTTTCCACCCTCCTTAGCTATGGCTGGACATACCTCCTCACCTGGGAGTGGAGTGCTTTCAAGATGATAAACGTGCTAGCCATGGTTTCTTCTCTTTAAACTGCTTCTCTGTGAGCGCACCGACTTCCACTTAGGGAGCATATACATGTCCCACCAGCCTTTTAAGTTTTTTCCTTTTTCTTTTTGTAATTTTATGTCCATTGATGTTTTGACTGCATGTATGTCTCTGTAAAGGTGTCAGAAACCTTGGAACTGTTTACAGACAGTGTGAGCTGCCCTGTGGGTGCTGGGAATTGAACCTGGCAGAGAAGCCAGCCAGTGCTCTAACTGCTGAGCCATCTCCCCAGTTCCTTAAGGTTTTTTTCTTTAAAAAAATGTTCTGCTGATGTAGTTTCTGTTTTCAGAAATGCTTTATTCTTTACTAGGCCATGAGTCAACTTCTGCTGACCTGCATACTTACTGGTTTATGTTAAAATCTTTCAACATTAAGTTTATACTCTACTGTGCAACTTTACTGCCTGTTGGTGCCTTATTATTTCTGAATTGATTGTTATTCCAGAATATTGGTTTTGTCAAGAGACTTTTTCTTTTTATAAAACGCAATATGACTTTAACAGTCTTCGACAACACTTTCCACAAAGGCCGTAAAGGAAGGTCTGTTACTTACCAAGCTGATACCCTATGTCCATAAAAATGATATTTCCTATTAAATAAAGCAACAAATGGAAAAATCGTGCTTTGAAGCAAACCTCGGTGCTGCATATGGTTGAAAGTGCAAGTGAAAACACTTGCACACAGGACCTGCCTCGGGCCTGAGCTTGATCTCCACAGATTGATGTGGTCCAAGTGCACCTTCACACACACACACACACACACACACACACACACAGACACACACACACACACACACAGAGAGAACAAGAACATGTTTGGAATGTATTTGCTTGAATTTGTGTGATATTAGTTGCAGAATATTGAGCATATAATTTAAAATATTTATTTATTTTTATACATGGGTGCCTTGTCTGCATATGTATCTATTCACTGTTTATGTCCCTGATGTCCTTGGAGGCCAGAAGAGGGTGTTGGTTGTGAGTGGGCTGTGTGGGTGCTGGGATCAAACTCATGTCCTCTGAAGAGTAGCCAGGGCTCTTAACCACTGAGCCATTTCTCTTGATCAAAAAGTTTCTATAAATATGGACATTAGTAATTTTTTCTTCAAAGGTTTATACAGCTTGCATTTTAAATGTAAAACATTTATTATAAAGCCCCAACTGTAACTTTTTCATAGTGAAGTGGTATAAAGTGACATCCTAAGGTACTGTGATTAGCCAGATACTGTCTGTACATCTACATTGATTAAAATTTCTTTACGTATAGCGTAAAAACGATTTGTATTTTATGATATTTATACTTCCTAATGATCTGTTTCTGGATTTTAGGAGCTGATTCATATGTAGGAGTCCGGTATATTACAGAGGCCCTCATCAAAAAACTCACTAAACAAGACAACTTGACCTTGGTAAAATCTTTGAACCTTTCACTTTCTAAAGATGGTGGCAAGAAATTTAGGGTACGTTTCCAGCAATTTCTAAACATAACATTGATTTTATTTTTTTATGTCTTTAGGAATATCTTTTATTTTTTTCCTTTAATGGTTTTGTTTTGTGTTTTGTTTTTGGTTTTTGAGACAGGGCTTCTCTGTGTAGCCCTGGCTGTCCTAGAACTCACTCTGTAGACCAGGCTGGCCTCAAACTCACAGAAATCCGCCTAGCTCTTCCTCCTGAGTGCTGGATGCAGGCCACAAAAGAAGGCACTATAGTTTTAGCTTCTATGAAGATTTTAAAAGACAACTTTTTAAATGCTAAAAGGAAAAAAAGTCTGGCAGTTAGTGTTTGCAGCCTATGTAATACCATTCATGTAATATAGAAGACCTACAATTCAGTGACAGAGACAGTGGAAATTTGCAAAGGGTATGAACAGGCAGTTCAGAATGGATCTAAATAACCAGTATTAACTTGAAACCGTGACCCATTCATTATTGTCAAATAAAACAAGAGTTTGGAAGCATTTTCTGTTTTGTACAGCCAATGGTCAAACTTTGAAAGCTTTCACTATCTCAGAGGTCTGAGAAAGGGATGTTCTCCTCTGCGTGTGTGAGCACAGAGAGCAAGTATGGTTCAGATGTGGTTGTTCTCTGGTCAGTAACTTAGTTTATAGTCACTGAGTTTATACTCAGTACCCAGCAGTCCTGCTACTCTTTCATTCCTAGGTATAATATGCTTATTAAGCATTATTTAAATAAAAAATTTAGAAATGCCTAAACATCTCATTGGAGATTGTCTAAATAAATTATAGTGCAGTATACCATGAAATAATGTGAGATTTAAAAAGTGATTTAGAACCCTATGTGTTAAAATGTCTCAGTCAGTGTTCTGTTGCTGTGAAAAGATACCACGACCAAGGCGTTCCTTTAAAAAGAAAGCATTTAACTATGGGTTTGCTTGCAGTTTCAGAGGTTAGTTCGTTTCATCATGGCAGGGAGCATGTTAGCAGGCAGGCAGGAGGGGTGGTACTGGAGAAGTCGCTGAGAGCTTTTCATCCTGATCCACAGGCAGTAGGCAGAGGGAGAACTAGACACTGGGCCTTTTGTGGCACTTCTCCTCCAACAAGGCCACACCTTGTAATCCTTCCTTGACACCTCATCAATTGGGAATTAAGCTTGAAATATATGAGTGTATGGGACCAGTGTCATTTGAACCACCACACCATGGCATATTTTTTTTTTCATGTTAGTTTCAGTGAAAACCAACTTTAAAGTGTATTATTTAGTATAACCTCAAGCTATTTTTAAAATTCTGTTTGCTGTATGTATGGACAGAAAGCAATAGAAGACCCTGAGTGTGTACACATTAGCCTCTTAATGGTGGTTCACCAAGTGGTATAATTCTTCTCATTTTAGTGAGCTCAGAAAGAATGTTTTGTGTTTCATTTGAAGACTTAAATAGAGTACACTCAGGTTTCAGTTGTGTAGTTATTGAGGAAAAGGACACTTGCGGTAGTTTTAGATTTGTAGAACTGAAATATCAAATCAGTATGTAGTCTCTCTGCAGCTGTTCCATGCACCAGACATATCAGTCTAAGGAGGCAGATACAGAGGTGAATAAACTTAGCTTGTAGTCTGAGAATTTAGAGTTTGGTGTGAAAAGTGTCTAGGATTAAGTGTGAGAATAGGGAGGATCGTGGGATATGGGTTAGGGAGGCCAAGCCAAGGTGAAAGCCTAAAGGATCTGTTGTGCTAGAAAAGACCCGAGAGCATGAGACATGGAGGCTTCAGGTGGAAACGGCAGACAGCAAAGGATGATAAAAGTGATGCAAAATAGCCAAAAAAGAGGGAAACAGAAATCACAGGTTTCTCGAACCCACCACGTCCATTCTTTCAAGGCCTCTGGAGAGTATTTTGTTTTTAAGATTTTTTTTCTTTGTGTGTGTGTGTTGCCTGCATGCCTCATGCCTACAGAGGCTAGAAGAGGGCACTATATCCCCCGGAACTAGAGTTACAGATAGTTGTAGTAAGCATGTGGGTTCTGGGAATCAAACACAAGTCCTTTTCTAGGGCAGCAAGTGTTCTTTCCTGCAGAGCCATCTCTCCAGACCCTTGTCTGTGGTTTTTGTTGTTTTTAAATTGGCCTAGTATTCTGTGTTCCTGGATGTACACACAGCTGACTCAACTGACTTCGTGTGGAGTCTCTGCTGGATGTACTTCCTCAGTGAAGCCTTATCTTACCACCCAGTTGTAGCCACACACCCTCTCCTCTTCTCTCAACAGATTTTACTTAGTACCCAGTATGTGCCAGCAGTAGTGCTTAGCAGTGTACACAGCAGGCAGTCTGCCCTCTAGGACTCTTGCATACTGTTACAAGAGGTTTTCTTTATTGTTTTCTTTGAATTTTGTATTTGTGTATACCAGTAAAGCCAAGAAATCCTATTTTCCTTATCTGCCACTATATTTCATGTACATAGAACTACTCCTGGCACATAATCCACGTTTAGTAACTATTTACTAAATGGGTGATAACGGAGAGGTCGGGATGTGCTCAAAGATTTATTGCCTTACCAGTACAATAGCAGTACATGGGGAAGGCAGGAAAAGAAGTGTAGACAGTTCTTGTGAGTGTACTCATGACAAATGAGGGCGATAAGAGGAAGGCTCAGGTGAAACACCGGTACAGTGCAGTGCGTCTTGCTGATAGAGAAACAGTGTGGGCGTAGTGAATAGGAACTGTACAATGGGAACAGGGCCTGCATCACGGCTATAGCCTTGCTGTGCGGTATCACACTTTGTTCATATTATCCGTGTAATGTATACCTGTTGTAACTGAGAGGGGGAGGCCATTAAATAGTGTAGTACTTAGTTTGGAGAGAGTAAACTGTCTTCGAGAAAAGTGGAAGGGAAGAGAGAAAGAGAAACGGAAAAGTTGAAGTCAAGGGCGCAATGGTGAGAGAATTCTTGTTGAGTGGTTTAGGCTTCTTACTGTACAGGCATTGCTGAGGGTCAGGAGAATATTGGCAGAAGCTTACTACTCATGGTCAAGGAAAGTGGTAGCAGGGGTTGTCCAGGAAAAGTGTTAGGATTTGCTGATCCAAACAGCTTCTAGTGCACCTGCCTCAGTGTGTTTATATGTCGAGTCTGCTGCATAAAGTATTTACCATTTATTTCCAATTAGTACATCGAAAATTTGGAAAAGTGTGTTAAACTTGAAGTACTGAATCTCAGCTACAATCTAATAGCAAAGATTGAGAAAGTGGACAAGCTGCTAAGATTACGTGAACTCAACTTATCATATAACAAAATCAGGTGAGTGACTGCTCCTTTAGGTAGCATTGCGGGGCCTTCCTGTCAGCAGTAGACTGAGGTTATCCGGGGGTCATTGAAAGAGTCCATTAAAGGGTCACATTCTGGAACTTGCCATCTGTCTTTATGTTGCAGCAGCACTTAAGTGTGGGGTAGTATTTTATTTAGCACTGTTAAAGCAGGTATATTTCCTCTTTTTAGCAGTAACTTTGTCTAGACGTTATCCGTGATTTCTTGCCTTATCACATAAGTAATATTTTGTGAAGACAGTGCCATTTTGATCCCAAAGATATTCTAAATAATTTGATCCTGTGTATTTATCCTCATGTTCTTTGCTCATAGCTACAAGAAATAACACTGTACATCTCATTTCTAATTCAGATATACATACAAATGTACAACTACTGGGAGAAATAAACGTAGTCCAACCTAGTGATGACTAACACTGTGGTGGGGAAGATGCAACAGAAATCAAATCTGGGAAATCTTTATACTTTTTTCCCAGCTTAGACTTTTTAAATATGATGGTCAGCAAATCAAAAGACAACAAGCGCAGGCCTGGAGAGGTGGCTCAGCACCCACGGTGGCTCACAGCTGTAACCCCCATGTCAGAGGAAGCCCACACCCTCTTCTGGCCTCCTTGGGCACTGCACACTTAGGCCACACGGACAAATACATGTAGGCAAAACATATATACATATAAAATTTAAAAAAGGTATATGTGGGGGGAGATAACAACCTTAATAATGAGAGAAGTTCTAATTAAAACAAAAATGAATGTAAAACAAAATCCTGGCAAATCAAGTTCACAATATAAAAACTTTCACAAGAGTTATCTAATGAAAATAGAGCAGTGCAGGAATATTTTTTGGTCAGCATGGTAAAATGACCAGGGAATGAAATTGACAACTAAGTTGCAGGTACTGTGACGGATGTGCTGCCAGTGGGAGCTGAGTGGGCTGAGCGGGAATGCTCTAGGTGCTTTCTTGGGAATGCCTATATTCGTAAACACAGTACCGCTTTAGAGTGTACGTGCTGCTGGCATAGTTCATCTTTGGTGAGGACAGTTTAATTATGGTGGACATCTGGACAGCACCGCAGCTCACAGCTGTTGAGTGTTCCAGTCTCAGGGGTGCGGCCACGGGCACCTCTTCTTCCCTGTGTTAGGAGATCTTAGAGTGTGGTAAGGTGGGCAGGACTACAGGCACACTCCTGAAGGGTTGGCACTTCAGCTCTCTGGGGAAGTTTGACTTTGGCCATTTTCTTTGGTTGTCATTGAGGAAAAAGTTAACTGTAGTTATGGAAAGAAGTTCGGCAGCCGAGGCTATTTACTATAAACTGCCGTGAAAGAACTCAAACATTTTACGACTAAGTTTGATTTTGTGCTCTGCTTTCCAGCAAGATTGAAGGACTAGAAAACATGTGTAACCTACAAAAGCTGAACCTAGCAGGAAATGAAATTGAGCACATCCCACTGTGGTTTGCAAAGAAGTTGAAATCTTTGCGAGTCCTCAATCTGAAAGGCAATAAGATATCGTCGGTAAGTATTCAAAGTACAAGATTTATTTTTCCTCAAACTTAAATTGTTCAAATTATAAAAATCTTTGTCCATGTTTATATTTTATATTGAATATGATCCCTCTCGTGCCCAGTACCCGCTCTTTTCACGCCCCTCCTTCTCCTGTTAGTATCTTAATCTTCCTAAAAAAAATTTTTATTCAAATTTTTTATTTATTGGGAAAGATATTTTTTAACGTCCTTATTTGATTGACCATATGCCAAATTCAGATATGACCTAGAATTCGTTAGTATAATTAAACAGACTCATCTCATTTTACAAAGATTCCATAATCAAGAATTGATCTCTTAGTATTTTCTTATCCATCATTTCATTGCACCTTCTTATATTCTTTTTTTTTTACTTTTTTTAAAAATTTTTTAATTGAATTAGTATTGCATCATTTCCCTTCTTCCACTCCCAGTTACTTCCTAGAAACCCTACCAAGCCACATCCACTCTCAATAAAGTTAATTACATCATTATCTATGACTAGATTTGTTACACATATATATATATTTTTTAGCATGGATAATATTTTTATTCTTTTTTTTTAATTTTTATTTTTTCCCACTCCTCCCTCTCCTCCTCCCCTCCCCCCACTCCTCCCCCTCCCTCACCTTCTTATATTCTTGTTGCCTAGTGCCAAATGTGTAATACATATGCAGTTCTATCTATTTTAAACTTAAATTCTGAGGTTCTAATTTGATTTCCACTTTTCAGGTAAAGTCTTAATTTAATTCATGTTTAGTTAGAACATGCCTTCTAAGCACCTAATGAGTAAATATGGCACCTAATCAGTGTTATGTTGGGTGTTAGGACTGGAGCAATCGCGATATAACTTAACGATAATTGTCATAGACTGGAAATGGGAGGGCATGACCAGCTACAGGCCTAGGCTGCCCTAATGTCACCTTGGAGAGTCCTTTGATTTTTATGGACTGTTTATACTAGAGAAGATAATTTCTGTATGGCCTCTTTACAGAGGCGTCAGGAGGGTCAGGTGGCACGAGAGACACTTTAAGACAAAGAGTAACTAAGACTGTATTTCTTATACCTTCAAGTGTGAAGGCAAATTAGAACACACACCTTTTTCCCATTTTATTGTTGGTTGTCTTGCTTGTTTACACGGAGCTCGTGGTGCGGCCTCTCTCTGTGGGCCAAGCACAGCTCAGACTAGCAGCTCTCCTGCCTTCACCCCCACATGCTGGCGCTGCAGCTGTGTTCGTGCCACACTCGGCACTTATTTTTATAAGGATCTGGGGAGGAGACTCTATTTCACTGCAGCTGCTCGAGAGCCTTGGAGTCCAGGCCTCAGCCGTTCTGTAGGTCACCTCACAGGCCGGCAGGAATGAGCAGCCATGCGTCATACCCAGAGTCTGCTGAACAGCAGGAGAACCGTTCGGTATTTATTATTGTAATCATACATCATTTTCTCATCTATTTGTTTGGCATTGGCATCATTAAAGATAATACATGTTTATTTGGGAGAAATATGTACTTGTACAAGCTATTAAGCTAAGTGTTTCACAACCTACATAAGTCCTTAGAATAAACAAAAGCCTTCAAAGAATGTTAGTATCTATACATATTTTTGTGTTTTTCACTATCAACTATAATGCCATTATCTCAAAATTTACCAAAATTCTTCATAGCAGTTCATTTTATGGTTATTTGATGAAAACAAAATAAAGACGTTAGTTTAGTCTAATTTAGACTTAGATTGAAACCCCTATTTTCTTCAGTTACACTAAGCTCTGAGCTAAGGCAGGTCACATATTTGAATCTTGAGTTTTTCAGCTCTAAAATTCAGATAAGACGTCATGGCTTTGCAGACCCACAGAGAAAATGCATAAGACTGTCTGATACACCAACGCTCATAGACCCCTTTTCTGTCTCTTTCTTACATTGCTAATTTGGGGCAGTAGGTTTTGTAAGTATATTTCTGTACATGTTAAAAGCAATCCTTTGTTAGTTTATGATTTTAAAGTGAATTATTCCAATACCACTGTTGTGCCATTTCAGCTCCAGGATGTAAGCAAGTTGAAGCCACTTCAAGATTTGACTTCTCTAATCCTCATTGAAAACCCGATCGTGACCCTTCCTCATTATCTCCAGTTTACCATTTTCCACCTCCGTTCTCTGGAAAGTCTGGAGGGTCAGCCAGTAACTACTCAGGATAGACAAGAGGCTTTCGAGAGATTCAATTTAGGTAAGAGATACTTAAAAATCAAACGAAAAGCTAAACTTGAATGAGGAAGGAACTTACCTTTAGAAGTTCTCTAGAGGGGCAGGGTCTGATGAGATGGCTCAGAGGGTAGAAGGCATTTGTTGCCAGACCTGAGGACCTGAGTTCAGTCCCCAGGACCCACTTGGTGGAATGTGTGAACTGACTTCTACAGGATGTCCTCTGATCTGTATTTTTATGCTATGTCAGGTGTGCATTCCTAATCACCTCCAATAAATGCACAAATATTTACTTTTAAAAGGTGCTTATCACCACATCTGACATTTTTAAAAAAAAGACAAATTATAAACTTTATAATTCTACTAAAATTTGCATGGAAAATGACCCCATAAATTGATTAAGCAAGTATCTGTTGAGCATATACTATATACCAAAAGTTCCCGGCCTCAAAAGTGGTCTCCTGAATATGTGTGTGTTGTTTGTGTATCTAAGGTGTGAGAAGAGAAGGAATGGTGAGCAGCCAGCCAAGAAAACAGTCAGTTTTACATGCTGGCAAGATTAGAGTTCAGGAAATAGTTTCCAAAGCCCAAAAAAGATTTCAAGAGTGCAAGTGTCAACTTGGTGAATGGGCTGACACATGAAGCAAGACAGGCACAGAGGTGGCTTTAGAATTGCTTTGGGTTGGGCACTGGCATTAGGGAGGCAGAGGCAGGCTAATCTCTGGGTTTGAGGTCAGCCTGGTCCAGGATGACTGTGACAACACAGAGACCCCTGTCTTAAAAAACCAAAGAATTGCTTTGGATTAGTTTGATATTCTTGCCCAGAGAAATTCAAGAGGGATGGGAACTAATGATAGATAGTAACAGATTAAAGAATGGAGAGAAGATGTTTGACAAAGACTTGAAATTTCTGTACCAACATTAGTCTTCTAATACTTAGTAATTTTTTAAGTTTAAAGGTAAATAAAAGATGCAAGACTAAACATTCACCCACAGCTTCAAGACCAGGAAATTGGAAGAAACAAAATGCAACTTAACCTCAAAGTTTGTAGTTATGAAATAGTGTTTCTAAGATCAGAAGGAGAGACAAATCCCACCTTGATTCTTTTAGTTCATAAAAATGAGTATCATGAGATTAGATTCTGAGAGACAGACAGAGGTCATTGATCATCTTTTGGTAGGAGGGACAGTTTCTCCATTAAAAAAGAGAAAATAATTTGTAGGTGTTGGCGCTTTTGTTGTCTTGGAAGTAGGAATACAAAGTCATCCCCTTAATGCAATGTGAAGCCTAGCTGAGAAAGACTGGATGGAGTGTGGGAGGCTTGAGGAGAAAGGAAGGAATGAAATGACCGTGTTAGGGTGTTGAGAAGTCAGGCTCTGTTTAATCTGAAATTGAAATTGAATCTGAAATTGGTGTTCATCTACTTTTGACAAAAATGGCAGTTTCTGAGCAAGCCTCTGACTTGAGTCCCATACTGAAACCCACAAAAAGATAGAAGGGATCCAGCTCCACAAAGCTGCCCTGTGACTTCTTTGTACACACTCTGACTTCCTCTGTGTGTGTGTCACACAAGTAATAATTATAATAAAGATCCCTTCCAATTACTACTACTCTCTGACCTCTTAGTATAGGTTGAATTCGTATCCAAGGTGATCATACTTTTCCCAGACCCCACGGCATATACTTTTCAAAGCAGGCTCATGTTGCACTGTTCTTAAACTTCTTTCACTGTCACTCTGGGAAGCACAACTTGTTTTCCAGGTAGAGAATATAACGACAAATTACCTATTACATTATTATATTATTGACAGAAGAGGTGGAAAGACTGGAAAAAGACCTGGAAAAGAAGATGGTGGAAACAGAAGAACTTAAGAACAAACAAGCAAAGTTTCTTCAAGAAATAAAAAATCAAGATAAACTAAACAAGTCGTTAAAAGAAGAGGCCATGTTACAGAAACAGAGCTGTGAGGAGCTAGAGAGCGACCTTAACACAAAGAATGAGTTGGTGAGTCTGTTATATGTCGCTTTGGCTGTATTCTATTAAGGTAGAAGAATTTTGTTCTTAAATTTGAAGACACAGCCGGGCAGTGGTGGTGCACACCTTTAATTCTAGCACTCTAGCATTCTAGCAGAGGCACGAGGATCTCTGTGAGTTCAAGGTCAGCCTGGTCTATGAAGGGAGTTCCAAGACAGCCAGGACTGTTACACACAGAGAAACCCTGCCTCGAAAACAAACAAACAACAAACAAACAAGTAAAACGCAATCCTGACTGTAGCATTGGGAAGATGACCAAAGCTTTGCGAAGTGTAGTTGACTGCAGTATGGTACCCAAAGGCTGATGTGTGAGGTAAGGTGTCCGGCAAGGGGAAACATGATGTGTCACACTAGGAGTTGGCCACACTGCTTAGGAGTATGTTTAAAGTAGCTTCACAGATAAGACTAGAGATTGTCAGAAGTTTAAAAACAGCAGAGTTATCGAAAGGTTAAACATAGGCACCCTATGTCATGGAGACTCCTTTTCTGTAGAAATGGTAGCAGTAACGTGTAAAAGGAAGCCCATGTACATGCACAAAGACCCACACACACGGATATATGACATGCTTCTTATTAGCAAAATTTCCAGTAACTAAAGTGTCCGTCATTGGATATCCATGTAGCTGAATAGCTGTCATAAGCTGCTAAGATGAAGCCAGACTGTCTGTACATAGAAGGTCCTGGGCGTATTTTCCTGTGTGAACAATGCCCAGTGGTGAAAACAGTGACTCCAGTGTGAGCCTGCCCAGAGACATGCAAGATGGTCTATTTGGGGAAAACAGCAGACCTAGGAAATTTCCAAGCTGACCTTTATGTATCTCTGTAAAGTCTAACTTTTTATAATTTGACTTTATAATTGAAATGTGGAGAAGAACATTAAAATGTAGAACACTTTTGGCCAGAAGGCAGCATATTTTGAGAAACTTGAGAGCTCTGGAGAGGGTAAAGGAGACAGTGGTCCAGGCTGGAAGCAGCTCACACAGAAGAGTTAGAGCCCTAATTCTATAAACCAGGCCTCAGGAGGCAAATGTAAGATCTAGCAGGTGCAAATTCAGGAGACATGTTTTCATTTAGTGTTGAATCTGATAGCTGTCTTGAACAATAATTCGAATACGTCTGCTGTCCTGAAACAAGCAGACATTAGCTGTGTGCTTGTGCTTCAAGAAAGATCTTTTTTGTTTGTTTGTTTTGCTTTGCTTTGCTTTTGCTGAGACAGGGTTTCTCTATGTAGCCCTCACTGTGCTGGAACTCACTATATAGTCCAGGCTGGCCTCAAACTCAGAGATCCACCTGCCTCTGCCTCTTGAGTTCTGGGATTAAAGGTGTGTGTCACCACCACCTGACCAAGAAAGGCCTTTCCAACACAGACAATATCATTTTGTAAATTTATACACATATATATTTGTGTTCAACAGCTTCTTTTCACTTCTCCTTGCACCGTGTGGACCCCAGGTATCGAACTCAAATCGTAAGGTTTGAGGGCAAGTGCCTTTACTCACTGGGCCACCTTGCCCTCCCATTTTGTTCCTTTTTCTGTATTTTTTGTTATAAGTCATATTATGCTCTTCTGCAAGTTACACTGTTTTTATTGTTACCATTTATAAAGCATTTTTATACATTTTTAACATTTATTTTAACAAATTCAGATCACAGAAATAAATGCAGTGAAAATGAAGGCTCTTTCTTCTACCTCACTCCCCAGGTGTTTTGTTTTCTATGCTTCTGTACTATATATGTAATAAGTACACTATACAATGTAATAATTTTGCAAATATTTTTTTTTTTTTTTTTTTTTTTTTGGTTTTTCGAGACAGGGTTTCTCTGTGGCTTTGGAGCCTGTCCTGGAACTAGCTCCGTAGACCAGGCTGGTCTCGAACTCGTAGAGATCCGCCTGCCTCTGCCTCCCGAGTGCTGGGATTAAAGGCGTGCGCCACCATCGCCCGGCTGCAAATATTTTTAAAAGGACTTTTTAATACATATATGTATCTATAGACAATATAGATACTTCATTTTATTTTTAAGAACACAGTTAAAGCTCTCCAAGTTAAAACATAATATATATACACACATATATATATATATATATCAATCTTCCTCAATATTTTAAAAGTCTATTTTGTTTATTTTGTTCCATTTATGGCTCTTCCGTATTTTAGACAATTATGCAGACAGATATTTAGATAGCTGTTTTTGCTTTTAAAAATAATACTGCAGAGAATGTGTGTGTGTGTGTGTGTGTGTCTTACACGCTCACACTAGTATTTCTTTAGCATAGATCACATCAAGTGGGACTGCTGTGCAAAATTCTTTTGAAATTTTGATAAATGGGACCAGCAGGATAGCTGGAACCTACATGGTAAAAGAAAACAGCTAGCTAGCCCCTGCAAGTTGTCACCATAACACACAACATACACACTCACCACGCACCACAGACTCACTCACGTACACATACATAGACACATACACACACACACACACACACACACACACACACACACTACAAACACACAGCACAAACACTACAAACATACAATTAAATATTTTTGATAAATGTCGGTGTCCACTTAAAAAAAAGCTTATTACTAATTTGTGTTTTTCACAGCAGTAAGTAAAAGGGTCCAGCTTGGTTTATTATTGTGAACTTACAGGAGAGAAAAAAAATGGAATCTTGTTAGTTTTATTTTTATATTTTTCTAACTGCTGGAGGAGTGACTATTATATGTGCATTTATTGATCATTTGTCTTTCCTTTTTAAATTACCCATTTCATTATTTTGCCTCTTTTTGTTCTCCGAAAGTACTACTATATATTTAAAAGGAGAATTCTAGGTCTTATTTGGAGAGCTTATATTTCCCTTTGTCTCTTGCAGGATATGTGATGATAATATCGCTCCAATTGTATAATGATTTGCAATTTTATTAAGCCGTTGTTCATGCACTAAACTAGTTCCTTTATAAAAGAAAAACTGTGTTGGATTAAGTCTTTGGGCATCCATTTAAATTGTAGCGGACCCTATCCCCACCATCTGGAAATACTAACCCGACTTCCTCTTTGTTGTTTTGCAAGTTACTTAACTCTTACCTTTCACTGTTCTTATTGTTTAAATGGAACGTTTTCTTGTCCTGCCACCATTATGGCCTTGTGAGAATTTAGTAAGGTTCTAAATGGGAAAATAACTTCAAGTACCAAGTAATACAGGGTGGTAAATTTATACTCAGTGATGCCATGTGTCATCACCAGTCCTGATAGCTGTATCCTTCGGTGGTGAATCATCAATGTAGAAATACTAGTGGCATCAGAGCCTAGCTCGCTCCAGTGTTCTCTAGGTAATGTGCTTCTGTTTGCTTCTTCTCTTAGCCCTTATCTTGGTTTCTTGCAGGCCTTTTTCTGCTGAGTCTTTATTCTTCTTTAAGGTAGTTCCTTCAAGACTGAACTGCACACTGTTTTCTGTGGTCTTGCATGATAACTTGTATTAATATGCTTGTTTCCATTTTAAGTCTTGAAACTGGTTTGTCTCTTTGGGAATGTGTTTGTGTAATATGTTGTAAATGACTGTATATAGGAGAGGAGATTTGAATGTGAGAGATTTGTGTTATTGTTCCTGCAGTCATCTCTTGATTACCCATAGCCAATATGCTACTCGCATACTTCCCTTGGCTCCGCTGTTGCTCTCATTTATGCACTTCTTCCAAAAGATGTTTGCTGAGGACTTATCATCATCTAAGTCCAGAGCTATGAAAAGCACAAAAATACTTTGAAAACAAAGGTTATTTTGGAAAGTAGTCCAAACATGTTCTTTGCTTCCAGTAGTGTTTGCCCTTGTTTTGGCTTTGCTTTGGGGAGAGAAACCTAAACATAAGTTGAGGCTGTTGATTGTAAATTGTATCTTTGAGACTCCATCTTTTGAGCGTTCAGTAGAAACCTAAATAAGGGCAATGTGTTCGACAGCCTGCAAGAGGACACTGAAGGCAGCATGGGACAAAGTGTTAGACTTAAAACCAGGTTACGCAGATGTGCACACCGCCTTTCAACCAGTTGCTCAGTTAGGCAGGTTGACTAGCCTCTCTGAGCAGCTTTATCACCTTGGAATGGAGTTGTGGAGCCTGGGTGGGGTTGCAGATGTAGGTCACCCCCTCTGAGAGCTCAGGTCAGTGCTGCTCCTTTTGATGGGTATTCAGGAGGTGACTGCATGCTCACTCATGCACGGTTTTCATTTCCTGCCCTTGTAAAATGTTTGTGCGTATGCTATCTTCTTTTGAACTTGCATTTTGATACTTGTGAAGTACTTTCTGCATGCTTTTCTGTTTGAAATCAACTCTCAGACCTCCCCCATCCCCCCAAAAAAAAGAAATGAAAAAGAAAAAAATTACTTAGTTGACCTTTAAAATGAACTCAAAGGATTAGTTTGATAGTCAGGTAACCTGTGACAAGGCAGTTCAGCAATCTGGAACTCAACTTCTGCATCTGTATTCAGAGAATTAGATTATCTTTACATTTTCCTCCCAGCTCCAGAATATCCAAGTGTAACCAAAAAGTTGTAATTAGAGTAAAGTTACTATATTAAAAATTACTAATACCACATATTTGCATCTGATTGAACTTATTTACATTCCTTACCTCTCTGCTACAAAGAGTAATGTTCTGGCCTGGCATGGAGGCACATGTCTATAACCCTCATGCTCAAGAGGCTGGCAGACATAGTGAGACCCCCAACACACACGCTCACAGCTAGGATTTATTGATTAGAGCCAATCTTTCTCCTCCTCTGTAAAATGTCTCTCAGTGAATTGAAGCAATCATTAAAATCAAAGAGTAAGGAAAGAGTTACGTTCAATAAATTAGTACTAATAATTGGGAAACCAGGAAGCATGTACTACAAAATGACTGATATTTATTTTCCTGTTTAGATGAACAGCCTAAATTGCTTTTTAAATCTTGACTCACTATATCCTGAAATAGCATACAAACTTCAAAGGTCTTCTGAAACTCACTGATCTGATTCATCTCATGTTGACCAATAGCTAAAACAGAAAACAGTGGAACTAACTCGAGCATGTCAAAAGCAGTATGCGCTGGAGCAGGAACTGGCCTTTTATAAAATTGATGCTAAGTTTGAGCCGCTAAATTATTATCCATCAGAGGTAAGTTTATATTTTTAGCAATCTAAAATTAAAGCCAGGATTGGGGGATGTAGGAGGAAGACATGTGATACGAACATTAAAGGGATTTTACCATTAATTGCTCCATTTTTTTTAAAAAAAAAATATTTGTATTTGTGTTTGTATGTATAGGAGAGGGCATATATTTCAAGGTTAGACAATTTTTGGGAGTCATTTCTTTGCTTCCACTGTGTGGGTCCCAGAGATTAAACTCAAGTGGTCAGGCTTGGCAGCAGGTGCCTTTGCTACAAGTACCTTTACCTGCTGAGCCAGCTCTCCAGTCTCACTCCGTTCTCTTGCTAGAAGGGTATCACCAAAGTAAACTGTATTTTGGTTGAGTGTGTGAGCTTGGCTCAGGGAGTTAAATAAAGTAATGTTCTAAAAAGATAAAAGTTCCCAGGAGATCCTTGCCGAGAGCCACGTCTATAATTGAAAACAGCTGTCTTAACCATCTGTTATCTGAGGCAGATCAACTAAATCCAAACTTTCAACAGAAGTGCTTCAGCACCTGAGTGGCAGCCTCCTAGCTGGCTTGTTCACTGCTCTCTAGAGTCAGTATTCGGCAGCCGTTATTAGTAAAAACGCCATAGAATCAAGGGACCACCAAATGACTAGTAATTCCAACAGTATCATGTGTTGTTTAGGTTTTAAAATTTAAAATTAATATGTATTAGATTGAACTCATACTTATATTGGTCAGGAAACAACATAATACGCATGGGCTTTTGACTGGAAGATTAAACAATATTAAGCAGTCATATAGCTGTGAGTAGTCTTTAGTCAGCTAATCTAAGCTTCTGTGCTAGTAGAAGCAAGAGTCCTTTTGAGACCATTTTTAGTTCTAGTTCCTTTTTGCTATATGAAAAGAAGGTAAAGAATAGCATTAAATCTTTTAGATTCTAGACTATAATATTAATATGACTAATTGTATGATGTGTTTACCACTAATAAGATGAACAATGTCATTTGACTGGAAGTCGCTTCTTAATCCATAGATCTATTGCTATGCTTGCTTTTAGGGTGCTGAAATTGACAAATCCCCAGATGAAAGCCCTTACATTGGCAAATCCAGATACAAGAGAAACATGTTTGCCACCGAGACTTTCATTGTCAGCGATGCCCAGGCTGTTCAGATCCAGAAGCTGGTGCCTGAAGGGCAGCTTAGACACAAGCACACGCCCCTGAGAGTTCATGCCTCGCCGGATGTGCAATTGGAGGACACAGGAAAAAAAATAAGTGCAGGTTAAACAAAGTTATTCTTAAATTCTTGAAAAGTATGAGACTGGGGATGTGGCCCCATGTGGAACATTTTCCGGGCATGCGCAAGTCTTTTGGTTCAGTGTCCATCACTGCAAAAAGTAATGTATACAGGCTTAATACAGGCAGACAGCCAAAATAACTGGATATACAAATTGATTTTATCTTATAATTTTTTTGTTTTGGTTTTGTTTTGAGGCAGGGTTTCTCTGTGTAGTCCTAGCTATCCTGGAACTCACTCTGTAGACCAGGCTGACCTCAAACTCACAGAGATCTGCCTCCCTCTTTCTCCCAAGTGCTGGGGTTAAAGGAGTGTGCCGTCATCACCCGGCTTATCTTATCATTTTTTTTTCTGTTCTAACTAGGTGGACTTCTTTCTTTTCTTTTTTTTTTTTTTATATTAATACCATTCAAAATTTCCACTTCCTCCCCTCCTCATTGATACTACTTATGGTTTAAATGATACGTATAAAACCTAAGTACTGATTAATGAGCCTGCTTTTTAAATGATTCCTGTTCTGGTGGAGAATCAGGTTTCTGACAGTAACTGGTGGCAACATGTTCAAGGAATCAATCTTACAACAATAACAGGCGGTGGTGGTGCACCTCTTTAATCACGGCACTTGGGAGGCAGAGACAGACGAATCTCTATTTCAACCAAAGATACTGCACAGTGAAACCCTGTCTGGCAGGGGTGGAGGGGTGGGGAAGGGTATAAATCACATCCTGCCAACAGGCACTCATTTAGAGGTGTAGTTAATAGTCACTGAAGCAAGTGAAGAAGCATGGAGACAAAACCCTTCCAATAAGTTGAAGCAGAGCACTCTCAGGCTTCGCCCTCAGGCTGGCCTCTGACTCTTCCAATAGTAGTATGCATTCCCCAGTCTAATTCAAGGGTTCTTGCCACGCCTGGCAAACCAGTACAGGAAGAAGTTAAGCCAAGAGGTACTGAAGGTACTCTGCCAGTGTTAGCTCACTGGCTGTGTGGATGTGGGAGATGTGGGTGTCACTGGAGTCTGTGCACCTTGCCCCACAGTGGAGTCGCACAATGGACTTGTGATCCACTGTGGGGCCCCTATCAATCCTATGGTTAGCACGTCCTTACATAGCTGATAGTTACATAGGCGGCAAGGTGGACACTGGTTTCTTTTTATGTGTATTTTATGGAAAGCTGTGGCAGGAGAAAGCAGAAGTAAATGAGACATGGGGGGGGGGGTGAGAAGATGAAGTGTGAGAAAAGGAAAAAGGCAAAATGAAGTCTGTGGTAGAAAGTAGTAACTGATTTGAGGCCCCTCCAGAGGGAAGTTTCTGTTTGTCTTAATTTCTTTGTGTTACTTCCCTTTTCTTCCATCGTATTCATCGGTGCTGGGAAACAAGCGTAGGGCCTTGTGCACACTGTGCAAGTGCTCTTCCTCAAGTCCAGCTCCAGCCCTCCCAGAGCAAACTGCTTTTGTTTCAGTTTTTGGTTTTTTCTGAGACAGGATCTCTCTATTGTTCTGGCTGTCCTGGAACTCACTCTGTAGATCAGGCTGGCCTCAGACTCACAGAGATCACCTTCTCTGCCTAAATGCTGGGATTAAATACATGTGCCACCATGCCCAGCTCCAAATGGTGAACTTCTTGAAACTGAGTTCCATCTATAACAAAGGGGATGGTGGTGGTGTTATAGTTAGTATCCTGGTGACATGTAAAGTACCTACTTTGCAGTGAAGTTCTCTTAAAGCAGTTCACAGTGGTAAGAGAAGTCAAGTCCTTTCATGTTAAGAATTATACAAATAAAAGGATCAATTATAGTTTTGTAGAACGGAGCTGAATAGAGATGGAAGCTATTGTAATACATTTCTTCTTCAGTGGAACAACTTAACTAGGGTGGCGTTCATTTCAAAGTAAATGTAGTAAAAAAATCTTAGAAGTCAGCATTTTTCTCATGTGTGTATATTAGAATTGTTTTAAATTTCAGCACAAATTCGACTGTCAGAACTACACCATGATATAGAAACAGCAGAACAGAAAATATTACGGGCTACTCAAGAATTTCAGCAGCTGGAAGAAGCTATACAGCAAAAAAAGGTATGTGGAAGCTTAACTAAAAATAATTTTTAATGCGATTTTGCTTCCTTTCTGTAGAATTGCAATAGTGGTGCATGCCATTAATCCCAGCACTCAGGGCGCAGAGGCAGGAAGATCTCTGTTAGTCAAGGCAAGCCTGGTCTACAGAGTGACTTCCAGACCAGCCAGGGATATATAGTCATATTAAATCACTTTAAAATGAATTGTTGGATACTTTTAGAGTCAAATATAATGAAAGTATTTCATTCATGATGACATCCTATTAACATTTCACAAAATGTGTAGAAATAAATTACTTAAATTTGACACCAGATGGGGCTGAGAGATGGGTCAGCAGTTAAGATCTACTCTTCCAGAGGACCAGAGTTTGGTTCCCAGTACCCATGTTAGGCAGCTCACAACTGCTATAACTCCAGCTCCAGAGGGATCCAACTTTTCTGGCCTCCACAGGCATCTGCACAAACCCACATGCAGATACACACATAATAAAAATAGTAAAAACAGATATTAAAAAATTCACACAAGGCCGGGCGGTGGTGGCGCACGCCTTTAATCCCAGCACTCGGGAGGCAGAGGCAGGCGGATCTCTGTGAGTTCGAGACCAGCCTGGTCTACAAGAGCTAGTTCCAGGACAGGCTCCAAAACCATAGAGAAACCCTGTCTCGAAAAACCAAAAAAAAAAAAAAAAAAAAATTCACACAAGAAGATCTATCTGGTCTCCTATACGTGTTACTTCTTGACTCATCTCTTCTAACTAAGCCTCTTCACCTGGGACTTAGTTTAAGAACCAAAGAACATGTCTGCTATGGCATGAAGATTGTCAGACACAAGGTATGTGTTGCGGGGAAGGGGGCGAGGGGGTGACAACCGAAAACTACTTTCAGCAGTTGCCAAAGTATTTCATGCAGTTCAAATCCATGTTGTAATTGCATAGGTTAAATTTTTTTTTTAAATGTATTTTGGATTTTTTTTTTTTGATACAAGGTCTCACGTAGCCCAGGATGGCCTGGAAATTGCTATATAGCTGAGGATAACCTTGAACTGCTTATTCCTGCATCCTCTTTCCAAGTGCTGGGACTAAATGTGTAGACCATCATCCTCAGTCAGTACTACACATCTGAAAAGCATTGCTACAGTTGTTTAAATCACTACCTTAAAGATTGGTGGTGGTGGTGCACACCTTCAGTACTTGGTGGAGAGGCAGGCAGGTCCCTGTGTGTCTGAGGGCAGCCTGGTCTACAGAGTGAGTTTCAGGACATCCAGAACTGTTACACAGAGAAGCCCTCTTTTGAAAAACCAAAATTGATTGATTAATTGTTTAATTTAGGGGCCCACAGTTCCAGAGGGCTAGAGAGTCCATGACCTTTGTGACAGTAGGCAGTCAGGTATGGTACTGGAGCAGTAGCTGGGAGATGAGATGGTATCTTGAGATACAACACAAGGCAGAGTGATCTAACCTAGGACTGGCTTGTTCTTTTGAAACCTCAGAGCCTGCCCCCAGTAGTACACATCCTCCAGCAATGCCAAACATTTATTCTTCCCAAACAGCTGGAAATCAAGTATTCAAATAGATGAGTCTGTAGGAACTGTTTTCATTCAGCCCACCACACCTACATCTCTTATTTTGCATGTTTCTATAACATAGAGTATTTTTTAAGATTATAGGCATTAGCTTATAAATTGTTGTTGCTCTCCTTTGTTAATTACATGCTGGGGTTTGGGGAGGATTAGATTTCAGAAGCAGAGAAGGACCTTCTTCTCAAACAGTTGAGTGGTAGAATACAACTGCTAAACAAATTACGCCAGGAGGCTCTGGATCTAGAAATGCAAATGGAAAAGCAAAGGAAAGAAACTGCTGAAAAGCAGGAGGACATCAACAACCTGCAAGTAGCCATAGAGAGCCTGGACTCCAAAGACCCAAAGCACGTGAGTAAATACGAAATCTTGACTTGTTCTATGGAGACTGAAGATTCTGTCTGTCGGTAGTACGTGTCTTATCATTTTTAATGGCAGAACCCGTTCTAGTCTCTTAGTTTGATAAACTAAGAGTTAAGTGATGTGTGTGTATAATTTATATATTTATATGTAATTAGATACAAATATAGGCTATGTATTCATATGAAACATTTACATCCAAGACAAAACAACCTAAAAGTCTTGAAAGAGTGGTTTTCAATAAATGAAAGCACTTTTTGGGGGGGCAGTGGTTGAATTTCATTGTATTTTAGAGCAAGAGAGACTTGATTCAAAGTGCACTGTAAATTTTTTTTCTCCTTAAAGGCAGGAAGTGCTGAAGCAGGGACAGGGGCAGAGGTCTTTTGAACCTTTTTAATTCTTGATGCAAATATTTTACAAAAACTGATGTTTCTGTTCATTTTATCCTTAAAAATAAAACATCTCTCTGGACTTTGTCATTCTAAGTTGTGAAGTCAGATGTCTGAATGATAGAGTCAGACTCTTGGTTTTTGTCAGTCAGTACCCTATAAATCTTACTAATGGCTTCTATTTTAGCCACTATTCTGAAATAGGTAAAACTGTTTCCTTCATGTTTTCTTGTTGCAGTTTAAATTATAAATTAGGAAACATGTAAGATGTCTGGACTAGCGGGAATAAACTTGAGTGTGGCAGAGCAGTGCCCTAGAGCTGCTTTAAGTACTTGACAGACGGGTCACTCTTTAAACACGCCAGTTTCCTGCCTGTGTGCCAGGGCGCAGACATCTAGGACTAGAGGCCAGGTAGTTTTGACAAAGGATTACCTTATAGGCTTAAAATACTTCAAAAAAAAAAAAAGGCTAAGACTTAGTATTCTCACTGAAAGTATTATTTTTAATTGTGTGTGTGCATGCATATGTAGTAAGCATGCACATTTGTGTGCGTGCATGTTGTATATATGTGGAGGCCAGAAGTCATTCTCAGTTTTCAGCCTCATTTGTTTTCTTCTTATTCAAGTATTAATTTATTTGTTCATCCTTTCATTTTTAAGACAGGATCTCTTACTGAATCTGGAGCTAAGTAATTCAGCTAGGCTGGCCAGTGAGCTTCAGAGATTGTCCTGCCCCGGAGGGTGGGAGTGGGGTATGGCCTTGTGCTGTGCCCGCCTTACTCGAGTGCTGGGTGTTCGAGTTCAGCTTCGCATGCTCATAGGCCAATCTCCCAAGCCCTAAAAGTCTTGGTTATTTTCGAAAAATTTTGTTAGAAGAAAACTCAGAGGTTTTTAAGTACTATGATGTATATTGTAAGTACCATGATGTGTAACAGTCAGTAGTATTTTGCTTTTTTACATTATGTATTAAGAGTCGTGCATCTGTGTAAGGGTTGTCCTAACAATAGAAAACTCTATCCCCTGGGAAGCAGAAGGAAGCAGCCTGATGGTCCCGAGTCCGATTGCTTCAGCAAATGATGTGACTTCCTGAGCTGAAGGGGAATTTACTTTCACTGTGTTTCTGTGGAGTATCACAGAGGAGAGGCTAGACACTCAGGAATGGTGGCTTAAGTCTTGAGGGCAGCTAGAACCCATCTGCTCAGGTAGGAGTAAGGCGCACAAGCCCTGTCCCCACACCAGAGCATGGCATTCTCAGTTCACCTCATCTCAAGTTCTCACTTTGCAGAGGGTAGAAATGTGACCTGGAAAACTAAATGATCTGCCTCTGATCACTAAACTACTACAACAACCCTTTCCTCACAAAAGGATTAAAATCCAAAATTAAAGATAAAAAATGAAAAATAAAGTCTTAGCTCGGAACCAAGCCAGATGTTTTTTAAAAAGTCATTTTTAAAAAGATGTTTTTTAAAAAGTACATTTCATTAGGTTTCAAAAGAGAAAATGGCATTTAAAAATCGAGTCCTATTTTAGTAACCAGCTAAAGGAACAGTTTTCCCAGCTAGAGGAACAGTTATCACTGGGCAAACAGTAAAAATCTGTGCTGCTTTCCTAGAGGGAATTAGCCTAGTGATCTTTCAGCCTCTGGGCGTGATTGGCCCTCGGGAGCTTCCTGTGTTTTGATTTAAAGTTGGGGGCGGGGCCTGTTCACGGAGCCTGCTGGTGACTGGACTAGCTCCGCTGTCACTCACGCTGGTTTGTGGCGCTGGGAGGGTTACTTAGGCACAGAGGCTCCTGGAAAGATGTGGCTGTCAGAGTGGGAAAGACACATGGATCTGAAGACGAGCTTAGCTTTCCGCCCACTATTTTTGTTCTCCACGGCTCAGCTGTAAACAGAACAGATTCGAAGTTAAGGTATGGTCATTCCTCTGTGTACAGAGAAAGGGCTTGGAAGGAGGAGGGGCCAGGTCTGTAAGTTCCTGTTTTCACAGTAACTCTTTTGTGAGCTCCACTGCAGGAAACCGCAGGGTCTGCTGTCCTCCATGTGTTTACTGCCCTGCATGCACATCTTGAACCACATGTTTGCCCTGCATGTAGAGGTTGCAGTGTACTTTTAACGGGGAATTTTAAAAGTTGTTGGTTAAGATATAAGTATGGTAGGGGTTTTGTTCATCCTTGAGCCACCCAAGTCTAGAGAGTAGTACAGTTAGGATGTAAACTCTTATCTGCAGTAACTGAGTGTCCAGAGATTTAAGGTGAGTATTTGGGGGGTGTAGGGAAAGGTAAGATTTGAATATCCCATTAAATTTATTGCCAGTCATTTGTTCTCCATCTGAAAGAAGACCTCTCCAACAGAGGGCATTTTAGTGTTTGTTGTTCAGGCCCTGGTGTTCTGACGAGTTCTCCCTCAGTTATTGTTCTAGTGTTCTGAACCTGTTGGGAAGGGTGGAATGAGTGGGAAGGCAAAATTTCTCTCGGGAATTACAGTGTATGTGAACTTTTGCCTAAGGAGATCCAGTCACGACGTTTGATTGATCCGAGACTCGGGCTTATATTTGTGAAATGAAAGGTTAGACAAGATAATTGGTTCTCTGTTTTCCCCAGCACACCTGAGGGGGGAGATAATCCGTTACCTTCAGGTAGTAGTGACTGACTAATGCCATATTGTCAGGAACAAGAGGGTTTGGGCCTGTGGGTCCTGCATTGAATACTTGCTGGGATAGTGGTCTCTGACTACCCTCACCACCCCCAGTTTATTGTATCTAAAAACAAATGTCGGATAGGAGATAGAAAGTAAATGGGAATTCTGAGAGTTTGTTTATCACAAGTCTCCATTTCCCCAAAAACCTTCTAAAGTACATATAAATGTATTTTCACATTAAAAAGGCATAGTTATCAGTAATAAAACTCCACACCCCAAAATTTTGTAAATATAGAAACCCTTAAGTAAAATCTCTTAGAGTCCTTGTACACAGATATAACACTTATTTATATTTTGGAATGTACTTTTGGATGCTTCCTCTAAATATACTGTTTTTCAATATAGCTAGGGTTCGGGAATCCTTTTTAAAAGACATTTTAATGCTGTGCATATAACACTGAAGTTTTCTATAAGACCTAGCAGTTGTGACCTTGAACGAATGGCTTACACTCCCTGATCAGCTGTTTTCTCATCTTATTTCAAGCCATTCTGGGGTTTTAACAGGAACTACTTACATGAAAATAGTACAGGGCCTAACTCAGAGCAGATGGAATTGTAACATTTTATTTTCTATTCTTCCTTTTAAACATTGCTAAAGATTGTTATTTTTAAGAGTTTTAAAAACTTGGGTTGTATTCATTTTTTCCCCCTAAATTCAGTCCCATATGAAAGCTCAAAAAAGGGGTAAAGAACAGCAGCTTGACATTATGAACAAGCAATACACACATCTCGAGAGCCGCCTGGATGAGATTCTGTCTAGGATTGCTAAGGAGACTGAAGAGATCAAGGATCTTGAACAACAGCTTACTGACGGTGAGAACTGAAGTGTGATTTAACGGAACAGTCTCAGTGCTGGCCGCAGTTACTAGAGAGACGGTCTAGGACTTGCCTGGATATAGTCCAGGTCTCAGCACTAGTACTTGATGGGGAAGTTTTGCTGAGATTATCCAGAATGTCTAATAAAATTTAAAGTATTTTGTATTATTGTGGTCTGTTACATTGATGACAATGGGCAAGAAGTCAGTATGATCAGGAAGAGCTTGGTCGTTGATTATCTTCTATGGCATAAAATCCTTTCAGAGCCCGTTTATGTAGGAGACTCATCTGGTTACAGAAAGGAGGAAGTCTGGGCCCACATTTGCAAGGTACTTTTAGAAGGAAACATTTTAGAATAGTGGTGTATTAATGAGAGCCTGAGCTCAGTGTAAATCAAGATTCCATTCCCTGATTGCCATCCTGTGTGTCATCTTAAACTGGTTACTGTCTCGATAATTAGTTGTTGAGAGAAGTTTTCCATGCAGTTTTCATAAAGTATCTGCAAATAGCATGTGTCAGCATACACTTAAAATACTTAGTAAAAATGTATGTGCATGGATGTTTTGCCTGCAAATATGTCTGTATACCTTGTGCATGCAGTGCCCATGGAATGTAGAAGACAGTGTCGGTTCCCCTGGAGCTAAAGTTACAGCCATGTGTGAGCTGCCATGACAAGCAGCCAGTTGCTCATAACTGATGGGCCATTTCTCCAATTTCCATAATACCTTTTTTTGAACCCTTCAGGCTGTATATTCTGCTGCCAGTCTGAGAGTGGTGTTAGTGTTATAGATCGTGGTCTTGTTTTGTGTGTCCAGTCTGAGACTGGTGTTAGTCTTATATATTGTGGTCTTGATTTGTGTGTCCAGTAAGAACTCATAGTTTTATTATACCTTTTTATTACTTTAGCCAAGATTAAAATTTTATAGCATTAGGAATTCTGGAAATATCTGTCATAAATAATGCTTGTCTTATTGTATATCTACAAAATATTCCTATATTATAAGAAATAAATTATTCTGTCTTGAAAGATAAAGTAAATAAGAAACTTAGAATTTCACTATGGGCTAATAGCTAACCACTAAGGGGACAAAGTTCTTCTGAAATACATATTGTCTCTTTATTTCCATCTTGCATAGGCCAGATAGCTGCAAATGACGCTCTGAAGAAGGATTTAGAAGGTGTCATCAGTGGGTTGCAAGAGTACCTGGGGACCATCAAAGACCAGGCAGCTCAGGCCCAGAAGGAGTGTAGGAAACTCCGAGATGAGAAGGAGACATTGCTGCAGAGACTGACAGACGTCAGGCAGGAGAGGGATGAACTGGAAATAGTTGCCATGGATGCAGAAAATATGAGAAAGGTATGATTTCTTTCTGTCTGTCTGTTTGAACCAAGAAATAAATGCTGTCAAAATTTAGTTTGGAACAATGCCACTCTAAGTCACAAAAGCGTTAGTGGCTATTTGGTTTGTGTCCTTTAAAGGTGAGGACGATGACAACTACTGCTTCATATTCTGCATACTTGGAAGCATTATTTTTCCTTTATTCAGACAGTTTATTTTAGCTTTGTTCCTTTTCCCTAAAGATTGCCAAATAACTAAAGATCAGTAAATTGTATCTACTAAAAGTATTGTATGAAATGTTTATGTTAGTAATAAAATTACAGGAAGAACATGGTTCATCTTACTGTTGTTACTTGGTAACTGACATCATTTTACAGCTAATAGACATAAGGTTGTAAGTTCTCACTTTCATTTGTTGCCGGTCCTCATCACTTTGAGGATTTCCCTTTGCTGTTTTAGTAACCCTTTTTCAGATAAAATCTTACTATAGTCAGATGGGGGTGGGGCACACCCTTAATCCTAGCACTTGTGAGGCAGAGGCAGATGGATCTCTGAAGCTGAACGTGTCCAATGAGGGAAATTGTGAGTCAGATAATCCCAGGCTAACTCCAAAAGTGTATTCTAAGATTATTCTTTATTGTAAGGGAAAAACTCATGGAACAGGAACAAGGGCCCAACCTCAAGGTGTGGAGCGTGGGAACAAGAGAGAGAGCTGGGCGGGCCAGCAGCTTTCTCTGGGTATCCAAAAGTCATGCCCCAACCTGGTTCAGCCTCTTAAAGGTCATTGGCTGAAGGAGGTTTCCCATTACCTCCTGCTTTTGTCTAAATGAGAGAGTTCCAAACCCAAAATACAAAACTATATACACTATTTTACCATACAAAATTAGAATTACAAACAGCATGAACAATATTAAGCAAGAAATATATGCTAAATGTTTTAATAAACATTCTATCCTAAGGAGTCTTGTATTCGAAATGGCTTAGCTAGATCATAAGAGAAAAGTAACTACTACTATCTAATCTTCAACCCCATCGAAGGCCTGAGAAGGAAGATAATATTACTTGAGTAGGCAGGAAGTGCAATCAAGCAGCTCCCAAAATGTGCAGTAGATGACAGAGACAACTGGCTGCCTGAGCAATCACCCAAACTTTCATTTGCAATGTTGAAGCAACCAACTTTGGCTAAGGCCTAGAGTAACTGACAGACCATTTTCAGAGGGAGGAAATTTTCAGAACCATCATCGTACCTTGTCTTGGCAAGGTTTGGCAGTCTTTTTTTCCTGTATCCTATCCTGCTTGTTCAGTCCGGATGCCATGCACTTTGCCAGTTGTCAAGGCATGGACAGTTCCTTGCCTAAAGGCCACTTGTGCCAAGAGGAAAACAAGATCTGAGTGGAGTGTCTTTGGTGCTCAACATTGTCTCAGAAATAGATTGGTGCTACCAGGAGCAATCGTGTCTCACATAAACAGAACCCTAAGTTATTTAAATGCCATGCTCTACAGATTTTTGAAGTGGTTGAAGATTGCCTATCTATGTAGAATACAATCTCTATGTATCTAAAGAACCTAATTAGTATGACAAACATGAATGACTATTGACCAATAATACTTAATAGTATGCCTATTATATATATATATGCCTATATAACATAAAGACTAAGACTTCATACAGAATATTAAACAATCTTTAAACAACTGTGCAGTGAATGAGGACAATGATCTTAAAATATAAACAATGTATAAATGTCTTGATCAGAGGTAAAAATATATAATGCAATATGATAAATTTATCCTAAAAATATCAATATACAAAATGTCTTAAACAGATATAGAAACATGCATGCATATACTGTGATAAAATAACTGCATAGGTATATAAATATTGTAAACAGAATTAGGAGCATATTCAGTATAACAAATATAATATGAACTTATATAAAATACAAGAATCTGTACCAATGTAAATTGTTCATAAATAATAGCTCACAAGTATTCACTCTATTACTCACTATTATTAGTGTGAGTAACTTCACACTAATTTACCTATTATCCCATTCAACATCCCCCTTATTTTTCAAGGAGATCTCTAGGTCTACTTAATTTCCATCCCAACCCCCAACTAATAATCAACCCCTAAATGGTGTGCCTAACCTTGAGGACAAACTTTGTTGGGAGAGGGGATGTTGTCTTCTAGAATTGCTTCCAGCTGTCATGGGAGCAATGTTCTTTCTATGGGATCCTGTAAAAGTAAACTGATGGTTAAGTTTCAAGATTACTGTCTTGTGTAATTGCAAATGGTCTCTGAGTAATCGATAGGTTTTTCTAAAGTTCTTATTTGGAGTTCTGGCCAGAACATTGTAAGAAAGTGAACCATTTCAGCAGTTGGTACCCAAAAACCGGTCTTAGAGTAGCACTATCAGCATTGTGATGTCATATCAACTAGGTGTAGGCATTGTTATGGGACCCCATCTTCTTCCTGGAACATCAAATATTACTGCAGGAAAATCTACTGTTCATTGTGGAAAGCTGAAACATTATTCATATGGACATATATTCAACGAAATATACAATATAGGCAAAATGGGCATGGAGATGAGTAAAATTTTTTTCCTAAATTCTGTCTTCTTTCTGTCCCATACCAGATGGCTCCTGACATGAGACAGAAACTCTGAATTTTTTTTTTAACAACTTGCTTGGATTTAGAGAAGGATAGCCATTCCATCTCCAAAGCCAGCTATATATATATATATATATAAATTCAATATATATATATATATATAGAATTTTTTTTTTCATATAACCTGTCCTCATAGGTCATATTCCTTTTTGCTTGGTGATCCTTTCTGGATAGTTATTTTTTTTTCCCCTTTAGGCATCCAAATGTCCAAGGTCCCTTGACTTTTCGAGGATGTGTAGTTTCCTATATAGACAAGAACATAACCCTGCCCCAACCCTTATGGGTTTCCTTACCACCTGTATGGTTATCACCTCTGTGGATGAGCTGTCATTTCTCTTTCTCAAGAGTTTATCTTTTTCAAACCAAATCTTTATTAATTTTGATAGTATCCCTAGTTTTTCTTCTCCTGTGGAAACAAGAGCGAAACCCCTTTCCCAACATAGCACATCTCCTGATTTCCATTGTGAGGTCAACACATCCTTGAAATACACTAGCTGATTTAATTCAGAAGACTTTCCTATTATCTAATTTCTGCCTGCTGCCATTGTTCCTTTCTCATTAGCATTAAGAAAATTCAAGGTTACTAAAATACTATGCAATCTATTTCTGGGTGTATTTTCCATCCCTTTCTGTTTGTTTAGCATACCATTTATAGTTTAGTTTGATCTTCCTCATCTGACCTGTAAGATTATTTGGTATACCTGTAATATATAAGCAAAACTGTTTGAATTTCTTAAGATAAATATACTGGACCATTGTCTGTCTTTATTTGTGCAGGAATACCCATGATGGCCATAACTTCTAGTAAATGTGTGATTACTGAATCAGCTTTTTCTGAGCTCAAAGCAGTTGCCCATTGAAAACCTGAATAAGTGTCAATGGTGTGGTGTACATATTTTAATTTTCCAAATTCTGTAAAGTGGAATACATCCATCTGCCAGATTTCATTCCTTTGAGTACCCTTTGGGTTACTCCCAGCAGGTAACGGTATTTGGTTATAGAAAGCAATTAGGACATCTCTTTATAATCTCCTTAGCTTGTTGCCATGTAATAGAAAACTCTTTCTTTAAACCTTTGCTATTTGATTTTTTGTGAAATTATGAGGCCTTTAGCACACTTCCAATCAATAATTGATCAATTTCTGCATTACCTTGTGCTAGAGGTCCTGGCAGACCTGTATGGGGATCGGTTGTGTGTTATGTATATGGGACAAAGCCTATTCCTGATTATGTCTTGAACCTGAATGAATAATGAAGTCAATTCTGTATCATCTGGTATAAATTAAGTGGTTTCAATATGCAAGACAACTCTTTCTGCATATTGTGAATCAGTAACTATATTGAAAGGTCCTTTAAAATCCCTTAGTACCATGAGAATAGCATATAATTCTGCCTTTTATACAGAATTATAAGGGCTTTGTTCCACCTTACTTAATTCTTCTGATTTGTAACCTGCCTTTTCTGATTTATTTGCATCAGTATAGAATGTATGGGCTCCAGTTATTGGTGCATCATGTACAATTCGGGGAAGAATCCAAGTAGTTCTCTTTATAAAGTTAATTCTATTGCTTTTGAGATAATTGCTATTAATTTCTTCCCAAAATTAGCATAAGCTCATTGCCATGGTTCATTGTCTTCCCGTAACTTTTTAATTTCATCAGTAGCAAAAGGCACTATCATCTCTGCTGGGTTTATTCCTGCTAGTTGACAAAGTCTCAATTTTCCTTTTATAACTAATTCAGAGACTTTTTCCACATAAGTTTTTAATTTTTTTACTTGGTTTATGTGTTAAAAAGATCCATTCTAATATAATATGTTCCCTCTGTATTAAAATTCCTGTAGGGGAAATTCTGGAAGGCAATATGACTAGAATACAATTAAGATTTGGATTCACCTTATCCGCATATGCCTCCTGTAATTTCTCTTCAGTGACCATCAATTCTTTTTCTGCATCAGCTGTTAATTTCCTGGTACTATTTAAGTCTTTGTCACCATCTAAGGTTTTGTTTAAATGAATTATTAGATCAGGTGTTATCCCAACAGCTGGACATAGACTGGAAATGTCTCCTAACAATCTTTGAAAATTATTAAGAGACCACAATCGGTGTCTTTTAATTTGTGCCTTTTGTATTCTAATTTTCTGTAAAACTATTTTATAACCTAGGTAATTGGCAGAATTTCCTCTTTGTATTTTTTCAGGAGAGTTTGTAATCCCCATTTAAGCAAAACTTTCTTTACTTCTTCAAACATTCTTTCTAAAGTATCTGCATTTGAATCAGATAACAAAATGCCATCCATGTAATGGTAAATTATAGATATTGTTTACATATTATTTCCAATGGCTGACTTACAAAGTATTGGCACAGGGTAGGGCTATTGAGGATTCCTTGTGGGAGAATGCTCCACTGGTATCTCCTAGTAGGCTGAGAATTAATGTAAGTAAGCACTGTGAAGGCAAATTTTTCTCTGACCTTTTCTTGTAAAGGTATAGTAAAGAAACAATCTTTTAAATCAGTAACTATGAGAGGCCATCCTCTTGGTAATAGAGAAGGAAGAGGAATTCCAGATTGTAAAGGGCCCATAGATTGAATACCTTATTCATAGCTCTAAGATCTGTCACCAGTCTCCATTGCCCAGATTTCTTTTTAATAACAAATACAGGAGAATTCCAAGGGCTGGTTGATTCTTCAATATGATGAGCATTTTGTTGCTCCTGTACCAGCTGTTCTAAAGCCTTCAGTTTCTCTACTGTTAAAGGTCATTGTTTAACCCATATTGGTTTCTCAGTTAACAGTTTTAAAGATAGGGTCGTTAGTACCTCCAAAAATTTGCTAGTTACTTTGTGTTCTTGTACAGCCTGAATGACTGGTGACCTTTGTTTATAATACCTTATAATATCCTTTCCAGAAACATGAGTTTTGGGGACTGCAGAAATGTTTTTTTTAATTAATTAATTTATTTATTTGTTTACTTATTTATTAAAGATTTCTGTCTCTTCCCCACTGCCGCCTCCCATTTCCCTCCCCCTCCCCCAATCAAGTTCCCCTCCCTCGTCAGCCCAAAGAGCCATCATGGTTCCCTGCCCTGTGGGAAGTCCAAGGACCACCCACCTCCATCCAGGTCCAGTAAGGTGAGCATCCAAACTGCCTAGGCTCCCACAAAGCCAATACGTGCAGTAGGATCAAAAACCCATTGCCATTGTATTTGAGGGCTCAGTAGTCCTCATTGTCCGCTATGTTCAGCGAGACCGGTTTTAACCCAGGCTTTTTCAGACCCAGGTCAGCTGGCCTTGGTGAGTTCCCGATAGAACATCCCCATTGTCTCAGTGTGTGGGTGCACCCTTCGCGGTCCTGAGTTCCTTGCTCGTGCTCTTCTCTCTCCTTCCGCTCCTGACTTGGACCTTGAGATTTCAGTCCAGTGCTCCAATGTGGGTCTCTGTCTCTGTCTCCTTTCATCGCCTGATGAAGGTTAATATTCAGGAGGATGCCTATATGTTTTTCTTTGGGTTCTCCTTCTTATTTAGCTTCTCTAAGATCACGAATTATAGGCTCAATGTCCTTTGTTTATGGCTAGAAACCAAATATGAGTGAGTACATCCCATGTTCCTCTTTTTGGGTCTGGCTTACCTCACTCAGGATAGTGTTCTCTATTTCCAGCCATTTGCCTGCAAACTTCAAGAAGTCCTTGTTTTTTACTGCTGAGTACTACTCTAATATGTATATATTCCATACTTTCTTCAACCATTCTTCAATCGAAGGGCATCTAGTTTGTTTCCAGGTTCTGGCTATTACAAACAATGCTGCTATGAACATAGTAGAGCATATACTTTTGTTGTATGATAAGGCCTCTCTTGGGTATATTCCCAAGAGTGGTATTGCTGGGTCCAGGGGTAGGTTGATCCCAAATTTCCTGAGAAACCTCCACACTGCTTTCCAAAGGACTGCAGAAATGTTAATCTGGCTGTTCGATCGCTGCAATAGATCATGACCCCATAAATTCACTGCAATATTAGCTACATATGGCCTCAGCCTTCCTGTCTTTCCTGGCCCTATGCATTCAGCCCACCCTGTGCTTTGTTTCATTTGAGATAAGGTTTCAGTTTCTAGGAGTTGAATATCTGCCTCTTGAAGAGGCCAATCCAGATGGCAAGATTCTGGAGTAATGATACTCACATCCGCACCCATGTCTAGTTATACCTCAATTACAATGTTAATTATCCATAATCTTAGCTTTGGTCTTTGATCATTTATAGAAGTCCTACAAAACATATGTTTCCTATTTCCTACTGGAATTTTTGATTCTTCCATTTCTATTCCATCATCCAGAACAGTATGATTTTTTACAATAGGCACTGGATTTTTTTTTATTGGAAAAAAAAGAAATTTCTGCCTCCTCCCCGCCTCCCATTTCCCTCCCACTCCTCCCTCTCCTCCTCCCCTCCCCCCACCCCTCCCCCTCCCTCTCCAGCCTGAAGAGCAGTCAGGGTTCCCTGCCCTGTGGAAAGTCCAAAGTCCTCCCCCCTCAATCCTGGTCTAGGAAGGTGAACATCCAAACTGGGTAGGCTCCCACAAAGCCAGAACATGAAGTAGGATCAAAACCCAGTGCCATGGTCCTTGGCTTCTCAGCAGCCCTCATTGTCTGCCAAATTCAGAGAGTCCGGTTTTATCCCATGCTTTTTCAGTCACAGTCCAGCTGGCCTTGGTGAGCTCCTAAAGGATCAGCCCCACTGTCTCCACGGGTGAGCACACCCCTTGTGGTCCTGACTTCTTTGCTCATATTCTCCCTCCTTCTGCTCCTCATTGGGACATTGGGAGCTCAGTCCAGTAGGCACTGGATTTTTTAATTTTCCTGGTGAAGCATGTTCTCCATAGTGACTGGGAATGACTGGACTGTGTTTGACATGGGGGCCTGTGAGAGGCCCCCCAAGGAGTTTCCCAGTGGTATCGTGGTTAGAGAGGTTTTTGTCCTGCTCAGTCCCGCAGCCATTCAGTCCCAAAGAAACACACAGAGGCTTACATTAATTATAAACTGGTTGGCCTATTAGCTCAGGCTTCTTATTAAACAACTGAGAATCTTGCTTCCTCTGTGTCTGGGTAACGACTACAAACTGAGTCTTTCCTTTTCCCAGAATTCTCCTGTTCTCGTCACCCTGTCTATACTTCCTGCCTGGCTACTGGCCAATCAGCGTTTTATTAAAACAATACAAGTGACAGATCTTTACAGAATACAAGACCATTGTCCCACAGCAGTCTCATGTTGCTTTGTCTGTTTTTTGTCGATCTACAATCATTGGTCCAATGTCGGCCTTTGCCATACCTCCTACATATAGCAGAAGGCTGAGACGTAGACTGCATATTCTTGCCCTTCCTAGAGGGGACATTATTCTTAGGAATTCCTTCTCAGATGCTCTATTCTGCTACAATTAAAACATTTGGTTTTTTTGGTGTCTCCTCATACCATTGGAAATCGCTTCTCCTATCCAAGCTTCAGCACTATAGTCAAGTGTCTCAGCATTCATTGTATGTAAGATCCATTCATCTATTGGTGCTGATCTGACCTTTAAAGGCCCAAGGACCGGGCTGGAGAGATGGCTCAGCCGTTAAAAGGCTAGGCTCACAACCAAAAATATAAAGGCCCAAGGACCTTTTTACATTCTAAGTTGGCATTTTCAAAAGCCAAAGATTCAATAAGTATACATCTAGCTTCTGGGTCTATTACACTCCTACTTGAATAACCTTAGTCAATCTTTGTAAAAAAAAGTCACTAAAAAACTCTCTCTGGCCCTGTTTAACCCTAATATATGATTCAGGTTTTTTTCCTGCTTCCTGAATCCTGTTGCAAGCATTTAAAGCTGCTGTGCTACACAGGGACAAAGTGCATTCGTCATAAAGAGCCTGCTCCTGAGGATCAGAGTAATGGCCCTCACCAAGAATTTGATCTTGGTAAATCTCCAATCCTTTTGCTTTCCCCTGTTGTTCTAAAATTTTTGCCTCTTCTCTCCAATAACACTTCAAAGCAGCTGAGGTCCATAATCTAGGATCGCTGAGATTAATTGAAGCTAATTGTGTGTGTCAGCCTATTGCTTAAAGCACATAGGTAAAACACGTTTCACCATTTCCCTAACAAATGTGAATGTAGTCCATAAGCTTAATATTGCTAGTTTAATTTCTTTTAGAAAGCTCATATGTATTGGTTCCCATGTATATTCTTTGACTACCTTAGGGTATTCTGTACCAAATGGTCTTTCCAAGGAAATTGGTGGTTCTGCAGTTAAAACTCGGGGTAAGTCACCCCCGAGTCTGGCATGTAGTGATGAGGCTAAATCCTGTCCTTGTACCTTCTGTCCCTGCTCATCAGTTTCAATAAATTCCTCAATCTTTTCAAATCTTTTACTACTGCCTTTTGTAAAGTCTGAATCTCCTGTCCAGTGTTCTGTTCTAATGCCCTCATTGAGGATTCCAAGGTATGAAACTTGTCTAGTAAAGATAACATCTCATTCTTGAACATAATTTTGATGGTGTGCATATTACCTTCCTGGAGAAATGTCTTATCCATTAATCTATCATAACTTTTCAACAGATTACAATTATTAAATTCAGCAGGGTGAATTTTTTCAGATAATGTCTCAGCACCCTTCAACATTGACTGGATTTTGTCTGTTAAATTAATGGTATCCCTCTCGAAAGTGTTGATTTGCCCAACTAGGTGTTCATTATTAATCTGTAAAGGCTGTGTCATTTCTAAAAGTGCCTCATTCTTGGCTCTGTTATCAAACTATATTAATGAGATAACATGAAAAACAAAACTAAACCCTAGAATCAAATAAAGGGATATAGAAGGAAAATCACATAATCCTTTCAGAATACCATTCATAGCATAAGCAAAGTAATTATTAACTCCTGGATAGTTATGTTATCGGTAATTTTGTGGTTTTCCAGCTCTTACCTTGTAAGGCAATTACAGCCAGTTGGAGTAGGTGTAATAATCCTCATTGACCAGCAGGTGTTGCAGTAGCAGCCGCATGGCCGGGAGATGCAAGCAGCAATGGACAATCCCGGTTTGTTTTTGCGCTTGTTAGATACTGAAAAATATGCTTTGTATAACAAATTAAGAGCAGTTATTAAGGTGGTCAAAGCGATTCTGAGAGTTGGTGACAGAATAAAAAGAAAACCCAAAGCTCTCCGTCAGTGTGAGTTGCGGTCTGTGCGGACTGTGTGGGGATCACTGGTTTGCTGGAGAGGCAGCGGCTTGTTTGAGATGGGACTGATGAAGAGAGACAAATGAGAGGGGTGGTGGGTGGGTCACCAGCCCTGGCAGAGAATGTGATGCTGAGCTGTCAAATGGGGAGCACCGCAGGGGCGCCTAGGCGTCCTGAAGAGCAGGCGTGAACTGGGTCCTAAGTTAGATTGTCAGATGAAGCTGAACATGTTCAATGAGGGAACTCACAATTTAAATAATCCTAAGATAACTCCAAAAGATTATTCTTTATTATAAGATTATTATAATAATTATAAGATTATTCTTTATTGTAAGGGAAGATCTCACGGAACAGGAACAGGGGGTCCACCCTCAAGGTGTGGAGCGTGGGAACAAGAGAGAGAGCTATCTGGGCCAACGGCTTTCTCTGGGTCCAAAAGTTATGCCCCAACCTGGTCCAGCCTCTTAAAGGCCATTGAGGTTAAAGGCCATTAAAGGCTTGAGGAGGTTCCCCATCAGATCTCTGAGTTTGGGGCTATCCTGGTCTACAGAGTAAGTCTGGGACAGCCAGGGGTACACAGAAACACTGTCCCAAAATAACAAAAATAAAAAATAAAAAAAATACCTTAGTATGTAGCTCAGGCTGGCCTTGAACTTGTGACTCTCCTGCTTCTTCCACCTGAGTGCTCCAATTATAGATGTGCGTCACCACACTAGCAGGAAATGTAATAGTTTGTCAGTCTGCTGAGTCTTAAAAGGTGTCTTCCTCCAAACTTTGTATTATGAAAGTTTTCACATTTGCAGGAATATTAGAAGAGTAGTTAAATATCTCTGAACCTCCTTAAATTAATATTTTGGTTTTGATTTTATAAATATATACCTTTTGTTTCTGCTCATAAAGTTTCAAACATCACTTTCATCAGTATTGTTGGTTTCCAACATCACTACAATAAATGCCATTCTTACATCTAGGAAAACTGAGGGTACTTCCCTGGGGTCATCTGACATTTAAACTACCATCAGATTTTCCTAACTATATCCAGAATTTATAGTGGTGTGCATGAGCACGTGCATGCGTGCATTCGGGTGTGCATGTGTGCATGGTCTAGGCAGGTGCATTCTGTACATCTGCCTGGTAGACTCCTTGTGCTGTTTTACTTTGTTCCTCTATGCTCCATATAAAATAATATCTGTTTTAACTTCTTTTTCCCATGAATACTGGAGTGGTTACATACCTTTCATTTGTTCTTTGCAGTTCAGATTTCCTTAGCCTAATGGATTCCTATTCATATTTTCTGACCATTTTTTTGTATTGGATCATCTTTCTTTTGTTAGTTAGCTGCAAGAATTCTTTATATTTTGGATGTTAATCTTTTTTGGAATACATACAGTACATACAACTGCCTTTCATCCAAACAGTGCCAAGTAGTTCTTACAAAACTAAATAGAAGTTACTCCAGGTTCTTCCTGTTTATTCACAGTAGTTTGAGCTAATTCTTCCATAACCAAATAAATAGACAGAAGTTGTATACTGACACATGGATAGGAGTTTAGTTTTGAGAGTGTTTTCCTTTCTCAGTGGCTGACACTTGGCTTGTTGTTAGCACTCAGTTCAGTCACTGCCATCTTTAGAATGCCAGTCCTTTGTTCTTCTGTTAAATGAACACACTGTGGTTTAATTAGAAAAGTGTGGGCTTTGCAGTCAGAGATCTAGGTCCATAATGCATCCCCTTTTTCTAGCTCCATGGTGCTGTGGTCATAGTGAGTTGCCGTTCAGGAGACAGATGACACAGTGGTGTAAAAACACTGGGTCCAGGGAATAACAGTTGTTTGTTTGTTTGTATTTTCCACTCCTGTCTTCCTCATATGCTTGCAGACTGGAGTGTCACACAAATAGTTTCTTTGGAAACAGCATGTTGGCAACTTGGTGAATTTTCAGGTTACATTTAGTAGAATGCTCTGTATGTCAACTTGGATGTGCCAGCATAACACTCCATCCTGCTGTTCATAAATCTTTCTGTGCCAGGCAGTTGCGATTGCCCAGTATTTGGTGCGCAGGTTAGTTATGACTTGTAGATGCTCTCAAGGTACTCAGGATGCTGCATTTAAACATGCTGAACTTTGCAGGAGCTTGCAGAGCTAGAAAGTGCCCTCCAAGAGCAGCGTGAGGTGAATGCATCCCTGCAGCAAGCCCAAGGAGAGCTCAGCGCCTATGAAACTGAGCTAGAGACTCAGCTGAGACTAAAAGAAGCTGAAGCCAACCAGCTCAAGGAGGAGTTGGAAAAACTCACAAGGCTCACTCAGGTAAGTGGAGCATATGCCAAGTATAAACTAAGCAGTCTGTGCTATCCGTTGTGCTTTTGAGATAGCATCTCACTATGCAGTCTAGCCCAGGCTGGAAAGCACCCTGCTTCAGCTTTGGAGTGCTGCAGTTTCAGGCATGAGCCACCACACCTGGCATAGTCTTAATATTAATCATTTTTAATAATAAGGATATGAATTGATGGAACATGTCAAAGAGCATATTTTTGGGAGTCTGGCATTCTGAATTCAAACATTGCCCCTGTGTAAGTGTGGGCAAATCATTTCGGGGCTCTGAGCCCCATAGCCTGTTCCTCTGTTAGATAGCAGATGATAAGATAAAGGATATAATGGGCATTAAAGCCCTTGGTAGTTAATATTTGGTAAGTCCTAGTTTTCCTTTCTCACAATAGCTCTAAGAGATTCTTTTTAAGTTAATGTTCGATTTTAGTTTGCTATTTCCTTTGATGATGGTTGAAAGATCCACTAGTTTGTTACACTTTCAAATTAGAGAAAACAGTATTCGTTCAGTAAGTACTGGCCTCTGAGGACCTGTCTTGAGAAACTGATAGTCCAGCACGCGAGACAGGTGAAAGAGAGAAAGGCATGGCCACCTTTAGAAGCAATATCTCAGCTGTAGCTTAGAGGGTGAAGAGGCTGTGGGTACAGGGGGAGTCAGGAGTGAAAGGAATAGAGAAGGAAGGAAGGGGGGAGTGCCCTTGCCGAAGAATAAGGAAGAGGCGAAATGCTGTGAGGGTCTTCAGACCTAAGGGAAAGGAAGAGTGAGGAAAGAAGGTAAAACTTAAAGGCAAAGGAAGAGGGAGGCCAGATGTAGCGTATTCTTTATGAGAGTGAAAATACAGTTTGGGTCAGGCAAGGGTGGCAGAGGCAGGGGAATCTCTGAGTTTGAGGCTATTCTGGTCTACAGAGCTAGTGCCAGGGCATCCAGGACTATACAGAGAAACTCTGACTCAAAAAAACAAAACAGAACAAAACTACAGTTTGGAGAGCTGTATAGATAGCTAAGCGGTTAAGAACACTAGCAGAGGACCCAGGTTGGATTCTCAGCACCCACTCAGGCTCACAACCATTTGTAACTCTAGTTTCAGGGAATTAGATGCCCTCTTTTGACCTCTGCAAGTACCAGGCACACGTATAGTGTACGGACATCCATGCTAACAAACACTTAGACACGTAAAATAACAAGGCAGAAAGGCACCTGCTACCGTGTCCAGTGATAGGAAGGACTTGTACGGGAGTGGTCATGGTCTGTTCTTTATTTACCAGAGGTCAGAGTCTTGCCAAGTGTCAGAATTGCATATTCGAGAGCATTTAAGTTTTACAAAACCCTTTGCAGGGTCAGAGTAGCAGGAAACAGCAGGTTGGGGAAGTAAAGTGCAAGTAGATTTTTTTTTTAAATAATAGTAAATAAAATTTCTAAATGCCATCTCTTTCTTCAGAGTAAACCTTTTTTTTTTTTTTCCAATTCTGCCCTAACTAGTTTGAATGACGCTGTCTTTGGTACTTCTACTTTTATTGTTTGCTAAGTCTTGACAAAAATGTTAGAAGAACTTTAAGAGCTTGGTATTGAAAGCAGTACCCTATCCTTAACCACCACATAGAGCTTCAGACCACATAGACTATCTAGAGCATGGATGCTTGGTTTCCTGGTTGTTATACTGCACTTCTATGAAACCACTTGTGGAGCTTATTAGATGCGGATTCCATAGATACTCAGACCTGTACATCTGAGGTGGGGTCTGGGCATCTGCTATTTTGTTTCACCCTTCCTTCCTTTTTTCTTCTTTCCATCTCCCTTCTTTCTTCCTCCCCACTTCCTTTTCCCTTCTTTCCTGCTTTCTTCCCTCCTTTCCTCCCTCCGTCTGTTTCTCTTTCTGTCCCTCCCACACCCCCTATCCCCACCCCCACCCTCTCCCCTCTCCCCATTTCTCTCTCCTCTTACTTTTTAGACAAGGTCTCATTTTGTAGCCCAGGCCAACCTCTCACTCCTCCTGCCTCTGCTTCCCAAGCATTAGGATTATAAGCCAGGTTTCATCTGTATTTTCAAAATCCTTGTGTTTAAGTGTTGCCTGCATGTCTCCCTGTGCATTCCTAGTACCTGTGAAGGCCAGAAGGTGTCTAATTCTCCAGACCTGGGGTTACACATGGTTATGAACCATATGGGTTCTGGGAATTGAACCTAGGACCTCTGGAAGAGCACCCAGTGTTCTTAAAAACTGAGCTATCTCTCCAGCCCCTCATTTTTAATAGGTACATGAAATTATTTTTGATACAGGTATTTGAGGACCACAGTTTGCTTATAAAGATTGGTATTGGAGACTGCCCTGAAGATTCTGATGGGATATCAAAGCTGAGCTAATTCTTAGGTGAATGCCTCATTAAGTAGTCAAAGGAGCATGTGGAAAGTGATCTCGGGTTTCTAAATTTCAGTGCGTCAATGTAGAACTATAGCAGTGGTGTGTATGTACCTGTGCTGCTTGGGATCATAAACTATGACTGTTTTGCACTTTAATGTCATTGCTACCTCCAACAACAGCTAGAGCAATCGGTGCTTCAAACAGAACTGGAGAAGGAAAGAGAGTCCCTCAGGGATGCCCTGGGCAAAGTCCAGTCCTCAGAAGAGAAGCAACAGAACAGTGAGCTCCACACACAGCTTAAGAAGCTGCAGGTAAGAGATCTGTGCCGTGGAACATCCAACCCTGGTGACAATCTCGCTTAGACATTTAGTAGCCTGCTCTAATATGTACTAAGCAACTTGAAGTATTAGGTGAAAATGAACTCTGGATGGAGCTGCACCATAGCCTCTGCTTCTTTGTTTTTTAATTAACTGGATAGTGTAAAGAAATGGTGCCCGTGTCCAGATTAAACAGGATTCTATAAATTCTGCCTCTTCTCTGTGAAAACAACTCCTTGTGTGCTTCCTAGGAACTGTCAGCAGACCAAACTTAAGACTGCTAGATCAGTGCACCCTCTCCCATTGAAATGTCTCCCATAGTGAGCTGCAGTAAGGTCTCCTAATTATACAGTTCTCACAGTCTTCTCAATAAAGATGCAATTAAAAGTGTAATCAGTTTTTCATTCTTGTGTGAGGTGTGTGTGTGTGTGTGTGTGTGTGTGTGTGTGTGTGTGTGTTTGGAGTCTTTAGTAGACTATTAAATTTTATTTTTATTATGAAAATTTAAAGTAATCACAAAAAACAATAACCCCATGATCTTTGATCCATTGCTTGGTTTATCCAATTATTAACATTGCTTCATTCGGTCTACTTTTTTTCTTTGAAGTATTTTAAAGAAAAATTCAAGTTGGGAATAGTGGCTCCTGCCTTTAATCCCAGCACTCTGGATGCAGGGACGGGTGAATCTCTGTGAGTTCAGGGCCAGTCTGGTCTGTAGTGAGTTTCAGGACATTAGGGCTACATAGTGAGACCCTGTCTCAAAAGAGAAAAACCCAATATATTTTCACCTAGAAATACTTCTTTATGCAACTCTTCCCAGAAAGCACTAAAGTCAAGTCTTCGTGGGCCTTTCTCTAAGGTGTAAACTGAAGTCTGCTTTCTAGCCTGGCCTTGCTGTGGTCTGCCTTGGTTAGGACTAGAGCTTGCTTGGCCTTCTGATGAGGAGTACACCTTTTACTCTATACCTTTATCTTTCCTAAAAGTCAGTTTGATAGGCTCAGTAGACAGACCAAAAGACAGATACCACCGAAGTCCAGCTTGGTGAACCAATGAGTGTTTATTGGTGTTACACAGGAATATGGGTGAGAGGTTATACAGGAGCAGAAATGACCCACAGACAGCTGCATCACCAATGCCACTCCAGCATGGAAGCTCACATAAGCTGGGAACCTGGAGCACCCTGCACAGTCTGCAGACCCTCAGTAGGATAGAGTGTCCTTCCAAGTGACTATGGTCGGCACCTCTTCCAGGCAGCTCAGCCGGTTCCTGCTTCTTCCAGGCAGCTGGTCTGGTCTCAGTTGTCTTTGCAGCTTGGCTTGTCTGAGATCCTGCTTGTTAGCTCTGCTCACTCTGGCAGGGAGGGACCTAATGAATGTGATCAATTTCAGGGACTTCCTGATACTGTTTTCAGTTGTTTATGTCCCTGCTTAAGGAGCTTCCCTGCAGGATGGAGTGTTTCAATCTTGGAGGAAACTGTTAACACAAAGCTGCTAAGAATCAAAGTCATTGATCAATCTTTTAGGGGCTCAATGGCTCTCATATCTTTTCCTAATTCTCTGCGGATCATATTTAGCACAACTTAAACCCCAGTCCTGAATTGATACATTGTTTCAGGTCCAACTCTTGTATAGACTTTATATCTACTATATATCTTGCTTCAAATTATGAAGATATTAAGAGCCTATTTTTTTTCTGGCTAATCAGTAGGCTGACTGTAGTCATATCATCTAGTCAGATCACGTAGGGCCAGGAGTAGGCTCTAGAGATGTCCTTGATTTATGATGCGGTTATGTCCTAACAAACCTACAAGTTGAAAATAACTTGTTTCAAATACATTTTCTGTGCCTAACCTGAATATCATACTGTGGTCTAACTATCCTTATGTGTGCTTATAATATGTGAATTTAGTCTAGTAAGGAAAAGTTATCTTTTTTTTTTTTTAAGACAAGGTTTTTCTTGTGTAGATTTGAAGCCTGGTCTGGAACTCACTCTTTAGACCAGGCTGACCTTGAACAGATTAAAGGTGTGCAATACCACCACCTGGCTAGGCAAAGTTATCTTAAAGCCTATTGTATGATAAAATGTTGCCTATCTGTTGTGATTTATTGGAAACATGTTGATATACCAAAACACAAGCAAAATATAAAGAACATGGCATCTGGATGCACTACAGAGGTATTGTTACCCTGGTGGCCTGGCTAGTCCAGGAGCTGGACCTCCTTGCCTCCACATGGTATCAGGAGATAACATTTAAAAAACTGTAAAGTGGTAGAGGACACTGTGGCCCAGAGAAAGCTGCCTCGGGGTATTGGGAGGGACAGTCTACAGATCCGACCTCTAGATGCCATGGGCACTTAAAAATGTATTCACCATTTTAGACCCTCCATTGTAGTTAACAGTGCTGCGCTGGATGTGTAGTAGAGTGATCCCTCGAGTACCACAGGCACTCAGGGGACTAGCGTGCGTCCATCTTCAGATGCAGCAACACTTTTCTTTATACCGTGGGGACGTTTTAGCAATTCTTTCTATTTGAAAGAGGCACCATATGAGTTTCATTCTGTGGTCATGTGTCTGTTAGTAAGGAATGTCTGCTGGCAGATAACACATCCTCTCCATTTCACCCTATGCACAGGACGACAACAGCCTGTTAAAGCAGCAGCTGAAAGATTTCCAGAACCACCTCAACCACGTGGTTGATGGTCTGATTCGTCCAGAAGAAGTAGCAGCTCGTGTAGACGAGCTAAGCAGAAAGTTGAAACTAGGAGGTGTGGAAATGAGGTAAGCAGAAGTAGGACCCCAAGTTAGAGTGACCCTCTCCACTTGAGAGCTGTGCCTGAGACCAACCGTGAGCTCTCCATCCTCAGTCTCTGTAGTACTGATTGATGTTTCTGAAAGACTGATGCAAGATTGCTTAATTCTGATGACACCATAAAGTATTTAAGAGTCTTTTTGAAGTTGGTTGTATGTGATCCGAAAGAACAATATGTATTTTTGTAGCGAATAAGTACAAAACAGGATAACATCAAATTTATGGACACATATTCTTAGCCTGTGTCTTCAGAGTGGCCACAGTGATTTGGTACAATGATTTGCTCTTATGAGGTACTGAGCAAAATGCTGCAATTGACACCAGTCCCTTCACATAGTACTTTCTACTCTCAGTTTTTAACACTGCATTGAACATGTTTGCATCGAATTAAATGTCACATTTATACCTTCTTGTTTTTCCCCCTTAGAACCTATAGTCCTTCAGATGTCTTGGGGAAAAGTCTTGCTGATCTACAGAAACAACTCAGTGAAATCCTTGCACGATCCCAGTGGGAAAAAGAGGAAGCACAAGTTAGAGAGAGGAAACTCCATGAAGAAATGGTTCTCCAGCAAGAGAAACTGGCAAATGGACAAGAGGAGTTCAGGCAGGCCTGTGAAAGAGCACTTGAAGCCAGAGTAAGAAAGACTAGAGACAGAAGGCAGCCTTTAGCAAATGCTGCTGTTTTCAACATGTAAATCGAGCATACCCTTGTTACTTTCACTCATAACTAATCTGTGACGAAAATCCAATCCTGAATGTGGTTATTGGTGTCAAAGTCAGGCCTGTTTGTAACAGTGGTTTTTCCTTGTTTTGAAAGCAGCTGAGAGATAGTTTATAATGGATAGATTAAATAATACCACATAACCAAAGTATAGTGTGGTGTCAAAATCTTAACCTACTGATGTATGTTCAAGCATTGAGGTAAGCATTCAAATCCCAGAGAGCAAGATAAAAACATCTCTGGTCGCTATTTAGCACAAAACCTTGTTATATTTATGTTTCCTGTTAAGGAAACCATAGCTCCATAACATTCTTATTTTGCTTAAAACATACATTTTATGTGTTTATATGTATGTATGTTTGCATACACGTTTACTAATGTGGTTACATATGTGTGTATATATACACTTGTATATGTATATAATATATGTATGTATGTATGTATACACACACAAGTCCCATCACTCAGGAATATCAAGTAGGAGTATCACAAATTCAAACATAGCTTGGGCTATATACCAAGAGGCTGTCTCAAAGAGAGTGGGAGAGAGAGAGATCTTAAGTTTGATAAAAATTTTATTTCTTCACAGATTAAGTTTGATAAAAGGCAACATAATGCAAGAATCCAGCAATTAGAAAATGAAATTCACTATTTGCAAGAAAACCTAAAAAGTATGGAAGAAATCCAAGGCCTTACAGACCTCCAGCTCCAGGAAGCAGATGAAGAGAAAGAAAGAATTCTAACCCAACTCCAGGAGTTAGAGAAAAAGGTAGGGAGCCTAGAAAAGTAAGGGACCTACTTCCCACATCCTGCTTCTGGTGACAGAGTCAGTAGTAATCCACATCCAGCTCTCGTTGCTGACCCAGTGCTGAGCCTGACCTCACAGCTGGGTCTTGTTACACAGTCATGGACCTGAAACTCTCCTGATACAGGGAAACAAGAGAACTAGCCTTAGGGTCATGGAGGTGACACTTAAAAAAAACAATAACAGGTTAGCTTGCCACCTTGAAACACTTCGTCCACCCAGGTACATCCATGGAGTTACTTTTAAACTCTCCCTCTCACTTTCTTTTTTTTTTTTTTTTTTTTTTTTGGTTTTTCGAGACAGGGTTTCTCTGTAGCTTTGGAGCCTGTCCTGGGACTTCCTTTGTAGACCAGGCTGGCCTCAAACTCACAGAGATCCGCCTGCCTCTGCCTCCCAAGTGCTGGGATTACAGGCGTGCACCACCACCGCCCGGCTTCCCTCTCACTTTCTGATATGCAGGCAGAGGCTGCTCATTCGTTTCCGTTCGCCCAGACATAGATAATCACACAGAAACTATATTAATTACAACACTGTTTGGCCAATAGCTTATGCACATTTTTGGCTAACTCTTACATTAACTCATTTCTATTAATCTGTGAATCACCACAAGGTTGTGACCTAATGGTAAGGTTCTGGCTGGAGGCTGGCATCTTTCTCCTTCGGCAGCTACTTGACATCTCTTTGACTCCACCTACTTTCTCTCTATATCTCTGTCCAGATTTCCCACCTGGCTTTACTCTACTAAACCATTGGCTGAAACAACTTCTTTGCTAACCAGTGGTAATAAAACATATTCATAGCATACAGAGGGGAATCCCATCTGGCCTCTCTGATTCCCTTTTCTCCATCTGCCTTCACCCATCCCAGTGTAATCTCCTTAGTCCACTCAGAAATTTCACTCAGCACTTCTGAAACCAGACACTGAAGCATCTTGCTCTAGTCACAACCTCTTGTCTCCCTAACTTCCTCATGCTGACACTTTTCCGGTCTCCTCGAGCTTCTAGTTCACCAGCCTCCTTTTTTTTTTTTTTTCTTCACATTGGGAGAAAAGTTTTATTGAGGGGGAGGGAAGGTAGGAAGGGGGCAGAGAGGCAGGTGAGAGAGAGGACGAGGAAGAAGAGCACCTCCAGCTTTTCAGTCTCTGCTTTTCTTGTCCAGCCTAAAGTCCTTGGCCAGCTACTAAGTTTTTTTTCACCCAGAAGTAGCTTCAAGTCCCTTTTCTTTTTCTTCTGTCTCACTTCCCCGACAAAACTAAGATCACTGCTTTCTTGGGATCCGCATGGTTCTGGGAGGTGGACTGTCGCTCTCCAGCACGGTAGTGTCCCTCAGCCTCACTGTCACGTGTCATTAGGGCATCCCTCCTCCTCCTCACCTGCCATCTCGTCTCCATCCCAGTGAACAAATTACCCTATAGGAACCCTCCAGTCACCACCCTCTCTGAAATGGGGAAATGGCTGTAGTCAGTCCCACCCCCTCTCCCCACCTCACTTTAAAGACCAAGCCTCGTAAGCCTGAGACGCTGCATGATTTGTCCACTTCAGTACCCTCAAAAATGTCAAGGTCTTCACTATCGTATAGTCAGGCCTGATACAGTTGTCCATCTGTTATGGTGCCAAGAAATAAGGCTGGGTTTGGAAGGTTGTTTTTTAAATATTACTCATTCAATTTTATGTGTATGGCTGTTTTGTCTGTGTGTATCTCTGTACATCACACATCTTCTGCTGAGGCCAGAAGACGGTGTTGGATTCCCAGGAACTTGAGTTCCTGTGAGCTACTATGTGGGTTCTGAAAAATCCAACGTGGGTCCTCTGGAAGAGTGTCCAGTACTCTTAACCTCTAAGCCGTCTTTCCAGTCCATGATTCTTAACTAAGAAAAGAGTTATTTAAAAAGTTTTATGTGCATGGGGAGCTGGAGAGATGACTCGACTGTTGGGACCAGCACTGCTCACAGTAAACTGGCACCCTCCATACACCTGCAGTCTGAGCTGTGAGAGAAGCTGGGTCTAGGCTAGCTGAGAAAACACAGGCTCCAAGAAGGGTTCTGTCTCAAATGACTCAGTGGGAAATAACATCGGCACATGTTGTGTGCACACGCACACACACACAAATTTTTTGTCTCCAAATATTTATGAATACCTAATATAATGAATACATTAGGTATTATTCTAGACATGGGCATGGAACACGGAACAGATCCTGGCTCTCTTGGAGCTCATGTCTTCATTTATTTATATTGGTTATGATCCTTTTATTTTAGAAGAAGCATGAAGATGCCAAATCTCAGGAGCAGTTTATTGGTTTAGATAAAGAACTGAAGAGTCTAAAGAAAGCTGTGGCTGCTTCTGATAAACTAGCTGCAGCCGAGCTCACCATCGCTAAAGACCAGCTCAAGTCCCTGCATGGAACTGTCATGAGAATTAATCAGGAGCGGGCCGAGGTTAGTCCATACAGTCTGAACGCCTTTACCAGCTCTATCTGAAAAACGCAGCCACATACATTATGGCTCTTTGGTACAGACTTTGGTCATCTTCAAACTACTGTGGTACTCTCTGCATTTCTTAAGACCCAGTGATTGTACCCCATCATTGGGGTTGCTCCAGGCCCCAGATTGTACCGAGTTCTTAAAGAAACCACAAAATGAATATTAAAGGCTAGCAGACTCTTTAAGGAAGTCTCTGTCACTATGTGCTTGGATTGAAGTTTTGAAAGTTTCAGTATTGTTCCTCTGAGCCTCAAGTATTTCTTTTTTCTTTTTGAGATAGGATTTCTCTATGCAGCCCTGGCTTTCCTGGAACTGGCTATGTAGTAGACCAGGCTGTCCTGGAACTTACAGGGATTCACCAGCAGCCTCTGCCTTCTCCAGCACTGGGATTAAAGTTATGTGCCACCATGCTCATTGTGACCCTCAAAGTGTTTATCCTGTTTATGTATATGAAAACCCATTACCTTACAGACTGTTAGTGTGGTGGCTGGAGTGATGGTTAAGGTACAGACTGTAACACAGACTTCAGTGAGATTTATGAGAAAGAAGCCAGAAAGACAGGCTTGGGAGACTGTCCCCGGAACGGGTCAGGCTTGGCACCATGTGTGCGTGACTAAGCCAGGCTGATAGTAGGATGGGAGCAGAGAGGTCACACTGAGAGGAAGACTGACTGAGATGACCATCATGATGGCAATGCCCTTCTCATGCTCTGTCCCAATAGGAGCTGCAGGAAGCAGAGAACTTCAGCAGAAAGGCCAGGCAAGCAGCCAGAGACCTGACTCGAGCTGAAGCGGAGATCGAGCTCCTGCAGCATCTTCTCAGGGAGAGAGAGGGGCAGGTCAGTGTTGGTACCTAGAGCTACCCTTCTTGTGAGCTTCTAAGTGCCTAAACTAAGTGCTTCAGGAGATTGCTCAAAGCGCACTGAAGTGCGGTCAGTAGGCAGCACTTTGGCCTTGCTGTGCCATGGAAATGAAAGGGACAGTGGCTTCTTGGTTATAGGGTAGATGTTCTTGTGACTTTGTGTGTACGCCTTTTCAATAGTTTCACATTGAGACGGAGAATGCAGGCGTAGGTTCGAAAGGAGCAGACTCACAGCTGCTAGAGATGGAGATGCTGAATGAGGCCATGGCGAAGCAAAGGGCTGAGATCACAAGGCTTCGGGATGCACTACACCTCACTGGGACCGGTAAAGTACTGTTGGCTTTGATTTGTCTGGTTCTGTGTTACAAACTGAACTGCCTTCTGCTGCCTTTAGAAAAAAGCACTTGGCTGTAGGAGTCAGTTCCATACGTGACCTAGAGATTCGTGACTTACCTGACAAGTTAAGAACTTAAAAAGCATTTCACAGTGTGGTATGAGGGGATTTGATTATAGAAAGACAAAGTATAGACTAATTTAAAGAGTAATGTCTTACAAGTATGTTTGCTTTCTGTGAATTTATACTTTATAATCAATGGACAGAAGGATGTTCTCTTAGTGTTCAGCAACAGCAAATTACCCAAGAGCAGGCTGAAAGTCAGCTTTGGGACACAGTGGTAGAAGCTGTTGCTCCCCAGTCTCTCTTCTGTGTGGGCACAGAAAGGAAGTCCTTGAACGCATGGCAGCTTCATAGAGTGGTTTTCCTTTACAGATAACAAAGGAGGCATTGAAAATGTTTTAGAGGAGATTGCTGAACTCCGGCATGAAGTTTCTGCTCAGAATGAGTACATCAGCAACCTGACAGATCCTTTCAAAAGACAAGGCTATTGGTATTTTATACCACCACCGCCATCATCAAAAGTAGGAATTCTCTGTTGTTAGAAGTATATACTGAATTTTCTTGAAAGTGACATTTTTCTCCTTCTCCAAATTTGTTAGCAGGTGCTGGAAATACTTCTCTGCTGAGACATACATTTATGTTCTTCAGTGTTTGTGTCATTTGTGATTTAAAAATAGAGCTGTCCTACAGACAGTAGTACTTGTCTTTCATGGCCAGTGTCGTGAAGTAGATAAAGTATAAGGTGACTTAGGCCCAACGAGCTGAATGAAAATGGTTATAGAAATGTGCAGAGGTGTGAACAGAATAATGGGTACCTAGGTTTGATTTCCTCTTTTTAAAAAAATCTTTTGAGTGTTAACCAAACTGTAGGCCACATGCTAGGCTGTACTGGGGTGCTGTGATGACGGATGCATCCCTGCACTTAGACAGTAACGTAGTTGTGACGTCAGACGTGGCCAGTGTGCTCTAGCTGGAGAGATTGGTTTAGAAGATTCTTCTCATGAGGAAAGAAGGCTGACTAGCTGAAGCTGTGCGGTGACAGTGAGCAACTGTCCAGAGAAGGGTTAAGAGGGAGGAAACGGCTTGTGTGAAGAGGAAAGGTGGTATAACCATAGCGAGGAACCTGTAATGTTAGTTTACTGGAAACACTGAACCAAGAGCTAGAAATGTAGACTGGGGCTGTGTTAGCTGCTCTTCTTCTGCTGTGATGAACGAGCATGCCCAGAACAACCTAAAGAAGAAACAGTTGATTTGGGCTTGTGGTTCCAAAGCACCACCAGCAAGAGACCAGGTGTTTAAATACCTGAGCTTATGAAGACATTCTCATTCAAACCACAGGGTCATTCTTCCTTAAAAGACCATTATATGTTAGGGGAAAAAGAGATTGTTCTTACTAGAGTCAGAGTTCAGAAGGATATTCGCGCTGAGCATGGGGGCTAGAGTTGGAGCCAGGCGAGCTTTCTGTGGGCCATTTGAAGGCCAGAGCTAGATTAGTGGAGCTGCGAAAGAAACTCAGTCAGACAGCCAGATAGCACGCCTCTACCACTGCAGTGCTGTGAGGACCTTTATTCCCAGAGAATGGTCCAGACAGCAAGGTGGGGAATGGACATAGCTTCCTGAAAAGAGCCCTACCCTTTTCACCAGAGCAGTCTGATGTGACTTCAGCCATTGCATACATACTCCTCCCTGCCCAGCCTTCCCAACACTGCCATGTTAAAGAAATGCTAATAAGCTGAGCCATATGTATGGACTATAGTTTATGACTGTGTATAACTGCAGTCATTTCTTATTTCTGTTTGTGAAAAATGAGAACCATAATAAGGACATAGATCCTTTCTTAGTTTTTGTGTATCTCACCTTAGCGGTGTACTCTGGCATATCTAAAGGTCAGCCTTTCTGTTGATGATAGGCTGTGCTCTCTTGTCACTGATTTTAGGTTTCCAGCCATAGTTCTCAAGCCACAAAGGACTCCGGTTTGGGTCTAAAGTATACAGCCTCTACTCCTCTTAGAAAACCACAGCCTGGACAGCAAGAAGAGAAGGACAACCGTGGACCTCTGCCTACTTCAGGATACTGGGTCTATTCACCCATCAGAAATAGGTTGCGTAAATCATTTTCAAATAGAGGTAGGTCTCATCACATAAGGGAAGTTGCATTTCTCTTACCCATTTAACGACCTTTGTTTCCTTGAAATCCACAGGTGTATTCCAAAGTCCTTAGCTTACTCTGAGATCCTGTGTGATCCTCTGTTGGCCGACAACCTATCTTTTCGTAGGTTATCTGAAAAAAGAACTGCACAGCGGGGGGCCCTCCCAGACACTAGATTAGAACTGCACAGCGGGGGCTCCTCCCAGACACTAGATTAGAACTGCACAGCGGGGGCCCCTCCCAGACACTAGATTAGGCACAGAACACAGAGATCCTTTATTAAGCAGGGAAGAAAAGTTAAAGTGCTGCTTTCTGACTCTGGCAGAGAAACAGCAGCAGATGACCTTGCAGGGATCATTTTAAGAGAAGAAGGGGGTAGTCTGTGTTAGAATGGGCTGGGGTGTGATGGTAAAGGAGATAAGAGGAGAGGGAGAAGGGTAAGGGGTAGGTGGGACCAAGCACTGCCTCTGGAGAGAGGAGACCGATGGGACACATGGGCAAATGTTGGTTTGTAAAGGTAAAGGGGGAAAGCCCCATGTTAGGATAAGGTGTTTAATTTTAATTGGGCATGTTAATTAGGTGAGCCAAAGGGGGCTTCTGATTGCTGGACTTCAATACCTCAATAGCTGGACCTTGGTGGTCAGCCTCATGAGGAGGAAGTGGCCAAATAAGGGAACTAGACCTTGGTGACTAGCTTTAGGAAGGCAGAGGGAATGGGACAAGGGCAAGGCCAGCCAGAGCCACGTGCCTAAGTGGGCTAGTTAGTATCTCTTCATTATCTGTCTAAAGCAATGTTCTCAACCTTTGGGGTTGAACAACTCTTTCACAGGGGCTGCTTGTCCTGCATATCAGATAATTACATGATGATTCATAACAGTAGTAAAATCACAGTTATGAAGTAGCAATGAAAATAATTTTATGGTTGGGGGTGTCACTATAAAATTAGGAACTGTATTAAAAGATGCAGCATTAGGAAGATTGAGAACCGCTAATCTAAAGATACTTGTAGCATGCCATGTTCAAGCCTCTTTGCCTTTGTCTGTTTTCAGTGCTGTAGGTAGAGCACAGGCCCTAGCACATGCTAGGTAAGCACTTTGCCATTGAGCTACATCCTCACCCCTAAACCTCCATTTTTCTGTAATGTTTGTCTTCCTCTTTCCTTCCCCAGACCAATTCATACTCAGGGTTTAGGAAGATTATGCTCCTTGTATGGTGTCTTCCTCCACTCTCTCCAACTGAATAGTTTCTTGACTTGTGCTTCTAGGTCATGGAACATTGGATAATTTTTTTTTTTTATCTACTAAGATTGTCAGAGGTTAGTCTTTCAAAGCTTTGTGCAAAAAATGAGACTTGGGTACATTTCATAGCTCTGTGGGCACAGTCAAACCATTCTGCGGCTCTTAGACTGTTGATCTGTGACATAGTAATACTATATTTTGGTGATTTGTTCATTAAGAAAATATTTGTTGGGATGGAGATGTAGCTCATTGTTAGTTCAATCCCTAGCAACACAAAAGCAAACAAACAGGAACTCTTCCTTGGGTGAGTGCCTGCTGTGTGTTTGCTTTATTTAATGTCAGGTCAGCAGACACAGCTCCTGCCTTTAGGGGAGATGAGTAGGAAGTAAGCCGTCATATTAGAGTGTTACATGTCATGGCAGAATCAATTTGAGTTCTGTCTCATAACATCTCTGTTGATATTTTATTTAGTATAAAACACATATTCAAATGATTGCTGAATACATCAGTGGATGAAGAAACGTGTTAGCTGCTGAAAATACTTTGTGTATTGATCTGTTTCTCACAACTACATTTGACCATTCTTACAGTTTTGTTTTACATCTCCTATGTTTTGATTAAAATGCTCTTGTTTCTTCCTAAATCTACTTACCTAGTGTACTCTCCTGTTTATTTCACAGAAGATGCAGACAGTGGAGGAGATAGCCAGGAAGAGAGTGGACTGGATGACCAGGAGGAACCCTCATTTGTGCCTCCTCCTGGGTACATAATGTATACTGTGCTTCCTGATGGCTCTCCAGTACCCCAAGGAATGGCCTTGTATGCACCATCGCCTCTTTTGCCCAGCAACAGCCAACCTCTGCACCCTGGCACTGTGGTTTATGGCCCACCTCCTGCTGGAGCCCCCATCTTATGTGGACCTCCTCCCACCAACTTTGCTGTTCCCCTTGCCCCTGTGGGTATGCAGCATTGCAATGTCCCAGAGCACCAAAACCTAGTAAGTGGGAAACAGCTCTGTCCTCACTGCTTCCAAGTGCTTCAGACAGACACACATGTGATGAGTTCACTGATGCATGAGCCTAGACCAAGAGTGAGATTATAGGGCTGATGTTAAAAACACGTCTCCTATTAAAATATGATTTTGAACAGGATAGTAAATTCTCAAGCCCAAAGCCTGATGCAGCTAGCTGTTTTCTAAAATGCTTTCAGTCTAAACACCAGCAACTTCCTATTGTTAACTGTGTAGTAGTGTTTATGTAAAGCTATCACATACTAGTACCTAAAGCTTATGTACGTGTGTGAGTATGCTCCACATGTACACGTGTGCCCATATGTGCTGATATGTATAAACAGCATTCAGTACATATGGGTGAGAATTATCTCTGGTTAACTGATGATTATACATTTTTTCTACAGTTATTGTTGTATGCACATTTGAATTCTGTTTTCTCATTTACTAGTAGAAATAATACCCAGTTTTTATAATTTAAAGATTTTATTATTAATTACTTGTTTATTAATTACATATATATTTGTGTGGCCGGGTGGTGATGGCGCACGCCTTTAATCCCAACACTTGGGAAGCAGAGGCCACTGTTCTATGAGTTTGAGGCCAGATTGGTCTACAGAGCAAGTACCAGGACAGACTCAAAAGCTACAGAGAGAAACCCTGTCTCAAAAAACCAAAAACAAACACCAAAAAAAAAAAAAAGCCACATGTTGGGTGTGTATGTGAATGTGATGCCTTCAGAGGCAGAAATGCTATCAACTCCCCTAGAGCTGGAGTTATAGACAATTGTGAGAAGCCTGGTGTGGGTTCTAGGAAAGGAACTTAAGTCTGCTGAAAGAATTGTTGTATGACAAAACTTTCCCTGGGGCGACACAACACACACATCTACCCACCCCAGATAGGGAACTCAGAGCAGACTAAAGTACAGACACCACCAAAATGCAGCTTAGTGAACCAGTGAGTTTCACTGAGGTTACTTACAGAACTGTGTGTTAGGGGCTACATACAGGAACAGAAATGAGTCACAGCTGCATCACTAAGGCCCATCCCAGCTCACAGAAGCTGGGAACCTGGCGCACCCTGTACACACTGACAGCTCACAGGTTGGTGAATATCCTTTCCAAGAGACTAGGTTGCTCTAAACCACTTCCAGTTAGCTCTGCTGGTTTCTGCATCTTCTAGGTAGCTGGTCTTAGCTCTGCTTACTCTAGCAGGGAGGGAGGGGTCTAGTGAATGTGATCAGTTTCAGGAGCTTCCTGAAGCTATTTTGAGTTGTTTACCTCCCTGCTTAAGGGCAGGATGGGATATTTCAATATAGGAGGAAACTGTTATACAACAGAACAGTACAAATATTTTTAAACAGCATGTTAACATCTAGATAGCATTTCTTTATTTGTACGTGTAGTAGGTGACTGTGTAGATTACTTTTTTTTGTTTTTGTTTGTTTTTTTTTGGTTTTTCGAGACAGGGTTTCTCTGTAGCTTTGGAGCCTGTCCTGCAACTACCTCTTGTAGAACAGGCTGGCCTCTAACTCACAAAGATCCACGGGCATGAGCCACTACTGCCCGGCAGACTATGTAGATTCTTTAAAAAAAAAAAAAAACTGTTTATTTTTTATGTATACAGTATTCTCTGTATTCTGTCTGCTTGTACTCCTGCAGGCCAGAAGAGGGCACCAGATATCATTACAGATGGTTGTGAGCCACCCTGTGGTTCCTGGGAACTCCAGGCCCTTCAGAAGGGCATGCAGTGCTCTTAACCACTGAGCCATCTCTCCAGCCCACTGTGTGGATTCTTAAATGTGCTTTTTATTCTTAGGCTAGATTTTAAGAAATGGTTACTTCCTAATCCGATTGCTTTCTACTTTTTTGGTTCTAATATAACACTGCATCCCAAGCTCATCTTTCGAGCTCAGAGCACTTAGAGCATTTGTTCTTTCCTCCCTCCTCAGCCCACTGAGGGAACAGAAGAAAAGATACCTGGTACCAGGTCAGTGTCCCCTTCTAGTAGGTCACAGTTGGTCCACGGGGCCCACATGTAGGCTTTTGCATACATTCAGTTTGTAACCATCTGTCTGTCAAGCATTTGCTGATACTCCCTTGGATTATTTCTTTTACCCTGGAATGAACACAGAACACACCTAGTTCTCAGCACACAGGAGCTCTGTTTGCCCCAGAGTTACAAAGACAGATGACAAGGGAAAAGAGAAAAGGGGCACGAGAGGGGAGGGGAAGGGTGAGAGAGAAGACACACATGGCCCTTAGGCAAATGGCAGTTTATTAAGGGACAAGGGGAACTCCCATTAGGATGAGGTAATTTTGATTGGGCATGTTAATTAGTGTAGCCAAATGGGGGCTTTTGATTGCTGGACTTCCATACTTTGATAGTTGGACCTTGGTAGTCAGCCCCAGGAGGAGGAAGTGGCCAAATAAGGGAATAGAACTTGGTGGCTAGCTTTAGGAATATGACATAATGGTTTTTAGCAAGGGGAAAAGGGAAAAGTGAAGAGCAAACCTGTTGGTGCCCTGTTTGCTGTGCTCAGGCCTTCTGGAGCCCTTCAAGAGTACATGACTCACACGGCTTCTCCAGTGTGCTTTCACACCTCGACGTTGTAGTTTTCTGTTTTGTTTCCCCCTTCTTTTGGTTATTGTTTGGTTGTTTGAAACAGTTTCTCTGTGTACCCCTGGCTGGCTGGCCTAGAGCTTATTCTGTAGACCAGTCTGGCCTCCCACTTGGAGATCCTCCTGCCTCTGCCACCCAAGTGCTGGTATTAAAAGCATGCACCACCACCTTCCAGCTAGCTTCTTCTTTCTTGAGACTTGGTTTACCTTTTTCATTCTGCAAAATGAAGGCAAAATACCTCTTTTTCTGGGAACCTATTTCAACAGTTCTCCCATGTGTCCAGAGCAGAGAGAGACTTCAATTTCTTTGTTCTGCTAGATGCTGAACTCTAGAGACAGAGCGGTTTGGTGAGTTTCTAACGTAGAGTCAAACTGATGGAAAAGTTATGTGAAGTCTGTCAGTTCCATCTTGCCGTGTGAAAAAAATTGACCTGACTCAATTTTTCTTCCCATACTGAAGTCTCAGAATGCCCCCACTATTTTTTAGGCCATAGATCCATACTTTATCCAATTGATTTCAACTTGTGACAGCAAAGGGGAAGAGATGCCCTCCGATATCTCAATAATGCATTCACGTTCTATGACCAGGAAAATGAAGTGTCTAGACTAGAAGACATAATACAGCACCTAAAATCAAAACAACGGAAAGAACAGTGGCTGAAAGCAAACAAGCAACATGCTGAGAAAGAAGTGGAAGAGCTGCTGCATAATATTGATGACCTTTCGCAAGAGAAGAAAGAACTAGAACATGAAGTAGAAGAATTGCATAGAACCATCCAGAAACATCAACAACGAAAGTAAGCATCCACCATTACATTTCTATAATTCAGAGGATACCATATCAGTTCGGAAGGGTGCCTCAGTCAGCAGTGCCTCATAAAACATTCTGTCATTGTAAAACTTTCTTAAATCTAAACTGCGAAATAGTAAATGTTAGCTGTATGTGGTTCTTTAAATGTGGCAAAGGGAACTGATAAAATTTAATTCCAATTAATTTAGTGCTTCGTGGTAAATGCCACTTAGGACAGTGAATATCTAAGGTACCCTGGCAGATCAGCCTTTTTGTGGTTCTCTGGTGACCAGCACAGCCATTCTCCATCCCAGCCACCACAGCAGAACATACAGCAGGGTTTTTAAACCTTCGTTCTCCGTGGTGTCTGTGTGGTTTCCTTGTCCTTCTGACGTTGCATACAGAGAGCTAACTGACCCTTTTCTGTTATTTCCACTGCTTTATCCTTTAATTAGTGGAATTCTAGACCACTAACATGGCTTCCACGCTGACCACCATGTGTAGAATCTTTCTCTCCAGTCTGCCAGGAAACACGGGCAGGAAAACTTGGTACATAGGCAGTCTGAACCCTGCCTGTTTTGGTTAGACTTCAGCCTCAGAAAACACTTGGCATGAACCACGTCTGTGCTGTCCCCTAGCACCACTTTCCTCTGCCTCCGCACCTTCACTTCTGTCTTCTTCCTGAAATGCCCTCCCCAAGCCATCCATCTGTCCTGCCTTTCAAAACAAAGGTGGGGGCTGAGGGACTGGAGAGATGGCTCAGCAGTTTAAAGCACTTGGTGCTTTTTGCAGAGGACCCAGGTTCAGTTCCCAGCACCCACATAGTGGCTCACAAACATCCATAACTCCAGTTCCAGGGGATCTGACACCCTCTTTTTGACCTCTGTGGACACCAGGCAGTCTGTGGTGCACATACATACATGAAAGCAAAACATACATAGATATAAATCTTAAAAAAAAAAAAGAATTTAAAACAAAGGTCAGGGGGTCCCTTTTACACTAAACTTTTCCTTTTTTCTTCTTCCTCTCAAGTATCCTGTGAAAGTTAGGGTTAGCAACCTTTGACATAGCCCTGCTCGTGCAGTGCTGTAAGCAACCAGAGAGTCAATAGGGTGATAGCTGGACCTCCGTCTATGGGTGCCTGTACCTAGCTAGCATAGTCAGTTCACAGAGCCTCTGTTGTCTGCTCAGTTCTATAAAATGTTGTCTTCTGTGGTGCTCCATGAATTATGGCTGTTCCCCAGTTTTTGTCAATTAATCCACACTAGCCTAGGCCTCCTCTCGGGGTGGTCGGGGGCCTGTGAGGCATGCAGAATGAATGAGACAAGATCACTGCTGCCTAGGAGTGGACAGGTGAGCGATTAAAACTGCTGTGGAAGGCAAGAGCCTCACTGAGAAGAACAGGACGCTGTGCTCGTGGGTAGGGTGGTTGTAGCTACTAGTCATGTGAATGTACATCTTAGGATGAGCACGGCGGTGGTGGAGCAGTAGGACATCTCTTCTGCCTCTGTAACAGTAGGAAGAAAATGACACTTAAGTCATCAGAGAAAAAGGCAAAAGTTCTCTCCACACCTTTGTTTAAAGAGAGAAGAAAAACATCAGTGTGCTGAGTTTGTTCTCATGTTTTTCTCTGAAGCATTTTCATATAATTTGTCATATTAGCCTTGAGTTACTGAATTTTGTGTCACTTTTTTGTCAAATCTTTTATGACAGTTTTACTCTAATATAAAGAAGTAAGTCACAAATCCATGCAGTGTTTGAAGCCAACTGGCCTGGGGTCTGTCCTTGAGGACTGTCATAGGACCTGGATATTATTGTGTAGCCACTTCCTTTATTTCTATTTTTCAAAAAAATAATGTGGCAGCATTGTCTTGGCCAGATGTTGACAGCACAAACTCACCAGGCATTTTACATAGTGTGTGTTTACTGCCAGGAATATTCCATGTTTGTAATAATAGTGCGTTTTGAACATAACCAACTGTAGCTACCTCTCTATGTATGTAGGATTGAGTGCTCTCTCTGTGTGTATGCTTGCAGGCCAGAAGAGGGCATCAGACCCCATTACAGATGGTTGTCCACCTTGTGGTTGCTGGAAATTGAACTCAGGACCTCTGGAAGCGCAGCCAGTGTCCTTAATTTCTGAGCCATCTCTCCAGCCCATAGTTACCTCTCTTTAGAAAGTTAGTAAATTCTTGAACACTCTTCATAGGCTATGAGTGTCCATATTATCTATGTTTAAAATCTCTTGATATTCATGTAATTTTTTTAGGGACTTCATTGATGGAAATGTTGAGAATCTTATGACTGAACTAGAAATAGAAAAGTCTCTCAAACGCCATGAGGATATTGTCGACGAGGTTGCGTGCATAGAGAAGACTCTTCTGAAGCGGCGCTCGGAGCTCAGGGAAGCTGACCGACTTTTGGCAGAGGCTGAGCATGAGCTTTCCTGCACTAAGGAGAAGGTGAGTCTGGTATGGTTCCGGCTGGGGCTCCTGTGTGACACAGCGACTACTGCTGCCTGCCTAAGACTACAGGGGGAAACGGATGAGAGCACTGTCAGGTCTGGACATCTGGGCCAGTAGTTTAGGTCCTCAGGCTTTGCTTGCCTTTCCATAAATTCGAGCTAAGAATACGCAGGCTGTTCAGTATTAAATAGCATGTTTCAAATTCCTGAAGTTGTTTAGTTCAGCATGTCCTTCTCTCCCATCTGCCTGTGTTTGTTGAGGGATTGTTGTTTGTTTTTAATTTGGACTCTTCAATCTGTGTCTTTTTAAATGACCAATCAGATTCTTATAGAAGTCTTGCTTTTCTTCACATTGATAACAGAAGTAATGATATGCTTTCAGTTCCTAGGTCATAGATTTTCATTTATCTAAGCACAGCCAAGTTGAAATTAAAAAAACAAAGAAAGGTTCTGAGATGTTCTTTGCTGAACCTACCTCTGTGGTGAGTGAGTGACAGTAACAGCATTCTTTAGGCCACAACGCAGGAGAAATCCAGAGGGAAGGTGATTTTCCAAGCCCGTATGGTGGCTATTTATAAACGCCATTTCGTTTCGCATCCCTGGCAGCTCTGTGAATTGACGTTAGCATGGTTTGCCTATCAACTCAGCGCAGCTTATAACTGGCCCAGCGTTGCACAGCTGAAGCAGCGCCTTCCTAAGAGTTCTTTAGAGAGACAAAGCCCCTGGGCACATGAGACACCTCAGAAACTATTTTTATTTTGTTAGTTCAACTTGAATCTATTTAAGTTAATAGAAACCTACTACTTGGAACTGAATAGGTGGCTTCACCTATTAAATTCTGTGTACTGTTGTTGCAGTAACCCAATGGTTTTTCATTTGTTTGGTTTTGAGTTTGTTTTTCAGGATGTTAGATCAGGTTTTATCTGCTAGTCAACAGGGTGTCAGGTCCCCCACAGAGGTGGCCAAGGCTGAAGCTAACCCAGTGTAAACTGTGGTGAGTCTCTGGGCCTGCAGCATTTCAGCCCTACATCAGTGGAGTCCATTAGTCTAGACATAGCCCCTTCCAGGAAGCCTCCCTCACATGGTACATGGTCTTAAATGAGAACAGGGATGTCCTCATTTCTTTTTTTTTTTCTTTTTGTTTTGTTTTTGGTTTTGTTTTGTTTCAGTTTTTCGAGACAGGGTTTCTCTGTTTCTCTGTGTAGCCCTGGCTGTCCTGGATCTCACTCTGTAAACCAGGCACAAACTCATAGAGATCCACCCACCTCTGCCTCCCGAGTACTGGGATTAGAGGTGTGCGCCACCACTGCCTGACCCTCATTTCTTTTCTTACGAGGAGTCCTTGTGCTGTAAACATTCGGTTGCTGTGTGGAGAAGTAGAGAAAACATATCACCTGTATTTGCTTTAATCAGTAGCATTGGCAGTGGGCACACAGAGGAAAGTTGACCACACAGCAGACCGCTCTCTCCTCCCAGGGACTCAGGGTTAAGGCTTGTGAAGCAGGGGAGAGGAAGCAGCTGAATGTGCCAGACATGTTAGAACCTGCCCAGGAGGCTAGAGCGCCTTCCTTCTTGAGCAGGGCGATGCTCTGCTGATGAGCCGGCAGAAGGCAGCTCAGTAAAGAGATGCGGTGACGTGCCCAGGGCTGTGGACATCCACAGGACAGTTGAGACAGATTTCACCCGCAGACACCTATGACTTCCGAGGCTCTGTGTGAGTCAATATTCAGTCAAGTACAAACCAAAGTCTCCTTCTAGATCCATTAAACCTCTTAATCTAGGCAGATCAGGAAACCAAGTTGATATTTGATATGCCAAATCTAGCATAGGAATATATCCAGAAACTTCAAAGAGATTTGGTGTTGGTGTTCCTTAGCCATAAAGAAGTCACCATCACAAAATGAGAGCCCATTTCACAATGATATCTGATGTAAGAAGAATCTACGCGAGAGAGTGAAAGCTTGGTAAAATTGTTGCCATTTATTTTTATTTATTTAAACTTAACTGAAAGTTTTATTGAGGGAAGGGAGTGGGAAAGAGAGAGAGGAAGAGAAGAGAAAGAAAAAGAGATACAGAGACTAGAGAAAAAGAAGTAGGAAAAGTCCTGCCTGCCCCTAAAGAAGACAGCAGAAAGGAGACAGATTATTGCCATTTAGTTGACTAGATTTGATAATAATCCAATTTTTGAAATAAAAAGGTATCTCCAGTCAGTCTCATCAACTTGGAACGACTTTTTTTCTTAAGAGCTCTTTGTTGACAAAGATGTAGTTGTACAGTTCCTCTCACCTGCTTACACCACTTGAAGTTCTTTTCTGCTCTAGCGTACTCTGACATCTGCATGCTGCTACACGCCATTACAAAGACTAGGTCGCAGTCTGTTTTAATTCACTATCTTCATCTTTCATTTGTCCAGATTTATCTAACTATATTTTTACATAGTGATTATTTGTTTCTGGACAACTCTCTGAGTATTAGAGAGTCATAGCAAAGGAATGTTTTCAGGTGTTTCTGTTTGTGTCATGTTTACTGAGATTTGTACCAACTAATTTGGTGAATAACTATGGTAAGTACTATAGTTGAATTGGTTTTAATGGCAGTTTCTCTTCTAGACAAAGAATGCTGTTGAAAAGTTTGCTGATGCTGAAAGAAATTTATTACAAACTGAGTCAGATGCTGAGGCATTAGAAAAGAGAGCCCAGGAGACTGCACTTAACCTCATGAAAGCTGAGCAGCAACTAAGGTGGGTAGACCCCAGACTTCTGAGGTGGGTGGAGCCCAGCTTGCTGGGTGGACCCCAATGCTACTGAGGTAGGTGACCTCGGGACTGCTGAGGCGGGTTGACTCCTGTGCCACTGAGGGCTGAGGTGCACAGAGTAATATGGTTGATGTGTGCTAAGCCTGAAGAGCCAAGGGGGTAAATATCCCGTTGTAGACTGCTCCAGGCTGATGCAGAGGACTTGGAGCAGCACAAAATCAAACAAGAAGAGATCTTAAAAGAAATAAACAAAGTTGTAGCAGCCAAAGATGCAGATTTCCAGTGTCTGAATGAGAAGAAGGAGAAACTGACAGAAGAGTGAGTAAAGGCCTCTGAGGGGCCCCGGGATGGGGGTGGGGGCCAGGCCCCTTTAGAGGCTGCTAAAGTACTGCCCTACTTTGTAGGCTTCAGAGTCTGCAAAGAGACATCGAGATAGCAGAATGCAATGAGGATCGCCACCTGCAGATCCTCAGAGACTCTGAGACTCTCCTTCAGGCCAAGAGAGCTGAGCTGGAAACACTGAAAAGCCAGGTGTGGCTAGATACTCGGAAGAAGACTAATTAAGACATATTTATTCTTGAGGATTGCTGGATAAGGTTTATTAATTATAGAAAAGATGGGAAAATACAAAAAATATTAAAAATAGATACATCTTGAAGTCCAACTTCCTATCTCTCCTTTTTCAGGTGACAAGCCAGCAGCAGGAGCTGGCTGACCTAGACACGCAGTTGAGGCATAGAAGGGAGGAGCTGCTCCTACTCCAGGACAGCCTGGTCCAGGCAAAATCTGACCTCCAGGAAGCTTTGACACTGGGCGAGACGGAAGTCGCTGAGAAGTGCAGTCACATCAGGGTATGTTTGACAATAGGCTCTCTTAGGAGTCCAGGGCAGTGCCGTAGGTTTATATTGAAGCTTTTCCCTGGTTCTCCCCAAATGGAGATAGAAAGGCCTCCTCCACAGTGCTGTTGGGCATGTGTTAATGTATTGGTGATGAGGGAGTCAGGTTACCACCTGATACACTCTGGGTTCTCTTGCTTCTTGGCTTTCTCATGTCTTTCCTGTCCAGAAATGCCCTTATCCCAGACACAATCTACATCCCATTCTGCCTGTTTCTCAAAGCTCAGCCACATGCAACCTCCTGTTTTGGTTTGGGTTTTATTTTTTGTTTTTTTGTTTTGTTTTGTTTTTCAGTTGCTCTTAACGAGTTTCTTTCTCTTGTATTTGAGAGCAGCCTCTTGTCTGTGACAGTATCTGTGCTCCCAGCCTTCTGTCCTGACAGCCCCTGAGGCTGGAAGCAGTCTTTGTATGGGGAAAATTGCACAATGACCTATGTATGAATTATGTTACTTTTTTCTGTTACACAGTAGATGTTAGTATAAAATATGGTTCTGTTCTTGGCACCAAAGGCAAAAATTGCTATAAACTAGTTTACAAATTAGGTATGCGAGATAAAACAACAGAGCTGACTCCTGTGAAAGGGGTGCCAGTTCTTCACAGAGGAGATGACTTTTATTTAAACACAGGAAGTAAAGACTCTGCTGGAAGAACTGAGTTTCCAGAAAGGAGAACTGAATGTCCACATCAGTGAAAAGAAGACTCAGCTCGCACTTATAAAGCAGGAGATGGAGAAAGAGGAAGAAAACCTTCAGGTAGTTTTACAGCAGCTGCAGAAACATAAGGCTGGTAAGTTTAAAGAGCAGGTCTCAAAGTGTGAGGCTGGGAGCATCTGTGCCGCACCTCACCACACTGACATCACTGATGAGCAAAGAGGAGCAAGTTATGAAAGGAACATGATGATCCCTGCCATTCCATTTCTTAAGGTTTATTTGAAGGGAAGTAGCCATATTAGTGGCTGATTAGAGTGTGCTGTTGGAAGGAAGGCTCTTATAACTGATGGAGTATAACAGAGAGGTTTCAAATATTCAAATTTGTAAAACCAATTTTGTGGGCTATTTGATCACACTGTGAAACCCAAAGCTGTGTTAATAAAATCAACCTTGGATTAGTTGATTTTATTAGTTGACAGGAATAACCATACAGAAAGATGGATAAAGAGGCAGAGGCACACAGGAAAGAGTAAGGAGTTTCATGGTATTTTTGGTTTGGGACAGCTGAAGAGAGGCCGTCTTGTTAGGTCTCTGGCCAAAAAGGAAAACCAGCTGATTGCTTCTCAGCCTCTCTGAGCTAGCAGGTTTTCACCCCAACATCTGACTCCTGAGTCTTTATTGGTAAAGAGAATGATAGAGACTTAGTCAAAAAAGTACATTTGGCGGCAACAACAGAGCTGGTGCTGGTATGACTGGAAATCTCGCCAGGCCTCGGGGCTGTGGGACCATAGATGGTAGGTAAGATATCAGATCAGGTACAACCACTAAAGCCGACTGAAAAACAGCAAGCTGAAGTGCCCATTTCTACTCATCTAGAGATGGCCCGCCTTTATGTGCACCATAGCGTGATTTGTGATTACAGACCTGGAAAGAAAAGGCTTATGTTTAATACTTAAAGACATGAAAAATTAGAGTGAAAAAAATTTAGGTGAATGGTGAGTATGAGATATAGCCCAATTATTTTATTTATTTATTTATGATCATGTTTTATTTATGTGAGCATAGTGTGTGCATGCCTACGTGTGTACACAGCCCAGAGAAGGACATCTGATGTCCTGTTGGGTCACTATCTTATTCCCTTGAGACAAGGGCTCTCACTAAACCTGGTCCCAGTGATCCTCCTACCTCTGCACCCCACCCCACCCCACCCCACACATACACACATAGAATACTACAGTTATAGCTATAGTTCTATACTTTTCTGTGGGTTCTGGGATCCAAACTCAGGTCTTCATATCCACATAGCAAATGCTTTTTACTGGCAGTGCCTTGGAAACCTGTCTGGGAAGTGAGGGAACGGGGAAAACACCAGATAAGCAGACATGGGCCACAGTCGCTCCGCTAGAGCAGCACAGTGGAGGTAGGGGCCAGTCTCTGTAGGCCTGCATAGCAGTCTCAGGCTATATATATTTGGGAGGAGGAAGCTGCATTGCTCGCCAGTGCACACAGTGTCAGCATTCACAGACTCGGTCATGTCAGGTTCCTGTCCAGAGCTTCCCAGTCCACCTGAGGCCTTTAGGTAACTACCATTGACTGTGGGTCTGAGGCTGTGCCCATGTCAAACGAAGTGTACTCCTGAAATAAAACACCCCAAAATGCTCTTGTAGTAGTCACCTTTTGAGTTTTTTATTACATTGTTTTGCTTATTAAATGTGTACATGTGAGAAACAGTATGGAAGTCAGGCAACTTTGGGGCATTGGTTCTTTCCACCATGTGGGTCCAAATTTTTCCTATTTTAATTAATATTTTTTCAAAAAAAGTACTTAGTTCATTCTATATGGAAATAAATGCTCCCAGAATCTGAATTTTATTAAATGTTTTTAACAAATTATTGTCATTTTTGTTTACTTGCCTCCCAGTGCTGGGATTAAAGGTGTGCGCCACCACCAGCCAGCTACAAATTAGTGTTTTTAACAGGACTTTCAAAAAGGTTTTTCCTTTAAAAATAAAATCAGCATTTAGGTAATTCAGCAAAATTGTGTTTCTATGTTGGTCAACAAGGAGGTGCAGTCTGTCGTGCTCTGTCTCCTGGTTCTCTTCCTGGCACTGACCTGCTTTGTCTCTGTCAGAACTAAAGAATGTAACAAACACGCTGCAACTTGAAAACAGTGAGCTCCAAGGTCTGAGGCTACAGCACAACCAAAAGGTGACAGAGCTGGAGAAGACCCAGGTGGACGTGCTGGAGGTACGAAGGAAAACCTGTGCCTTTCCCCCGGGCCTTTCTCCTCAGGGTTCTGAAGTCTTTCCTGTCTGACTCAGGAAAAGCTGGAGCTGGAGAGTTTGCAGCAGACAGCACAGCAGCAGAACAGGGAAATAGAGTGGCAGAAGCAGCTGCTGGAGAGAGACAAGCGGGAAATAGAGCGAGTAAGGGCCGAGACCCAGGCACTGCGGTCATGCGTGGAGTGTTTGACTAAAGAAAAGGAAGATCTCCAAGAACAGTGTGAAACTTGGGAAAAGAAGTCTTCACATGCCAAAAGGTAAGGGAGCTGCTCATAGTGCTGCATGTCTGGAATCCCAGCACCCAGGAGCTGAGGCAGGAGCATTGCCATGAATTTAAGGCCACCATGGCCTACATAGCAGGTTCTAAGCCACCAGTGCTATTTAATAAGAACCTGTCTCAAATCAATAGCAAAAGCCAAGTGTGGTGGCGCACGCCTTTAATCCCAGCACTCGGGAGGCAGAGGCAGGTGGATCTCTGAGTTTGAGGCCAACCTGGTCTATAGAGCGAGTTTCAGGACAGCCAACACTGTTAAACAATGAAACCCTGACTCAACAAAACAGCAAAAATTATAACAGAAAAAAATATTTTACAAACCTTATAGCATAATTTTCTGATTTTTTTTTTTGGTGCTTTTTTTTTTTCAACTTTTCTCCCCTTAAGAGCATTTTTTCAGCCGGGCGGTGGTGGCGCACGCCTTTAATCCCAGCACTTGGGAGGCAGAGGCAGGCGGATCTTTGTGAGTTCGAGACCAGCCTGGTCTACAAGAGCTAGTTCCAGGACAGGCTCCAAAACCACAGAGAAACCCTGTCTCGAAAAACCAAGAAAAAAAAAAAAAAGAGCATTTTTTTCAAAAACTACCTTGCTGAATGTAAGTGACAGTTGTATGGCTGGACATACTGCAGGGCCACTGGCAGTGGCACTAAAATTTATCCCTACTGCTCGCATTTTGGAACCCATTCTCTTTGGATGGATGCCTTGCTCAGCCTAAATATAGTAGGGAGGGTCTTGGATCTCCCCAAAGCAATGTGCCTTACCCCCTCTCTGAGGAGTGGATGGGGCTGGGAGGAGGTCAGGGAGTGGGAACTGGGATTGGTATGTAAAATGAAGAAAGCTAGCTTGTTTTCTTTTTTAAAAAATAAAAATAAAATAAAAAAACAAGCAATCTGGCCTGGGGTTGGAGATAGAGTGGTTGTTTTCAAGCATGAGGACTTGAGTTCAGTCCCCAGAGCCCGTGTGAATGAAGAACCATACACTCATAGTCCCAGCACAGGGAGGTCTCTGAAGCTCACAGGCCACCCTAGCCTGCATGAGCTCTAGGCACTAAGAGACCCTGCCTCCAACAGAAAAAGGCGAGCAGCTCTAAACACCGAAGGGTGTCCTCTGAAACACACACACACTCTCTTTTGCTGGAAACAAATGCAAAGGAACAATTTCTTCATTTCTGTAAGAGACAAATTGTTCTCAGATTGATCTACATATTGAAAACAATTGCAGTCAAAATCCCAGTAAGCATTTTTTCCTTCCTTTTTTAGAAATTCAAAATTTGGTTCTAAAATTTATAAGGAAAGCAAAAAACCAACAATTCGTAGAATTCTTTAGACAGCAGTCGGGAGGCAGAGGCAGGTGAATTTCTGAGTTTGAGGCCAGCCTGATCTCAGAGTGAGTTCCAGGACAGACTCCAAAAAGGTACAGAGAAACCCTGTCTCCAAAAAAAAAAAAAAAAGCTAGAGAGATGGCTCAACAGTTAAAACCATTTATTGCTCTCCCAGGTTCTGAGTTCAATTTTTACCACCTACATGGTCGCATATAACCATAAGTATCTCTGGTTACAGGCATTGTGACACTCCCTTCTGGCCACTTGAGTACTAGGCATGCAACAGTGCACGCAGGCTGAACTTAGTCACATAAGCCAGCAAAATGGCTCAGTGGGTAACAATTCTTGCTGCCAAGCCTGGGATAACCTGTGTTTAATTCCCTGAGTTCACAAAGTAGAAGAATACAACTCCTTAAGTTGTCATTTTATCTCCACACATGCAACATGGCATGTGCATACCCCCTCTCCAACTGAATAAATACGTGTAAAGAAAGTGAGCCATAAACATAAATATAAAAATTAAATATAAAACTTAAGAGAAAACAAGCCCTTTGTGACTTTAAGTAGGACAAAAATTTTCTTATCTAGGCACCAAAAACATGATCCATATAAAAACAGTAAAGCACAGTGGTGGGGAGCTGGCTCAGTGAGGACCTGAGTTCCAGGTACCAGAACTCTGCAGGAAGGAGGAGAGAAGGCAAGACCCCATGGGCCTACTGGCTTAGCTCATTTAGCCAAAAGAGTGAGTTCCGGGTTCAGAGAGCTACTGTATCATTTCATGCATGCCTGTACAGGTAAACATATCTTACACACAAATGCTTACACATATACACAAAAGTAGATAAGTAAAATAGGACATTTAATGCTGACAAGAAGGCACAGATTCTCTGATAACCTGAGATAAACCCTGGAACCCACATAAAAGGCCAGATGCTGGGGCTGTGCACATCCCAGCACTGTTGTAAGGAGATGGGAGGCAGAAATAGGAGAATCACCTGGAAGCCCACATGCCAGCCAACCTGGAGAACCCACCATAGCAGAAACATGACAAGAAACCACAGCAGGGAGAAAGGAAACCAGCTCCTGGAGGCTGTGTTCTGGCCTGCGCTCAGACGCATGCACAGTAGTAATAAGTGACCGGTGCACGCCTTTAATCCCAGCACTCGGGAGGCAGAGGCAGGAGGATCTCTGTGAGTTCGAGACCAGCCTGGTCTACAGAGCTAGTTCCAGGACAGGCTCCAAAGGCACAGCGAAACCCTGTCTCCAAAAACCAAAAAAAAAAAACAAAACAAAAAAAACTGGACATGCAAGCTGGGTGTGATGGCACGCACCTTTAATCCCAGCACTTGCGAGATAGGAGCAGGTGGAAATCCGTGAGTCCAAGCCAGCTTAGTCTACAGAGCTAGTTCCAGGACAGCCAGAGCTACATAGAAAGATCCTTTCTCAAAATAAATAAAAATAAAAACAAGGCATTTAAAAGATATCTCCAAAAGACACTTTTGAAAGTAATAAAAATACGTGACAAGAGTTAGGAGAAAAATCTTCTCAACCATGTGTGTAATGTAAGACTTACATGTGCAAAATATTTATTATAAAGAGCCTTCAAAACTTAATAGAAAATAACTTAGTTTTTTTAAATGTGCTAAATAAAGATTTGAACATATATTTTCATAGAAGCTACATGATGGAAAAGAAGCACATGAAAAAACACTAAGTATCATTCATCACTAGGGACACCCAACTTAAAACCACAGTGAGATACACACTTGCTAGAGTGGCTGCAGTAACAGGCAAACCCTATGGTTCAAATTGTACAAATAGTGTATTTTCTGCTTTTTCACTTACTGACAAGTTTGCAGTCTGTATTTATCACTCAGTTTTATTTTGTTTTGTTTTGGGAATTTTGAATGTCACATGTAAAACTTAGTGAACCTTTTTTTTTTTTAATTTCCTGTTTGGAATGCTGGTGAGGTGTCTTTCGGAAATGAGTTCTGGCATCCTATATTCCAGGCCTCATCCTCATCCCTACTTCCTACTGTGCACTATGGAGGGTGGCACTGCCCCTCAGTCAGCCTCATGTGTGCGTATTTTCTGTTTAACAGTCTGGTTTGTTCCATGGTAGAGTTCTAGCAGCTTCTGAAGAAAGCAACAGAACAGAGCAGTCAGCCCTAGGGAAGCTGGAACTGCGTGTCAGAGAGCTGCAGCAGGAGCTGGAGCACCTGAGCCAAGACAAGCTAGCCCTTCACAGTGACATTTCCATGGTGCAGCAGCAGCTCCAAGGTAAGGGACGGACTGCAGACTCATGACTCCGCAGCCCGCAGCTTGCCCCTAAAAGAAGTAAGTGATGCAAAATGGGGCATGAAGTTTCTTTCTAAAGTTAGATTATGGATTTGATTGTACCACTCTATAAATATACCAAGTCTAGATCATATACTTTTAAGATACACATGATACATGGATTTTATTGTAAGCTGTTTTTTAAAATGTAATTTATGTTCCTTAGGGAACAGTTTAGAATTAGAACAAAAAATTATATAAAAATTACTTTTGGGCCAGTGAGGTGGCTCAATAGGTAAAAAGCACTTGGCATCAAGCCTGACAACCTGAACTTCAAGCTCACAATACAAGGAGAGAACCGACTCCCAGATGTTGACCTCTGTCCTCCACATTGCTGCATGGCTCATGCTCATACTCACTTGCACAAATACACAATAGGTTGACATCACTCCTCATGCCATAACTGTGTGTGTGTGTGTGTGTGTGTGTGTGTGTGTGCACCCAAATAGTAGAAATGTCTCTTACTACCAAATGTTTTTGTTCATTTATTTAGGAGAAATGGCTAAGTATTTATAGCTATTAAGCATTTATTATGTTCTAGTCATGGTGTATGTACTGTCTCATTTTTAATCCATGTGACAAAACTAGATCTGGTGACACACACAGTACTCATTAGACTGAGGCAGGAGGAACATTAAGGTTAAAACCAACTGGGCTGCATAATGAGACACTGTTTCAAAAGCAAACAGAACCTTTGTAGCATTTTTGACATAGAAAGCAGTATTTTATCCGTTATCTGTTTATAGGTCATACTGAGGCTTAATTTCTTGCAGTTTACTAAAGATCGCAGAGCTAGTAATAGATACCAATTTTATCTATGCATTGTCTTCATGAAAGAGTCTGCCAGGTTTACATTTCCAGAAGTAATGTGCAGTACACCCATTTTTAAGCCACTGATTTAACCAACATTATTATCTAAGTGTTTATGAATTCCTTGAAATATGAAAATATGGAAATCTTTGAAAACCCCTACCTAGGTTGTACATGTCTTTTGCCCTTTAATAAGGTAATGTAGCATTGTCATTGTTTCAACAGAAATAAATATAAATTTAGTTCTGATAAAATTTGAGGAGGTTCAAGTGAAAAACTGTATGCATATGTATAAATAACATTTTATGAAAATGTTTCTGTAGATAAACGGGAAGCCATAAACTCGCTACAGGAGGAACTAGATAATACCCAAGACCATTTGAACGTAGCAAAGCAGGTAAGGTTCACAAATATAATTGACTTCTTTCAGCTGGCACTACAGCACTGTATGCCCCTTACACGGCACCATAGGGCCACCAGCACATCACCATAGGGCCACCTACACACCACCATATAGCCCCTTACACGGCACCATAGGGCCCCATACACAACACCATATAGCCTCTTAAACAGCTCCATCGGGCCACCTATGCGCACATAGGGCTATCTACCTACACAACTCCATAGGGCCACCTACACAGCTCCATAAGGCTATCTACCTATGCAGCACCATATAGCCCCTTACACAGCTCCATAGGGCCACCTACACAGCTCCATAAGGCTGTCTACCTACACAGCTCCATGGGGCCACCTACACAGCTCCATAAGGCTATCTACCTACACAGCACTGCCTTCAAATAAGGCTTTGGTCCTGGGATGGTTCTCTGGTCTGTGTTAGCACTTGGTTCAAGTTGACCCAAAGCTAGGAAGAAGTAGGGTAGTAGTTAGACCAGAGTCAAACAGCAGTTCCTAGAAGCCTCTACCAGGACATGGGGACCTATGGCACAGGTGCTCTCCCCACTCCCATGAGACTGCTCACAGAACTGCAGAGCAGGTGTCAATTGAAGCATCCATCCAGTCAGGAGCCGACTAGTGCAGCTTGTGACCCTGTGCTTCTGATGACCTTGGTCACTCAGTGTCAGCGTGTGAGAGCAGGACTACATACAGTTTAGGGTTCAGAGGGCTTCAAGAAATTAGATGAAACATTAAATTCTTTTTCTTTACCTTTAGAATTCTGTGTTTCGAAAACATAAAACTTCTAAGACAATTTTTTGTGTTGTTGGGAGGTAGTCAAGACAGGATTTTTCTCTGTTGCTTTCAAGCCTGTACTGGAACAAGCTCTGTAGACCAGAACTGGCCTCGAACTCACAGAGATCCACCTGCCTTTGCCTCCCGAGTGCTGGGATTGAGGCCTGGCTCAAAAATCTTTTTTGTTTTTATTTTATGTGCATCGGTGTTTTGCCTACATGTATGTCTGTTGGATCTCCCTGGAACTGGGATTACAGTTGTGAGCTGCTATGTGGGTACTGGGAATTGAACCTGGGTCTTCTGAAAGAACAGCCATTGCTCTTAACCACTGAGCCATCTCTCCAGCCCTCAAAAAAAAAAAATCTTTGTATGTCAGATTCTTAAATTTTTTCTGTGTTAAAAATAAAGCTCTCTTTCAAATTTGTTCTAAGTTTTGAACCTGTCTAAAGAGTTCATATAGTAACAAAAAGATTAGCCCTTGTTTGTAGTTTCTCTTTGTCTTCCTAGCAGTCCTGCCTGAGGTTTTTGCAGAGTGCTGTTTACCCCCATCTTGTTGACAGGGCAACTGAAGCTTTAGTGAGGTTTGCCATCCCTCGCCATCTTCCTTGTTAAGTAGGCACTGAGAGAAGGCAAGCCGAGGGTTAACTCTGAGTTCTGGGCACTTCTCTGTTAAGTTTGCTGAGAGTAAAGGATGTGGTCACCTTAGGAAGTGGCTTTGTAAAGAGTTCCAATGTGTTCTTTCGTTTAAAGGACCTGCTCCACACCACCCAGCGCCAGAATGCTCTGCTCAGTGAACAGGGGCAGCTGCAGAAGGACATCAGCAAATGGACTGCCAGGTTTGAGAACTGCCAGAAAGAGACAGAGACGAAAGAACAGCAACTTCAGGAACTTCAGAATGAAATCAGAGAGAGCAAGCTCCAGCTAGACCAGCAAGAAGCGGTACTGCACAGAAAAGGGAGTGTTCTGCATTTCATAGGGGCTTCGTGCCTCCCACCCCCTAACCCAAGATCAGACCGCCCTGTGTGCATCTCCTGGGTGACTGACTCTGATTAGTCTAAGTTATGGACTGTTCAGTCTCAGGCACTGGTCCTGTAAAGATCTTAATGGCCACATGCTAATAAATTAGCACCTTGCATCCTCTTCTCATGGTGGCCAGGTGGCTTTCCAGACCCTGCTTCATCTTTATAAAGGCACTGGCAGTTGTTCACGCTGTCTGTCTGTCTGTCTCTGCCTCCCCTCTCCCCTTGCAGACTTCTCTCTCCTTTGTTTTGAACTGGAATCTCTCTGAGGATCATCGGGGATACTTATTCCTATATGACTGACTAACGTGATTTTCTATTCAGATGTTTCAAAAACTCCAGAAGGAAAGAGAAAGTGAGGAACAGAAGCTAGAGGCTGGTAAACTGACCCTGATACAGCAGCAAGAGCAGCTGGAGAAGGAGCTGACAGAGCAGAAACTCAAACTGGAGCAGCTGCTCACAGACGTGTCGGCAGCCGAAGGACGTCTCAGGACCCTGCAGGAAGAGGAGCGGTGCAGTGAGAGCCTGGAGAAGACGCTGTCCCAGGCCAGTAAGTTACCCTGCAGGGATGTGACAGGGTGGAGTGCTGTTCTGTTCATCTTGTGAAGTATGGGGAAAGACTCAGACCCTGGCCCGTCTAAGGAGGCTGAAGGAGGGCAGCAGCCCCGTGAGAGATGGCTGAGGCCATAGGGAGGTCGGGGATTTGTCCTTATGGTGAGGCTTGACCCTAAAACTGGCCAGAGTGTCTCTTCATGCCCTTCTTCATCATCCAGGAAGATGAGTGGGAAAATGGGAAGTTAGACTCTCAAGGGCAAGTTTTTGGGAGCTGTGCACGTGGGGTGGATTTGACCCCAGCTGTTCAGAAATACAGTATCAGCACTGAAGGTTGAGTATAGGGATCCATTCTGGAATCAGTTTGCTTTCTTGGTGAGCCTTTCTTGAGCCCATGGAGTGAGTCGGGGCAGGCTTGTAAAACCAGGTACTAGAGGGAAACAGCAGAGTGGGTAACACCACTGTAAGACAACCTGTCCATGAGGTAGAAAGCTCTGCCCACAGCTGCTCCAGGGCCTCTGGCCAAACCTACTAAACATGCTCACATTCCAGAACAGGAGCTTTCAGAACGGGAACAGCAGCTAATGGAGAAGTCAAGTGAGCTGTTGGCCCTGCAGAAAGAGGCAGACGCTATGAGGGCAGATTTCAGCCTACTGCGAAATCAGTTCTTAACAGAAAGGAAAAAGGCGGAGAAGCAGGTGGCTGGCCTAAAGGAAGCATTGAAGATACAGCGGAACCAACTAGAGAAAAACCTTCTAGTGAGTATTTGCTACCCTGGAAGTCTAGAGTAACAATCGGTTTACATTGAATTGACATATACATTTTACTTATCCACTGCTTCACTGGAGAGAAAATAAATTACTCATCAACCCAGGTCCTAACCCAATGGTAATTATTGGTGTATTTAATCCTAATTTATTATTGAAGCACAAGGTGAGTTTTTTTCTGAGACTTGGTCATTAGCCGCAGAGCAGCTCTGGCTGCCAGCAGGGGGCCATCCTGTGGACAGTATCAGCACACCACAGAGCTGTGCACTGTGTTCAGCCCACTGTGGACTGCCAGGTGTTGGGTTGGTAGGAACCTTTGTATAGCTGCATTCTGCCCTTTTTGGTCAACATTGGCTTTTATCAGATATACAAAAATCAGGAAGTATGGTGTACCACGCTTTTACCCTTGAACTAGGTGTGTTGGTTGGAGGAGGGATAATTACATCATTGAGAGCAATGAGCACAGTGGATTTCTGAAAAATGGGTTCTCCCTGCTCTCTGTAGGGAGTAATGGAATCTGCTGTATGAAAGGAATCTGGATGCATTTCCCAGAGGGTGTGTGCTTACACCTAGGACTAGACAAGGTGATGGAATTTAGATGTCTGAAATTTAATCTGGGCACAGTGGCACACCCCTTTAATCCCAGCACTCAGAACCAGAGGCCAAAGATCTCTGAGTTTGAGTCCAGCCTAGTCTTACATGGTAGGTTCTAGGTCAGCCAGAGCTACATAGTGGCTACATCCCCTGTTCACAAATACATAAGTAAATAAAATAACCCACACATACACATTACCCATGATGATATTGTTACCATTTCACAGATAATTAAAGTGGACTGGGAAGGGGGAAGTAACTTGTCAGAGATAGTGCTAAAGATCCGAGGTTCAAACTTTGGGATTCTCCCGGCCACACTACACCGCACCTGCCTCCAGAATGCAGATAGACTTAGCTCCATTCTGCAGCTGTAGAAACAGAGGTGGTTACAACGCTAGTCAGTGTGGAAGCCAGTAACTACAACTGCCCATAAGTGACTACAAAGAATTTGCCTCCCTCTGTGCTAGGAGCAAAAACAGGAGAAGAGCTGCATGCAAAAGGAAATGGCCACAATTGAACTGGTAGCCCAGGACAACCATGAGCGGGCCAAACGCCTCATGAAGGAGCTCAGCCAGATGCAGCATGAGTACCTGGAGCTCAAGAAACAGGTATTCACCCCCAAAGCCCAGCTGGCCAGCCTGGGCCACCATGTGGGCCTATTACACCCCTCCCCAGGGCTCAGGCAGGCTTTATATGTTGCATGTGGGAGTTGTGAAAAGTTTATTGTTAAGAATATTCCGTAAGTTAAATCTTTTACAGCCCTAAAATTTAGACATTCACTTAAGGAAAAGGTATTGGTTAAAAATATACTTCTAAAATTATTTTCAGTTAGCTTTTTTTAAAAATGACATTTATTTATTTGTGTTGTGTGTGAGTGCATCACACACACACACACTATGGCAAGCATGTGGAGGTCAGAAGACGACTTGAGGGAGCCAGTTCTCTCCTTCCTACTGGGTCTTAGGGGTTCCACTCAGGTTGGAAGGCTTAACTTTACCTGCTGAGCCAGCTCAACTGTTTTAAAAAACAGGTGTGCAGGCACAGGCTCCTAAGTGTGCAGGTCCATGCATGTGTGGAGTTGGAGTACACCTTGGGTATCATTGTCAGGAAACCCAGCCCTGTCTCTTTAGACAGGGTTCCTTGTCCTGGAGCTCACCTATTAGACTAGACTGCCTGCACTTCTCCAGCACTAGGATTACACGTGTCCCTATGCTCAACATTATGTGAGTTCTGAGTATTGAGCTCAAATTTTCATGCTTGCAAGCCAAGTACTTTATTGACTGACCAGTACCTCCTTCCACCCCTCAACTTTTTATGGTGTGTGTGCGTGTATGTGTGTGCTCACGCGTGCACTGATGTGTGTAATTTACATGTACACATACAGCTGGAAGCCAGAGATCAAACTCAGGTGTCGTTCCTCAGAAGACATCCACCTTGCTATCTTTAGAGTTTCTATTGCTGTGATAAACACCATGACCAAGAGCAACTTGGGGAGGAAAGGGTTTATTTTACCCTACAACTCTCAGGACACACTCCATCACAGAGGGAAGTCAGGGCAGGAACTCAAGGCAGGAACTGAAATGGGCCACAGAAGAACACTACTTACTTTATGTTGTTAGGGTATTGTGTGGTCTGTGTGTGGTATTAGGGTATTGTGTGACATATGTGCGCATGTGTGGTATTAGGGTAACAAATAGTCTGGATATGGGTGTTGCTTACACTTAGTGGTTCATGTAGAAGACAGAAGGACCCTTGGTGTCTTCCTCTAATTGCTCTTACTGACTTGAGACGGGGCTCTCATTGAACCAGAAGCTCACTAGTTAGCCAAGCTGGCCAGGAAGTTCCAAAGACTGACCTGTCTCTGCCTCCCCACCTTGCCCAGTCTGTGTGTCCTTATACTTGCAAAGCAAGCACTTTACTAATGAGCCAGTCCCGTATCTGTAGATCCTTCAGTATAAGACACATTAAGCAGCCTGGTGTTTGACACCAATTCATTCTTTAGATGGCAAACCAAAAAGACTTGGAGAGAAGGCAAATGGAAATCAGTGATGCAATGAGGACACTTAAGTCTGAAGTGAAAGACGAAATCAGAACCAGTCTGAAGAATCTCAACCAGTTTCTTCCAGAACTACCAGCAGATCTAGCAGCTATTTTGGAAAGAAACGAAAACTTAGGAGAGCTGGAAAGCTTGAAAGAGAACTTCCCATTTACCACGAATGAGAGACTTTTTGAAGAAAAATCTAACTTTTCCCAAATTCACATCATGGTAAAGTTTTTCCTGCTCTTCTCTGGGCTTCACAGAGTGATAGTTTGGTTCCCACCTCCCCCAGGAAAGCTAAAAAGAGATTTTGGGGTGCCAGGGTAGGAGGGAAAGATGGTAGGCTCCCACTCGTGTCAGTTGGTGACTCATTGATCTCTTTCCTTTCTGAAAAAGGATGAACACTGGCGTGGAGAAGCACTCCGTGAGAGACTGCGCCACCGTGAAGATCGACTCAAGGTGGCTTCTTTAAGAAATTACAAATAGCCAATATGAGATAGTTGGCACTTGGCAGGAGTGGAGAAGCGTTCCCATGCCCACATACTGCTCAGTCCACTCTTTTGCAGCACTCAAGAGGCTTAAAGATCACATTGTATAAGTTCAGAGAAGCTGACATCACACAGTAGTAAACAGCTATCAACTAAAAAAAAAAAAACATTTGAATTCTTGGGCCTTGGATGTATAGCTCAGTGGTACAGCACTTGCCTAGCACATGCAAGGGTACTCGGTCCAGTCCACAATTCTGATGTGCAGTTGTGTTCTTTAACCTATAAAATGCATCCATGGGACAGGGTCTCCCTCTGTGCCATAGGCCAACTATAGGGTGGCCTTGAACTTGGGGCTCTCCTGCCTCAGCCTCCCCAGAGCAAGGACTAAAATGCCCCGCCCTCATTCCTGTTTATTGAAGTCAGACTTGCTTATCAAAGATGAAGCTGAGTATTGGTTCAGGTGTATTTCTTTTGTATAAACCCCGTATCTGGTAACACTTTTCAGGCTCAACTTCGACACTGTATGTCTAAGCAAGCAGAAGTGTTAATCAAAGGGAAGCGGCAGACAGAGGGCACTTTACACAGTCTGAGGAGACAAGTTGATGCTTTAGGAGAACTGGTCACCAGTACCTCTGTAGATTCAACGTCATCACCTAGTCTGTCTCATCTAGAATCATCCCTTGTGGAGGACTCCCAACTTGGACAAAGTCAGGTAAGAGGGACACCCTTAAGAGTCCAGTGTCAGGGCTGGAGAGATGGCTCAGAGGTTAAGAGTTCTTCCAGAGGTCCTGAGTTCAATTCTCGGCAACCACATGGTGGCTCACAACCATCTGTAATGAGGTCTGGTGCCCTCTTCTGGCCAGCAAGCATACAGAGAGACAGAACACTGTATACATAATAAAGAGTCTAGTGTCATCTAGAATACTTAAAAACTTCGGGGTTGGTGATCCAAGACGTGGGCTCTAATGTCACTGTCAATTGTCTTAGAAATCTCTGGGAAAGTTTACCTAGTCGTTTTGCACCTAAGCTGGTGGCTTAGTCAGTGAACTAGAACTGGATAGGGTGACCCAGGAGAAACGCAGTCAGTTTGTCTGTGTCCTTGACTTCTAGATTTCCTTATTTTCTACTTGATCAATGTAGAACTTAGACCTTCAGTGCTAGAGAGATGGCTCAGCGGGTAAGAGCACTGGCTGCTCTTCCAGAGGATCTGGACTAAGTTCCCAGCACTCACATGGTGGCTCTCAATCATCTGTTGTTACTCTAGTTCCAGAGGACCCAACACCCTTTTCTCCACAAGCGCCAGACACCCAAATAGTGCAGATATTTACATGCAGGCAAAAAAGCTGTAACACATTTTTAGAAGTAAAAACTTTGATCTGTGAGGTCAAGTCTGGGTTTCCCTGCGTTTTAGGTGGTGCCCAATTCTCAAAAGACATTTGAATGCAGACCTCTTCACTGTCTACTATAAACTCTGGATCTCACAAGGGTTTCTGTGTGGGATTTAATAACTTAATAACCATTTAACAAGAATATAAAGTAACTCATGGAACAGGCCAACAGTAGCACATTATTGATGAGCAGAAAATGGCTTCCATTTCCAGGCTCAACATGCTAAACACAGTACAATCAACATCCCATTTAATTTTTACATCCTGGAAGGTACATTTTGTCCCTTTATGTAGGTAAGGTACTATATAAAATGGTAGATGACAGATAAGGATATAGCAAAGGACAAATCAGGACATACAGGCTAACCTACCTTTACCAGAAAGCAGTGTGTCCCAAGTGTAAAACACAAGGAATGTCCAAGGACAGTTGCTTCTTTAATTGGCCTAAGGAGGGCAAATAGCTTATGAGTCACAAAACTAATGAGCAGCAGGACTGAGACTTTAGTAAGATTACCTTAACACCTGTAGTGGAGACAAGTCAGGTAAAGGCCCTCCAGAACTTAATGGATTCAGTTAAGTGCTTAGTAAGAACCTGAGACTGTGGTACAAAAAAAATACATGAGCTTTGAAGGGCTCTATGTAAGAGGTAGAGGTGATTGTAGGCACTGTTTCAGTCCAGGGCTGTCTGTCATCTGGGCCAGTGAGAGATGAAGCCTTGAATTGGGCTGGGGTTGGGGGCTGGCTTCTGTGCTTAAAACTGTTTTTCATTTTTCTCAGAGCTCTTTCCAAGTTCTGCAAGGTCCATCAGAACCACACAGTTACCACCACTGAATTTCCTGCTTGCAGGGTATGTTAACAGCCCTGCATTTAACTGGAAGATTTGTAAGTCTGGCAGCTCCAGGAAAGAACTAGTCACCTTTTAGTTATTTCGTAAAGTTTATCTTACAACATTTTGGGGCTAGAAACTGGGCTTAATCGTAGAGCCCTGGCCTAGCTCATATACATCCCCAGATTCAGTCCCTGGCACTACAGGATAGGTTCCAGAGGTCCTTCAGCAAGCTACTTTAGCAGTCATCACACCAACCATATTCTCTACAGCCTTGTCCTGCAAAAGAGGGTTAATTCTGTTTCTTCTTACTTTAGGAAAAGAAGCCTCAGCCGAGGTCAGGAATATGGTCTTGTGTGAGCTTAAGAGGGAACAACTACTCTCCTACCTCACTTTCTAATTGGAATGTCAATATATTACCAAGATCCTGTGAATCAAAGACTCTGAGAATGCATTGTAGTTCGTGTTTGTACTGTTTACACTGAAGTTTTTGTAAATTACATGTACCTGTGGGACTAGATGTATAAAGTCTAAACCAGAATATTTTTCTCCCCCAGCCTTGAAAAGTTTTTTTTTTGTTCCTCCTGAGTCCATAACTGGTATACCTAGTTACCATGAAAAAAGAATGTACTAAGAGCCCCAAGGCTTAATAAGTTATTTTCAGATTCTGACCAAAATTATTTTTAATATGAAAATAAACGGTACAGCCAACTTGAGTCTGTTGTTTGACATTTCACAGAGCATTCTTTGGTAAGTCATTAGGTTATGACAATGACATCTTCCAACCTTTTTCCCATCTTTACCTGATCTTCTTAGCAGTGAGTGTTTCCTTCTTCAGAAGTCTCCATTGGGAAACTGCTACACTTAAGACTGCTTTTCTTTAGCCTATTAAAATAGTAATTCTCTGGTGGAAAACATGAAGACTGTATTCTGGAGACTCAGCTCTGGTGATAAACGTCTATCAGTCGACCTTTAAGCATTCTAACAGCTCAACTGTGATCGCTACATCTCTTTAGAAATGACCAACCAACCCTGTCAAAGCTGTGTGGCTCTAACTGTCCTAATGATGTTGGTGACTGGACAGCCTTTGAGCCATAGTCAGCACTGCCCAACAGCCCCTCACAATAAGGAATATATATTCTCATTAAGCTGTCTGGCTACAGTTGAACCATTAAGATGTGGGGTAAATACAATTATAACAGAGATAATGGGAGTCACATCTTACTTACTTACTGCACAGTATGTTCCAGAAGGCATGTATTTCCAACATATATCTTCTGTATTCCTGTTCTCCTTTCTTTCACTTTACATCTTTGCAAAATGCTTAAAGGCATGGGCTAATCACAATTATGGACAAGGTCTGGGAACACAGTTTTCTGGGCCTGGACCAAGTAACTGTCATATGAGTCCTTCATCTCTACTTCCATATAAGTAGGAATGGGAACTATCTGGATTTTGTTTTGTTTTTCTGTTTATGGTGAAGGATCTTAAACCATATATTTCTTTTAAGGCCACATTTAAAACAGACGTACAGGCAAAAAAAAAAAAAAAGTCTCAAGAAGCTTATTGAGAAAGTGAGAGTAGTGAGGTAACAAATGTATGAACCAAAACACCTGATTTCAAAAATGCCCTTCCACAGATGTAAGTCAATGGCGTAATGCTTGCCTTGTATGTGCAAAGTCCTAGGTTTGATCCACTGTATACACCAAAAACTTGCCAGTTCCAAAAGGACATCTTTCTAAAGAAACCTTGTATAACCTTTTACTAGTACAATGTGACCACCACTGACCAACTCCCTCCATCTGTCACTGCATTCCACACTTTATGACTTCAGAAAAACAGCTCAAAGCTGCTGGAGTGCTGATGCAGATGAGCACTAGTTACCACCACCAGAGCAGCTCCTCCATAGTGAAAGCAGTCACAACACCAGAGGAGCAAGCACTTGCACAAGCTCTTGTAGGTTAAAAATTAACAAATCCACTCTGCCCAGTGTCTGGCACACAGATGTTGCAGTATGACAGTTTGCTCCTCTATCTTACACTCCCGAGTTTATTACACGGTGTTACACATGCAAATAGAATTTGGCCCCACATACAGTAAAGAGAGAACACTATTAGCCACCAATGTGCTGGCCTCAAAGATACAATATACAAGGATGGAACTCTAGCTCAATTAGTAGTTTTATAAGCTACACAGACCTTGCCATACACTAAGCACAATGCTGCAATAAAAACTGACAGTTCATACCAAATAGTCATCTGAATAAAGTCTTTACAGTTCAAAAATAATGCAACTATGTTCAATTTAATCTAGATACAGGTACTTTATTTACAAATATTTAGATAATAGCATTTTGTTACATCAAACGAAGAGTACAGCAGTCTGAATAAATCCTTCTGTCACAAAAACAAGACCCACTGTAACTGAGAGTCAGGGCATTGCACCTACACAAGTTGAAGTCGTCTTTAGTTTGATTGCTACCTTGTACCCCATGGGTGATCTGTTTTGTTTTTGTAAATATATACACACACCAGCAGGTCATGGTCCCTGGGCAAATCCCTTGTGATGCAACAGTGTAAGCAAATGGATCGCTCTCTAAGTCTTTAACAGAATATACCAATCTACTCCAGGAATCCTTTAAGTTAAACAAAGACAAAAGGAGAATCCACAAATAAACCAAATCCTATTTTCTGCACATTCCAGTTTTGGCTTTTATTTAACATTGACTATACAAAACTCTGGAACTACCACGTTTATAATCCAGAAAGATGTACTTTTTCATTAGTGTCTGGTAAAGAGGGATTTAAAATGTGAATTTTAAACACAGCATTGAGCTGATAGCATTATTTAATAATGTCTAGGCTTCTCTGTGAGCACTTCCAATGACCTCTTGAATCCCAGCCACTTTCAACTCTAGAAACCAACCACGAAGAATTGAGTAAAACAGATGCCTTCTAAAGGTTTCTCTTACAAGGTGTTCTTTTTGTGGCCGACTACCCAGTGCAAAGTAGTAACTTTATGTCAGCATACACATTTAGAAACACTTTCCCTTTTACTAAACAACTTACACTAGCAGGACATAAAATAGCCCCTCATCCTATGAACACAAGTGATAGCATTAAATTATTTCACCTTAGTGTTAAAAATGCACAATTTAAAATCCCTTAACAGCAGACCTGTGGTTCCGGCTAGCTGGTCCAGAAGTTGACTATTCCAAGATAAAAGTATAAAAGCTTAAAATGTGCAATATTAAACCCAGCCTTCTTCCTTTTTCTATACAGTAAGGCAAGAATGCAGCCTGTAACAAAATGTTTACAAAAAGAAAAGCAGGTCAGCACATTGTTGATTACACAAGAACAGTTAAGAAAATCAGCAGGTAAGCCACAGTGCAAAGATGGAATCGAATCCGCTAGTGTTTCCGCTGATGCCAGGAGCTCTTTCCAGCATTATGTCTGTCCCCAAACACTGCCCAGCACCAAGGTGGAGCCAGTATTACTTGTGAAACTGAAGTTGTGTCTTATTTCCTTGTGTGAGATGGAAGAGAGTAACATGGTCACATATAGGTCACACTGTACAAACTGGTATTTTATACTGTTCCAATGCCAGTAATCAATTTATTTTCTTCATTAAAATAATATACACAGAAGATATTGTTAGTTAAGTTCCTTCAAATTTTATACATATTTACGTTCTGTTAAAGAGAAAAGGATAAAATGGTGTAAAAAAAAAGATAAAGCTATTAATTAAGCACAAGAAAAAATAAATGGGTATTTTTCCCTGTGCAAGGCTAAGACAGAAGCAAACCGCATCAAGAAAAATGCCACCCCTACAACAGGGAATTTATCCAACAAAAACAAAAGCAGTTACAGACTCCCTTTTCTCTGCCATTGGAAGTCATTTCACAGCAATGAACTTTCTGGCTACAACAGACATACTTTAACAGTTTAAAGATGGGAAAAAGGCTGAAGAGATCAAATTTAAACCGTACAGTGAGACAAAGCCTTGCCAAAAGGGAAGGTAAAAATCGAGTCCCGCATCAGTGCTCAGTTTAAATCATATTGGTGACAAACCTATCACGAGGACAATCAAAGGGGGAAAGTCTAGATTTACCATGCAGGAGAGATTTATTACTCTACTTGCCTTTGAGAACCTGATTACAACTAGTTGTTTAGCAGTTTAGTATTGTTAAACTGTTTTTACAAGAGTTGTTTTTTTCTTTTTTTAATTAAACCCAGTAAGATGTACAGAAGACAAGGAGGCAGTAAAAAGTACTGCTTCCAACAGACAGATGTGAAAGGTCAAATGAGGGCCAGAGCAAAGAGGTCACTAGCAGCCACAGCCTTCTCTCTGGGGTTGGGGTTCACTGGTTAGCCGTCCTCCCTGTGGGGCTGAGGGTTTGTGTTGTACACCAGACTCGGCAGCATTCAGATCCAGGCTTCCATCCTGAATATTCTGATAGATTTTCTTGGCAGCCTCAAGAAAAGCATCTTCTACATTCTCTCCCCTAAGAGACAATCAACAACTTTATTCACAACCCACAGCTTTCTAGAAATCGTAAGACATTTACACTGACCTTCTGCTAACCTTTAGTGAACCGCCATGATGTCTTCCACTTAAGCCACTGTCATCTAATAAGAGATTACCAAAAACTGAGCTAAGAGAACAATGTGGGAAATGGCTTTGGTGGCGAGCACACAACACAGTACTGAGCTATTTCTAAGTTTGGTTTGCACACTGAATCTTCTACTTAGCAGTGCTATGCTAGCATATTACATGATGACTGAGATAGCCGCTCTCATGAGAGCAGAACCTAAAGTTTCTCCAAATATACTGAAAGAATTCCAGGTTTCCATCGTTTTGTGATTTTTATCATGTAGTGGTGACACAGTCATGCTTAGCCATGTTCACACATGAGTTCTCTTGGGATTAACAGCAGAAGTAAATAAACACAAACAGGTTGGTCTGCCCTTGCCTGGTGTGATACCAGAGAACTATGACTGGGAGTGCTGGGATCAATGCCGGGACTCCAAGGATGATCAGAAATATTCACTGTACCTCATTAGCCACTGAGTGTGTCCTTGAATCACTCCTTAAGGTGATCACAAGTGCTGTGTAAACACGTTGGTCAATCTTGGTTGTGAAAGTCAAACACTTGTGAAATGTAAGCATAATTTCATTTATTAACCTGGGTTATCACCGGGCACAATAAGCTACAACCTTGAAGGAACAGAACTTTGCATTCTCTTGCAATGTGAAACCGAAGCGTCTGCTGTTGTCCTTCCTGACACGGAATGCACACACCCTCACTGCAGTGTAATTCACGTGCATGTCTGCCATCCACTTACACAGCACACGGTTCTATTCAGAACCCACATGTAACTGAAAACATCATCTACATTTCAGCCATACTTACGTTTTTGCACTTGCTTCAAGGAACAATAAGCCTAAAAATAAAATTCAGACTATAATTAGGCCATTGCAGACTGCCAAGAGCATTCTTCAGTCACACCTGACAAGGCCCCCACCGACAGTCCCCTGCTGCAGTACTTAGGAAGGAGCACGCATCTGAGCGACAGGGCAGATCTGTGCCTGTCATTCAGTAGCTGCACTACTACTAACATGCATCATAGAAACACTTTATTTCCTCACTGAGAGTACTGAACAGTCCACATTAAAAAAAGAAGAAGAAAAGAAACTATCCAATAACTTGCATGATCAAAATCATCTTTCCTTTAATATTTTCCCAAGGATGAATGCTGTCTTAAACCCACCGTTTTCTTCGGCAAACTGTTTGGCTTCTTCATAGGTAACATCTCTCTGTGCTTCCAAATCTGCTTTATTTCCTATGAGAATTATTACCTAAATTGTGAACAGAAGAAAAGACACCTTAGAACAAAAATAACCATTAAAATTCTCAAATACAGAAGTCCTGACAGGAGAAAAAGGAGCCCTAAGTACCCATAAAGCTTTGCACTAGGAAAGACTCTGGCAGCAAATCAGGTCAGGGTTTGACAACCTGCTGTAAAGACATAAACTCTATTTTCAGGTTTGTGGTCCCCATACAGCTTTTGTTGAATATTGTCTTTATTGTTGTTACAGACCCCTTATAGAAAAGTAAACCACTCAAAAACAAGTTATTAAGTGACTGTGGCCCACAACCAGTTTGTTCCCTGGTCTAGGCCAAAGAATATTAGTAAAAATGCCCTAGAATTAAGTACGTAAGAGCAGTAAACATCAATATCCCCTGGAGAAGACGTGTGACTTTCAGAGTCTCAAAAGATTCTGGGACCCTGAGGAAGCTTAAAACCACTAGTTCAGTTCCTTCAGGGTCACAGTAATTATCTTCCACTAAATGCGGTTAAGGCAAAGAGTTAGCAAAAAGGGCATTAAAACCCTAAGAGAATGCAAACTGTGACCTGGAAACAAAACTCTGTCCTTGCTGACACTATCCCGGGAGAGGTATAGACTTCTAGCAACTGATCACCAATGTTTGTGTCTGTCTGTGGAAGAGGCAGGAGATGGGGTACATATGCAACAGGCTCAAATCCTTGGTCAAATACCACACCTCTATTGTCTACTTTGGAGTCACCAACACAAGTAAAATTATGTGAAAGTTAGAGACAAAAAAAGGTAGCCTTGGGAAACAAAGGGGTTTTGGTCTTTATTTCAGGGAATAAAAAGGAAAGACGCCAGCCCCTCTTTTACCTCTCTGCCCCTTCCAATCAGATACAAATATGTTAGGAATCAATGATTTCAACAAAAAGGTGCTTCCCAACATCTTTTCTACATAAAATTAGTGCTTGGCTCTTTGTTCCACTTTCAATTTTTCTTGAGTATCATTTCTATACAAGTTAACTTGTATAATAAAGAACATTCATCAAAGAGCCAGTGACCACTGAGAATGGAAAATAATGCTCATATATAGTTCATAGTCACCAAACAATAAAATAATGACACTTTAAAAATAGTCAATTAAAATAAATCAAATCTAGACGGGCGGCAGTGGCGCACACCATTTAATCCCAGTACTTGGGAGGCAGAGGTAGGTGGATCTTAGTCAGTTCAAAGCCAATCTGGTGTATAAAGTGAGTTCCAGGACAGCCAGGACTGTTACACAGAGAAACCGAGGGGGGGGGGGGTCATTAAGGCCAGGTGATGGTGGCGCATGCCTTTAATCGGGAAATCGGGAGGCAGAGGCAGGTGGATCTCTGTGAGTTTGAGGCCAGCCTGGTCTACAAGAGCTAGTTCCGTTCCAGGACAGGCTCCATAGCTACAGAGAAACCCTGCGGGGGGGGGGGGGTTAAGAAAGGTATTCAAATCAAGAAATGCTGCCTTCTAGCCTAAGGAGTGTGGGCAGAGCACTGACCTAGCAGGCAGAGTTCTGTCTTTAATCCCCAGCACTCTACCCCACCACCACCCTCCTCAGTAAGTGGGTTTTTTTTCCTCTTTCCCAACTACACATCAACCTGTAGATTTTGCTGTCCACCTTGAGAGCCTATAGTCTGCTAACAACAGAGAGCACAAAAAACACTAACAACCACAACAAGAAATACATAATTTCTACATAAAAACCAAAGGGCTTCAAAACACATTTTCTTCTTCTGAAGAGATGGTTAGATTTTAAAGGGTGTAAAGTGAAACAACATGGCTCACTAAATTTCCATGGACCCTCTACAATGAATTTTTAACATTTTACTTGGGGGAAAATAGACTTGGCAAAATATAATCACAAGGTATGATACTTTTACTGGTATTCTTCAAGGGCTACAACTTAGGGAGCCACAGTATACTTGCAAAATCAGAAAACTAACATTGGTGCAGTTACAGTCCTTAGACACCAGCCTTTTCAAACTCTCATGTATTGTGGCCGTGTTTATGCGTGGTTCTGTGTGTGCAGTGCTAACACAGTTACAGTTTGTGTCAGCATAATCAGGGCACAGAAGTATCACATCATCACAAACAAACTGCTCTGCACTCTTTCTCCCATAATCATCCGCCTACCCCATCACTAACAAACCCCTGCCACCACTAATTTGTTCTCCATCTATCTAAGACGCTGTCATTTTGAAACATGTCAATGTACATAAAGGTTTACATATTCTAAGACTTTTTAAATTCAGCCAAAACCTGGAAAGATTCATTAGAGCAGATGCTGTTATCACAAATCCTTCCTCCGTGTGGCTGAGTAGGACTTACAGTGTAAATGCATCAAACTGTTTTTGCTATTCAGCTGTGTGTAGGCAGCTGGACTGCTTTCGGGTTTTAGTTATCACAGAAAAGCGCTGCACATTTATCCACAGGTGTGAACACAGAATGGAAATGAAAGCGCTAGGTCCACACTAGCTAGCCGCACTCTTACCACTCACCTACATCGTTACTGGCCCAGCCTCTGTCAGATGCAGGAGGTAGAGCTAAGTGAGAGGGAACACTCGGACCCGGCTGGTTTCTCCACAAGGTCCTGCCCATCCTGCTCACTGGCACTGCACCACTCACTGCATTTCTAGTTCATCTTTCAGGGGCTTTTATGGTTTCTCTGTAAACCTGAAGGTTCTCTCTCTACTAGACAATAACCCTTTCTGGACCAGAGGGAAAAAAAGTATCTTTGTAGGCTGTGAGGGTTAATACGGCAGCTGTCCTTTAACTTCTCATTATCTTCTCAGTCTGACTAAGAAGTTAATAATCAGCCGGGCGGTGTGGTGCACGCCTTTGATCCCAGCACTTGGGAGGCAGAGACAGGCAGATCTCTGTGAGTTCAAGGCAACCATGGTCTACAAGGTGTGTGAAATAATTAACTTTTAATTGACATTCTATACAGATAATTATGAGATTTACATGCAATTATAAAAATAAAAGAGAGCCCTTGCTCGGTTTTGCCTAGTTTCCTCCAACAGTAATTCTTTACAAACTTAATCCAGGTGTTTTTTTAAAATATAATTTCAGATCATAAGATCTCCACCTAGATTACTACCTCATTCACAACTTTTACTTATTTATTTTTTTAGATCCAACCATAACAAGTATAATAAAATGAAAAACCTGAATACAACTAAAACTGAAAAAAATAAAGTTTTCATCAATCACCTTAAGAATAAAATAAAGACACTGGGGCTGGGGACATAGCTTCATGGTAGAGAATCTGCCTAGCGTACATGAGGCCTGGATCTCTAGCACCAAAGCAAATGTGAATTAATGAATGAACGATGTCTTTTCATAGAACCCAAATAACAAATCTCACCATTAAAGGGCTTGCCTGTTTGGGTTAACTGATTTTAGATTTCTTATAGAGTAAGGTGTTGACTTACAGTGTTTGGATTGGTGAGATTCCTTGCGTCTGTCAACCAGCTGCTTAAGTGGTTATATGTACTTCTTCTGCAAAAATTAAAATTAGAATGTGTTGACTTCTACATACAATTGCCATTTATACAGAAAAAAGAAGACAGCCAGATATGATGTGTCACACATGCAATTCCAGCAAGGCAGAAGTGACCTGAGTTTGAGGCCATCATGGCCATAAATGAATTCCAGGTCAGCTTGTACTACAGTGAGACCTTGTCTCAAAAAAGACGCAAGCAACAAGCTCATGTCAATATATACATACATATACAGACTAATTGGAAGATCCCAACTACATGTATTTCTACCTTGACCAGATGGTTACTCCAAAGAACGCTATATAACAGAACCAACATGACTCTCAAAAATCTAGTCAAACTTTGTTTTGCATTTTGAAACAAGGTCGTACTGTATATGTAGTCCAAGCCATATTCCTTCTCCTATAGAACCAACTTTCTCTCAGTCTTCCCATGGTTACAGGTATGTGCCATCATACCTGGCTACAAACTCAATATTTTTAAATAGCTTGATGTCCAACTATACTAATGATATCAGAAGTATTTAAAAGCATATACATAAACAGACTGATATACACGCAAGGAACATAAAAAAAATTCAGAATCAAGATTTGCAATCAAGACACATTCCTTGAAATCATCCAGGTTTTCAATCATAAAATGAAGAAAAATACCAAAATGTCTAGCTAATAATATACTCATGGGAAAAATTTCTGCATCTACCTTCAAATTAAAATTTTCATGCAGAAATAAGACAGTCATACTAAATTAGTCATACTAAATTAATTCATCTTTCCTATATTGTTCTTTTCCTTTCTTTTTTTCAGAGAATGTTTCCTAGGCTGCCTTCCAACTTGTGATCCTCCGGCCTCTACCTCCTAAATGTTAGAAGTATAGGCATGTGGCACCATGCCCTGTCTACTAATCCGGAGTAAGCTAATGCACAGACCAAAAAAAAAAAAAAAAAAAAAAAGGTTCCTGTAGAAATTGAAGACCTCAGCTAACAGAAAGTTAGTTTACATTTTCTATCTCTTATTTACAACAGTTAGAGCATCTGCAGATTCTGGAAGATTCTGCAACATTCTTCCACTTCATCTGAGCAAGTTTAAAAAGCATACTGTCAGCCAGGCGGTGGTGGCACACATCTTTAATACCAGCAGGTTAAAGAAAAGCAGAGGCAGGCAGATCTTTTGAGTTTGAGGCCAGCCTGGCCTACAGAGAGAGTTCCAGAACAGCCAGGGCAACACAGAGAAACCCTGTCTCAAAAAAAAAAAAAAAAAAAAAAAAAAGAAATAAAAAGCACCATGTCATCTGCGCTAGTTCAACTCGCCCTAACACAGAAAATAAATCCAAACACAGAACAGCTCTGGGTTAGGATGGCTTGGCATTCTACTTCTTGACTTCAAAATACATTCACCTAGGTATTAACACATTAACTGCACCGTGACTGTTTGGCAAAACAACTAACAGGATAAAAAACAATAAAGTGCCTTGTAACAATTACAGTAAATGTCAAAAATAAAAGGTATAATTAAAGCAAGAACTTCTAAGTTGCAAATGTCAAGGATTAATACAAAAAAAAGGTGGGAAATAGTGTCATGACTCTACCACTAACCTCTGACTATGAACGGTCTAGTCACTTACAAACCTAACACCTAAAAATTTACTTTTTCAGTAAATTATATTGAGATACAATGAATCACCATGAACCTTTTAAAAATACAATTTACTTTTAGTATCACCACTATCAAATTCTAGAACATTCACTGGACCCCAAAAGAGAAACATTGTGCCTAATAACTGCCTATGCCCTTGCAATCTTCTTACTGCCTCTAGGAGTTTGCCTAATCTAGATAAACACACAGAATCACATGTAGCCTTTTACACTTACATATAGCATGTATGTATGTCAGTCATCCTTTCTAAAGCTCAGAAAAGTTCACTGTGTGGATATGCCACCTGCTGTGTATCATCCATTCCTTTACCTGAAGGACATTTCTGCTGTTTCCATCTGGAGTGCTTTTGATCACTTGAATACATATAAATTTTACCATAGTATTACTATGTTTAAAAAATGTTTTCAAAGCAAAACAAATTGTACTTAAGCATACATCATCATATTTAAGTATACTGAAAATGTATGGAATGTTAAATGTAAGTCCTCAGGAATGCAGTCATAGTTCATAAATAAAGCAGTTCTATACAACAGCCAGGTTCTTAGTCTCCCCACAAGACCATATTGATCATGTTACCAACTGCCCAGTACAGGGGGGAGACTTAGGCTTGTTTTACTGTTTGCTGAGAACTGACTGAGGCTTTCTGTACTATTATCACAACCAGTCCCCATCAATATTCTAAGGCAGTATTTTCTAGAGTGTGTCAAAGTCAACAGAGTTACACAACAAGGGATCCTTTACAGTAAAGGTCTCAGAGTCCTCTTATGCTCAGGTATTCTCTGGCTCTTCAAGATGAAATGGCATAGAACGTTTTCCCAGGCAGATCTCCAGCTGTCAGTTGGTCCCACTCACTTGTCTCTACTTCCTTAGATGGGCTCTTCCTAGAAGTGCTTTGGACTGGCACTGTGCATCACCGTGAAAGTTCATTTCTAACTTACAGCAGACAACTGTTCAGGTCTAGTTAAGTGGCAGTTTACTACATGCTCCAAAGTCAAACCTTTGTATTCCTGTTTTGTGACTTCATGTTGAATGCTCTGAGTTTCCAGATATAGCCATCTTGTCATGAATTGAATCCTGATGCAGTGTTTTAAGTCACTTCAATACATGGTAGAAAAATGAATTAAGTAAATGAGTAAATATTATGTATAAACAACCACCTAAATGTCAAAAAGTCACATATATCAAAAAAACAAAAAAAGAATCTCTTTTTGGCCTACAGATAGAAACAGGATCTGTTTCAGTCTACATGCTTCCACAACAAAACTAAGTACTTCACTCCTCACTTGGCCTCTCTGCAGATGGTGTCAATTTGTTGTTGTTTTTGTTTTTCGAGACAGGGTTTCTCTGTGTTAACAGTCCTGGCTGTCCTGGAACTCACCTGTAGACCAGGGTAACCTCAAACTCAGAGATCTGCCTGCCTCTACCTCCCAAGTGCTAAGATTAAAGTGTGCACCATCACTGCCCAGCTAGATGCTGTCAATTTTAACACAGAGACTGACTACAGCAATCCCCTACGCTGGCTCATCTCCCCTGAAGTTAGTTATATAAAGCCACCTTTCTGCAAGCAACTGGTGCTGCTTCTCAGACTGTGCTCTTCTTGATCCCCCATTACCCACGGTCTTTCTTTAACCGACTTCAGATGAAGAAAATCAGCATATTATTTAAGTTTTTCACAGCTTTAGAGGAGAATCCCTAAAACCCAAATAAACTATTTACAGTCATCCAATTACAAACTAAAGAAGGCCTAAATCAGTAAAAAAGAAAGTGCACTGCCCAAAGCAGAGGTCTACTCCCTAGTCTGACACCATCGTACCTGGTGATGTCATACACCATGAGTGCACCCGCGGCTCCTCTATAGTAGCTCCGTGTGACAGCTCGGAACCGCTCCTGTCCTGCTGTATCCCAAATCTGCAGTTTGATTTTTTGGCCACTAACTTCAATTATTCTTGTACCAAACTCAACACCAATTGTGTGAGGGCAGTCAGCCATAACTGTTGAAGAAAAGAAACAAATTTCAGAAAACTTTTCTGGTAAGAAGCACAAAAGGCCATAATCTCAATCTTATCAGTGATAACACATGGCCTCTTTCTTTGCCACAAGATAAAAATTGTACTCTAAATCTTAACCAGTCACAAAAACAGAAAGAATTCTATAAGTATTCCAAAACTACTAATTATAGTGGATAAATGACGCATACAGTGCAAAAAGAAAATGTTTCTTAAGATAATAATTTTGGCAGTAGGGAACTGGAGCCGTGTCACGGTGGTTAAGAACATTTGCTGTCCTGTCAGAGGACCAGAGTCTAGCTCCCTGCATGACACTAAACAACTCTCAACTGCTTATAACGTCCAGCTCCAAGGGATCCAACACCCTCTTTGGGTCTCTGTGGGTACCAGCCCACTTATGGCATGCACATACATGCATGCATGTGCATACACGCACATAAATAAAAAGTTTAAAGGATACATTTTAAGTAAAAGAATTAAAAAAGGTAATTTAAATTTTACATTTTACACATTTTTAAAAACTAATTCTACATTTATACTATCAAGAAATCCAAACAGCCTGCCATGGTGTGCACATCTTTAATCCCAGCACTCATAAGGCAGAGTTAGGCAGAGCTCAATTAGTTTAAGGACAGCTTGGTCTATTTTTATTTATAAAATAAATTTATAAAACATAGTTTATTCCAGGCCAGTAAGAGAAGAGCAAAACAGTGAGACCCCGTCTTTTTAAATATATACATATACATGAAAGAAAGATCAAAGTGAGTCTAATCATACATTTAACAAAAACCACCATACAAACATGCTGGTAATAATACTCCATTTTATCTGTACCCATTAAAAAAAATTATGGCACCTGGGGCCAGATATATGGCTCAGCAGTTAAAAGTTCGAAGTGTCTTGTAAACAAACCAAGTTTGGTTCTCAGCAGCCACATCAAGATGGCTCACAACCACCTGTGACTCACCCCAGCTCCAGGGGATCTGCTGTCTCTGCCCTCCAAGGGCACTTTCACGTGTACAGCCCCCCCTCTTAAAAATAAATCTTTAAAATCAAACTTTAGAGAAAAAGTCATGGCTCTTTAAAACCCAAGAGTAAATATGGAGACAGGTTATAATCAAATGCATTAAGTGCACTGAAAATGGTGCTTTTTCCGGTGTAGAGAAGGTGACAATAGAGTAAGCTCTCATCTTTTTACCTTTCATATTGAACTTACATTTTTTTTCTGTAAATTGGTGAAGCAAGCAAGATTTTCCTACTCCCATATCCCCTGTTTAAAAAAAGAAAATGTTTCAGGCGGCAATTCTGTTTCTCAGTTTTCACTCTATGATCATGTGTGGTGACGGCTGCACTGCACATACCTCACACGCCACAGACCTGACCACTAGGAACACATGCATCTCACTCCTTTAGAATGAAGTAAAGGCAAACTGACTATCCTCATTTTTAGGACAGAATTTGATTGCAAATACTGTTTAGTAAATAGCTAACGAGCTATACATGGCTGTGACAAAAGAATTACTGTAATGGGACTTTTTTAGTTTCAACTGCTTCCAGGTGGGGACCAAGTGTACTTGTTGGTCTATACAAATGAACTATCCCAAGGGCAAGCAAAAATAAATAACTAAATGTTGGAAGTCTGGCTCATTATTCTGTTTTACTGCTAGATTACAGTAGGTGCCATCTTATAAAGCTACACAGACTTGACATCAAAGCAAAAGACATGGGCTTTCTTTATATTTACGGCTTGTTTTGTTCTCAGTAGCTGGGGCAGGTCTATAGGAGCTCTACCACCAGTGCACCTGGGCTTTCACCTGATGCTAAACATTCATGGACAGTGTTAAGACAATGTGAGCAAAGTCTTGACACTTAAAGAGAAAACAAAAATATTCTAATTATATATACACATACAACCAATTTTGGAATTCAAGGGGACTTGAAAATTTTTATGCTACTGGGGTATTTCAGCACTAGTGGGAAATTAATTACATCCCCAACACTACCAAGTCTAGAGGTAGCCCTGAAGAACAATCACTATCATTTCACTAGTGCCCAAAAAGAGACTAGAGAAGTATACAGGGACACGACGTAAAAGGCGTATTTATCCTCATCAAAAAGCTTTAGTTCTGAAGTCAGAAAATCATGTACCTTCAGCAGCAGTATGTTTAAGTACTGGTGTATAAATGTGTTAACTTTCTTTGGAGGACAAGCATACACGTTTTAAAAACTTACCAATAATAATATACTTAAAGATGTAAGAGTAGTTGTATGGTGCAGTTGCCATGGTGGCACTAAAAACAAACAAAAAAAAAACTGTTACTTCAGAAAAAAGTACACACACATTATCTAAACCCATCACTGCTACCCTTTCAAAAGGCAAAATACATTGCAAATATATATTCATACCCACATCTCAAATATATCACACATGTTACACAAATAAAATTTTGATTTAAGTCAGTAAAATTTCCAAAGTGATCGAAAATTCTCTTGAATAAATGTTACTTAAATATTCTTATATTATCCACAAAAATATAAAAAACTATGTTCCAAAACACTCCAAAATTTCATTTTAGGAAATATCCAAAAACAAGTATTATTCTGGAAATTTTTTAAAGAAAAGAATCTCTACAAATTTAAGTCAAACATCATTAAACAGTTCCTTCTCTAAGGTCTGATTTTTCTTGTTACTGTGATAAAATAAGCTACAGTATCAAAAGTAACCACTAGCATAAACACAAAATAACTTTCATCCTCTATTTTAAATCAGTACTTAGCAAAGAATCTAAAGTGTATAAAGAAAGAACAAGCATGCAATTCAAAATTAAATTGATGTCAAAATTAGACTGAATCACTTGAAATTGCTGTTCCTATAGACTTTTTAAAAGCACAATTATTATTGGCAATTTCACATAACTCAATACAGTATTCGATTATTAAAAGCATATAAAGTGTCTTCTGTATACCATTCTAGTAGTTGAGAAAGGTTATAAAGCTACACTCACTGTTATGAAATGCAAAAGCTTATATATTAAGCATATATTAAGATACTTTCAAAGATCATAGCCTACTCCTTAGTCATCGGGTATACTCAGCCTAAAAACTTTTCATTTCTTTCTTACTTGTAATAACCTTTAATCTCACAGGCACAATGGCATGCATGTTAGGCCCAGCTGTTACTCGGGAGACTGAAGGATTATTTGAATCCAGGCTTTTGAGTTCAGTCTGGACAATAAAGAAACCTATGTCTCAAGAACAAAAGTCTTCCCAAATAATTCACGTAAGTGCCTTAATATATCTAATACTGTGCTAGGTTCTAGAGAAACACATTCTAATACTGATAATAGCATCTAATAAAATTTCTTCCCAGTTTTCAGATAAGGAAAGACAAAAATCATACATACCAAGGCAAAACATTTGCTCTTCAGTGTTTTAGTGAATATTTTGTGGTAACTTTACATTATATTTCAAATAAAATTTCAACATAATCAAATTAGACCTACAGAAAAAACATCTGCAATAGGTGAATAATCAAGGAAAAGAAATCCTTAAATGCAGAAAATTAAGGAACACTCACATAATGCATGGTGGTCTCACTTTGCTGTACAGACAACACTCAACACAAGTCCATGCCTTGCTCCCACTACACCAGCATGTTGTAACACATTATAGTCAGTCCTGTACATCATAGAAAACTCCCTTAACCAGTTCTTCCAGGAGTTTTTCTAGTTAGATTAGCTGGGAGCCGAAACACGAACTTCTACCTCATTTCTAGATGCTACTCGCACTCAAACTTGGCCTTAACCAGGGTGGTGGCGCACGCCTTTAATCCCAGCACTCAGGACTCAGGAAGCAGAGGCAGGGAGATCTCTGAGTTTGAGGACAGCTTGGTCTACATAATGAGTTCCAGGACAGCTGGGCCTATGCAGAGAGACTCTGTCTCAAATGGAGGGAGGGAGGGAGACAGACAGACAATATAAAAATCACAGAGCTTGTGCTGTATCTTAGTGTTGAAAGCAGGCTTAGCATGCACAAGGCTCTGGCTTCAGGCCCCCAACACACAACGCCCAAGAATTGCGGCTTTTAAACAGTCCCAAAGTCAACTAACTTCAAGAGTTCTAGGAGCAATCATGAAATTATAACTCAATTCTATTTGGGCAATTTGTGTACATGTTGTCACACATAGCAGTCTCTAAATATCAACTGAAATGGTGAGTTTTCAGAGTGTTTTTAAATAATAAACATAATATAGTAGTTTTCCAAATAAATAATCACTATTTTAGGATGAACACCAAAGATTTGTTTCCACTTCTGCACATTAATTTTTCGACTCAAGTTTCTTTTACAAATCCATATAAAAATCCTAAAAAGAGAAACAGGGAAACAGCGCTGGGGACATAGCTCAAGTGGCAGAGCGTCTGACGAGCATGTACTAAGAGCCACCTTCACACATAAACAAAACCCAGTGGTACAGGCCTATAATCCAGCACTGAGAAGGTGAAGATCACCCTCAGCTACATAATGAGCTTGAGGGATAGCCTGAGCTACATGAGACACTGTCTCAAAAAAACAAAACAATAACCAAAAAAAAGAAAACACTCACAAAATTTATTCTGTAGACAAATGTAAAAAACTTGTTATTCAAAAATAAGAAACTGGTAAACTTTAAATAACCGCACAGCTGAATCAAACTATGTACTTACAGTGGAGTCACCACTGCTCTGACAAAGGCTTTCTCAACCTCACTTCTTGAACATAAAGCATGAGACTGATCAAGTGAACAAAATATTTTTGCCTAGCTTTGAAAAGAGGGGGAGGGGGAAATCCCTGTTATGTAAATTTGCTTTAAAAGCTCAAAGGTCAAAAAAAGGCAGAGGGAGTAAGGATGTGAGCAAGAAATGTTGTCCCAGTTCACACTGATAGCACAGTCCATTCAACGGACAATTTCCACTGATTTAAAAAAAGGAGCTTGGCAATATTCTATAACTTGTATCATTAAAATGCATTTTCTTCCCATTCTACTTTGTGAAACATGGTCTCATTATTCACCCAGACTTGCCTAGGACTATGTCATGCATTTATAATTCTCCTGCCTCAGCCTTCTGAGTACTGTGACTACAAGAAATGCCACCTTTTGTTTCATTTTTTAATAAAAATTGTTTGGATAAGGTTGGCATTAAGATCTCCTTTGATGCCTTTGCTTTAAAAAAACAAAAACAAAGAGAATGATGCATTTCCGACAACAAACACCACTAAGCACACAATGAACAATTTGTAAACTAAGAACACAACTGCCACAGTTTCCATTTATGGGGCACTTAATAAACACCAAGCAATACTCTAACAGTGACTTCATCTTTACTGTTGTCCTTAGAAGACACAGCTACGAGTATCCTCATTTTACAAATGAGGAAATGATCTCAAGAAGAAAGTAGTATGTCTAGCTCAGGCAGTTTGAGACAAGTCTATAACTGTATTCAGCACTATTAGTAACAGAAATTCCCTTTTAAAAACAGCACCACCCTGCCTCTTCCAGGTGATTATGTACCAAGAAGCATGACTCTTTAAGGTACAGACCTTTCATTCCTTCGCTTCTAATGTAACACTCTGAATAAGAAATATTAAATAAGTACATCTGGAGTATGCACAGATTTAAGAAACTACAACTACAGATAATTAGTAATATTGATCTACTATTTATCTACTGTTAACAATAAGGGACATTTGGTAATAAAGCATACAATAATCTGTTACTTTTTCCTATACTAATTCTTCCCACAACTCTGTAAAGCTATTATTATTTTCTTGCAGAAATTGAAGAACCTGAGCTTTGGAGAAATTCACTCCTTTGGCCAATGTTCTAAAGTTAGTAAATAGCAGACCTAGAACTTGAGCCCAGAGGCATAACTCCAAAGACCATGATGTTCTCTATCTAACTAACTTATTGAAGACATGCAAAGGTGAACACAAAACTGTCCTTGACTATCAAAAGAAATCTTCACAAAATGCCCCATAAACACTGATAATTGTACTATGTAATCAAGTGACCACTTTTAAATATTAAGCATGATTAATACTGCTTTAACAAAGTACCTCTCAATTTTAATCTCAACATGAAACATACCTATATCAAGGAGATATGCAAGCTTCATTTAAAGATAGAATATATTGCCAGGTGGTGGTGGTGAACACCTTTAATACCAGCACTTGGGAGACAAAGGCAAGTGGATATCTGTGAGTTCAAGGCCAGCCTCGCCTAAAAGTAAGTTCCAGGACAGCCAGGACTACAAAGAAACCTTGTCTTGAGGAAAGAAAGAAAGAAAGGAAGGAAGGAAGGAAGGAAGGAAGGAAGGAAGGAAGGAAGGAAGGAAGGAAGGAAGGAAGGAAGGAAGGAAGGAAGGAAGGAAGGAAGGAAGAAAAAGAGGGAGGGAGGGAGGGAGGGAGGGAGGGAGGGAGGGAGGGAGGGAGGGAGGGAGGGAGGGAATATACCAGTTCATAAAACAGGCAACATAGGTGGGTTGGGGTAGCACACACCTTTAATCCTAGCACTTGGGAAGCATAGGCAGGTGGATCTCTGAGTTCAAGGCCAGCCTGGGCTACACAAACACACACACACACACACACACACACACACAGAGAGAGAGAGAGAGAGAGAGAGAGAGAGAGAGAGAGAGAGAGAGAGAGAGAGAGAGAGAGAGAGAGAGAGAGATAGATAGATAGATAGATAGATAGATAGATAGATAGATAGATCCACGACAGTCAAGGCTACACAGAGAAACCCTATCTTGAAAAACCAACAAACACACATGCACCATGTTCTTTTCACTTAATAAAATCATATATATTCGAGTCAATATGTTTACAGCTAAAAGATTACTAAACATATATTACATGCTAGTCACTGTTGTGCCAAACAGAATCCGATCCCTTCCTAAGATTATATAAATGACTAATTTTTTAAATTTATCTTATGGATATGAACATTTTGCCTGCATGTGTAGTATGTGCACCACCCAAATGTCTGCTGGGCACAGAGGTCAAGGAAGGTGTCAGATCTCTCAAAACTGGAGTTATGGATGGTTATGAGCTACCATGTGGGTGCTGGGACTGGAGCCTGGGTCATCTCAAGAGCAGCAAGGGCTTTTACCCACTGAAACATCTCTCTCCAGCCCCAAATGACTAGTTTTAAAGGTATTATTGGTACAGACCTCAGAGTAAAAATCAAAGCACCCAATAGCAACAGGCATTTTCTCAGGCATCTATTTTAACTCCTTATGTGTTTGTTTATACACTGTCATTCACTGGTCTATGATTTTTGTAGTCTATTCCTCAGAACACTATACAATCTTTACATAGCCTATTCAACAGTAAGGGAAAAGCAACCCACTAAATTCTTTTTTTTTTTTATTGAGCTCTACATCTTTCTCTGTTCCCCTCTTCCCTCCCCTTGAACCTTCTCCCAAGGTCCCCATGCTCCCAATTTACTCAGGAGATCTTGTCTTTTTCTACTTCCCATGTAGATTAGATCCATGTATGTCTCTTTTAGAGTCTCATTGTTGTCTAGGTTCTCTGGGATTGTGATTTGTAGGCTGATTTCCTTTGCTTTATGTTTAAAAACCACCTATTAGTGAGTACATGTGATAATTGTCTTTCTGGGTATAGGTTACCTCACTCAATTGATGTTTCCTAGCTCCATCCATTTGCCTGCAAATTTCAAGGTGTCATTGTTTTTTTCTGCTGTGTAGTACTCCATTGTGTAAATGTACCACATTTTCCTTATCCATTCTTCAGCTGAGGGGCATTTAGGTTGCTTCCAGGTTCTGGCTATGACAAACAAAGCTGCTATGAACATAGTTGAGCACATGTCCTTGTAGCACGGTTGAGCATCCTTTGGATACATACCCAAAAGTGGTATTGCTGCAACCCACTAAATTCTGCTGGTGATCTAAAGTCTTTCTTAGTATCACTCTTTGGTGTTAGGTTTTTATTCGTGCATTTTGTTACTGGAGACAAGACTACTTTTATGATTCCAACACTAACAATATGAAAACACCTATTATCTACTAAGCACAAACCACTATTAAAGGTTTTCACAATGATCAAAAAACGGAAGTAACACTGTCTCTACATTCACAGAACTCAAGAATGGATGCCTTCTTGCTTAGAAGCCCTGAAGTGGAATGCTACTCAACTTGTCACCCAGGCGGACATAAAACTTCCATAGTCAATCTAATAATCTAATCAAAAATGGTCAATTTCCTTTCCATAATAGTATTACAACCTCTGAGAACAACCTGTCCATTTCTGAGATCAACTTTCCACAAGTCATTTAAAGTTATACATTTGTATATTAATCTTCCCACTAATGACAGTATGCTATGAATAAGAAATAAAGTACTCCAATTCTGCACCCTCTTTTTTATAAAAGTACTTATCCATCTTTAAAAATATGAAACCTGTATTTGAAAGGACTGTTAAGAGTAAAAATGTTCCTGATAATACAGATGAGTTTGGGAGGAGTAGCACATAGCTAGAACAAGACTGTTCACAGCAGACACCAACTAATGGGTGATACGATAGTAATGCTCATTAAACTGATACCCAATATACTTCTTTATTTTGCAAACTTTAAGAAGTTTGAAATGTAGTATCTCTTATATATAATCTAGCATTATGAACAATAGATTATATATAATATAGTTATCTCTTAATACTAATATTGTCCCTGCCACAGCTTTTTCCAAAGCTGTTTGTTTTGTGTGTATGTGTATGCACATATGTGGCTGTCAGAGGATAACAAGCAGGAAATCATTCTCTTCTTCCACCACATGGGTTCCAGAATCCAACTTGGATTGTCAAGCTTGGCAGCAAGAGCCTTTACCTGCTGAGCCACCTTAATAGCTCCCCTCCCACATTGCTAACATTTTTAATGACACAAGCATCTTAATAGTTTAGTTTCAACATATCTTACATGTCTTACTAAGACTATGCAAATATAATACTTATAAAATTGGTTGCAAGAAATTTCCAACCTCTTTTGTAAGGTCGAAGTTTACAAGTATAAAATTTAAGATAACAAATAGAAAGCAGACTTTATAAAAGAAAAATAGCCTAATTCCAAGAAATTTTCAATAGCTATTAGAATCTAAGGTTTTTTATATCTTTACAACAAACTCACTTATTGAGTGCTTAATATAAACCAGCTACTTCATAAACAATCTCTAATCCTAAAAATTCATTTTACAAATAAGGAAACCAGGTCAAAAGTGATATACTGATGATTATATACTACTAAAAAGACAGGTAGGATTAAGCCCAGGGTCTATTCCAAAGTCATGCTCCTTTCATTCAACAGATATTAAACACCTATTATAAGCCTAGCAAAATCAGAGACACTGAGGCACTTCATGCCAAACAAGGTACTAAGAGCTTTCTTTAAAGCTTATTTAATCCTTGAAATAATTCTGAAATGTGGGCACAATTATTCCCTTTATAAATAAGGACACTGAATCTGGGGGGTTAACCTACCTAGTTAGGGTCAATTAAGTAACCAGGCTATAGTTTGGGCATTTCACTTGGTCACGCCTGAGAGCAGGCAGGTCAAGGTTTTGGAGCGTAAATGCCTTGAATTCCTATTCTGGTACTGCCACTTCCTAGTTACAGCAATTCCCCAGAAAAACTGTTGAAAGCAGGGAAGCTGAATTACCCTGGGGTCAAACTTGTCCTTGATGATCACATTCACTTAGATGATGGTTAGAACGGCACACCAGAACAGTCAACTTTCCAGAGTTTCTAACACTCGGCTATGCAGCCACCAAGAACACAGAGCTTTCTTCACAAATAAAAGAGGAAATCCTACCACCTCTCCTCCAATGAGCATCTGCCAGGGGAGCAGCTGACATGGTAGATTTTGGGTGTTACCCGTTATCACCCAGTGCAAACAGAGGAAAAATGGAATTGAGTTGCCACTGCTCTGAAACGGTCGTGTATGTCCAACCGTCGCTGAACGTAGTGTAGTACAAAATACAGCAGCCAGTGTGGGGAGGAGCCCGTTTGCGTGTGCTGTCATTACTCAGCTACAGGACAACTTCTAGCCTCAGTTCGTCCCCCGTCCCTTATTTTAAAAAATGTGGAAAACTCTCAAAAAGCACTCGGAGCAAGGTACGCGTGAAGACACCTAAACCCGTGCCTGGCACACAGTGGCGTGCAAACTCTCGAAGCAGTCCCATGCCACCTTCTTTTCTCAAATGCTCAAGATGCCCAAAACTTTTCTCCTTCGTTATTTCTCGATGCTGTGTAGGTTGTAAGGCGCGCGGGCTGCCCAGGGACTTCACAGGGACTCACAGGACCTCGCCAACTGTCCCCGACCCTATCCCCGACCACAGATCGGCTGCGACAAGGACACGGGAGCCAGCGCGCGGTGCCGAAGCGCTGCCTTTTGTACGGAGGGGAAGACGTGGCCTGGGGTGGGACTGCCGCCACTGGGGCTCGTGGGTGGCAGGACGGTGACACGCGTGGGGAAACACTGCGGGCGGGGGCGGTGTGAAGCTGCGGGCAAAGGCGGCGAGGCCCGGGCCTGCGGCGGCCCGTGTCCCGCAGGCCCGCAGATGAGGTAGGAACACACCCTCCCCGCACGCCTCGGAGCGGGACCGCAGCCCGGGAGCACGAGCCGGGCCGGGTGGCGCGGGCGACAGCTCGCCCCACAGAGCGCTGTCAGGCCGGCGCCCTCCGCCGCCCCACGGGCTGACCGCGGCCCGCTGCGGGGCCTGTCCTGGGCGCCGCCCGCCCACCTCCCGGCTCCCCTCCGCCCCTCGGAAGGGCCGGGCCCGGGGGCCGGCGCCGGGCGGCCGCTGCGGAAGGCCTCGGTTACCTGGGGGGTTGCTGGTGGCTGGGCAGCTTTCCGGACGGGAGGGGGACGTCAGGACGAGGAAGCGGAGTGCGGACGCGGCGGGAGAGCGGCCGGGATCCGTCGGCCGAGACCCGGCAAGAAGGCGGGCTGGCCCGGGTTGCAGACGCTCCGGCTGCAGGCGCGGTGGTGGCGGCGGCTGCTCCTGCGGCTCCCTCAGGATCCTCCTCGGGCTGGTCCAAGATGGCGGCGCTCCCTGCACAGGGTTTCCTGTCACCCTCGCAATGGGCCGGACCACAAAAGAAGGGGGGAGGATGCGCGCGCAGCCAGCGGAGCCCGGAAGAGGGTGGTGGAGCCCGACCTGGCGGCCACGCCCCTTCCTCGGCCCGCCCCTCCGGAGTCGGCCGGTCTCGGCCGAGGCCCGCCCCACTGGCCCTCACGCCTGAAGGGGGCGGGGAAAGTGGTCTGCGCAAGCGCAGTCGCGTGCCCTCGCCTCCCGGGGAAGTTACAGCGCGGGTTTGCGTGTTGTTGTCTAAGGGGTGCCTAGGTCAAGAAATGTTGCGTTTGGAGACGTAACTGTTTTTAATACCGTATCTGCCTCCCTGGGCCGCTTCTGTGTCCTGGCACCTGGGACACACACGTATTTCCTGCATTTATTCAACATTTACCTACCAATTCGAGACTTGTGAGAACAAGGCTGGCCAACACCCAAAGAAGCTTCTTGTGCTATCAGAGGCGAAACGGTGGCTTACATTGACCAACCCACTTATACTAATTAGGAGGTGGCCCTCCCTGCCTTGTGTTTCATCTTTGTCTCTCCTAACCTTGCTTTGTGGACACCTTCGACAGCAAGAGAGAAACATTTTCACTGCTTGGCCACTAGTCGCACCTTCCCCAGACACCTCAGTGAAAGTAATAGTTTTACTTTCTTGGTCGTAAGTCTTTTTCACTTTGTAGAACCTGAGTGCAGATTTGTTTATTTTACACTTATAGTTTATTTATATTTTACCCCATTCAATATATTGAACCCCATCCCACCCCACCCCCCAAAAAAATTCAGGAGGGACAAAATCGACTTTTTTGCCAAAGAAAATGAATGTCTTGTTATATGTTATTAATGTATCCATTCTTGTGCATATTGGGCCATTCTGGTAGGAGCATGGAAGACAGCTGAGGGTGATTTGGACTGTGAAGCCCAGGTCAAGATATATCAGAGGGAAAGAATATTAGTAAGTAGCCTAGAGATGCTTGTGATATTTGACAAAGTGTGGTCGCTTTCTGCCACCATTCTAAAAATTTGCTGGAAGGTAAATTGAAGAGTTTTGGATTAATGGCATTGTTAGAGGAGCTTTCAAGACAGCCTCGCACTGTCTGTGTCCTTGGTGACTAGCACGCATTCTCACGTAGGTCTATAATGAAAAGGAGCATGCAGGCAAGGAGGAATGGTGAATGTACTGTTTGAGGAGAAAACGATTGCCAGAAATGGACCGGAGCTAAGTCCAATATTTAAGAAGACAAAAATTTAAAGAAAAGCCAGATGCCAAGTGGAATAAAGGGAATGGTGGCCTCAAGGCAAGATCCCACTCGGCTAAGGTTCCAACTTGTAAAAAGGGATTAAAGAAAAACTTAAGCATGAAGGAAACCATTAACAGCAGAAAGCTACAGCTAATGTAATTCAAAGAGAGGACCATGGCCCAGCCCCAGCAAGCAACAGAACCTGGCAGCTTCAGCCACATGGTTCTGGCCTTACAAGAAATGGGTTGTCGAATTTCCTCCACAGCTAGGGTGTAGTAAGAAAGAGCAGCCGGGCTGCGTCCCGGCACCCAGCCACCCACATGGCTAGCTTATGCCCTGAAATAATTACACGGAAACTGTATTCTTTTAAATACTGCCTGGCCCATTATTGGCTAGCTCTTACATATTGACCTAACCCATTTTTAATATTCTGCGTAGCCCACAAGCTGGCTTACCAGGAATGATCTTAACCTGCTTCTGCCTGGACTGGGAAAACATGGCAACTCCTGACTCAGCTTCCTTCTCCCAGAATCCTGTTCTGTTTATTCCACCCACCTAAGGGTGGGCCTATCAAATGGGCGTAGGCAGCTTCTTTATTAATAAGAAATCACTCCCACATCACTAGGGCAAGCAAATCACTGAGGCCAGGCATGTGCCAGGGGTGTTCCTTCATGGAGGCCAAAATAGTCTGCGTGCTCCTTTTCATTATAGACCTACATAAGCATGAGTGCTAGTCACCAAGCGACACAGTCAGTGCGAGGCTGTCTTGAAATCTCCTCTATCAATGCCATTAATCCAAACTGTGAAGGCAAAACCTGGATTCTGTTGGAGACCCCAAGATGCTGGACATAACAGGGTTGTGAGAAACCTGCCAAGGAGCTCTGCAGACCTGGTGCAGAACCAGCCTGGAAAAAGAGAAAGCTAAAAGGAATTGGAGATCTTAAGAGTGCTTTGACATCAGGCGTGGAGTTTCAGAGTTTGCCCAGCTGGTTTTCACTCTTGCTTTGATCCAGTATTTCTTCACTATGCTCACTCCCCCCACCCTTCTAGAATGGTAATGTATATCCTGTGCCATTGTATATTGGAAGTATATGATCTATTTTTTAACATTTTTAAAGATTTATTTATTATGTATACAGTGTCTGTCTGCATATATGTCTGCAGGCCAGAAGAGGACACCAGATCTCATTATAAATGTTTGTGAATCACCATGTGGTTGCTGGGAATGAAACTCAGGTCCACTGGAAGAGTAGCCAGTGCTCTTAACCTCTGAGCCATCTCTCAGATGTACATTCTACATTCCTCCTTTCCCCCTAATTTTGATTTTTATAGGGGAATGTAGTTAAGAGGGGTCATGAGTCTGAAAGAAGACTTCAAACGTTAGACTTTTAAACAATGTTGAGACTGTTACAGATTATGGGGATTTTTGAAGTTGGACTGAATGCATTTTTGCATTATGGCTAAAAACATATGGGGGCCAGGGATTTGAATGTGATGATTTGAATAAGAATGGCCTCAAAGGATTGTATATTTAAATGTTTAAAGGGAGTGGCACTATTTGAAAGGATTAGAAGGACTAGGAGGTGTGGCTTTATTAGAATAGGTGTGGACTTGTGGAAAAATTGTGTCACTAAGGGTGGACTTTGAGATTTCAAAAGTCCACACCAGTCCAGGCTCTCTCTGTGTCTCTTTTCCCAAGGATCAGAATCTACAGCTCTCAGTTACTGCCCAGCACCTCTCTAGGTGCCACCATGCCCCTTGCCCTAACAATAATGAGCTAAGCTCTGAAGCTGTAAGCAAGCCCCCAATTAAAGGCTTCCTTTTGTAAGAGTTGCCTTTGGTCAATGGCTAAGACATTTATACATTTTTATACTTAAATATAGTTTGTATATATTTTAATGTTTTTTGAAATCAAGGAAATTTCTAGGCAATGGTAGACCACTTACAAAATATGTACCAGGGTTGTAAGTTCCATCTCAAGCACTGCAAAAGATAAAAGTTGCTGGATGGTGGTGGCACAGCCTTTAATCCCAGCCACAGCAGAGGTGCGCATGAATCTCTGTGAGTTCAAGGCCAACCTGGTCTACAAAGTTCCAGGACTGTCTCTGTAGCTACACCGAGAAACCCTGTCTCAAAAAGCAAAACAAACAAACAAAGATAAAAGTTTTAAACTGCTTTGCTAACTAAAGGAGAAAGCTGAACATAAATTGCCTGTACTTGCCCAGGGATGAATTTATGCCTAACCAGAACTAACCAGAAAGTTTCTGTCTATTTGTTACCTGAAGCGTGTCATTGAACACTTATTACATACCAGGATCTTTCCAAAAGTCATTATCTTATTCCATTTCTTTGTTAGGGTTTTTTTGGTATGTATATGAGTGATTGCCTGCATGCCTGCGCACCATGTGCATACCTGGAGCCCACAAAGATCAGAAGGCACCAGACCCCTGCAGTAATTGGAGTTACAGATGGTCATGAGCCACTGTGTGCATTCTGGGAATGGAAACTGGTCCTCTGTAAACAACGAGTGCTCTTAAGCACTGGGCCATCTCTCCAATCCCATTCTTATTTAATTTCTAAAACATCTTTATGAATTCATCACTGCTTTTTTGGTTTTTTTTGTTGTTGTTGTTTTGTTTTGTTTTGGTTTTGGTTTTGGTTTTTCGAGACAAGGTTTCTCTGGGTTTTAGAGCCTGTCCTGGAACTAGCTCTTATAGACCAGGCTGGTCTCGAACTCACAGAGGTCCGCCTGCCTCTGCCTCCCAAGTGCTGGGATTAAAGGTGTGCGCCACCACCGCCCAGCCCCCACCCTTTTCAGGAATGCAAAGGTGTTATGTCCTGTAGGCCTCAAGTCAAATAGGTAAAGCTTGGCGGTGTGGGGACAGGAGCCTGCAGAACATGACCTGAGAGCCCCTATTCTGAGCTCTACCCTGTACTTTTTCCTTGGTTGAACTTGAAGATCCTGGGCTTTACTGGATCATGTTGAAGTGGCATTGAGAAGAAACATCGTTGCAAATGGTCTGCAAAGAAACTGCAGACCATTAAATAGCTATATCTTGTAGCAGACCCTAGAATTTCTAAAGTTAAGGTCCAATGTAACTGCTCACTGCATATTTGAGGGTTCTCTTGCCAAACATCTGTCAGCACTTTCATTTAACTCTTTTAAAGAGTTGTTTCTATGTAATGAGAGATACACACACAATATTCACAGGGGCGTTTTAATTGCAAAGGACTAAAGACAAAAGCAGAGAGCCATTACAGTAAACTATAACACACCCATATTGTGGTATATTCTGCAGCTCTTTTAAAGGTGACTCACTTAGGTAACAGACACTGGGAGGCATCTTTTCTATTATTCTAGAACTATTGCTATGGTCAAACCTGAAAACAAAAGTCCCCAATGAGTCTGGATTTTATAGACAAAGGATTAAATCTTCTTCAAGATGTAAATCTTGTTCCAAACCTTCCACCTCCACCCCAGTGCTTTTCAACCCATCCCCCCCATTCATAGATGCTACCATAGATATGACCCACAGACACATACCACAGTAAAGGTGGACCTGGGAGATGAGAGGGACGTCAGTCTCCATGGAAATGCAGGGATGGGGCCCTCCTCCCATTCTCTCCACAGGGGCTCCCGTCCCCTCTAGAGTTAAGGTCATCAGTGAGGCCTGAGTGTGCCAGTAGCAAAGAGTGCTGACCATCCCCAGGCATCTGTGCAGGAACAGACTTACCTGATCTAGTATTGCTGCTTGCACTAGTGGTGGCGCGAGCCCATCAAGGGCTGGTGGAATGGGGGCATAAGTGTGGAGGGAGAGCAACTTAAACTGCTTGCTTGTCCCTACCCCACTGCTCAGTCCAGCAAGGGGATGTTATCAGAGGGCTGAAGCGTAAACAATGGAGCCTACAGTCAGCTGGGCAGTGCAGCAGGTGAGGGTCACCAGCTCCAGGGACCCACCTGGCACTTAATCATTGCCATACCCACCTGGTCTTGTTTTACTTTTGTTTATGAATTCTTTTTTTTTTTTTTTTTTTTTTTTTTTTTTTGGTTTTTCGAGACAGGGTTTCTCTGTGGCTTTGGAGCCTGTCCTGGAACTAGCTCTGTAGACCAGGCTGGTCTCGAACTCACAGAGATCCGCCTGCCTCTGCCTCCCGAGTGCTGGGATTAAAGGCGTGCGCCACCACCGCCCGGCCTTATGAATTCTTATGTATTTTCTTTTGCAAGAAAAAAGATTCTACTTTATTCCGTATCCCATTTCACAACCTAAATAATTAGAGTCATTTTCACATCCATCGTGCTTATTAAACTAAATTAATGCATCTCCTTGTTATTAGTTTTATAGTCCTAATTTTGTCGGTTAATTTTCCTGTTTTTCCAATTTCTGGTTCATAAGCTTAGATTGAATTGCAGATTTTTTTCTCCTCTCTCCCTACCCCATCCCCTCCTGCTCTTCTCTTCTCCCCTCTTCCAGGCTTTCTCCCCTCACCCCTTTCTGTCTGGCAGTATTGGACTTGACATCAATCTAGACTCAGGTATTAAAATATCACTGCCCCAATGCCTTAGAAGCCTCTGAAGATAATATCAGAGTTAGTACCATTTGTTGTCTGCATTGCATGCCACATGCCAGTGCTACCTAATTAAAAACAAATATATTTTAAAATATGGTTCATTAACTCTCAGGGATACATTATTAAGTAAAAACCAATAGCAAAAAAGAACAAAACAGCAGTAACAAAAGAGTAACAACAAACACACACACACAAACCTTAGTTCATCTAAAGAAGAAATAAGTGGTGTGCTTCAAAATTTAGCAGACTGACAAGCAAGTTAAAATCAAATTCATGGAACCCTTTAGTCTTTAACTGAATTATTCAGTTCAGTTAGTGGTCACTGACTAATGGTGTGCTATATCAATACAACTACTTACAAATTAAAAAAGAAATATTCTATCCATTACCAAAGTGCTCTCCCATCTCCACATACTTTACGAAGACTCTCAAAATTAAGGTCCTCTGCAGCCATCATATATGGCAATGTGACATCCAAAAGATGTCCCATAACAAACAAGAATCATAGAAGATTAAAAATCACACCGAAAATTTCTAAGAAAAACCCAAGCAGTACAGCCTTAGTGTCTCTCTGATATTGGGTCTAAATTTGGGTATGACAGACATTTCTCTGGCTGAACACAGAAATGTAGAACCAAGGTAGAATCTTGTTCTAGGGGAAAAAAACAGAGGCAACTTTGTTTGAAGAGCAGACTCAAGTGGACCACCTGTAACATGCGGTGGATGCACATCTGCAGAAGAGCAGACTCATGGACCACCTGTGACATGCAGTGGACGCACATCTGCAGAAGAGCAGACTCATGGACCACCTGTGACATGCAGTGGACACACATCTGCAGAAGAGCAGACTCATGGACCACCTGTGACATGCAGTGGACGCACATCTGCAGAAGAGCAGACTCATGGACCACCTGTGACATGCAGAGGACGCACATCTGCAGAAGAGCAGACTCATGGACCACCTGTGACATGCAGTGGACGCACATCTGCAGAAAAACAGATTCAATTCTTTCCTTGGATCCTCACTCCAAAGAGGCACAGCCTAGAAACAAGGAGGACAGAATGCCAGTTGAGGTGTTTCTCTCTGGCCTTGCACATTTAACTGAAAGTTTAAATGAGGATAAGGGATGCAGATCAGTGGCCAAGCGCTTGCCTAGCATGGATGAAGCTCTATGCTCCATCCCCAGAACTGCAAAACAGGAAGAAAAAGAAGTTAGCCATGCACATGATGTGACACAAGTGTTTACCCCGTGATAACTGACGGAGCCAAGGTAGAAGGTGTGGAATATTCCTATACACTATGCGAATATGTGTCACTGTGTTTGGTTTAATAAAACAGCTGAGCAGAATAAGGTTAGGTGCGCAAGCCAAACAGAATTCTGGAAAGGAGAAGGGCGGAGTCTGAAGTCACCTGCAGATGCAGAGACAAGCAAGCTGGGCGTGCTGTCTGGAGAAAAGGTACCAAGCCACATGGCAAAGTGTAGATAAAAAATATGGATTAACATAAAATGTAAGAGCTAGCTAATAACTAGTCTGAGCTATTGGTTGAGCATTGGTAATTAGTATTAAGTCTCCATGTTGGTTATTTGGGAACTGGCAGGCAGGAAAGAAAAGTCGGCCAAAGGAAGTGTTGTTAAGAACACAGACAAATCTTTTGGAATGTTCAGTTGGCCAGTTTTGTTCACAGACAGAAGGTGAGAAGTGGCTAGGATCTGAACCTGGGTCCTCAGCAAGAACAGTATGGGCTCTTAGCCACTGAGCTATTTCTCCAAACCCAAGTATGTTTGGTTTTTGTTTTATATGTGTGGGTACTAGAGAGATGGCTTAGCAGTTAAGAACACTTGCAGCTCTTCCAGAGGACGTCAGTTTGGTTCCCAGCACCCATGTCAGGTGACTCACAACTGACTCTGACTTCAGTTCCAGTTAGGTTCTGATACTTTTAGCCTCCAAGCACCTGCACTCATTTGTACATGCCCACACACATACACACAAATAAAAATAAAATAAATAATAAAAATATATGAGCACGGGTGCATACAGAGGCCGGAAGGCGGCATTGGATCACCCAGAGCTGGACTTACATGGCTGCTGGGAACCAACCGGGTTCTCTAGAAGAATAGCAAGTGGTCTTAACCCCAGAGATATCTTGCTTGTGCCCTCAACTGCATATCTGGGCCTCTGCCAGAGCCCTGTGCCCCTCCCCCTTTCCTTATGTGGGAAGTAGCTCCTAGGATCCCATTTGGGTTCAGATGCTACAACCAAGTGCCCCCAAGATGACAGTGACTTGCCAGAGATAGAAATGTATTCTCCCGCTTGACACTAGGCAGGAAGACATGTCACTTGCATGGCAGCTAGAAGGTGCCTTGGTTATTTTATCGCTTCTTTCCCCCATCTCCCCCATGGAAAAAAAAATGCTGTTTGTGGTTCTAAATACTGAACGTGTCTTTCCCAGAAGTTGTGCAGACCGCTTCTGCCTGCATCCCACAGATGAGTCACCTGATCACAAGGCAACTTGCAAGGCAGGCTGGGGACTTAGTTTTCAGTCCCCAAGACACACCCAAATCCGCCACCCTACACTTCTTAGCCTGAAAGGGCACTGAGCAAAATAACTTAAGAAAGACGAAGTTTAAGTCCTGAGACCATTGGATTGGGGGAGGGTATGTGAGTACAGGGGTGAGACCCTGTACTGAGCTGGAGGGGTGAGGTCATGGAGTGAGCTGGGAACTGTAGGATTTGAAGCCTTTCCCAGCAGGGCAATTCCCGCAGGCTTCCCTTTGGGGCTCTTTTCAGAACTCTTCAGTCCGTGGCTTCTCTTTGTGTTGCCTGAGTTCTTACATTGAGGAAATGAAACATAAAGAAGCAGAGAGAGGCCAGGATGCCCCTCTCGTTAGTGATACAGCTGGCTGAAGAAGAGGACATTAGATCTAGCACCAGAAATGCATGCAGGGGAACCCCAGACCTGGGGCTGCAAAGACCAGAGGGAAGTTCCCAAACCGGAGAGCAGAATCCAGGCCCATGCTGAACTGAGCATGACCAGGAATTCCCAGATTTACCGAACAAATCAGCCTTTCATCCCCCCCCAAGACGAGATGAAGGCAAGAGGAGCAGGGCCATGCTCAGAAAAAAAAAAAAAAAACTTCACAACTGAAAGAAGAACTAGAGAAGAGGAGTTCCCCCTCTGCCATCCTGATGAAGAGTGGGGCCTAGAAAGAGCAGACCAAGCAAGTCTGTAGAAAAAACAAAGTGCACCAGCCCACAAGGCAGGAATTACTCAAGCTCAGCTCAGCCTTTTCCTTTGTAGCACTGAGGCTTTAGACAAGTTCTTTAAGGATCTTCATGCCCTTGTCTGCAAAAAGTGGCGGCGGCCCATCCCCACAGTGGGGATTAAGCTAAAATGAGGTAAAGCGTGAAAAGTTCCTAGCATGGGACCTGGTAGGGAATGAAGGCTTATCTGCTGTCATGGAATTGACAGAGACCAGAAGGGTATTCAAAGAGAAACATAAACAGGGAACTTTCCCTTTGGAAGTTGGGAAAGAATGGGATGTAGGGATCTAGAGGCTTGGCTGTCTGAGACGTCGGCTGATGTTTGAAACAATCTCAACAGGACCTTCCTATCCTATGGCATGCGCACATGCAGGCACATATACACACACACATACACACACGCACATGCACTCACATATATACGTACAAATACATTCATGCACATACACATATACACACACACCTGCTCGCATGTGCACACGCACACACTAAGAGCCAAGATGAGTTTTGAATCTGTCACAGCTCCCCATGTCAGGAATGGATATTGCTTTTGTAGATGTTTTAGAAGAGGCTAGGTTTTGCTGTGTGGCAAGTGAAAACACATCACAAACTCAGTGTTTATAACAACTACAAACATTTATTTCTTTTGCACCCATGCATCAATTGCTTCCCAGTGCCATACCATGTTTACTTCAGGACACAGAGGGCACACTCTCTGTCTCTGTTTCTGCACAGTGACAGACTTCATGTAAAATAGATCTGCAAATACACTGTCAGTCTTTTCACCAAAGTAGCTCAGATCACATTGTGTGGCTTCAAATTGAGAGCATTTGGTTTTATAATTATCTATAGAAGGATGAATGTAGCAGACAGTATTCCCGTCTACCTCAACAGACTCCATCCCCATCCAATTACATCCAAGAGCACAAAAGACAGGTGGTTGCTAAGAGCTGCAAAATGGATAGATCAGTATCTCTCCAATGGACCTCACAGAGAGTGTGTGGGAATTCACATGAGAAGTACAGATGTGAGGATAGTTTGTAAACTGTAGCATTCCAAATTCCTAAGAGGGAGTGTCTTTATTACTCTGAGTATTGGTAAGTCTGCCTTTCTTTCTTCCTTTCTTTCTTTCTTTCTTTTTCTTTCTTTCTTTCTTTCTTTCTTTCTTTCTTCCATTCTTCCTTGTTTTCGAGACAGAGTTTCTCTGTGTAGGCCTGGCTGTCCTGGAACTCTATAGACCAGGCTGGCCCTGAACTCAAAGAGATCCATCTGCCTCTGCCTCCCGAGTGCTGGGATTAAAGGCGTGCGCCACCAGGTCTGACTATAGTGTTATTTTTCTACCTCATCCTCTCTCTGAACCCAGGAAAGATCTTTTGACCATGTTAGTGACACACTTTGTTACGTGCTTTGCCCTACTCAGTCCTCAGACGTATGCCACGAAAGCCACTAGGACCACTCACAGGTAGATAGACACACAAAATGAAGTGGCATGTTATAGTCTCAAAGGGGAAGGAAATTCAGGTTCAAGCCACATATGGCTGAATCATGACCATGGTGTGAAAACAGTCAGTCACAGAGGACTGGTACTGTACGGCTACACTTCCATGAAGTCCCTCCTGTACCGGGCCACGTAGCCCGGGAGACAGTGGGGTTCTCAGGATGCACTGGAGTGCCTGCTAAGGGTACAGAGCTCAGTCTTCAATGATGAACCATCTCTGAAGCTGAGCCGTGGTGACAGTCACACAGTAGCGTGTATCTACTTAGCACCACGAAAGCATACACTTAAAGGGGCTAAAATGGGCCCGAGGGAGAGGGGTCGGTCAGTAGCTGCTGACTGTGTATCCTTGTTTGCTTTCTGCTGCTGTGATGAACACTGGGACCAAAAACAACTTAGAGAGGAAAAGGCCTTTCAGCTTATGCTTCCGGGTCAGGGACCGTCATGGAGGGTCTCACGCAGGAACTGGGACAGAAACCATGAAGTAGCTGCGTACTGGATCTCTCCTCCCTACTTCACGCTCAGCCGAGACCCACGCACCCGGGATAATGCTACCCACAGTGGGCTGGGCCTCCCGCTGGCCCCTCCCACATCAGTCGTCAGTCAAGACAACCTCTCAGAAATGGCTCCCGCCAAGCCTGGTTTGAACGATTGCTCATCGGAGGTTCCCTCTTCCCGAGAGTGTCGAGTTGACATGAAAACTAGTCAGCACACTGTGTAAACTTGAAGGCCTGTGTTCCAGCACCAGCACCCACGGAAACAGCTGCCTGTGGCGGGGTACACTTGTAATCCCAGCGTTGGGGACTTGAAGATGGCGGCCCCTGGGGCTCATTGGCCAGTTAGCTGGTCTCACCTATCCAGAGACTTCCAGGCTTGTAAAAGATCCTGTCTCAAAGACCAAAGCAGATGGCCCCAGAGAGATGACACCAAAGGTTTTCCCCCGAATTCCATATGTGCCTACACATATACACCCCTGCACACATAGACACTGTACACACACACCTATGTAGAAACACACACCTATACTCATATATATGTATGTGTGTATACACACAATGATTAAGATGACAAATATTATATATTATATTCTACTATCCCCAAAATAATTGCACCCAAAAAAAATTAGTTTTGAAAAATACCCCCAAATCGTCAAGCCTTAGGTAATTCAACTCACATGACAGACCCTCTAGCTGCTCTGTAATTGCCTGATGGTTTCTGCAGCCTAGAAATACTGGCAAACAGTAGCTTTCCAAGAGTGCATACTGCCGGTTAACGAGGAACTGGGGTGAGAAAGTGACCCGCTTCAACCATGAAAAGGGACTGAGGGTCTGAGGATACCCTGGGGAGGTTGTTCCCTTTTCTGGCCTCATTTTCCATACCTGGACTACGAGGAGATTATTGCGCTCAGACAGGAATCCATTCCAGTGTGTCTCAGCCCTGGGGCCCCAAGGTTTTCCTCAGGTTCCCCACCTCCACCCCTCCACTTCCCACTCGCAGTAACTCTCTGATGGGAAAAAAAATATAATACACAGCAACCATTTTGAAGGATTTATGACTTGGAGTTTTTGATTTAAAACTTTTAAAATAGCAGAGAGATAAAGAAATCTCCGTGGGCTCTGGTGTTCTCTGCTCTTTGCTGGTAAGGCTGTGCGGGGCAGCGGGAGAGGCTGGGCTGACATTTCCTCCGATGTCAAGAACGCTGCTCAAGCTCCTCTGTGCCTGTGTTGTGCTTTTCGGCTCTGACCCTTGTAGTAACTGGCAGACCCAGAGGAGACCCTGGCACCTTTGAAAATGCGTCTCTGTCAGGCTGATAAGAAAGCAGAAAGCCAGGCAGCCGCCCACAGCAAGTCCTTGTGAGTTGAGACCAGACAACGGAGTTTGGACTTTTATTTACTGCTTCCTCCAGCGCTATCTCGGCAGGTAGCTCATCCGTTCGAAGGCTCGAACAAGCTTACTTTCTCTTGGCCTCAGCCTCCTCATCCATGCAACAGAGGTAGTGGTCCCTAGTTGATCGAGTTGTAAGGCCTCTAGCTCCTAGGCTCAAGTGTTCCACACTCTGCTCTTTTCCAGATGCCCCCTGCACTCCCTGAGGAGGCCCACACAGCAACCTCCGAGGCTGCTGGGACAAATGACCTCGGATCCAGAACTGATTGTAATGCATTGTTGCATTGAAAATGTTCTGTATGGCCATTCTTTTCTCTTCGATGAGACCTAGCAGGAGTGACTACAGACAGGAGCGGAGATTTATCTTGGCTCTCAGTTTTAAGGACTCCCAACCCATTATGGGGAAGGCATGATGGGAGGAAGTTTGTCCTCACCTCCTGCCTCCCAGCAACCTGCGTCCTCCAGCCAGGCCCCAGAAGGTCCCCACTCTCCCCAAAGGGCAGCACCAGCTGGGAGCCGAGTTCAGAAACGTGCAAAGCACAGCACTTCCCCGTGCCTTGGGCTTGCCAGAGATCTTTTCCACTCCAGAGATGGAACAAAAGAGAAAGAGAGAGGAAAATGAAGGAAGTCGAATTTCTTCCTGCCGACATATTTATTTCGGTTTTTGTTCATTTTACATTCGACTTCTTCCACACTGCCGATGAAAAACCGGTTCAGGTAGGTGTGCTGCGTTAAGCAGGTGGATACGATGGAAAACCAAAACACAAAATAAAATCTCTGTTTAGTCAATAACTGAGCCCAGCGCAGCTGGCCTTCACAGATCAGGCACCTGGACTTCATGTAGTCTCAGGAATGGAACACTAGCAGAGGCCACTACTTTCCAAAACCTACTGTGAGTAAAACACACTATTCTTCTGGAAAACCCAGGGGAGCAGAGCATTTCAGGACTTCTCCGCAAGAGGGCGCAGTGTGTCCATGCCAGACCGCTCTGGCTAGCCTGGCCTGTGGCCACAGGGCCCGTTTGCCCTGCTGGCGCACGTCTTTTTTGGCAGCTGTGTTCCCTGAGCCTCTTTGTTACTCCAGTCTAGGAGTAAGTGGAGAAGCTTTGGAGTCAGGTGTACTTGGATTAAAATCCCGGCTCTCCCATTTGCTAAAATCTTGGCAAGTTAGCTCTCATTCTGATTAATAATTAGTGGCTTCGTTCCAGGCTTGGGGAAGTATAGAATTATAAACACCCAGCACACAAAGTAGCCTGCCTTCCACCTCAGTCGGTGAAGCCCCAGCACTTCAAGGATCAGGACCCAAAGGTCCAGACTTGAGGCGAGCCCATGTCTTACTCTCCAGACTCCTGCACTTCCCTCGGGCACCCATGAGCGCAAGGATCATTGTTCATCGAGTGCAAAGATAGGAAGCCTTTTATGCTGCTAGCTCGGCCTCCCTTTTCGAGCAAAGCCAGAGTGTGGCATTCCTCATCCGGCTTCCGCAGTTACACACTTGGGCGAGTACTTGACCTCTTGGCTCTCATTTTCCTCATCACAGTGATGAAAAGCATAGGGCAAAGATTAAAATAGTGCCTACCCCATAATGTCCTGTGCCCTTTCAATGAGAGCATGGCCGTCACGCTCACATAGAGCCTGGCACCTCACAGGCATGGGATGGGCGTTAATTGCTTTTGTTTTTAGCAGAATACTTTTATTGATTATTTGGGAATTTCACATAATGCACCTCGATTATACTCACTCCCCAGTCCTCCCAGATCCATCCCCATCCTTGTGACCTCCTCCCTGAGAAAATAAGAAACAAACAAACAAAAGCTAGTTCATTTTGTGCTGCCCATACACTCACTGAAGCATGGCCAGCCCCTTAATGAAAACTGAGTCCTTCCCTGCCCACCCCACAGGAGGCATCAACTGTGCAGACTACACAGCATGCCTACCACAATTTTTAAGAGTTCTTCTCTCCAATGACTTCCTGTCTAGCTTGGTTTTTTTAGGGGTGGGGGAAAGGTGGTCACAGAAGCCTTGCATGTCGCATTCTCAGCTTGAGTCTGTAGTCATCAGCACCACTGCAAAAGAAGCTTCCTTGCCCTCCACAGTCAGCAGGCCAGCAAGGGTCAGGGACTTCCACAGGGTTTCTGGAAACAGTGTATCTCTAGTGGCAGTACAGACCATGGATGTCAACACGGGCCCTCGGGTCTTATACTCTGTGTCACGTGAGCTTCCCCAGCATGTTCTCACCCATAGTGAAGGTTGGCCACAGGGTTGTGGCCATGCATAAAACATGACGAAGTTTATCCCCTTTCATGGAGCAAGGAAGGGTTGTTTCTAAGGCTGTATTCTAACCTGTTCTGAAGAGCATTCCTTAGTGTTAATTGCCAATTTGAAGGGACCTAGAACCCCCTGGAAGATTGTTCATTTATGTGGGATGGACATTCCCCTCCCTCGGGGATACTAGATATGAATGGAGAAGGGAAGCCGTGTGCATTTGCCCTTCTGTTTCTGACTGTGTGCTGGGACAGGCTGCTCCTGGATCCCCCTGGCCTCTCAACTGTGAGTGAAAACAAACCCTGGCTCCTTTAAGGTGCTTTATTGGAGTACGTTTCCACAGCAACAGGGAAAGACACTAAGATAATTCCCTGGTTTTGCTGTTTCCCTTAATTGTGCCACGTCTTCCAGTCCTTACTGGGCTCCTCCCCGCCTCCCAGCAGCCAGTTTAAGGTTAAGCCCAGGTGACACTTAGGTTCTCTGTCTGATAGCTATCACATTAAAAAGATGTTATCTTTTCTCCCGACCTTGGCTACTGCAGCAGCATCTCAGGAGAAAGAAGCAACATTGTTGTTCTCGGAGTCTTTGCTGTCATTGTCTTCACATGGCTGGAGGCTCACCCCCCAGAGTGTCCTGGACCCCAACCGTCAATCACTGGCAGGAAATGTAGATTCCTCCAAGTATTTACTCCCTAGAGTTTCTGACTACGACAGGACAGGTTAAGAACACAGAAATGTCCTCTCTTGAAATTTTACAAAATCAAAGTCATCAAGGCTGGCCTTCCTCTGACACTGACCAGGACAACTACTAGCTGCTGGTGGTGGCCATCCGTCTCAGCTGTTCCTTGGTTTGCAGGTGCAGAGATCTGGTTGGCTTCTGTTGTCCCTGGGCCTCCTTCTTCCTTGCTCTTTTCTGAGCAGTATACTGTTGGGGCAGTAGTCTACTGGATGAAGGGTCCAGCCTCTTCCTTTATCATCATACAGTACTTTATCTCTTAATTGCATCAGCAAAAAAGATGCTGCTTCCAAATAAACTCGATCCTCGGATACCAGGGGTTATGACGTTCATCTGTCTAGAAGGGAGGGGCACAACTAACCTCACAGTTGTTCATTATTTTTCCATATTTGTGTTCTTTTGGATGCGGTCTACGTTCTGCCAAAGCACACAAAGCACAAAGGGACTGAATGTGCCCTCTGAAACGGGAGCTGACACAAATCTTTCTCATAAGCGGGTTATGTCAGACCGTCCATAACGGTGCTGAGAAAGCGACCAACACAGCTTCCGGCCCCTCTTCGCCATCCCTGTGCTCGAAAACTGCTTTCCTGTTTAACTCGGACACAGACCAGAACTTCACGGCCTGACCTGGCTTGCATCTCTTTCTCCTTACAAGGAAAGTAGAGAACATTAATAGGTCTGCTCATCTCTTGGGATCTTCCAATTATCTGGCATTTAAAGATTACCTTTCATGTGACAGATGCTGCTTTTTTTCCTAGTTTATGGCCCTTTGTGGAGTAGTCCCGCCCCCACTCCCTTTGCCTGTCCCAGACTCAGTCCCTACACCATGCCCGCCACGCCCAAGTCTGACTTTCCTTGCTAATCACCTTTAAGGTCCCTCACTAGAACCACTTCCTCTATGATATCTGCCTGGCATTCCTCTAGTCCTCCCACTCCCAAACTCCATAGTTCCTCATTTCCCAGCCTTTCTCAGTTCCCTTGGAATTACAATACCTCACTATAAGACCCCGCTTCTCTGCTTAGGCTGGCGGCTCCTGAGAGGTGGAAACTGACCTTGTCCTGTTAGCGTGCTGGGTGCATTTTCAGAATTCCATCACACTTACAAAATACCTGAGGGAATTGATTTGTCTTGCAGCTTCTGAGGTTCCAGCCCACAATCACTTGGCCCCATTGCTCTGGGCCTGTGGAGAGGCCGGATGTCATCATGGAAGCACCTGGGGAAAGCATTTGAGGAGCAAAACTGTTTACCTCACAGTCGGGAAGAAAAGGGAGTGAAGAGAGGCGGGGGCTCCCTCAGTTATCTCGCAGGGCTCATCTCCAGTGATCTGAAGGCCTCCCATTGGGTCCTACCTCTTAAAGAACCCACAACCAAGCTAGGGACCAAACCTTTAACTGGGACCTTGCTCTCAGGATCCATAACAATTCATAGAATGGGCGACTGAAATCAGAAGCTAGTTTCTTACAACTCTGGTGCTAGAAATCCAGATCAAAGTCTCCAGGTCTATTTCTTCTGAGGACTGGCATTTCCCTCCTTAGCTGGTAATGGAAATCTTTTGTTTTTATGTGCTCTTACCCGTGTGTCTGTGTCTTCCTCTTCTCTTATAGTCAGATTAGGATACACTACACCCTTACAATGTCTTTTCAATTATCTCTCCCAAGGCTCTGTTACAGTCATTGTTTTGTTTTGTTTGACACAGAGCCTTGTTATGTAGCCCTGGCTGTTCTGGAACTCTCTATGTGGATCAGAGTGACCTCAAACTCATAGACTCCTCTGCCTCTCCCACAGCCTCCTCAGTGGTAGGTTAGTTTTTAATTAATAGCTCACCACAACCTAAAATCAACTAGGAAGAGTCTCAGTGAGGAATTATGTAGATCAGCTTGTCTTCTGAGTACATCTGTGGGGAAGACCAACCCAGCCCACTGTGGGCAGCACCATTCCCTAGACTAGAGGACCTGATCAGGGCAAGAAGAGAAAGCTAAGGGAAAACAAGCAAGGACGCACTTATCCTCTTTTCGCTTGACTGAAGATGCAAGGTCACTGTTTGACTTCCCCAAATGACAGATTTGTAATTTGGATTTGTAAGTCACATAAACCCTTTCCTATAGATGGAAGTTTCCGTCCCACCCAGTCCCAGAGCTGTTCAGTCCCAAATAAATATACAGAGGCTTATATTAATTATAAACTGTTTGGCCTATTGCTCAGGCTTATTACTAACTAACTCTTACAACTTAAATTAACCCATAATTCTTACCCATGTTTAGTCACGTGGCTTGGTACCTTTTTTCAACATGGCATTCTCATCTTGCTTCCTCTGCATCTGGCTTGCAACTACATCTCTGCCTTTCCTCTTCTTAGAATTTTTCTATGTTGTGGAGGCTGCTTGTTTATTCCCAGCTGCCCAGACCAAAAATAATCACACAGAAACTATATTATTTGCAATACTGTTTGGCAAATAGCTTAAGTGTATTTTTAGCTAGCTCTTATATCTTAAATTAACCCATTTTTATTCATCTGTATATCACCATGTGGTTGTGACCTACCGGTAAGGCTTCATCTTGTGTCCAGTTAGTCTCCTGAGGCAGCTACATGGCTTCTCCCTGACTCTGCCTTCTTTTTTCCTCTATCTGCTTGAAACTCCCATCTTTCTCTGTTATGCTAAGCCACTGGCCAAAACAGCTTTATTCATTAACCAATAAAAGCAACATATATGCAGAAGGGTTTACCATACCATTTCTCCTTTTCTGTTCAAATAAAAAGGAAGATTTTAACTTTTTTTTTCAGACAGGGTTTCTCTGTAACTTTTGGAGCCTGTCCTGGAACTAGCTCTTGTAGACCAGGCTGGCCTCGAACTCACAGAAATCCGCCTGCCTCTGCCCTCCCGAGTGCTAGGATTAAAGGTGTGTGCCACCACCACCCGGCTGATTTTAACTTTAACATAGTAAAATTACATATAACAAAACAGTTATCAAGCAATAATTATAGTTGTAATATTTATATCTACTTTATCTTTTATTATAACTAAGAAAAACTATAACTATCTATTCTTCAACTTCATCAATAACCCCAGATGTCGCTGCCTGGACAGCCACCCAAAGTTCTTCTGTAACAATGAGGCATTCATCTTGAGCAAACAGGCTCATAGTATCTGGAAGACTTTTCCATGAAGCAGTAAATTTCAAAGACAGTTCCACCTATATTGGCAGTTTGTCAGTCACTTTTTTCTGTGTCCTGCAGAATATCTGGCAGACTCTTTTATGAAGCAGAAACCCTGAAAGACTGTCTCACCTTTAGGCAAGTTCAGCAGTCATTTTTCTGTGGGTCCTCCATGTCCAGTTTATACAGCATAGCATCAAGCAGTCCACACAAGAGCAGTTTCTTGCACAAATGGCTAACAAACTCCATAAGGACCCTCTTCAGTGCCCATCATCCTCTTGAAGTAATTGGTGATGTCAGGAGCAGATGTGTCTCACTGCCATGAAAAGTCCTAAGTTTTTAAAATATTTAAATGCCATATTCTGTAAGTCTTTGAAAGGTTTGAAGAATACTTGTCCATCTGAAATACATCTCTTTATATCTAGAAAACCTAACATGACTACAAGCTTGACTATTATAATTACTATCTACTAACCTTTATTTAATTATAGATTACATTTTAATGAGATACAATACCTTAATCAAGAGCAGAAATAAACATATAATAAAATTGACTTTAAACTTGTATCAATAAACCGAGATCCATACCAATGCAAAGTATTCATCTCTATATCATATCCCCCTTTAAATGTAAACAAACATTTATAAACAATATTTGGGAATTTGGGCATAGTTTTTTACAAACTGCTTCCTGCTTTTTGTTGGGTGAAATAATTTTGGGGATTCACAGAGACCTTTTGGGAGTTCTTGGTCCATTAGTCTAAAAAGAATCCACAGCTTTTTAATCCTCTGTGGAAACAAAAGCAGAACCTCTTTTCCAAAGCAACATAGTCTTAGACCTAAATTTTGAAGTCAAGATACCTTTAAAATATATGTATTTGTATATATAAATGTCTTTCGGTACTTAGCTCATTCACAGTCAAAAAAATTAAAGAAAACACAACAATACACCTAATCCAGACCCTCTGTGTATATTCCATCCTTACGCGGCTTGTTTTTCTTTTCTCTTTTAATCTCTGACTGTCTGTATTTTGTCTCTTTAAAGACTTTGTTTAATTTTTTTAAAAAGCTATTTACTTCTTTTTATAGCTGTCTATATTTTTTCTTCTTCTCTCTCTCAAGCCTACATACATCTATCTAGCACTGTGACCCATTTAGAGGTCTTTTTTTTTTTTATCTGAATCTGTCTTTATTGCATATCTGTAATCCTTTTCTGACCAGGACCTCTTCTTAAAATACTAAGCAGTGTGGCTAGGACTAAGGCTGCCTTGCCTGTTGGCTTCACCCAGTCCAACATGGCAGAGGTCTGTTCACTGCCTCTGAGACTGCTGGGTGGGAGCTGTCCTCACCACCTCAACTCTGGTAAGCAGTTGGCCCAAGCTGCCCAACCAAGTAACTTGCAGCACACTGCTCACAAACTGCATTTAAGTGCTCGGCTTCCTAAAAGAGCCAGAGTTTGTGCTGCCTGAACCAGAAAGCTGCCATTTCTTACACTGAGTCAATAAGGCCTTTCTTAAAGGAGCCATGGTGCCCCTGCTCACTGCCAGTAAACAGAGCCCATCTGAAAACAAAATGCTGGCTACCAAAAAGCCATGCTTAACTCTGTTCTTTTGTGTCCAGAATTGCTTTCCAAGCTTTTAAATGTTTTACCTGGCTGTAGTCAGCCCCACGTTGGTGCCCCAATCTCTTGGCAAAGGCTGCTTTTTCATACCCAGCCACCCAGACCCGAAATAATCACATTATTTGCAATACTGTTTGGCCAATATCTAAAGCATATTTCTAGATGGCTTTTACATATCAAATTAACCAATTTCTATTAATCTGTGTATTGCCACATGGTTGTGGCCCACCGGTAAGGTTCCATTTGGTGTCTGGTAAGTCTCCTGCAGGGACTACATGGCTTCTCCCTGATTCTGCCTTCTTTCCTTCTCTATCTGATTGGAATTCCCACCTTGCTCTATTTTGCTAACCCACTGACCAAAACAGCTTTATTTATTAATCAATAAAAGCAACCCATAGACAGAAGGATTTCCCACAACACTCCTATTCTGGTTGCCTTGCCTATACTTCATGTCCGGCCACTGACCAATCAGCATTTTATTAAAGCAGTGACAGATCTTTACAGGATGCAAGAGCATTATCTCAAGCGCTTTCCCTCTTAAGTTGATTTTTTTTTTTTTTTGGCCAAACTGTTTCATCACAACAGCATAAATGACAACCATGGCATCCCTACCTCAGAATACAGTTACATTCTGTGGTGCTCGGAGTACGGACTTCAGTTCATTTTGGGATGGGGGTAAGGCGACATGATTTGACCTATAACAGTTATTTCTTTACATTTGTAATAAACTCAAATAATATATAAATGCACTACCATTATTATTACTATAACTACAAAAGGAATGTTAAAGTCCCCCCTGCATCTGACCCCATGTAGTTCTGTTCCTAAGCCTTTGTGTGGATGAGCGCTTTATAAAGATGTAGCTTTGGTGCGGGTTTTTGTAAATATTTCCCATTATGCATATTCCTGTGTAAACCTCTGTCTTCTCCGTTCTTACCCATGCGCCACTCTCCTTGCCTTGACCTAGAGATGAGCTGACTAACATATTCATAGTTGTTGGAATATTAAAAGATGGAGACATGGAACCTTTGAGCTGTTATGAATTTCTAGGGGTCATCTATTATTTTGGTGTCTCCTTGTCCTTACATGTAAAATAGAGGTCACCAATTGTGCTGGCTAGGTTTATGTCAGCTGGACAGGATGAAACCCCACTTGAGGAAATGCCTCCACAAGGTCAGGCTGCAGGTAAGCCTATAGGGCGTGTTCTTAACTAGTGATGGATTTGGGAAGACCCAGCCCAATGTGGGTGGTGCCATCCCTGGGCTGGTGGTCCTAAGTTCTATAAGAAAGCAGAATGAGCATGCCATGGGGAATAAGCCAGTAAGCAGCACCTTCCATGGCCTCTGCATCAGCTCCCGTCTCCAGGTTCCTCCCTGTTTGAGCTCCTGTTCTGTCTTCTTCAGTGAGGAACAGCGATATTGAAGCATAAGTCAAATAAACCCTTCCCACCTGAGTTTGCGTGGCTGTGGCATTTTGTCAGAGCCATAGTAACCTTGACTAAGAAATTATTCTAGTCTTCTCCTAGGGCCATCCAGTTAGCTGGCATATAGAAGTTACCTTTCATGTGACAAGCTGCTTCTTTGAGGGTTGCCTTTTGCATAGTTGTTGCTTCCCCTTTTCTTTTCCTGGTAGTCAAAATTATAAGGAAAATCTGCCCCTCCATGATTCTGATGGTAGCTGCTAGTTAATCTTTCTTTTCTTTTTTTTTTTTTTTTTTTTTGGTTTTTCGAGACAGGGTTTCTCTGCGGTTTTGGAGCCTGTCCTGGAACTAGCTCTTGTAGACCAGGCTGGTCTCGAACTCACAGAGATCCGCCTGCCTCTGCCTCCCGAGTGCTGGGATTAAAGGCGTGCGCCACCACCGCCCGGCTTAGTTAATCTTTCTTGAGAGAACACCTTTCTATGCTAGCCTCGTGCATCAGCTACCACAAAGTTTGTGTCTCAGCTTCTCTTCCTGGTGCCTGGAGAAAAATACCCTGCAAGAGTAACTTAGCGGTGAAAGAATCTATTCTAGCCCCCAGTTCCAGGTTATAATCATCATAGCAGAGAAGTTACAATGGCCAGCCCTTAAGGGAATTGGTCTTATCACAGCCATAATCAGAAATAGAGCAAGGAATGCATGCTTGTATTCAGCATTCTTTCTCTACTCCTGTGATTCAGGATCCTCTGCCTAGGGAATGGGGCCATCCATAGTGGGTGAGTCTTCTGACATCAATTAATGCAATTAAGATAACCTTCCACAGGGGCTGGAGAGATAGATGTCTCAGTGGTCAAGAGCACTGGCTGCTCTTGCAGAAGATCAGGATTCAGTTCCAAGCACCTACATGGCAGCTCACAATCAGCTGTAACTCTAGTTCCAGGGGATCTGTCAATCTCTTCTGATCTCCATCGGCAACAGGAATGCATGCAGTGCACATACATATGTACAAGCAAAACCCTCATACACGTAAAACAAAATAAATGTTTTTTTTTTTAAATATAGTCTCCCACAGGCGTGCCTATAAACCAACTTGTTCTGAATAGTTCCTTTTTAAGACTTCCCAGCTGGAACTTGGTGTGGTGGCACATGCCTTTAACCCTAGCACTCAAGAGGTAGAGGCAGACGGATCTCTGTGTGTTTAAGGCCAGCCTGGTCTACAGAGTGAGGTCCAGGGTTGCCAGAGCTATAAAGTGAGACCTTACCTTGGGATTGCAAAGGAGCTCTTAGCCAGTGATTCTAAATTGCATCAGGTGGACAATTAAGACTGACCACCCCAGCATGTCTAACTTACAGAAAAGTTGTATGCAATCAGCTGCAGAGGTCATCAATTGTAGTATTCTAGTTCTAGGAAAAGATCACAGTTAGACTCCATGTCCTTATTTCGCTGACCCTCCTGTCCCTCCATATAAGTCTTGAACATATGTGAGCTCCCAGAGATGCTATTTGGAAGGGGTGGGGTAGACATATATGTGACGGTCCCTCTCCATGTTCCAAGGGTGCCTGCCAGCTCTCGAATAAACCTTATTTCCTTCCAGTAGACTCTTGTCTTTCTGAAGCAGATGGACTTCAGTAATATTTGGGGGTCCACCAGCATTACTGAACATCTATCCCACATGACCACCAAACCCTGACATCATGACTCATTCTCATTTACTTTGACCCCTCACTACTGAGAATCTAGCCAGGGCTTACGGGTACCAGACAAGTGATACCACTGAGCTACACCCTCTCTGCCCCGCTCCATTGTACTTCTTTGATGTTTCTGAGAATCCCAGGGATGCTTTCATTTTCCACAGATGCACAGGTGAGAACACGCTCTCCTTCATGAATTCCTCTTTTGGCATCTATCTGCTGCCCCTCTATGTCTTCATAAAAGCAAGCACTGGATTCTTGGCTCTTTCCTCAAAGTGCATCCAGTAGGTTCAGACTGAGGGATTTTTGCCAAAGTCTTTCTGATGGCATCATCATTCTTTTTTTTTTCCAAAGATTTATTTATTTATTATGTATACAATATTCTGCCTCCATGTATGCCTGCATGCCAGAAGAGGGCGCCAGATCTCATTACAGATGGCTGTGAGCCACCATGTAGTTGCTGGGAATTGAACTCAGGACCTCTGGAAGCGCAGCCAGTGCTCTTAACCTCTGAGCCATCTCTCCAGCCCCCGGCATCATCATTCTTTAGAGTCCTCACCTCAGAGAACACGGAGGGTAAAGCATTTCATTTGCTCACGATCACAGCAGTGCCTAGAAGCTCAGTGAGAAAGTGTAAGAGCTAAAGATATGTTTTAAGTTTTAATTACTGTGCCTAAAAGATCCATAAAACAAAAATGCCTCTAAGTTCTAAATCCCTTGTCCAAACACAAATACTTCCTGAGAGGCTGGAGGCTGTTGTACATATAAGATAACAAGGCATATGTTTCACTTCCTTAAACAAGTCTGATTGACTCAACTGCTCTGGATGTGCTTGGTCACAAGTAGACAGGCGGTATTGATAATCCCACTGGTCAAGAATAAGATCACTACCAGAGCTTAAAGTAAAATTTTAAGCAAGCTTTAATTTAATAGTGAACAGGTGGACAGCCTCTGGCCAGGTCTGTCTCTGGTTTCCCAGGTAATGGCCCTGAGTCATTAAACCCACAATTTACCACATTTCCCACAAGGTCTAATCAGGAGCACACATACATCCTGATGTACTTCCTACCTGCAAACCTTCTGCCTACATCCAACCAGGAGCAAGGGTACATCCTGACACATTTCCTGCCTACATCCAATCAGGAGCAAGGGTACATCCTGACACATTTCCTGCTCACGTGTGACCAGGCATATCTGATGCAGATGGGTCAAACAACCTTGATCAGGGGAGTGAAAATGTGTGACTTATTATCTCCCATAAACAACAGCCTCCAGCATTTCAGGAACTATCTAGCCTTGGGCCAAGGAAAGGCTTGCAGATCAAGAGACATTTTTGTTTCATGGCTCTCTTAGACGTAGTAATTAAAACTTAAAATTTAACTTTGGCCTTTGCAATAAGTAGAAAGTGATTGCATCTCCCCCACACACACTCCACTGTTTTGTTTTTTTTTTTAATTATAGCATTGGTACCGTGACCTTGGCAGACTATCCTGGTGCTTCCTCCTGCCTGCCAGTAGTCTAAGGCATGCTGGAACCCTGAAACCTAGGCCACTACTACAGTCTTGGTTCTTCAACTAAGGGATTTCTGGACCCCTCCATCTGACACCAGCATGATTAGTGAGCCCCCCCTTCTCTGACCATTTCCCATGAATGAGGATTCATCTCTTGACCATGGTTTCTCACTTCTTAAAGACACCACGATATCAGACAACCACATGTCTCTTGGGGCTCAACGCCCCACTGCCCCTGAACCTTTGGGGCCCACCGACAAGCTTGTGCCTTCCACATCATGTCTCATCTCTCCAGCTCAGAAGTCTGGCCTCTAATCTGTGTTTGACAAATCACTGAGCAGCTTGGGCCTTCTCAAATCCGATCCTCTCTAAATTCCTGGAAAGCTAGGAATTGCAGATCCTAGGACCTTATGTATATACCTCACTCATGGGATCTGCGTCTTCCATGTAATCTCATCTGCCTTTGCAGTTAGATCTGACCCAAATACCCCTTAGATATCTATCTAAATGACTGCTTTCCAGGATATTTCTTAATTTGGTTTGTTGTGATTTGTCTTGATTGGGATTTTTGCATCGGCAGAGAGCTTGTGTTAGGAAAAGTTCCTAATATCTGGAGGTTCCACAAGGTAGGGCGGCCTTTTCGCGTGGTCCTAGGCCATGCATCGAAAGCCCCCTAGTCCACAATCTGAACTTTCCATGCCACGCTAAAACCGGCTCCTGGGCTACAGTGGTTGCATCTTGGTGAATCCCCTTTTCTTGTCTAAGCTATAGGGTTTTGGGGGGGGGGGACCATTTGTACTTATTTTTGTCAATTACTGGACTCTGGTTGAAGCTGCAAGCTCGCTCCAAGAGTTTGATCTCAGCAGCGGCCAGACTAGCAAGACCTGGCCTAGCTTAGATGGACTTTATTTGCTCCAGGGACGCCTAGCATTCAATTTCCATGACCCCATTAGGCCTAAGAGCTATTTTAGTGAACATGCTGTAATAGACTTAGGCCACGCAGTTGGGCATAGACTTTCTTTTATTTCTTTTCTTTTTCTTTTTGTTTTTTTTTTGAGACAGGGTTTCTCTGTGGTTTTGGGAGCCTGTCCTGGAACTAGCTCTTGTAGACCAGGCTGGTCTCGAACTCACAGAGATCAGCCTGCCTCTGAATCCTGAGTGCTGGGATTAAAGGCATGCACCACCACCACCCGGCTTGGGCATAGACTTCAAAAGGGGCACTTGCAGTTCAAAGCCAGATCCGCTGTCGCCCCTGGGATGCCTCTTACAAAATCTTTATAAATTGGGACTGTCTGATACCATCTGTCCCAAACAGCTTATTTCCCTATGAACTACCAGAAGGAAGCCTTGAGCTTACTGTCCTCTGGGACCTAGACAATTTTTGTTGCCTTAAGGACAAATGGACAGAGCTTACATATGTCCATGGTTTTTTGGGCTCTATGCTCCCACCCTTTCCTTAGTAGCCAGTGTCCCACAGCACTGATCTTGGTCGCTAAAGCTACAATGCCTCCAAATTCCTGGTCACTTGGGAACTGGGGCTCCTACAACTCCAGCTGGACCATACAGCAAGAGGCACTAGCCCCTCCCCCACTCCCTCAAGCTCACACTACCCCCCCCACAGAGCAACATTCTCCACATTCCTTTCCTCCCCTGACTGACCCTTCTCTTCCTAATTTGGAGGTTCAAGGTCAACTTCCACCTTACCCACCTTCTCCCCCACCCTTGGTCCCCTCAGTGCACTGGGCTAGATCCTCCCATCTGTGTACCAGGTATGAGTAGCCTGGGACAGGCTGCCCACCTGTATATGTGAGGGGTGGGGCAGTAGGTCCTCTAGGACCTCAATGCAGGAGTGGGATGGGGAATCATTAACATTAGGTTGAGGTAGAAGATTTGAGATATTAAGGGGTGGGCAGCATTGAAATGTGAGACTTGCATCTTCCACCAGCGCCACCTGAAGGGAAAGAACTTGAGAAGGGGGTAGAGCCTGTGGGCCTTTGTAGGTTAAGAGGTTGGACAGGTTATGATGAGAGAAGACTGTAGTGGGTGCTCCAAAGTTTAGTTTCTTTGACTCACGAATAAGAAGTTCAGTAGCCGCCAAAGCACATATGCAGGGTGCCCAGCCCCAAGTGGTGAGGTCCATCTTCTTTGACAGGTAAACCACAGGTGCGAAGGAGGGTCCCAGTTGATGACCTAGGACCCCCAGAGCATAGCCCTCCTTCTCTGCTACGTAAAGAGAAAAGGGGCAGGTTAAATCTGGAAGATGGAGAGCTGGGGCTTGGGTAAGGGCCTGTTGGAGTCTCCGGAAAGGTTTGGTGATGGGGTGGAGAAGGGGCTCATGCAGAGAGCCAAGAGCTGCTTTATATAGGGGCCAGGCAAGGAGGGGATCCAGGAACGCAGGAAACCAGCCACTCCCAGGAATGACAAAACTTCTTCTTTGGTGAAAGGAACTGTAAGAGATTGAATTAGTTTTTTCCTGTCCAGAGTGATGGCCTTTTGGGTTGGGGTTATGGTTAATCTCAAATACATTACCTGAGTGGTGGACAATTGAGCCTTAGAAGGTGAGACTCTATAGCCCTTTTTGGATAAGAAATTTAATAAGGCAGCAGTATCAGTCCTGCTGGTCTCCAAAGATGGGCTACACAGCAGGATGTCATCGACATAGAGTATCAGTTTTGATTTAAGGAGAGACAGTGAGAGCAGATCAGAGGCCAGAGCTTGGCCAAAGAGGTGTGGGCTGTCCCGGAATCCCTGAGGGAGGACGGTCCAGGTTAGCTGTGTAGAGAAATTAGTGTCAGGGTCTGTCCAGGTGAAAGCAAAGATGTTTTGAGATTGAGGGCTGAGGGGAATAGAGAAAAAGGCATCCTTGAGGTCTAAAACTGAGAAGTGGGAAGTTCTTGGAGGAATGTTAGACAGAAGGGTGAGGGGATTAGGTATGACTGGGTGTAAAGGAACAACAGCAGAATTAATGAGCCGGAGGTCCTGAACCAAACGATAAGTCCCATTAGATTTTTTTGACAGCCAGTATAGGGATGTTAAAGGGGGAAGAGGTAGGGCAGAGCAACTCCTTTCTCAAAATGTCAGAGATCATGGGTTTTAGTCCTCTGAGGCTTTGGGAAGAGAGGGGGTACTGAGCTTGGGTGATATACTTGGTGAGTTTTTCTAACTGAATAACAATGAGGGAATGGTGTTTAGCGACAGCGGGATTCTGGATGTCCCACACGAGAGGGTCCACTTGGGAGGCTGGAAGAGGAAAGGGCGTGTTAGTATCAGAAGATCACGGGGCCAGGAGAAGAAGCAGCTGCGTCACTGATGAATCTGGAACAAAGCGAGTGGGGGGCGTGAAAGAAATGGAGGCTCCCAACTTGGTCAGAAGATCTTTTCCCAAGAGTGGGACCGGGCAGGTTGGTAAAACTAGGAATGAATGAGTGAGAAAAATACCTCTAAATACGCAATTGAGAGGTGGAGTTTGGTAAGGTAGACAAGGCTGTCCCCCTACCCCAACAATAGGGGAGTTTGAGGGACAGGTTGGCCCCTAGAATTCCCTTAGAACCGAATACGTTGCTCCGGTGTCCAAGAGAAACAAAATGAGGCGTCCCGATGTAGTAATATGGAGCAGCGGGGCTGCATCCCCGGCACCCGGCCGCCCACATGGCAAGCTTATGCCCCAAAATAATTACATGGAAACTGTATTCTTTTAAACACCACCTGGCCCATTAGTTTCAGCCTCTTATTGGCTAGCTCTTACATATCGACCTAACCCATTTCTAATAATCTATACAGCCCATGAGCTGGCCTACCAGGAATGATCTTAACCTGCGTCTGCCTGGAGTGGGAGAATCATGGCGACTCACTGACTCAGCTTCTTTCTCCCAGCATCCTGTTCTGTTTACTCCGCCTTCCTAAGGGTTGGCCTATCAATGGGCCTAGGCGGTTTCTTTATTGATAAGAAATCACTCCCACATCATCCCGACACTGTGAGAAGCACCCTTGGCTCCTGGTTGCAGATGGGCGTGGCAGTCGGGTTGTCAATGAAGGAGCCCGGGAACCTTCAGTCTTCCAGGGCCAAGCCCAATAGGTCAACCTGGGAATCCTCTGGGCCCGTTGCCCCCGCTTGATCGAACGTACGAGGACAGTCTACGGATGAGTGACCCTCCCTGTGACACCTTGGGCAGGGGCCCCTTGGGCTACGATGGGGATTAGGGCACCCCTTGGCCCAGTGACCTGTCTTACCACACTTGAAGCATGGGCCTGGTGGCTCACACACCCCGGGAGGCAGGGGGCAACACGAACAGGATGGGTCCAGTCTGTCACCTCAGCTGGCTGGGCGGGTGCGGTTATCATGTGGCAGTGATTACGAGCCTCGTCGTTCCTCGCGTGGTACACCTTGAAAGCCACCTCCAGGGCCTGTGCCTGTGGGTTTAGGGGACCCTTCTCCAAACGTCTGAGCTTGGTCTTGATGTCTGAGTAGCACTGGTTGAAGAAATGGGTCATCAGGAACTGTCTGCCCTCAGGGGATTCTGGATCCATGTTTGTGAACTGTAACATAGCTTTAGTAAGACGGTCTAGAAATGCAGAAGGATTTTCCTTAGTGTCCTGAAAAATTTCTGCAAGCTTAGAATAGTTTACTGGTTTAAGAGCAGCCTTGTGGAGCCCTATCATGAGGCAAGTTAGGAACCAGTCTCTGGCCAAAACGCTGTTTGATGGCTGGACCAGTAGCTTTGTCAATCTAACAGCAGCAACCAGGGCTTCCACTATCTTCCCAGTTCTCTGTGTAAGGTTCAGGTCACAGGCCTCACTCTCCAGATCTAATACCAGGTCTAGACACAATTTACCTTCTTACCAGACTCAGAAAACAGATTTCAGTATAACTTCTTTGTTTAAAGGAACCTACTTTGCAGTGACTCCCCTCAGTAATCAGCCACCTGTAGTTCCTGGTGGATTCAATAGGAAAAAAAGTTGTTTTAGGTGTGAAGTTTATGTGAGGATGTGGAAGTTTAAGATGTGAGGAGCTAAGAATGTTTCGGGGTCTAAGGAAGTGACCTAAGGTACACAAATGCTAGTTATTGAGTTGTGTAAATGCAAGTTATAAGGGTCTGAGGACAGAAGGCTTAGGTGGCAATAAGGAGGGCGTGATCTGAGATGTCTAAAGGAACTAAGTGTTTCAGCTCTTTCCCTCACTATGCTACTGCTATATTAAGACTCCAAAATTCATAGTCTTAACATGAATCAATGAAATTCTGATAAACTATTAATCTAGCTCTGGTAGAGTACAAAACACCAAACTATCCCTATACAACCATAGCCACAAGATCAGGATTTTAAATGCCCTTTGGTTGTTTCCTAACTATAAACTTCAAAGGTGTTTTTCATTGTGCTGAAAACATCTGTCACAGTTTTCTAGATAGAATGAAGAGTGCTAATGCTTTCAACCAGAATTCTTTCTGGGTCCCCAATGGCTCAAAAGAGTGAGTTTCTACAATGTGGATTTCATTAACAGTGGGAATGCTATTGTGTCTAAATCTTACCTTTTTGCAAATGCGAAGAATTCTTGTGAGTTCCAGGGAGTCGATTTGGATCCACCTCAGACTGGTCAAATACACTCCAGATAAGTATAATCCCACCTTTCCCTGGTCTTGGCACCCCTCTCCCTCAATTGCCAGAATGTAGGCAGAGGCTGCTTGTTTGTTCCCAGTTTCCCAGGCCTGAAATGTCACACAGAAACTATATTAATTACAACACTGCTTGGTCTATTAGCTCAGGTTTCTTTTTAATTGACTCTTACATCTTGAATTAACCCATTTCTATTATTTTGAATTTTACCATAAGGCTCATGGTTTACCGATAAAATTCCCTAGCATCTGTCTCCTTCGGGGGCTACATGGTGTCTCCTTGACTCTGCCTTCTTTCTCTCTATATCTCTGTTCGGATTTTCCATCTGGCTTTACTCTGTTAAGCCATTGGCCAAGAGCGACTTCTTTATTAACCAATGGCAATAGAACATATTCATAGCATACAGAGGGGAATCCCATATCACCAGGACCTATGAAAAAAAAAGTTTCCCCTAAACTTAACGCTGTCCTCTGCTCTGCCAGCATCTTGCCAGGTCCAAGAGGCACCAGACAGCCCCACAGAACCTGGACAGCACTGAGTCAATCAGCACCCCAGCAGGACTTGGCCAGCACACCTGATTTTTCAGGTCCCCCAAAATGTGACACCTCCATGTCAGCAGAAAACAGTCTTAGAACCCAGAACCCTCCTTTCCAACCCCCACTTGCTATCCCTAGCTCGTTGTTTATAATAAGCAAAAAGGAAGAAATGTTAGCAGTCGGGAGTTATGCTGGCCTGTCTCCTGGCAAGATGAACTTGCCAGTGCTCAGGGTACTGGCAACGCCATCAGCTATGTTGCTACAGCTACATTCTCTCTCTCTCTCTCTCTCTCTCTCTCTCTCTCTCTCTCTCTTTTTCTGCCGCTCCTGTCTCCAGAGGCCAATCTCCTTCCTCCCCTCCTCCCTTTCCCATTCCCTTACCCCAGTAAAAAGGCCTCTCGTGAACCCTGCTGCATGACGGCACCTCTCTCTCCCGACAATTTAAAATTGTAACAGTCAGGATGTATGCCCTTGATTAAATGAAGGTGGGAAATACATAGCCTTTTTAAGTCTCTGCGAAAGGTGATTCATCACCACTTTCTGGGACTCCTGGAATATCCTTGTCAGATTCCATTATCTTGGCCAGTATTTAAATAAATCTTGCTTCAAATTGGTCTCAATAACTGTGGTAGTGGCTTTATTCTCAGCCTGTAAGATTAACAAGAGGAGGGCCTGGCTAAAGCATCGTCTGAAGTTTGACTGCACTCATTGGGGAACCCTGGCTAATTTTAGCTATTCCACAAAAGGCGTAAGTAACTGAACCAACCAGGGAGGTGGCAATCTCATTTCTACTCTTCTCTACTTGCCTTTCAGAGTTTCTGATTAAATCAAGGAAAGCATCGGGTTATTTCTAACAGACCTTAAACATTCCCTAACACCATGCCCACTCTCCTTTTCTAACAAAGGTGGAGCCCGGCAACAGTAGCCAGGTAGAATTTAATCACCTTGTTTGGTTGTTTTGTTTCCTTTGGATTTATTTTCATGGAAATGATGCTGATTATCATAAAAATTGAGGGTTTTTCAGTTGAAAATTTGGCATAGCTATATAAATGTTAATAAAAATAGCTATGTTATTAAAGTGAATAAATTTTTACAGAAAAATATTGAGCAAACAGTAATGTGAGGAGCGTACTGAGATGGTAAATGGTGAGCTTGGGGCCCTTAGGGCTAAGGAACAGCAGCACTAAAGGCTAGGCCTGCAGTCCGGTCTCTTCGCTGATGGTGATCAGCAGTCACCTCTTGTTTCTGGCATTCTAAGAGGACCCATAGCCCAACCCAACTCCAGCTTCAGTAACGAGTTTATTTCTTCCTTTTAGCTGCTCCTTTGTTGGCGGCCTCTCTATTTCAAGTGGAATTTCCATATTCCTTCTCATAACAATTACCCTCTGATCAAGATTTTCTCCAAAACAAACAACAAAAAGCAGCCAGTTTCCCCACCCAGGCATTAAATGTCAGGGTGCTTTGCAAGGGCAGTATATCAAAGGCCTGGAAGAGAATTAGGTCGTGAGGGGGCTCCCCGTTTTGGACCCACCCCCAGATGTGGAGGAGCACACTCCACTCTCCTCACCGCTAAAGAAAGCTTCCAGAGCCAGCCTTGGCCTTCTCTTGTTCAAGTGTGCCATGTTCCGAGACCCATTTCCTTGGCCTCCCACCCCCGTCATGGTCTAGTATGGTGAAGAAGAAAAGCTAGCAGGACCTTGGACACTGGAGTTGTTCAAGAGTGACTTTCAGTTCGTTGTTTGTCCTCAGGAAGGGGTGGGTCCCCCTTCTGGTTGAAATTCTCCCCTAAATTATGATTCTGCTGGAAAGAAAAAATACAGTTTACCCCAAGCCGAATATGAATGTCCAAGGCCGTAGAATGAGTCACTCAGAGATACAGCTTCAAAGTCCTGGTGGCAGGAGGGCTGCATTGCAGCCACAGTAAGGAAACAGATTGGCCGTAACAACTCTTTCTCTGCCCACCAGCCAGCTCTCAAGTCATGACACAGAGACTAATTATTAATTATGAATGCTCAGCCTTAGCTCAGGCTTGTTTCTAACTTGCTCTTATAACTTAAATAAACCCATTTCTATTAATCTACACGTTGCCACTTGGCCCGTGGCCTTTACCTCTCCTCCTGTATGTCCTGCTTTCTCTGTGTCTGGCTGGTGGCTCCTGCAAGCTCAATCCTCTCTTCCGCTTCCTCTTTCTCTGACTGCAAGGCCCACCTGTGTCTCCTGCCTAGCTGTTGGCCGTTTAGCTTTTTATTACAGCAACACATCTTCACACAGGGTACAAACTGTCTACAACAGATGGAGTTGCTTCCTCCTTTCTCTTCTGTTCAGCCCAGGATCCCAGCTACTCACTTCAAGTGTGTCTTTCCTCCTAGGATAGATGCACGTTTCGCAGGTGACTCCAAATCTATGGAGAAGACGGTGAAGATCAACCATCACGCAGAACTAACATAAGTTCAGGACAGGCTGTGCCATTCTAATGTGTCACATCAGAAAGGACATAATGTCCCCTTCTTATGGGGACTAATTAAATCAGTAGTGTCCACCTAATCTTCATTGTTCATATCCTTCTCTTTGGAATTAACCAGTAAATTTAGAGAGAAATGTTTTGAGACTGTCTGGTTGTCATGTCCCTAAACAGCTTCTCTTGCAATGATCTTCACAACTATACACGATCTTGCCTGAATCCATTACCACTATGGTAGCTGTAAGACAGTATTTTTAATTTCCTCTCTCCTCACTCTCATTAGAATAAGAACACCGTCAAATTGTGAGTTCCTCTTTTGTGGTCTCTCTCAGTCACTGGTCTTTTACTGTGAAGAAACACCATAACTGATAAGTTCAGCACCAAGTGTTAAGTATTAGATCCCCGGTTATTGGGTTCCTCCACCACAGCAATAAGCCAAATCAAACCGAGCTAATAAATCCAGATTTAATAAAAAGAGCAGAGTGAAGCAATTTCCAGGTGACTCTCAGGAAGGCAGGAGAGAGAGAGAGCATAAGCCCACAGCAGTCTACGGACAGGTCTTAATAACCTGTAGGCGGTCTCGAGCAATTCCAGGGGAGGAACAGTTCTCAGGGTCAGAGTCTGAAATGAGAAGAATGGGGCTGTGTGTGTACCCCAACCTTTTGGGGTACACACACACACACACACACACACACGCAGGCTCTAGTCTGGCTACTTCCTGCTGACAAGGGAACACATGGGGAACGGAGACCTGGGAGTCAGTGGGTTTATGCTCAGCAGGAGCTTTGGGTGAAGAAACATTCTGTTAGCTGCCATCCTGGAGACCTCAGGCATCTGTTCCTTGAGAGAGCTGAGAAGGCAGGTTGCTAGGAGAAAAATGGATTATTAACACTGGCCTTACGAACGAGGCTAGCCATGGGAAGAGGGAAGGCTACCAGGAAGAATGAAACGAGATATGTCCTGGTTATACAAAAGAGACAGGGTGAATGAGTGAGACACGAGGGCAGGTATGCCCACTCATTGGGACATCTTGGAAAACCAGGTTCCAGTTGCTGAATAGGAGTCTGCTTGAACCTGGAGAAGTTCTACCAGCAGTGAGCCCCAGGAGCCTGGGCAGATGGCATGCCAAATTGAGGCATGATGTGTTCTTCACAAGTACCTGAGCCATCCTATCTGCTGTTTCTCTGGAGGTGGGAAATGTCTCTGTCCATCCTGTAAAAGCATCAACAAGTTAGGAGATAATGCAGTTTTTATGAGTGGGTATGTGGGTGACATTAACCTGCCAGTGTTTGCCCAGTTGATATCCTCAGAGACAAGGCAGGGGCTGGTGAGGGTCCTTGTGGTTTGGCTTTGGCCCAGGCAGGAAGAGTGAACCTGCAAAATATACTCAAAAGTGGGTGGGGTCAGATGGGGGTTCTGGAAACTGATAATAGTTTCCTTCAGGCCAGACTGACACAGTAGCAGAACTTTCCCCAGGAACCTGCAGGTAGCTGTAAAACAATTACAACAGATAAACTTCTTGGTCCCACTGTTAAAGGCTATGGCTTTGAGGTAAAAGGCATGAACATGTTTCCTAGGGTCTGGTTTTAGCCCGATGAGACACACATGTCTGTGCTTTTGACAGGAGACTTACTAACTAATGGGCTACCAAGGTGGTTGTAGCCTTGGGGTGTCGGGGGAGAGCTGTTAAACTGGTAAGGCTATCAGAACACTGGTCATCAAAGGCCATCAGATCTGAGAGGGGTAAGCAAATCAGCTTTCCAACTACCTAGGCAGCCTCGGCTCTCTCCGAAGCCCCTGGAGGACCAGCGTCCCAGAAGTGGTAACTGTCTTCAGCTGCCAAGCGCAGATCTGGCAGACGTTCCTGTGGGTAGGAACTGTGGGAGAATGACCCCATCATGACTTGGTAATGTGCAGCAATTGATCCCCCAATGTCTTGTTGTGCAGTCTGGGAAGGGTCTTGGCGGTGGTCTGTTGTGTGGCTAGCTTTGCCACACTTAAGGCAAGTCTTCGGGTGGAAGTTCTGTGGCCATCCATCTTTGTGGAGAAGACAGGGCTGCTGCCAGGAGTTGGCATGGCTCTCTATCATAAAAAGCTTCTTATTAAATGCCATTCTCAAATGGTGAAGCAATTAACAGCCTGGTGGTGTGCGATACCTGTTGGGCCAGGCCCTATCAAGTTGCCAAAACCAGGACTGGAGTTGGTCAGTAATCTAAATGACCCTTGCAGCTAAGGGCTCCCCAAGTTCCCACAGCCAGGACCAAAGGTGGCTAATATCCCACATGACCTCTACTCTCTCTGTATGACCAAGACCAGCCCCTTCCTAAGGTCCTTAAGCTAGAACCCATCTTCTTGGAAGATAGGATATGCACCCTGAGTCGAGTTTCAATGTAACTACACTTCCTTGTGCACTGGAGATTGTATTACACCAGAACCTTTTTTTTTTTTCCAAATTGTACTTGTTTTAAATATGCTGACAGTGAACTGCCTCCCTGAAGTCTTGATCCAGGTTGATTGATGCAGTCAACAGTTTTCATTATCTCCTCTTGGTTGTTTGCTACTTGCCTGCTGTGACAACCTGCAGTGTCTCCTCAGGCCTCTGTAAGCATTGTAGTATCCATGCTGTGTTCAGGGAACTCACATTGCCATCTCTAAGGACAAAGGGAAGCATGATTACATTCCTGCTCAACACAGGACCTATCGGCATCCATGAGAAGCAAAATCAGGAGTCTCCTGGTCCAGCTCTCCCGACTTCCATGCCTATCCTTTGTGGAGATAACGCATTAGGTTAGGAGAAAACTCTAATATTTTTTTTGTTGTTGTTGTTGTTTGTTGCGGTAAGAACACAACACATGATCGAGTCTTCAGCTTATTTGTGTGTGTCTGAAACATTTGATGCGACGCGACCCAGCAGTTCCCTAAAACTAAACAATTATTGTCATCTTAAGCCGAGGGATAGAAGGTGGGTGGGGGTGTCCGTGTCTACACCTGACTGGAAGAACTCTGTGTAGGCCTGGATTTCAGCACCGTGGCAAGGTTAGTCTTTTGAATTTATTGTTATTATTGTGTATATGCCTGGGCTGAGAGGCACGCACACACCACAGAGTACACGGAAAGGTCACAGGACCATGTTGTGAAGTTGCCCATCTCCATGTGAGTTCCTGGGAATGACTCTGGTGTTCGGGCTTAAGAGGCAAACACCAGCTGAGCCATCTCACTGGCCCCCATGTTTGTTTTTTGAGACAGTCACCATGTAGCCCAGACTGGCCTTAACTCATGATCTCCAGTCCTTCAGGTACTGGGATGATAATTGTGCCACCATCTTGACCTCTCTGGTGCTTTGAATACCAAACGCCATCATCATTTGAACACTTGGTCCTCAGTCGGTGAGCTGTTTGGTTTGGGGTGCAGCTCTGCTGACGGGAGGAAGTCCCTAGGGGTAGGCTTTGAGATTGAAAAGCCTCCACCACGTTCAGTTTGTTCCCTCTGCTCTGTGCTTGCAGCTTCAGCCGTGGGCTCTCGGCTCCCTGCTTCAGGGGCTATGCCCCTTGCTGCCATGCCTCCCACCCCGACTGACTCTTGTCCCTCTTGGAACTGCCAGTTAAAATCAGCTCTATAAATTGCTTTGGTCATGGCGTTTTGGTCACAACAACAGAAAGTAACTGATAGAGTCTCCTGCTTTAAATGGGTGCTTTGTGACCCTAGGAGACAAAGTAGCCAGTTGACACATCAAACATGGCTGCATCCCTAGGTAGCAGCTTTTCTCTCAAGGACTTGGTAGTGGAGTGAAGAGGGTTGTAACTTTCTTATCTCTTCATGTTGAGATTAGCTTTGTTTCCTCTGACCTGACTGTGAGTTCACCTGAGACTTCATAACCAACAGTCTGTGGTGGAAAAGGAGTTTGGTTGGGCTCTGAGTTGACAATGCAGGCAACTTCCTCTTCCTCCCAGAGCCCTGAACACTTCCCCCCACCCCCATCTACTCCCATCGGGCCCCCACCCGGAGAAGAAGAAGAAGAAGAAGAAGAAGAAGAAGAAGAAGAAGAAGAAGAAGAAGAAGAAGAAGAAGAAGAAGAAGAAGAAGAAGAAGAAGACGAAGAAGAAGAAGAAGAAGAAGAAGAAGCCGCAGCATGTTAAACCACCAAGCTGGGGGAGGCTTGTTAGAGCATAATAGGTTAACAGAAGAAGTCCCCAAAGCTGCAGTTACCAGAGTCCAGAGTCTTGGGCTAGCAGACTCACTTCAGCAGGGGGTTATTCGGTGTGACTCAGGGCAATTCTACTTCTTGGTTCCGGAAACAATTGCAGTGCCAAAGACTGAATTTAAATTTAAATCAATTTCAATTTAAATCAAACAAAAGTAAACCCCAAAGAGCAGAGCTTTAAACAAGCTGGAAATTTGTTTCTTCTAAAAAAAGCCTGGGTGAGCAGTCCAGGCTGGAACACTGGTCCAGCATGCCAAGGACATTGGTTTTCTTTTCACCCTGTTCTACATGACATCAGCCTTGTGGATTAAAAACAATGCTTCAGCCGGGCTGTGGTGGTGCACCCTTTAATCCCAGCACTCGGGAGGCAGAGGCAGTCGGATCTCTGTGAGTTCAAGGTCAGCCTGGTCTACAGAGCGAGTTCCAGGACAGGCTCCAAAGCTACAGAGAAAGCCTGTCTGGAAACAAACAAACAAAAACAAAACAATAATGAGACTTGAGGCTGCAGGGTGGAGGGAGGGATGAAGAAGACGAAGGTACTTTCTCCTGAGGGAGATTGTTTAGAGCCATCCTATGTCCCCTTTGCTGCGTTCCATTGGCTCCTGTCTCTCCTCACCATGCCTACTTGAAAAGAGGCTGCAAGATGCTTGCCATGCCCTGAGCTCTAAATCCTGTCACTTTTGGTAAGGAGGCTTCTGGGCGGCTCTGAGCAATATCTGCCTCCCTGCTGTGCCCGGAAAAAGAGAACAGCAGAGAGATTTTGACCCAGGGAAGAGCATGAGCAGTTGCCCCCCTGCCCTCTGTGTCAGAGGTTAGGGACTAGAGGAGGCATAACATGCGAAAGAAGCCAGTTGCAAACCAGGAAGATCACATGAAAAAGCCTCCAGATGTGGTGGCTCACATCTGTAATCCCAGCACTCCAGAAGGGAGACAAGGCAGGAAAAATGACTGGAAACTTGCTTAAACTGTGCAGTAGCAGAAACATGAAAACCTCTGACCTCCACATGTGTGCCGAAGCACCTGCACACCCACCCTCACCCACATACACTGGAGACAAATGGAGGAAAAGAAGGGAGGGGGGAAAACAGCCGCTTGGCAGGAGACTGGAAATGCTTCTCTACCTGGGCTGAGCAACAAAGCACGCTCACGGAGAACTGTGCTGCACAAACATGAGAGCTGAATGCAGAGCAAATGATCCGTGCAAGGGTCATGAGCCTACAGCCTGGTGCTTCCTCCCGTTCTCGAGTGGCTGTATCTTCCTTAATAAATGTCTACTTTTGTTGTTGCTCTTTCTGTGAAGCTGTGGCTGTGCGTAGACCAGGCTGGCCTTGAACTCACAGAGGTCCACTGTCTCTGCCTCCTGAACAAGGGCATGAAAGCCTAGTGCTGTTACACCCCGCCCAACTGTCTCTAATTGCACAACCTTACCACACGCCCTTGGTGCAATCCTTTGTCCAGGAGCATATGGACTGCTGTAACTGCAGTGGGCGCCCTCAGAACTCAGACCTGAAACTGTAACACTGAGATCAAAGGAAACTTGAAACAACCCCTTGGGTGAGACAGAAACAGTGTAGCCCCAGGCAAAAGTTCCCAAGCATCTCCTAGTCACATCTTCTGATTGGCTGCAGTGTCTCTCAAGGTACACACTCTTTTTTGTTAATTACATTTATTCATTTTGCGTGATGTGCATTGTGTGTGTGTGGGGTGTGCCGCAGTGCATGCGTGGAGATCAAGGGACAACTTAGCAGAGTCAGTTCCCTCCTTCTACCATGGCATCAGTGACAATCTTCCTAGAACCTGATGGAGTGTATTGGGGGTCAGTTCCTTCCAAAGACAGGAGATTAGGATCTGTACCCCCAAACAGTGGTGATGAGGCATGGGTGTGTGATTTATGTGGTGTGGTTGTGTGTGCGTGTGTGTGTGTGTGCAGAAAGCATCAATGTTGGCTGCACATAAGAATTCACTTGCAAAGACTTCCAAACCAGGCGGCTATGCCTCTAAATATGGCTCCCACTAAGGAATCATTTAGTCATCTGGAAAATGCAGAGCTGTGGGAACTGCGGAGTGTGGAAGTGGAAAGCAGGCTTCTCTCCACTGCTCAGCACCCACAGACGGTTTTCATTCTATCCCCAAATCCCAAAACTGGAAAGCTCACGGAAACAGGAAAGTTCTACCATGTATCACGTCACTGGCTGCACATAATAACAATACAATAAATAACAATAAAATAAATCAACTAGAGAAAAAAAAAGCAGAGCCCAAAATACTACTCAGCTTGGCTGCCAATGGATTTGGAGAGGGATACACTATCAGGAGATGGGAAGAAGCAGGCTGGGGTGGGGCTCAGCGCACGAGCATGTGTGTTTGGTATGTGTAAAGTCCTGGAATCGATTCCCAAACAGAAAAACAGAAAAGAGTCTTTTTAAAGATTAAAAAAATCAAACTCTACTCAGAGGCATTAACTAGGAAGAATGGAAAACCTTGAGATGGTGAAGGTGACATTTCTTCTGAAACGAGTTTTCGGGATAGGGGAGCCCTTCCCATATGGACAAACATGACAAACTCTTAGTTGAGTGTTTACCTGGCACAGCCCACCTTTTCCCCTGGTTTTCAGAGCCCATCAGGGAGGCGTGATAATGGCCCCCCTCACTGAGAAGGCCTAAGGATAAGTGCAACAGTGCACAGATCCTAGGAAATGCTCAATAATGAACGTTTAAATTATTACCCATCGCAATTACCATTATTTACAGTTATTTTACAGTTCTGAAATTGTAGGATGATGTGTCAGAAAGAAAGGCTAACAAAGGAAAAACAAACCAAGCCCTTTCTTCATCAGCCTTGATCCAGTTCTTGCAGTGGGCTGGCCACCTGGGAGGCGGCTGTGTCTCAGGGCTGAACTTACCAGTGGAGAGTCACTCACAAGTGTTCAGCTGCCTTCTGTCTCCCCTGCAAAGAGAGGGAAAGAAGAGGGTAGATCTGGGAAACTGAGGCAGATGGCTCCCCTCAAATGTTTTCCCACCCATATAAAACCATTTGTTAAAATGAGAAATTACTCTTCCCTCTGCAAACACCTGTTGAGGTCGGCGCTGTTGATTCCCAGCCCCAGAGTGAACCTTTCTTCTCCCTTCTTAGGATCCTGACAAAGTTCAGGGTCTGGACTGGGGACTCCAGACACAGGGCCAGGTTTTCTGCAGGGGCAAGAAAGCCTGATTTTTGTTTTGTTCTGTTTGCTTGCTTTTTGAGACAGGGTTTCTCTGTGTAACAGCCCTGGCTGCTCCAGAACTCTCTCTGTAGTCCAGGTTGGCCTTACAGAGTTCAACCTGCCTCTGCCTCCCGAATGCTGAGATTAAAGGTGTGTACCACCATTGCCGGGCTAAGGAAGGCCCATAACTATCATTAGTTGTTGGTTCGGGAATAGGCACATGAGATATGAGGACACGGTGCTCTAAGGCCTCTGGGAATCTTCTCCTCATTCTTAAAAGTAACAGGCATCCCTTCACCACCTTTATCCCAGCTCTCAGAGGCAGAGGCTGACCAAGCTCTGAGTTCCAGGTCAGCCTTGTCCACAAAGCAGAATTCCAGCCAGGGAGAGCTGCATAGTGAGACTCTGTCAGATAGACAGACATACAGACAAATATGGATAAATGACAGACAGACAGACAGACAGACATAGAGAGATGACAGATAGACAGATATAGATAGATGACAGATAGATATAGATAGTTAGATAGACAGATGATAGACAGACAGATGATAGAAAGATGGATGGATGGATAGATGATAGATAGATAGATAGATAGATAGATAGATAGATAGATAGATGGATAGACAGACAGACAGATAGACAGATAAATAATATGTAATATAGACAACCTATGCATTTGCTCTTTTGCTCTGCCCTCTCTATTTTTTTTTATTTTATTTTATTTTTTTTTTTTTTTTGCCCTCTCTATTTTTGAAGATAGGGTTTCTCCACAGAGCCCACATTGGCCTTGAACTAATGCTGGGGTTACAGGCGTGGACCAGACCACATCCAGACTCAAAACAGGACAGTACCTTCTGAGGAAGCACACATTCACCAAATTTCCACAAATTTGGCTGAAAACAACACAGGCATGTCAAGGTTCCTGAGGTCAGAAGTCTCACTGCTCTGTGTTCCTCTGATGGGTTTGGAAGAGACCGTGTCCCTCAAGTTTTGCAGCTTGTAGCATTGTGTTCCCAACATTTCTGGGCACGTGGCTCCTCCCTCCATCTGGCTCCGAGACAGGGAATCCTGAATCTTCATATGGCTCTTGGCTCTGTCTCACATTGCTTTCTCCTTCAGAAAAATCTCCTTCTGCCCGCATTTCTAAGGATACCTGCAATTCCATGGGTGGGGGTGACCGTGTGTCCAGGTGGACACTCTTCCATCATATCAGCAAAATTCCCTTTGGCCTTGTAAGGTAATATGAATTCTAAGAACTAGGACTTAGGAATCTGTGGTGACTGATTTAGGCAATAATTCACAAATTATATGTGTTTCTTCTCCTCCCCTCCCCTGTCTTTCCCTCCTCTCCTCACTACCGTCCTCTTCCCTCCCCTCTCCTTCCCTTCCAACCCTCTCCTCCCTTCCCTCCTCTCCCCTCCCTTCTCCTCTCTTTACCTTCTCTCTTCCCTCTTGTCTTGCTTTTTTCTGTCTTTCTTTCTTTCTTTCTTTCTTTCTTTTTTTCTTTTTTCTTTTTCTTTTTTTTTGGTGGTACTAAACACTAAGCCCAGGGCCTTATATTAAGCAAGTTCTCTGCCACTAAACTACAAACCCACTGGGCCACTGGGTTGACACCCCTACATTCCCCTTCTCCACCTCCCCTTCTTTCATTGATTTTGAAACCAAGGCTCTCTAAGTCCCCAGGCTAGCCGTGTAACCCTCTTCATTTGTCAGTCTTCTAAGTGGCTAGGTTTATAGGCATGTTCCCCACTACACCTACTCATTTTTATTTTATATAAAGTAAAACTTTATTTATTTATTTATTTATTTATGTATACAGTGTTCTGTCTGTGTGTATGTCTGCAGGCCAGAAGAGGGCACCAGACCTTATTACAGATGGTTGTGAGCCACCATGTGGTTGCCGGAAATTGAACTCAGGACCTTTGGAAGAGCAGACAATGCTCTTAACCACTGAGCCGTCTCTCGAGCCCCCTAAAGTAAAACTTTTAAATATGTAGTTTACTCAGGAGAGGTGGCTCAGTGGGTGAGAGCAGAGGACCTGGGTTCAGTCCCTGGCACCCACACCAGGCAGCTCACAGCAGCCTCTAACTCCACTTCCAAGAGATCAGATGTTCTCTTCTGACCATTCAGGCACTTGTACATACATGATGCAAGTGTACACATGTGCACACACACATAGATAAGAATAAATAAAATTTAAATGTACAATTAGTTTCAGCAGACACGTGATGGAGGAACTACACCGTAATCAACACAGACCAGTTTCATCACAGCATAGTTCATAATCAAGCTATCCCTTCACCAGCCTGGCTGTGATTTGTGTATCCTCTGAGCCTGTGATATTGCCTTTTTGAGAAAGTCGTGTACATGGAATCATGGGAATAGGAAGTCCAGCTGTTTTCCCTTAACACAGTGTGTTTGCTGTCCACCCAAGTCACGGTGGACGAAGAGCTGAGAAAGAAAACTAACTTCTCCATCCTCAGAAGTTTGGAGCTGGGCCAGATCCATGTGACAAAAGCTGATCCACAAGAGAACAAGCCAGGTTTTTTATTATGACACACAGGACCTCTCGGGGAACCTCAGGGAGTGGCAGCCTGAAGAGTGGCTTAAAAACGCTTTGTTGGGGAACAGCAAGTTTAGGGAACCAAGAGGAGAGGACCAAGCAGAGTTTCGCCCCGCAGAGGCAGGAGACTGACTGAAGGTAGGTGGCTGTGGCTGAGCGGGCCTTCACCTGCAGGTTTTACTGGCGACATCACGCCTGGCGTCACCCTTGTCCCCAGTGGGCAAGACTGCAGCCTGTGTGTGAGGGGCAGTAGAAAGGACAGAAAGCTCCCACTCTGATTCTTGCTCTCTGATTTAGCTCCAAAGTAGTTACAGAAAACAAGCAAGTTTTTCTGGTCTGTGAATCCATGGGTAGAGAAGAGCTGGTCAGGCCTGAGATGTTCAGGTCTGGGTGCTCCACTGACTGCTGGACCCTCTGCCTCTGCAGAAGTGATGTGGTATTCCCTTCTGCATGCTGTGATTACTATTAATAAATAAAGAAACTGCTTTGGACCTATAGCTGGGCAGAACTTTGCTAGGCATGGAAAACTAAGCTGAATGCTGGGAGAAAGAAGGGCAGAGTCAGAGAGGCACCATGGAGCCCCTACCGACACAGACACTGGGACTTTACCCGGTAAATCACAGTCTCGTGGAGATACACAGATTAGTACAAATGGGTTAAACTAAAATGTAAGAGTTAGCCAATAAGAAGCTAGAGCTAATGGGCCAAGCAATGACTTAAATAATATAGTTTCTGTGTGATTATTTCAGGGCTGAGCAGCCAGGAACCAACAACCAGCCTCCTTACAACACAGAAGGGTGCCCTTGCCCAGTGCCATTCTATGCATGTTCCATGTGGTTCCGTTTCTCAGAAAATCATCGGTCTTGAACCCAGTCTGCCTCACAAGGAAGACACGGCAGCTCTAGACTAGCGCCTCGGCGTTTCTGGTTTCCGTATGCTTTCTGTCCTGGTTCCAGTGCTTTGTGAAAGCCCCGCTCCACACAGATAGGAAGTGAGATGCAGCTGCTTTTCACCACCATCCCCTGTAATGTCAGCTTCCAGCCACTGTGGCCAGGCACAAGGTGATGCTGGGGATCGAACCCAGGTCTCTGCACACACAAGGAAAGTGCTTCATACTAAGATGTACCGCCAGCCCTCAGCCACTGTCGGTTAAACTCACCCAGAAGTTTGACAGAGAAACCAGTAGAAAATGTTTGACTGGGTTTAAGTAATTCATAACAGCCCACAGTTGTGGTTAGTCCGCAGTGTTCATTTGAATCAAGAGGAAACCAGAACCTAAGGTCTAAAGGAAGCACAAAAGGCATCCAGACAGAATGCTATCATCAAATGTGTTTAATTATTACACTACAATATGAATTCTAATATCAGTCCCACCCAAATCAAGATTCTAGGAAACAGTCGCTGCTCAAATACAGCCAATCAAACTCTCCTCTCTCCCCCAAACCCCACCCACTGCAGGGACTTCAACCAATGAAAGCATTCCACTAAGAACTGAGGCGGATAGGAGACTACATGCTAAACAGTGTCCAATTCACAATAACCAGCATTTGCATAGAAACAAACTAAATGCCTCCAAGTCTCTTCTTCATTCCATCCCCAAAGTCCACGCATTAAACAGAATAGATTTATTTTATGAGGGAAAGAACTGGGTTCAAAGAGGAACCATAATGTGTCCATATGCGTCATTGACAGAGGGGGAAAAGCCTTGTAACCGCTTTGTTATCCCAATCTTCCTCCATCTGTCCCCACTCTGACCCTCCTTCCCACCCTCCTTTCGTCCCTCCATCCCTCCCTCCTTCCTTCCCTTCTTTTGCTTCTCTTTGTCCTCTCTCTTCCGTTTCCTTCTCTTACCTTCCTTTCTTCTCTTCCTTCTTACCCCAACCCTCCCATGGCATCCCGGAATTCCTCATGTCAGCCAGGCTATGGGCTCTGAACAGATTGAAGATTAAACGACAGGATAAATGGATACCATGTGGAGACCTTAGAGGAGAAAGGATGTTTAGCTGGACCTTGAAGAGTTAGCAACAGCAGCAGGCAGAGACGATGAGATGGGATGGGCACCCCGGGGAGAGGGCACAGAGAAGGCAGACACCTTAGAAGACTGCTGTTGGGGAGCAGCAGGGAGAAGTCCTGGTGAGAGCAGAGGAGGCTGGCCCGGACCAAGGAGGGCCTTGAAGCTGTGCCAGGAGGCTTGACGCTACCGAGGAGCTTGACACAGGGAAGTGGCAGAATTATGTGTGTAAGAAGGGTCATTTGGAGGCCATTATAGGGTAGATGATAAAGGCAAGTTGAGACTAGAAGTGTTGCGATAGGAGGATGTTGCCAGTCTAGACCAAAGTTGATAAAGTACGGTCTGAGGCAAGAAGATTGTGAGGAAGGGGAAAGGGAACTCTTTCGTTGAAAGAGTTAAAAGACAGCATTGATAGGACTGTGTGGAGGTCCACGTGACAGTGGAAGAGGAGGGGACAGCAAGGGAACGAGAAGCCCTTCTGAAATACTTTGTCCTTACCTCCATTGCTTCATAGATGTTTACACTTACATATCGTTCTAAAGCTAGTTTCTAAAGAATAGTTTGTGATTTCTATAAACAGTGATTGATTTTCTTTAAATCTCTGTTCCTCATCTCTAGAGTTTAGTTCTTTGTCAAAGCATAGTCAGTCATGTGTAGTGGCCACAGGTACACCAAGGGCTTATCTTAGCACCCAGGTATAGTTTAGCACCTAGGTATAGCTTAGCCCCCAGGTATAGCTTAGCCCCCAGGTATGGCTTAGCACCCAGGTATGACTTAGCACCCAGGAATAGCCTAGCACCTAGGTATGGCTTAGCCCCCAGGTATGGTTTAGCCCCCAGGTATGGTTTGGCGCCCAGGTATGGCTTAGCATCCAGGTATGGCTTAGCACCCAGGAATAGCCTAGCACCTAGGTATGGCTTAGCCCCCAGGTATGGTTTAGCCCCCAGGTATGGTTTGGCGCCCAGGTACGGCTTAGCATCCAGGTATGGCTTAGCACACAGGTATAGCTTAGCACACAGGTATAGATTAGCACACAGGTATGGCTTAGCACACAGGTATGGCTTAGCACACAGGTATGGCTTAGCACACAGGTATGGCTTAGCACACAGGCGCTGAGCACAGCATTTCTCCGGAATCTTGAAACTGGAACAAAGAATATGGCTACTATTTTAAAAGGAATTGGGACCTGGGTAGCTATTGGCTATGGCTCAAGTGGTTGTTTTCTGAGTAGAAGAAAACCTAGAGATCTGAGTAAGAATAATAAAGTACAGGCCCAGAGAGAAACAGATGGCAAAATCCAGATTCTGCCTTATCCCGACGCTGGGATGAGATGCTGCCCTCAGGCCCCTTGTTGCTCTGGCTTTGGCTGGCTTACCCAACCCAAGGGAATGCTAATAGCTTTAGCCACAGATAACATTTCAAAGCCCACACACCAGGGACCACATCTGATGGAAGCACTTTTGTATCCATGAAATTTACTCTCTAAATAGTTCCCTTGTTTATTGTTCCTGCTTGTGTTATAAAAGAGACTTTGAAATGAGGTACGGCATGCATAAAGCTTATGTGCGTTTTTTTAGAAAGACTCACTTGCAGTTATCTTTAAATTATTATCCAAATTTAAAAATAAGACAAAGCAATCAAGTCCCATGAAAGATTAGCTGACCAGGGCTGGGTGTAGTGAGTGGCCAGTGGAGGTGAGTAAGACCTTGTCCCTCATCTGGCACCAGAACCAGTTAATTGATTTTGTCTTGAAGGTTCAGGAATGAAGAAGAAGCATCCAAACTGGACTTAAAAAAGTAAAAATACATGGATAGAGAAGATAGGAAGAAGCAGAACAGACATTCAGAAACCAGCATTGCAGAGGGATGGAGGACAACTCTCAGAACACAGAGGGGTGGAGGACGACTCTCAGGACAGAGGGATGGAGGACGACTCTCAGGACACAGAGGGATGGAGGATGACTCTCAGAACACAGAGAGGTGGAGGACGGCTCTCAGGACAGAGGGATGGAGGATGACTCTCAGGACACAGAGGGATGGAGGATGACTCTCAGGACACAGAGGGATGGATGACGACTCTCAGGACAGAGGGATGGAGGACGACTCTCAGAACACAGAGGGTGGAGGACGACTCTCAGGACAGAGGGATGGAGGACGACTCTCAGGACACAGAGGGATGGAGGACGACTCTCAGAACACGAGGGGTGGAGGACGACTCTCAGGACAGAGGGATGGAGGACGACTCTCAGGACACAGAGGGATGGAGGATGACTCTCAGGACACAGAAGGATGGAGGACGACTCTCAGGACACGAGGGATGGAGGACGACTCTCAGGACAGAGGGATGGAGGACGACTCTCAGGACAGAGGGATGGAGGACTCTCAGGACAGAAGGATGGAGGACGACTCTCAGGACAGAGGGATGGAGGACGACTCTCAGGACAGAGGGATGGAGGACTCTCAGGACAGAGGGATGGAGGATGACTCTCAGGACAGAGGGATGGAGGATGACTCTCAGAACAGAGGGATGGAGGACTCTCAGGACACAGAGGGATGGAGGACGACTCTCAGGACATGAAACTGGAGGGCTCCCAAGACAGGTTAAAAGGTTTTATATTTTTTGAGACAGGGTTTCTCTGTGTAGTCCTGGCTGTCCTGGTACTCACTATGCAGACCAGGCTTGTTACGAGATATTTGATTACACTGTGTAAAGATATGTTACTGTGATTGGTTTAATAAAAAGCTAAACAGCCAATAGCTAGGTAGGAGGTATAGGTAGGACTTCCAGACAGAAAGTTCTCTGGGAAGAAGAGAGGCAGAGTTGCCTGCCAGGAGCAGAGGAAGCAGGACTTTCAGGAGGAGAGGTAAAAGCCACCAGCCACATGGCAGCGTATGGATGAATAAAAATGTGTTAAGAGCTAGTCAGAAGCAAGCCTAGGCTAAGGCTGAGCCTTCATAATTAATAAGAAGTCTCTGTGTAGTTATTAATGGAAACTGGTGGGACAGAGAAAGACTTGTTAAACAGGCTGGCTTCAAACTCAGAGATTTGTGTGCTCTTATCTCCCAAATGCTGAGATTAAAGGCATGTGCCACCACCACCTGGCTAAGATTAAACTGTCTCAAGGTCCACAGAGAGCAGAGAACTTCTTGTTTGTCATATTTCTGTGTACTTCCCCATTTCCCAGTTTTCCACCATTGTGGGGAATCACCTGGGTATCTCACCAATGAACTATAAACAGGCATCTCCGGTGTCAGTTCCCAGCTAGAGCATAAAAGAGCTTTCTTGCCTTCTTTCAAAGACTAAAAAGGGCCACAGTGATCAACTGCAAGGCGGTGGTTCCTCTACCAGTCCACGGAGAACAGCACTAGACGGGCACCATGGGAAAAAGGTAAACTTGGGTTGTATTGAGGCACTCTAGCTTGGAGTCTCTTGGCTACTATAGTATAACATAGCTCATCCTGACATAAACCTTTGTATGTACTTTGTAATTTACCCCAGAAATAGAGACTGGCTTGACCTAGTCAACATGGGTTGCTATAACAAAGACTATATACACTGGGGCAAATAAGCAACAGAAATTCATTTCTCCCAGTTCTGGTGAGAACAACCTCTGGATGGTCCAGCATGATTGTGTCCTGAGGAGGGCCCTCTTCAGCGCCACAGAGTGCTGAGTTCTCACTAAACATTGCTATGATGAACAGACAGACAGCTAGTTTTAGGCCTTTCCACAGAGGGCACTAATTCTATTTGTCACGGCTCCATCCTTAGTCAAATTTCCTCCAAAGGCCCCCCTCCAACACTACCACACGATGGTTAGAATTCCAGCCTAGGTACTATGTGAGCATCGTGTGAGCATTGATGAATATATGTAACATGTTCAGATTCTCAGGACACTCATCCAGATTGCTCCCACCCACCTACAGCGGCAATGTCGCTGGGCACTGTCCATCCAGCAGCATTTGAGATTAAATGTATGTCCCACTCTGCTGCTCCCCTTCCTGCCACCTAGCACAGGTATCTAGTTATCTTGTTACCAACCCTCTAGGTTCAGGGCCTAATTTTCTTGCTTTTGTGCTTAGTCTGGGAGCAGTATATGATGGTGATGTGTTTGGGACTCTTAATCCCAGGGTCGTGGGTTCGAGCCCCACATTGGGCGCCATTCTGTAACATGAGGGCCTTCTAGTTTGGGTTTCTGTCCTGCCCAGTTCTCACAGCCAGCAAAGTCCCAAAGAAAATCACACAGAGAGTCTACATTAGATATAAACTGATTAGCCCATTAGCTCAGGCTTCTTATTAGCTCTTATAACTTAAATTAACCCATTATCCTTATCTATGTTAGCCACATGACTTGGTACCTTTTTCAGTGGGGCAGGTCACATCCTGCTTCTTCGGTGATCTGGGCAGGACTGGGGAGGGTGTTATGATTGTTCTGTCACTTTAAGAGACAAGCCACACCTACTCCCTGCAGCCCCTCCCTCCCCTCGCCATCTTGGTTTCTCTCGCAGTCCCTTTCCTCTCCCTCTCCTTCCTTTCTTGCTCTGTCCTCTTCTCCTTCTTTCCCCCTCCTCTCTTCCCTCTCCCTTCTCCCCCTTTTTTCTTCCCATTTTATAATTCAACTAATAAATATCCAATTCTATTCTGTACGATGTGTCTATCCATGTCCCTGACTCCTGCCCGCCCACCATGTATCTCCCTGCCTGGGACCAGCCACCGCTCTGGGACTGGCAGCCATCTCTGCCTGGGACTGGCTGCTCCCAGGGCCCGCTGCCCGCTGCCACGTGGCCCACCACCACCATTTGGGGACCTACAGCATTTCTGCTGCCTACTGCCACGGAGGATCTTGCAGCATTTTTAAAAAATCATAGCATTGGTGCCGTATGATTCAGATAGGTGCTCCTGCCCAGAAGTCCTCTCCCAGGGTCAGGATCCTGAACCAGGGTTTTTTTCCACTCCCACCACCAGCTTCCTGGCTTCAATCGGTGAGTCTCCCCCATTCTGCTGTGGTTGCTTCCCTTAACTGGAATTGTGTTTGGACTGACCTGGGGTCAGTTAGCCTGCTTTAGCACTGCACACTCCACGTGCAGTGCATTCAACCGGGGACCCAGGGTCGCCCAGATTCTTCATCTTTTTTTCTCTTTCTTCTCTTTTCTTTTTCCTTCCTTTGTCATAAAATGCTGCTCAGAGCGGCCCCAGGCTTCTCTGGTTTCTGAGTCACCCGACCAAATCCAGCTAGGCCATAACACCCCACTTGCGGTCAGAGGACGCTTGTTCACAAGTCCTGGGTGTTCGCACCAATTTGCACCCCGCCTATACGTTCCCTTATAGGCCTTGGGTGCCGCTGTTTCATGGGTTTTCATGATTTTGGCTGTGGATAGCAACCACCCATGGTGGCTCCCTGGCTCTTTTAAATTCTAGCTGGCTTTTTCAATTCCAGCCGTAGCATGGTGCAGTTTTTTCAGTTCCAGCCTTTTGCTCCCCTCTGTGGCTTATGTTGTGGCATGGCAGCTCAGTGACAGGGCAGATCATGCCTTTAGGTCCCTCCTATTAAGCTTAAAAATTACAGCTCAAAAATTATGGCTTTTTTCATACATGTGGCTGCTGCCATTTTGATTGGGGTCAGGTGACTTTATCGCTATCTTGGTTGAGGACCAGGTCAGGTGACCAAGTTCTGCCATCTTTACTGAGGTATTACCTGCCTGGTTCCCCAGTGTTAACTTTATCACATGGGTGATCTTACCACCATCTTGGCTGAGAGCCAGGTCAGGTGACCAAGCTCCCCCCTGCCTTGTCCCCCGGTTTTCACTAAATTCCTCTTGTTGACTCTGTTACATGTGTTTTGCACAGTGGCATGCCTTTGGTAGGGCCCACCAAGAGCATCCACTTTGCCCAATTCCTGTTCACTCTTTCTGTGTATAATTGTTAATTATATCTCATGTCAGACTACAAAATCAATAAGTCTCATGTTTTAAACTGGCATGTACTTTTAATTCTCTCACAAAAATGCCTTATATTTAATCCAACCCTCATTTAAAATATATTAAACTGTTCTCTACTATTGTCAGTTCTGTTATTAATACCTTATATTGCAAGCAGTTTTTTTTCTTTCTGCCTTTTTTACGAGTATAAATCTTACCTGTTAAGAGCCAGTATGGTCAAGCTCAGACCCAGCTCTCCAGGTGGAGTCTATACTGTAGTTATACCTAATAAACAGCCCTCAACTGCTCAGAAATGCGATATTTAAATATTTAATTATTAAAAAACTTTTTATAACAAAAAGTGACAGGTTGGCTCCTAGCAGCAGCACTCTACCTCCTCCAAAGAAGACAGAAGACAAATGGGCACACAACAATGTCCATTCACAGTTGGCTTCAACTGACAAGCACTGACCATTGGACAAAACTGCCTTTCATCTAAACTAAAGATCTCCAGATGTGGACAGAATCACTGGAATTGAGAGCCTAGCTGCTCAAGTCAAGGTAGGCTTGTCTTCCTACAGATTTCTTAGCCTACAGGATCTTCTGGAGCCTTGCAGGACCTGCGCAAAACAGCAAAAAGCAAATGCGACCTTCAGTGACAATGGAGGACCCTGAGGAATAGCTCTGAGTGCCAACCAAGTAAGTTCTCTGTCGTTTTTAATCAGTAACTCAAGTAAAATCTTATCCTTCTCAAAGATCTCTGATGCAGTTTGACAGCTGAGAGGTTTTGCCAGTTTAAAAGAACAACCTCACCAAACAAATTTCAGTAAATTACAAATATGTTATCAAATTTCTCTCTCATGCTGCCTTCCATAGTCTTAAAAAATACTTTTCATCCTACAAAAATATGTCACAGTCATTATACAATGTATGTGTCTAAAACTTCTGTTTTCACAAACCCAAAGAATTCTTGTGAATTCCAGGGAGCTTAAACGGGTCAGATACATCCCCCTCAATTCCCTGGTCCTAAAATTTTTTTACCTTAATTTAACTTTGTTCTTTGTTCTGCCAATACCTTAAACAGGTATAAGAGACATCAGACACTTCCATGCCACAACACCAGACAGGAGCAAAGAGACCAGCTATGCCAGGATGTGGCCAGCACCCAGCCTTTTCAGGTCCCCCCCACTAACGACGCCCACAAATAAGCCCGAAGCAATCTTGAGAATCTGCCTCCCCAATTCCGTCAACCCGTGATGTCCAATCTCCTGCTTTTTATTATAAAAAAGAGATGGGAATGTTATTATTGTTCTGTCACTTTAAGAAACAAGCCACGCCCACTTCCTGCAGCCCCTCCCTCCTCTCGCCATCTTGGCTTCTCTCGCAGTCCCTTTTCCCTCTCCCTCTTCTCCTTTCTTTCTCGCTCTGTCCTCTTCTCCTCCCCTTTTCTCCTTTCTTCCCCCTCCCTTCTCCCCCTCTTTTCTTCCCATTTTATAATTTAACTAATAAATATTCAATTCTATTCTGTACGATGTGTCTATCCATGTCCCTGTCTCCTGCCTGCCCGCCATGTGTCTCCCTGCCTGGGACCAGCCACTATTCGGGGACTGGCAGCCGTCTCTGCCTGGGACTGGCTGCTCCCAGGGTCCGCTGCCCACTGCCACGTGGTCCATCACCACCATTTGGGGACCTACAGCATTTCTGCTGCCTACTGCCACTGGGGATCTTGCAGCATTTTTAAAAATTTATAACAGAGGGAGCTTCCTTCTTCCCAGAATACTCTTGTTCTCATTTCCCCACCTCTACTTCCTGTCTGGCTACTGGCCAATCAGCATTTATTTAAAACGTAATTTACAGAATACAGAATTGTCCCCCACCTGGAGTAGTAGGCGGTTTGCTGGGAGGGCCTGTCTCCGCTTGGGTGAGCATTCGTCCTGTGAGCTGTCATAGCTGGTGGAGTGACAGAAGGCCCAGGGACCCACGGAGAAACAGGCTACACACAAGCTTTTGACAAAGGCAACAGGAGGTTCTCTGTGGCCCTGACTGTGTCAGTGGCCAGGTCTAGGCTGCTTGTTGGTGCTCAGAATCCCCCAAGGCCCTACTTTGAGACAGTCACCTGTCTCAGCTGACCTACTTCTTACTAAACTACCCCAGACCAACTCTCAGGGCTGGCTGGAAATTGGTGTGACCCTACTGCACTGCACCTTCCTCCCAGTCCCCCCTACCAGTATTCCCCTCAACTCTCCCTTCTCTGACCTCTGTATGACTTCTTTTTCAGCACCTTCTATTTAACAGAAGAATCAAAGTCTTGTGAAGTGAAGGGAAATGCCCCCTGCCTGGACCCTCAGTCCTCAGCCAGTGGCACTGTTCTGGGCGGCTGTAGAACCTGTAGGAGGTGGACTCTAGGGACACCTTAATGGTTGGTATTCACTTCTGGTACTAGCTTGAGATCTCTGCTTTCCAGTCTTCCAAGATGTGAGAGGAGGCACCTGCAAGCTGTTGCTGCTGGAGCTTCTGCGTTCTGGATGGGGACTGTCCCCTCTAAACGCTGAGCCAGGGCAAACTCTTCTAAGCTGCTCTTGTGACAGGCCTTTTGTCACAAGAAGGGGAAAGCAACTAACACAGTGACCTATTAAATCAAGACGCAGATTGCTACTGGTGAAATCAGAACTAGGAAAAGAGGGGAAAGATTTCTTCCTCTCTAAGAGCTGGTAGTCACTCTGCATTTGAGTTGTGCCACGCCTGAGGCAAATGCTCTTGCTAGGTAGACAAAGAGGCAAATCAGTTAAGCTCTGCCGCCTAAAGCAGCCTCAGTCTTTCCAGACCTGCCTGGCCACCAGGCTGAGCACTCAACTCTACAGTCTGCAGTTTCATGCTTTTACAGGGAGCTGGAGAGCCGCCTCAGCCCTGGATTCTGTTGTTATTTAGAGCTAAGTTCTTTCTCTCCCCGCAACTCCAGCATCCCGTTTCTTGTTGGTCCAGATATCTTGGGTCTTTCCTAGGGGAGGTAAGAGGTTACTTAAAATCAGAACTAGCATTGAACATGCAGAGCCCACCCTTCACTCTAATGGCAGGTGAGTCACCCTTTTCCTTCCAGATCAGACCCCAGGCTTTGGCTTTTCCCAAACATGACCTCTTCTGCCAGACCTCATGGCAGCACACAGCAGCATTGTGTGCACTACAGGTAGGTGTTTGTGGTTGTTGTTGTTGTGAATAGAGAATACATACACTTGCTTAAAATTTTAAAACAAAAAGATACACGTAGGGGAAAAAGCTCATTTTGGGAGGAGGAGTGATGGATGTCTCAGTGGTTACGAGTGAGCACTGCATTTGCGGAGGTCCCATGTCTGAGTCCAGCCCCTGTGCTGGGCTGCTCACAGCTCCATTCTGTAACTCCAGCTGCAGGGGCTCTGACTCCCGCTTCTGGACTCTTCAGGAACCTGCACACACATACACTTCCCACACAGAGACAGACACACACATATATAATTAAAAATAAAAACCTCCTTTCTGCCCCCAGCTGCCAACCCCTCTGCTCTCCCCAGAACTGGCCTGCAATGCCAGTTTCTCGTGTGTTCTCCCACACAGCTTGTGCAGATACATGCAAACACATGTTCTTTTCCTTCATTACTTCTTAACATGCACACTGGTACTCCACACACATTTTTTGCAACTTATTTTTCACTTATTACTATGTAGTTAAATCTTTTTCTTTTTCTTTCTTTTTCATTTTTTGAAACAGAGTTCCTCTGTGTGGCCCTGGCTGTCCTGGAACTCACTCTATAGACCAGACTGGCCTCGAAATCAGAGACCTGTTTGCCTCTGCCTCCCAAGTGCTGGTATCAAAGGTGTGAGCCACCAGACCTGTCTAGTTAAACTTTGAGAATGCCCTTGAACTATCACAGGAGTTTTCCCTACTGTTATGACGCAATGGTATTATAGTGGTATAGATTGTGCTTTAAACTCCCATTGGTGGACATACAGGGGATTTCTATTTTTGTTGCTTTGGCAGTGTTTATGTAATCTCGTCAGTATGCCCACAGAGGTCAGAAGAGGCCATTGATGCCCTGGAACTGGAGTTACAGACACCTGTGAGCCACCAGTGGGTTCTGGTGTGTGAGTCTATCTGGAGAAAAATGTAGCCGGATTTTCCTTTGGGCTGCCAGCTCACAATAAACAACACGGAGACTTATTATTGTTAATTATGAAGCTCAGCCTATAGCTTAAGCTTGTTTCTAACTAGCTCTTATAACTTAACCCATTTCTATTCACATGGCTTGTGGCTTTTACCTCTCCTCCTGCATGTTTTACTCCCTCCCCTCCAGCTGGCAAGCTCCTTTCTCCTTCCCTGAGAAGTCTCTGTCCCCAGAAGCCCCACCTAACTTCTTTCTGCCTAACTAGTGCCATCTAGCTCTTTAAAAAAAAAAAAACCAACCACAGGGACACATCATCACACAGAGTAAAGGAATAGTCCGCAACAAGAGTCCGCCATGGTGGGGATGAATAGCAGCAAGAAGCAGGCCTGGTGGCGGGAGCGGGTAGCTGAGAGGGCACACCTCAGTCACAGGCATGAAGCAGAGAGCGTTCTGGGAGTAGGGCAACGCCATCTGCTCTCCAAACCCGTAGCCTGCAAAGCCATGCCTCCTAAACCTCCAGAAACCATGTCACCTAGTGGGGACCCAGTGCTCAAGTGCCTGAGCCTAGAGAACAGTGGTCTTCAACCTGTGGGTAATGACCCCTTCGGGAATCAAACAACCCTTTCACGGGGGTTGCCTAAGACTATTGGGGAATAGACACTTACATTATGATTCATAACAGTAACAAAACTGCAGTTATAAAGTAGCAATGAAAACAATTTTATGGTTGGGGTCACCACAGCATGAGAACTGTATTATATGAGAGTTGCAGCATAAGAAGGCTGAGAACCACTTCTCTAGAGGGTATTTCTCATTCAAACTACCACAGGAATCAAAGAGATGGTGGTGGTGCATGCCTGTAATCCCAGCACTAGAGAGGAATATAAGATGGGAGAAGACATATCTCAGACACAGTCTCATTCTGAGGATTCCTAGAGGCAGGATTGCCATTTCAGACTGAGGTAGAGGTAAGAGCCAGTGGCTGTCTGCTTTGCTTTTCTGACCTTCAGGTTGAACCCCAATATCTGGGTTTTTATTAATCGTGCTGCACATAACACATTGTTATTTTCAGTTTTCAGATGAGAAAACTGAGGACCAACAAGGACAAGGGATTTCCAGAGCCAGTACTCCAGAACGGTGCCCGCCCTCTCACAAGACGGGATGAATGAACAGCCATTCCCTCCTATCCCAGAACTGTCCGATCTCTTGACATTGTTGGGGTGACAGCAGGTAAGGAGTGGAGCCCTGAGTGGCTCATTCAGAGGGCTCTAAAGAGACAGTGGGGGCACAGGAAAATATGTTAAATAATGTAGCAAGGAGGTTAAAAAAAAAACCCCTGTGTATACAATTACCTCAATGTAATGATCACAGCTGTGTGAAAATAGAAATGTCTGTGGGAGTGCAGCCTACCCACCCAGGACATTCTAGGGCAGCCCTGGGTTTCACGATTGTGATTGACGGCAGGCTTGTATCAGATGCTGTGCTCTGAGTTTTGGCAGCTTGGGTACACATGACTACTTAAAGCCAAAGGATATGCTGAAGACACCTAAACAGGTAGCATATTTTTTTAAATATAAAACTTAGAAAAACGAAAGGGTGATATCTGATACAAGTCTAGCATTAAGGAGCAGACATTTGGAGAGGATTTCCCAGTGTTACTAACAAAAGCAAATTGATATTGGTGTCTTGCCTAGTCAACCAAAGGCTATTCCAGTCACTGGGTTTCTGTGGGGAGCAGACCAACACCACCAGAAGTCATTCTTTGTCACCCAGCAGTGGAGTCAAAAGAGAAGCCTATGGTTGCTTTCAGTAGTGAGCAGCAATCTCCCATTGATTGGTCCCAGTGGTTTTTTTTTTTTTTGGAATTGCTTTATTTGGTCATTTTTATTATCCTGCATTCATGTTAGTTCTTGTAACTTGTCATTTAAACTACTGATTGGTCCATCCATCCATCCATCCATCCATCCACTGCTTCTTTCTGTATTTACTAGTCTCCTGTTATGTCCTGAGCTCTGACAAGCTCTGAGAGAGCAATCCTAAGCAAGTTCTTGCAAGTGATGGACTCACTGCAAGTGGCGGTGCATCCTGGAGTCCAGGGGATATTAGAACTTGTGATACCCCCTGGTGTATCTGGGAATCCAGGGGATATTAGAACTTGTGATACCCCCTGGTGTATCTTGGAGTCCAGGGGATATTAGAACTTGTGATACCCCCTGGTGTATCCTGGAATCCAGGGGATATTAGAACTTGTGATACCCCCTGGTGTATCTGGGAATCCAGGGGATATTAGAACATGTGATACCCCCTGGTGTATCCTGGAATCCAGGGGATATTAGAACTTGTGATACCCCCTGGTGTATCTGGGAATCCAGGGGATATTAGAACTTGTGATACCCCCTGGTGTATCCTGGAATCCAGGGGATATTAGAACTTGTGATATCCCCTGGTGTATCCGGGAATCCAGGGGATATTAGAACTTGTGATACCCCCTGGTGTATCTGGGAATCCAGGGGATATTAGAACTTGTGATACCCCCGGTGTATCCTGGAATCCAGGGGATATTAGAACTTGTGATACCCCCTGGTGTATCTGGGAATCCAGGGGATATTAGAACTTGTGATACCCCCTGGTACATCCTGGAGTCCAGGGGATATTAGAACTTGTGATACCCCCTGGTGCATCCGGGAATCCAGGGGATATTAGAACATGTGATACCCCCTGGTGTATCCTGGAATCCAGGGCATATTAGAACTTGTGATACCCCCTGGTGTATCTGGGAATCCAGGGGATATTAGAACTTGTGATACCCCCTGGTGTATCTGGGAATCCAGGGGATATTAGAACTTGTGATACCCCCTGGTGTATCTGGGAATCCAGGGGATATTAGAACTTGTGATACCCCCGGTGTATCCTGGAATCCAGGGGATATTAGAACATGTGATACCCCCTGGTGTATCCTGGAATCCAGGGGATATTAGAACTTGTGATACCCCCTGGTGTATCCTGGAATCCAGGGGATATTAGAACATGTGATACCCCCTGGTGTATCCTGGAATCCAGGGGATATTAGAACTTGTGATACCCCCTGGTGTATCTGGGAATCCAGGGGATATTAGAACTTGTGATACCCCCTGGTGTATCTGGGAATCCAGGGGATAGTAGAACATGTGATATCCCCTGGTGTATCTGGGAATCCAGGGGATATTAGAACATGTGATACCCCCTGGTGTATCCTGGAATCCAGGGGATATTAGAACATGTGATACCCCCTGGTGTATCCTGGAATCCAGGGGATATTAGAACTTGTGATACCCCCTGGTGTATCTGGGAATCCAGGGGATAGTAGAACTTGTCATACCCCCTGGTGTATCTGGGAATCCTGGGATATATTAGAACATGTGATACATCTGGGAATCCCCGGAGCTATTAGAACATGTGATATCCCTGAGTTGTCAGTTCCTTTCCATGGGTGTGTCCCTGAGACACCATTTCAGCCAGGGTATGGTGTTTTCCTAGACACCCTGCACCCAGGGAGCTCATGGACCAATGGAGGAGACACAAACAGATAAGTCATTACAGACAACCAGCAATTATAATCAGAGATTTCAGTGGGGCTCTAGGGTGCAGAGTAACAGTAAGGAGGAGCCTCGTTCTACAGGATAGAGAGGTGTTGGAGGTCCTGGGGACACAGAAGGACAGCGAATATAAGACACCTCGGAGGAGCCAGGACCTCCTAGGTCTCCCCACCCTCCAGACCTAGTCTGGAAAGACAAGGACAAGTTTAGTGGAAGGCGTGCTACAGTGAGTAGCTGAGAGAGAAAGGTGGGGTCCAGGGGGGTTTTGGTAAGCTGTCAAGGGACTAGCCAGTGATTTAGCTGCTATGGGTACAGAGTTCGAGCAGGAAGGAAGAAGGTGAGGTTAGAGAGATATCAAGGCCTGATCACCAATGGTCACTTTGCCAGGCAGGGCAGCGGGAACCAGTCTGTCTGGGTGCTGATAACCAAAATGCTTACCAACTCCACCCTCTCCTGGCCCCTGGACATAACAAATTCCTGGAGTCGCTCACAAGTCCCTGTAAGGCCAGATCACACCACCAGCTGCATTTTACGGCGTGATCGAGCTATATGCTTTAAAAGGCAAACCAGAGACTGGAGAGATGTCTCTGCAGCTAAGAGTGCTGGTGTTCTTCTAGAGGACCTGGGTTCGAGTCCCAGAACCCACTGGTGGCTCACAGCTGTCTGTAACTCCAGTTCCAGGGCATCCAATGGCCTCTTCTGACCTCTGTGGGCACCATGCATGCATGTAAGCAAACACCCATACATGTAACATAATAACATATTTTTAATTTCCTTCTTTTATTTTTTTTTAAAACTTTTTATCGATTCTTTGTGAATTCACACCGTTCACCTCGAACCCAACATCTCCCTGTCCCTCCATGTCCGTTCTTCTGCCTTGGGACCTCCTCCCCCAAAGACAACAAAACAAGCAACAACAAAAATCTTGCCGTGGAAGCTGCGGTGTGCCATGCAGTAGACCCCATTGCCCAGACAGCTTTACTTGCAAATGTTCCTTACAGCAGCCATTGGACTAGTTCGAGGCCTCTGACTCCTGCTACACTTCTGACCCTCACTGGGATTCCTCTCAGAGAGCCCCTTGTTGACCTGTGTTGCAGAGAGCCTGCGGCTTTGGTACTGCAGGACCGGCCCCTGTGCACGCTCCAGCAGTTCATGGATGGGGTGGATGCTGGGGTGGGCCAACTCACAGCTCTGTATCTGGGTCTGGGTGGTAGCTGAGTTGGTCAGTCTGTCCTCGGCTCTCCTGCACCCTGGCCACCAGGGCCAGCTATCCTACTCTGCCCAGGCGGTGGGGGGGGGCAGGGCCAACTCTCCAGTCTGCTGAAGTAAATTTTTTTTTAAAGGAAGTCATAGGTTGCCTCTGAAAATTTAACCGATTTTCCTATTGAGAAAAATGGTCTTTAAAGTCCTTCCGGGGTACTTTGCCTCAAACCTGCCTGAAGTCTACATTTTCGTTCCTCAAGGGGGATGTGGAGTACGCCGGCGGTTGTAACTGGAGTGAGGGACCACACCAACCAATTTTGGTGTAGGGTTCCTAGCCAGCAGAAACTTTTGAGAATGGCTATATGAGAAGCTACATATGGCTTTGGGCCTCCTGCACCCGCTCAGTGACCCGGACCTGCAAGGGGCCACTCAGTGGGAAAAGCAAAGCAGCATGCTTCTTGGGAGCCTGTTTTATGGTCGGCATAGCAACTGCACCCGAATCTACTGCTGCTTCAGTGCAGACCGCAGCTCTGCAACTACTGCCCCACTGCTCAGGCCGAGGCCTGGCGGGACTTGGGTGTCCCACTGGAACCACCTCTGCCTCTGTAGCCAATTGAAGTTTTTAGCTAAGTCTTTCTCATTCTATTTACCAGTAAATACCCGGAGTCAGATACTCAGAGAGGCCTAGAAGCAACCAGCTGACCTTCCTTCTTAGCCAGCGACCCAGCAGGAGAGTCTACAGCTGATCTCAAAGACTGTCCTTACTCTCTATATCTCTATGGCTACTTCCTGTCAACTCAAACTCAGGGGTCACAGTGCGATCAAACGACCCAAGCTTGAGTGTCTTGATTCTTGATTTCTGTCTGCAGAGGAAAATGAAAGGGTTGCTTCTGCACTGAGGTCTTAAAGCCTTCTTAGAAATTAAAGGTGTTGAGCCAGACAGCCCAGAGTCCTTTCCTGAAGTGTAGGGACCTGAAGGTCAGCGCTTTAGTGGGTCTTAGGAGATAGCCCCTGGCTCGCTGTCCTCGGGGCAGGAAGCTACTGCTGGGACAGTGACACACAGCCAGGAGCTGGCCAGGCCTGGTACGGTAAGCCAGCAGTGAGTTATCTGAGCAGTTACTTCCAGAGTCTCGGTTTGTGCACACACACGGACGGACAGACGCGCGTACACACACACACACACACACACACACACACACACACACACACACACACACTATTTATTTATTATTTATTTGAGATAGGATCTTGTTAGGAATATTTCTTAAGATGAGCCTCTCTGCCGATGCAAATAATTCCAATCAGACCAAATTAGACGGAATAAAAGATGCCCATGTTTAATGCAGTGCTCCCGGGTGGGGACGAGAGAAATCGAGGGAGATCACGCTAAACCCCGAGACCATGTGTTCATTCTCTGGGGGTCAGCCTGAATAGCCCGTGGGAGTGGTCCTGACCCTCCCTGGGGAGATGAAGTGTGTACTGAGGCAACTCTCAGGGGAGGGGGGTTCCAAAGTTGGTTGGGGGGTATAGGATGAGGCCCCCAATTTAATAGATCTCACTATGTAGCTCTGGCTGTCCTAAAACTCACTCTGTAGTTCAGGCTGGCCTAGAACTCACAGAGATCAGCCTGCCTCTGCCTCCTGAGCCTGGGATTGAAGGTGTGTGCCACCACTGCCTGGCTCCACTTTATTTTTTTGAGACAGGGTTTCTCTCTAAATCTGGGACTCACCTATCTGGCCAGTAGTTCCCAGGAAGGACCCTCTTGCCTGCTCCCTTGCCCTGGACTTACAGCACACAGGCCTTCCTATGTGTTAATGGGGCTGGGACTCAGGCCCCCATGCTGACGTGACAAGCACTTTACCAACTTTCCTCAGGCCTCAAGAATCCTCTACTCAAATCTCAACCTCAGCCTCCTCAGCTGCTCTGCTGACTCATTGTTTCAAAGCTTTGTTTTTTTGTAAATCCCAAAGAAGGTAATGTATAGCCAGCCAACTGTGTTTCAACTCTAAGACACGTCGTCACATCTGAAAAGCCCATTGTTCTGTCTGCTGATAATATAAGTCTGTCGATGGTACAGTCCTGTATACAAAGCACTGCCCCTCCTCCCACTGGAGACCTGCACGGACAGCCTAATGCCTTCTGGTATGTGGCACCCAGAAGAGCAGGGCTGGCCTTTCACAGACAGCTGGCCTGATTCATCCAGAACAAAGGCAGGCTCTTCCTGCTAAATCCCAGGCAGGCACGGGCTATGAGGCCAGCAGGGCCCTGTGCACTCCACTGGAATCTCTCTTCTCCTCCTCCTACTCCTTCTCCTCCTCTTCCTCCCCCTTTCTTCCTCTTTCTCTCTCCCTCTCTCTCTTTCTGTTTTTGTTTTTTTTTTTTTTTTTTTTGACAAGGTTTCTCTGTGTAATGGCTCTGGCTGTCCTGGAATTAGCTCTGGGTCTTGAACTCACAGAGATCTGCCAACCTCTACCTCCTGAGTGATAGGATTAAAGGTGTGAGCCACCCCTCTCCCCAACTTAGTTCCTTTTCTATTGCCAGGACAAAATACCATGATCAAAGCGATTTACAGAAGGAAGGGTTTCAGAGGGTGAGTATATGTGTTGGACGTACTGAGAACCACCAAAAGTCCTTTGCCCGTATTCAGGAACCGCGTTCCTCCCCGCTTCAGTGACTCCGTGCCAACGGCCTGGCCCCCATCGTCATTAGCGTCCAGTGTGACACTGTATTTTCCATATACGCACGTTCCATGCTCCCCATAAAGCTGCTGCCACAACCTGGTCCCCAGCTGTCTCCACCCCCTCTCAAAGGCAGCCATTTTACATCCCTCCTCCCCAGGACATCTCTTACATGAGGTCTGTTGCATGGTGTGACTTTGTGGCCCCTGATTGTCAAGATACTGAGCAGCTTGGCCACTTTGCAGGCATGCAGCAGAAATAAGAGACTTCACCTTTTGCCGGGCCTCAGTTTCTCCATCTGGAAAGTGGGAGTCAGAATCATGTCCATCTGAGCTGTTGTTAGGTTTGGGTTCTCTTCAAGACCAGCAAATATTCTTAGTTGCAGAGCCATCTCTCGAGCCCCCTAGATGAAATAGTTCTTGATACTTTAAAGGACCTTGATCCTTAATTGCCTTTCACTTGGGCCACAGAAAAATTGGTGCTAGAGACAGAGTTGGGTTCAAATCCCATTCTGTGGCTCTCCTACTTTACTAATTTGTGATGTCAAGGTTAACAAGGCTCACCGGGAGTGATACGAGACAGTTGTGATTGTGCTTTTTGTTGTATTATTGCGAGTGTTACCATCCTGGGCCTGCTGTGTGCAGCTGGTGCAGCAGTGGCAGGCTTGGCAGAATCAAGGAATAACTGGTACTTCGGGTCCTTCCTTGACAATGTGACTTGGAAGAGGGGGAGGCAGATGTCCCGTGCCATGTCACAGAGTCAGTGGGCCTTGCTGATGTCACATGTGCAGAATATCACTGGCATTTATGGCACAATTACAGAATCATGCCTGCTAGAAACCCAGTGGTGTGGAAATCCATAGACTCTGGGTACCAGAACAGAGTTGGCAGGGATTGCATGGAACTGGGTTTAATTCAGAGGCTCTTAGCATATAGTGGAAGTGTGCCAGATTCAACCTCCCCAGCGCTCAAACCAAATCAAATCAAACAAGCACACAATAAACTAAACAAAACAATGGCAGAAACACATTCCTGCCCAGGACACTCAGAAAACATTTGGGTTGTCCACTCTTTCAACCCTCTCCCAAGGCCCACACTGTATTCCAATCCCTGTACCCAACTAAATGCATCTCCTTCACTAATGAGGCCACTGAAAATGTTGTTCAGCCCTTGCTCTCTGGCAGACACTATTTGACCAAAGGGTTATAGCTGAAAATCAAGCAGACAGACTTTTCCCGAGGACACACATTACCGCATGACTTCAGAGAGTAGGCGAGTGGGGGCAGGGCAGGGTGGGGCAGGGTGTGGGCTATGCTGTGCTGGCCTTGGAGGGAAGAAGGGCCGGAGATCTGGTTCAAGGCTTTGCTGACCCCTGTAAAAATTTCCACCTTGGCTGGTCTCTGGCTACCAGCACAATATGAGGGAAGGTAGAATTGGAAAGAGACACGAACTAGTACCTTTCCATGTAGCATGTCTACCTTATGGGGACATAGCTGAAATGCTCTTAAAAGTCAAATCTAATTGATTTGGAAATCATGCTATGAGAATGAATTACCAGTGTAATTTAATTATTAGTTCCCATGAATTGTTATTTATATAAATTGTGTTTAAATTGGTTTTAAAACATTCCCAGAGATTTACCTGTGAGCTGGTGTGAGCTGGTGTGAGCTGGCCCTAGCCATCCTTGAAGGGCAGGTGGAGCAAAGCCTATTCCTCTCCTGCTTCCAACCCCCTTCTCAACTGTGGAAGAGCTGGTCCCCTTTCTTGTCCATCCTTCCAAAGATGCCTCTGCCTTCTGCCTGGAAAAACTGGTTTTCTCTGTCAGAATTTTCTCATTTTTTTTTTTTTAAATTTACAAAAAAAGCTGGCCGGAAACTTACCAAATAGTCAAGAATGGCCTTGAGCCTTGGATCCTCAGGCCCCTGTCTTCTAGCTTCAGGATTACAGTCAGGTAACACCAAGGCTGCTCTATGAAGCGTTGGGGGATTGAACACAGAGCCCTGTACAAGCAAGGCAAGCATTCTATCAGCTAAGCTACAGCCCCTTGTCACCCCACTCCTGGAACTGAACCCCTGCATCCACAGAAGAGGGTAGGAAAAGCTAGGCTTTGGTAGCATGAACCTGCTTCTCTGACTGTTGAGAAAAGAGTAGGTTATGGGAGGAATATTGTACAAATATGGGTTCCTAGTGAATCTGTGGGTGAGACATTCCCGAGAAGGAAGCAGGCACCTCTGAGATTGACTACTGCATAACCCGTGTGGCCTTCATCTCTCCCATTGTCATTCTGAGGATGGGGAGGTTTTCTGTCAAAAGACTATATCAAGATTCTACCTGCAGGGCCGGGTGATGGTGGCGCACACCTTTAATCCCAGCACTCGGGAGGCAGAGGCTGGCGGATCTCTGGGAGTTCGAGACCAGCCTGGTCTACAGAGCTAGTTCCAGGATAGGCTCCAAAGTCACAGAGAAACCCTGTCTCGAAAAAAAAAAAAAAAAAAAGATTCTACCTGCAGGCGAGGATCCAGGACTAATTCACCTGACTGATTCTGGGCTGCGGGGAGTCCAAAAAAGAACGGGGATGGGGCACGGGGCTGACGGGACTTCTGGAGCCCCTGCAACGCTGATCTGACCAGAGAGGGCAGGATAGGATATCCCCTGAGCATCTGTGAACACCGAGAAACAAACAAGAGGACTGTATTTGGCCCTCCCCTGCAAGTGTCAGTCACTCTATCTTCATCCTTATAATTAGTGTTGGTAATTTCAGGTGATTGCTCTGCCTCTCCAACTGCCGAGGGATAATCACAGAGTTACAGGAACAAGCCCCTTTGCTTCTTGACTCAGTCTCCGCTTCTCTAGCACTAGGGCGTGCACAAATATTCTCTAGTGTGTCTTCTATCCCAACATGATAGTCTAACTCCAGGGGGACACAGATCTAAGTATCTTCTATCCCAACAAGATATTCTAGCTCCAGGGGGACACAGATCTAAGGTTCCCCTTCTGTCTCTGAAAGACACTGCTGGTATGGAAACAACGCCTTAGATAATTCCTAAGAAACACGTATGCCTGGGTTTGGAGTCAACACAGAGCCAAGCAGCTTGCGCTTTTGCCTTCCAGCCCACCGGTGGCCCTACGAGGGGGTGTGGCACCCCAGTTTTTAGAGAAAGCAGAACTGGACAGTTTACCACAACAGGAAGCTTGGCAGAGTAGGACACAGGACATTGAACACATGAGCCATGGCCAAGCCTTGTGCAGAGGGCCAGACCCAGAGAGCTCCACGCTTTCTGTGGCTCGGTCATCTCTTCTGAAAAAGGTACACCATGATGCCTCCCTGGGAGACAGGGAAGGGAGGGTGAAAGCTGGTGGCACGGGAAGCACTGGCGGGTGCTAAGAGAGTGGGGGGTGGGGGGACGGGGACGGGGCGTGGCGGCGGGGGGGGCGGGGTGGTGATGATGACGGACACTCGAGCCAGCCTGGGATTCCACAGGTTTTGCGGCTTTCCTGGCTACTTCTCAATGAAAGACCAAAGTAGGAAATTCTGACTTCTTGCTTTCTCTGCTGCTGAAACACCAGCCTGGGCACCTAGTAATTACCGAATCCTGCTACATTTTACCCTGTGTCGGAGGGAGCTTTACTCTGGCGAACACGAGCTACCGACACACTCAGACTGGAGTGGACATGGTCATTTGCTGCAGCTCCCTGTGTGCTGTGTGAATTCTTCCAAAGGGAAGCCATGCTTGGAGCATCCTGTATCCTGCCTTAATAAACGCTCAAACGGTGTCCGATACAGTAAGAAGTCAATTCTTACACTCGAATCAAAGTGCTTTCCACTCCTCTTCCCGACCAGGGCCTTGGGGGAAGATTTCTTTCACATTCGTTCATAAGTGTGTTTGCCATTGTCTCAGCTCTTTCCTCGCGGAGTCGTGTCTCCGCCCACCATGAGAGGTCCGTTTGACCACTGGCTGCACTGAGCCTTAGATGCGTTATGGTCATAGTGCTACCCAGAATCACTGGGCTGGAAATGTCAGGCGTTCCAGACCAGGCCTTCTGACTCTCACACCTAGCCATGGTTCACATTTTAGGATGGGGTTGCCTCGGCATTTTTCCTTCCTTACTTCTGGGTGACGTTAGAAGAGAAGAGATTCTCCTTCATTCTCTTCAGTAGGGCAGGCTGCTGGTGGACTGCCCATCACCCCTCTTCCTGCCGGGAGCTATTTCACAGTAGGGAGGGGGGGGGTTGCCTCTGAAGGCCCTCCGGGGGCTTTAGCTTTACACCGCAGGTTGCCCACGCCCGGTACACTGTCCCCAGCCTCGCTCTGGTGGACTCCTGAGTCTCCTCCTAACTATCTTAGGCCCCTTCGCAACTGCTCTCCATGTTCCTAGCCTCAGTTTCCTCCTGGTGACCACAGAGCGCTTGATTGACACCTTCAGGCGCAACAGTGGATGAATGCTAGCCTGGAGCCAGTCTTCCTCCTCCCAATTGCGCTCCTCCCCGCAGCCTGCCCCGCCTCGAGGGCGGCTCCGGTGCGCGCCCTGCCCACCCGGCCGCTAGCGCTGCGCACCCCGCCCCGACTCCAGGAACCAGCTGAGCACACAGCTGGACCCAGCAGACGACGTCTCCAGCGCCGCCACAGCAGGTAGGGAGGCGGGCCGCTCGGATCCCGGGCTTTGGGGGTGGTCCGAGCTGAATCTCCTTTCCCTCCGGTGCCCATCCGAGCTCGGCTCACGCGCGGGCATCGCGGGGGAAAGACGTGCTTGCTCACCTTGCCTCTCTTCAAGTGACCGAGGAGGGTGGACATAGAGGTGAAGAAGAGCGGTCCATTCCGCCACGCCTAGATCCGCAGTGCTGCAGGCACCGGACCTCACCACGACACCGCCCCGCGGGTGCTTTGGGGGTGTCTGACCCCGAGTGCAGGTGACTGCCCACGCATGGCTTGAACAGTGGCCGAATGAGGAGTCCACACTGCGGAACCTTCACTCCTGAGCAATACCTTCCCCCTTCAGGGCCCAAAACTGTTAGAAAGTTCCTCTTTGTACTCGCCTGAGATCTTCATGACTGTTTCTGAAGGTATTTAGCTCTTTTCTTTCCCGCCTTGCAGTGTTGCGGTCCCTTGGTCCCTTCTGGCCTGGAGAAGAAACTTCTGGCTGACTGTCGACGCCTTTTTGAGTGATAAGAAGCCTCCATCACTTTTCAGGTCTGCCTCCCCCAGCTTTATTATAGCAACTTCGCGTGGTCCAGCACTTGCCAGGCCTGCGGGGGAAGCCCCAGGTCTGAGAGCTGGGGTTGGGCAAGCAGGAGATCGGACTGTAGGTCCTCAGCCCAGACACCCACTCTTTTATTCCATTCTATTCTCACAGTCTCAGTAGAGCAGAGGGGAATCTTTTAACGGATCCAGGAGTTCCTCCTGGCATTCCTGGGGATAGAAGCCTTCGCAGAAGGGGCAGCCTCTGGGCCTGGGCCCAGTTCCAGCCTACTCTTCCTGACTCCTTTTGTGGGACCTTAGACTCGTGGGTGTTCTGTGCAATGCCACCCTGCCCCTTACAGTTATGGGTGCCTGTTAGTATTCCTTGGGAGACTTTAAAGGGAAGAGGAAGACGGATGGGACTGGGCTTCCAGCTTCTTTGAAACTGTTTTCCTTTCTTGGGCCTCCCTATTTATAAATGCCAGGGAAATCATAAACAGCTGAGGGAGCCTGGTTTGGCACGTGAAATTACCCAGCAGCAAAGGTTTCCTTGTGAACCAAGGGAGGAATTTACTCGAGAATTTTCCCTAGTCTTTTTTATTAGGAACTCGCAAGAGCCGTGGGAAGCAGGCAGGCTTGCCTGTCAGTCTGTTTCCTCCCTCCTAACCTGATGCCGCATTCTCTGCTTTGTGTTCTGGGACCTGACCACAGAGGGGCCCAGGAGCCCCAAGGAAGAGAGCACTCTCTATACTTCCTATCTTAACATATCTAGACCTAGTAAGAGGGGGTGACTAATTCTGTCTGGGTGAGCCAGGCCTAGATGAGTAATAGTTTGCCAGAAGAGGGATCAGGGCAAGAGCTGGTCCATGGCACGGGGGCAGCTTGTGCAAAGGCACTGAGGTTTTCTGAGCGTTCTACATGGCTGGACTTCACAGGCAGTAGGATGCTGAAAAAGGCTTGTGACCCATGCAGTGACCATGAACTCAGGGACCAGCTGCTGAGGAGGAAGTGCTGTGTCAGAGGCTGGGGGCCCTGAGGAGGTCATCTCAAGATCAGCAGGCAGGTCCAAATCAGAGCAGTGCCTGCTGGGATGGCCAACAGCAGGTTCTGGAAACGTAGGTAAATTTTATCTGAAGATAGATGGGATACAACTACTTACTTTTATCTCAGTGTTGCTGGTTTTCTTTAAAAAATGGCTTTAGAAGAAATAGACTGGTGCTTTAGGTTCAAACTGAGGGACAGTCGCGTAGGCTCTTTTGTCTTGATTGCCCTCCTCTTTCCCTCGAGGTGGGCAGTGGCCTGTGCACTGACCTAGACTGTCACAGCAAGCACTGAGCTTGGGAGGGAGCACTCCCTGTCTCCTAGTGCTCTGGGGACAGCGGTCCCTCCTCCTGTCCCTCCTCCTGACTCATGTGGGCTTTTGGCTTCTAGATGACCTGTGTTTAGACATAAAGATATTATCATCCTGGCCTGGAGCGCTTTGCTCAAACACTGATCTTTGGCTTCCTTCAAGGAAACTCCTCTGGTTTGCGCCCACAACTTTGGAATATTTGCTGACCAGAAATGATAGGTTAGAGAGAGAGAGATGTAAGAGAAATTACAAGTGCTAGCTTAGGCCTGGGGCTGCATTCTCCGTTCTTTTTATATGTCTGTGTATGTAAGTGGAGACCCGAATAATCACACAGAAACTAGTTAATCACAGCACTGTTTGACCAGTGACTCAGCCATATTTCTAGTTAGCTCTTACATCTTGAATTAACCCATTTCTATTAATCTGTATGTCACCACGAGGCTGTAGCTTACTGGGTAAGGTTCTGACTGGCGTCTTTCTCCTTTGGCAGCTACATGGTGTCTCTTTGCCTCTCCCTACTTTCTCTCTATATCTCTGTTCAGATTTCCCACTTGGTTTTACACTGCTAAACTATTGACTGAAACAGCTTTATTCAGCAACCAATAAAGCAATACATATATCAGAAGGACATTCCACATCATCTCCCCTTTCCTGTCTAATTACAAAGAAAGACTTTAACTTTAACATAGGAAAATTACATATACAAAACAATTACCAAGCAAGAATTATAGTTATAATATTTTGTATGAGTCTAAAGTTTTGTATCTAATTTATCTTTTATCATAACTAAGGAAAACTATAACTCTCTGTCTTTAACTCCACCAAAGACCCCAGAAGGATATAATATTACCTAAATAAACACAAGTACACTGTAAACAACTTCCAAAGTTCTTTTGTAACACTGGGGCATCCATCTTCAGCCTACAGGTCCATAGTATCCAGCAGACTTTTCCATGAAGCAGGAAATTTGAAGATCTGTTCTGCCTTGTAATGGCAAAGATTATTAGTTGTTTTCTTCTGTGTCCTGCAGAATGTCTGGCAGTTTATTCTGTGAAGCAGGAACCCTGAAGGACCATCCCATTTTTTGGAAAGTTTAACAGTCATTTTTCTGTGTGTCCTTCATGCCCAGTTCATACAACATACCATTAAACAGTCTAGGCAGGAGCAGTTTCTTGCCCAAATGGCTAGCCTTGTCATACTGAAGGCAAATTCCATAATGAGTTTCTTCTGAAACAATTGGTGCTACCCAGAAGCAGACTGAGAAAAGTTTAAGTTTTTAAAACATTTTAAATGCCATATTCTCTAGGTTTTTGAAGTGTTGAAGATTATCTATCTAGCTGAAATAACATGAAATACATGTGCTGGAGTGCACATGTGGTCTGTGTGTGGGAGTGAGCACTCTGGGGTGTACATGTGGTGTGTGTGTGTATGTGTGGGTGAGCATGCTGGGGTATACATGTGACAGTGTGTGTGGGGGTGAACATGCTAGGGTGCACATGTGACGGTGTGTGTGTGGGGGTGAACATGCTAGGGTGCACATGTGATGGTGTGTATGTGTGTGTGATGTGTGTGTGATTGAGCACTCTGGGGTGCATATGTGGTGTGTGTATGTGTGGGTGAGCACGCTGGGGTGCACATGTGATGGTGTGTGAAGGGGGTGAGCATGCTAGGGTGAACATGTGACAGTGTGTATGTGTGATGTGTGTGTGTGAGGGGGTGAGCATACTGGCCGTCTGAGAACAACTTGCAAACTCAGTCTTCCCTTCTACCTTTACCTGGGGTCTGGGGGCCAAACTCAGGTCATCAGGCATGTGCAGGAGTCCTCGCTCTGCTCAGCCACCTCTCCAGCCCCTCCACTGTGAACCTGGAGCTCAACAATTCAGCCAGCCTGACCAGCCAATGAGCTTCCGGGACCCACCTGTCCCTGTTCGCTCCACGGTCAACACTGGAGGTCCAGGTGTGCTGCTGTGCACCTGACATTTACATGGTGCTGGGGACTTGGTATGCACAGCCCAGGGAAGACTGGAGGGGCCCAGGATTATTTATCAACACATGTGTTCTTTACCATCAACGTCCCCAGGGTGCGGATCAGTCTCCCATCTATTTTAGGAAATTAAGGCTCCTGGATGCAGGCAAGGTCCTTTGTTAGCTGGGCGCCCGGCCAGAACTGGTCCTTCCTCTACTATTTGTCAAAGTCATAGACATCCCCAAAGGCTGGGAAAAGTGAGTCCCCCCCCGTCCCCCCCCCCACCCCCGTACTTCCTAAGCAAATGTGAGCTGAAGCAGAGAAAAGCGGGTCCCAGGAGTTATGCTATGCGTGGCGGTGGTGGGGAGGGCGGGCGATGTTTAGGCAGCTGAGGGATGTTAAGTAAAAATATCTCCTCCCTTTCGGCTGAATGAGCGTGTGTCATATTACAGCCTGGTGCGGTTTGTGAAGTCGGAGGCCACAGGCCGGCTCAGTTCCTGCTGCTGCCCGCTTCCCCTCCCCCTCCTCTTGAGCTGTGTCCCTTTGCTCCTGTTCTGCCTGGGACCACATGGGCAATTGCAGGGTAGGGGAGAGAAAAATCAGTGGGTGTGGTGGGTGAGGCGAGACAGCTGGGGGCCAGGGCTGGGGTCCTGTCTGTGCCCCTGACAGAATGAAGAGTAGGATTTGGGTCTTGCACGCCTTTTTAATGGACTCCAGTGACCATCGCACACCATGGGGTGGGGAGCACTGTGGGGCTTGTCTAGTGTGGGTGACTCTGAGTCAGAGTGCTTTGTGCTCAGCCTACTGATACGGAACCTTCGTGCCTAGAAGTGGCAGGTGAGCCCGATGCAGTCAGATGCAGAAGTTCTGCGGTCCTACTTGAATTTGGACAGAGTCTACTAGAATTTGAGCAGAACCAATAGCCCTGTTTTGCAGACAGGAAGCTGAGAGTGGGGTTTCCCTCCCAGACAGTATTCCTTGATTTCCAATTCACCTTCAGCTCTTATTGTTTTGTTTACTATTCAAATAGTCTTAGGAAGGAAGAAATGTGGACTCTATTTTACAGATAAGCAAACTGAGGCCTTCCTTGGGGAAGTGAAGCTGCTTACCCTCTTTACAGTAACCCCGATGTTGTCCTTAGGTTACCCACTTTGCAGATGAGGAAACTGAGGCCTAGAACACCGAGTCTCCTTGTCCTAGGTCCTTTCCCAGCTCAGTGCCGCTCATCGTTAGCTCTGCACAGTGCCTTGGCGCCTCCTGCACTCAGTGCTTGATTTAGGGAATGGGAAATGGGTCCCACTATACAGGCCTGGCTGGCCTAGAGTTTGCGCTGTAGACCAGGCTGGCTTCAGACTCACAGAGATCTGCCTGCCTCTGCCTCCCAAGTCCTGGGATTAAGAGTGTGCACCCTTGTCTGGTCTGTTTTCTGTTTGGTTATTTGGTTTTCCTGGTTATAACGTCTCCCTGAAACCGGCTTTCCAAGAGGAATCCAGAAAGGATTTGAGCCACGGAACCTGGTAGGGAACTCTGACGGGGGGCCAAGCCCATGGGGGTGGGTTCCTTCACTGTGCTCCATTGGCTAAGCAAATGGTGTCTTGTTAGTTTCCAACCTCAACGGCTCTGTCATTTGGGCCAAGTACTTAGCAAGCGCAGGATATATATTCATGCCTGTTAGCCTCCAGGGTGGGGCCCTCAGTGTCCCTGCTCAGAGGCTGTGGCTGGGCCGGACTGGGGTGAGTGCTCCGTAAATACTAGTTAAATCTGGGAGTGGCCTGGTGGCATTTCTGCTTCGTCTCCTCAGTGGACTTTCCTTCCTCATGGTGACAGGAGCTTGTGATAGAAAATTTGGAAAATAGAAGTTTTTAAAGATTTAAAAACAACAACAACAAAGAATTATCCTTAGTTGGCACCTAAGTGAGCACTACTAATTTTTGGGTGTGTTTTCTTCCTGGCATTTTCTTTTTCAGAAAAGATTTATTTTATGGTTTCTGTGTGCATGTAAGTATATCGGTGTGTGGGTTGTGCATTTTAGTGTAAGTGCTTGCAGAGACCGGAGGCGGCTGATCTGGAGTTGGGGTGACAGACCTGGAGCTCCCTGGCGTGGGGGCTGTGAACTGAACTCAGACCTCTGGACACGCCCGGCTCTCTGGCCTCCACTTCCTGGCATTTTAAACACCACACAATGGTCATACTGTATGTACAATTTTCTGTTCTTTTAGATTTTTTTCTCAATATTGTAACAAATATTTTCTCATGAAGGATTCTTTAAACATAACATAAAACTGTTCTCGGGTTTACTGTGGTTTTGTTTTGTTTTTCGAGATAGGGATTCTCTGTGTAACAGCCCTAGCTGTCCTGGAACTAGCTCTGTAGACCAGGTTGGCCTTGAACTCACAGAGATCCACCTGCTTCTGCCTCCTGAGTGCTGGCATTAGCACTACTCAACTTCTATATAAACTCTTACTCTCATGGGCCAGAAGATTAAAATGATAGACTAATATGTGGTTAGTTTTTTCACTCTTGGGGGCCTGCCACCCAGGTCTCAAATAAATAAATGTAGATTTATTCCTACTTATGAATGCCTGGCCTCAGCTTGTTTCTAAGCAGCTTTTCTAGCTTAAACCATCCTGTTTCTCTTTAACTACGTTTCACCTCTGGGCTTTTTGCCTTCCTTTATTCTATATGTCTTTCCTTCTTACTCTGTGGCTGGCTGTGTGGCTAGCTCCTGACATCCTGCTCTCCTTCTCTCCTCCCTTTTCTCTAGATTTCTCCTATTTATTCTCTCTGCCTGCCAACCCCATGTATTTCTCTTTCCTGCCTTGCTATTGGCCATCCAGCTCTTTATTAGACCAATCAGGTGTTTTAGGCAGGCAAAATAATACAGTTTTACAGAGTTAAACAAATGCAACATAAAAGAATGCAACACATCTTTACATCATTAAACAAACATTCCACAGTATAAACAAATGTAACACACCTTGAACTAATATTCCATAACAATAGTATAATTAATTTTATTTATTTTTAAGTTTTTCTTTTTCCTTTTCTTTCTTGGTGTTGGGCATTAGACCCAGGACCTCATACGTGCTAGACAACCTCTTTGCTGTACTCCCAAGCCTATTTTTTTGTAAATTAAAAAGTGAGGTATGCTAGGTTTTCATCACTATTCTTCCACTCCCGGTGGGCAGGTAGGGACCTTCACTTAACAGTCATCTAAGCTCACACAGTCAGACTGTTCATAACAATACCATGCTGAACACCCTAGTGAGCATTTTTTATATGTTCTTTAAAAAAATTATTTACATTTATTTATTTATTTGTGTGTGTGTGTGTGCATGTGCACACACATGCCAAGGCAAGGGTCACAAGACAACGTTGTGAAGTCTGTTCTCTCCACAATGGGGGCATCAGGCTTGACGGCAATTGCTTAGATCCACTGAGCCACCTCTTCCCGTGTTCTTTCTTCATTATTACAAGTGGAGTTCCTGGCTCAGTTCTGAGACATTTGATAGCTTTTGCTTTGCCCACTTGTTATCCAGAAGGGTTGCAGTGGTCATGAGTGGTCCTGTGTTTCTACCGTCACTGGTGGGGAAACCACATCCTTGAAGGAGCACTGCGACTGGCTACCAGGAGTCCAGTTGTCCTGCAGACTTCAGCAGATCTTTCTGCACAGTCCAGTATCAGAAAGGGTGGAGCTGAGACTTTCAGTGGCAGAGCAGAGGGACCGTGGTTCTCTTTCCAGTTTCTGCTTTGCACTTGCGGTTTGACCCCGATTGAATCGCCTCTCTGCAGAGGTTACTTGGTTCTCTTTGTGCTCATGGTGCAGACCTTGAGTGGTCCACCTCTGTGCCTTGGTTTCCTCAAGGGTAAAGTTAAGATTTCAAGGCTAGCTACTCACATTTTTGTTAGTTTGTTAAGACAGGGTTTCCTATAGCAGCCTAGGCTGGCTTTGAATTCACTATGTAGCTGAGGATGGCCCTGCACTCCTACCTCCATTATAAGTGCTATGATTACATCTGTACCACCTTGCCCAGCTGTGCATGCTAGTCCAGCCTTCTACCGACTGTAGGGTTCTGCAATGCACCTGCGTGGTGCTTCCCCAGTGCAGATGGTTCAGACTCTCAGAATTGCTGTTTTCTCATCTGATCCAAGCACCCTGGAGCGGGAGCAGAAGGGTGAGGGCCGTGGTCTTTGTATGGTCGCATGTTATTGCTTCTTGAGCTTCAGGCTAGGAGGTGGAAGCCAGTTGAGCTGTGGCTATCGGAGTGGGATTTTCATGGGCTAGCCTAGGCCCTGTCCCCTTTGCACTTCACCAGACTCTTTGTCTACCAAGCAAGAGGACACTTGGTTCTAGAGCACACCTTTAGAAGCTGGAAATGGCCGGCCTGGCTCTTTAGATGGTCTTTAAAAAGCTTGTAGAGTTCGTGCTTGCATAAAATTCCATTTTCATGACCGTGAATGTTTTAGATGCGGCAAGGCTGTGTTCAGGAGCTTTTTAGAAACGTGGAGTCTGAGACTCAGCCCTTAGGGTGGCCATATTTAGCAACTAAGGAAACAGGATGCTAGTTAAATTAGAATTTCAGATAAAGAATGAGTAATTATTTAGTATTACTTTCCTCCCTGCAATATTTAGGGCATACTTATAAAGAAAAAATCAATGCATATCTGCAGTTCAAATGTAAATGGACATGCAGGGTTTTTCCGGCAACCCTACCTCCCTGGCTCCACTGCATCCGTTCTGCACTCCTGCAGGAGCCTCATGGGACGCTTGTACAGTTTCAAGTGTGGAAAACATTATGAGCTAGAGGGCTTCCCGTCGGAGCCCAAGCTGAATCTTTTTGTAATGACTGCATGTGTCATGACTGCATGTATAAATTAGAATATAGTATTTATTGGGGGTCTGATAATTCCCACATTGTATACGTCTGAATTTTCTGTATTGTGTTTTCATATTACAGAGAACTATAGGACTTACTATCCTGCATTAGGCCCACCTGTGGGTCCAAAAGGTCCCCCACATTACAAGGAAAATATAGAGAGAAATAGAAAATTAATTTATCCGTGGTTCTGTCCAAAACTGAGGTGGGTGGGTGAGTCTCAGTCCATCTCTGCCTGGCTCATAGCAGAGTGGCCATATGCACAGGGAAAGAGGGCCAGGAAATACACACACGAGCAGAGTTTCTCTTGGCATCAGGGCTCTTGTGGGTGGGCCATCTCCACTGCCCACGTGGAATTTCCCTAGAAGAAAGCCAGTTCCTAGGCCTCTGTTATACCACATTGTTAGCAGATGAGGGGAAAAGCTCCTGGCTTTAGGAGAAGCCCTGGCAACTCTGGAGACTTCAGTTTCCCCACCTCCACAAACATCTCTGCCAGTGCCCGTGCCAAGCTACCCTCGGCCTTCACACTTGGGGTGGGAGCACCACACTTGGGATGGGATCACCGACCTTTGTGTGCCCAACCCTGATACTGTTTGCGCTGACCCCAAAGAAGGTGGCACTCTTCACTGCCTTCTCACCTGACAGGTTTCCCCATCTGAACGGCAGAGAGGGTCTGAGGATCTGCTAATTCCACCTCTTCACTCCACACACGCCCCCGAGAGAGTGTGTTCCCACAAGCGCTCACCTAGCCCTGAGCGCCATCACTTGTGTAGTTTGAAAGAGCACATCTAAATCAAAACTCTTTCAGTTACTTTTCAACCCCAGGCCTGGGAAGATCAGGGAACTTGGCCATGGACATTTGGGGTACTGACTTGGGTGAGTCATTTGCCCGCCTGTTTGACCTGGTTCTCTAACTTGGCTCCCACTCCTCTGTGCATGGGAGTGCTGCCTTCTCCTCACCTGCCAAGTCAGCTTCCCACCTGACCAGGGCCAGATCTCAAGGTCAAGCGAAGAGCTGGTCTGTCCGCTTTGCACCCTGGAGTGGGGTGCAGCTCTGAGGACAGGGAGGTGACACTGTGACGCTAGGGAAATGCTTTTAGACTTCTTCTAATAATTTTGAAAGTAGATAGACATGATGTTCTGAAGAATCTCCCAGACTTACCATGCCCACAATCACCCAGGAATTGATTCCTTAGGGCTGGGTTGGGGCCTGGAATCTGCATTCTCATGAGCTCCCAGTTCATGCTGTTGCTGCCGGTCCAGGGGTCACACTGAACTGGAAGATTCTAAATCGAGGACCGGGTGGAGTGCTTATCTAGCATGCATAGCCCTGAGTTACAGCCCCAGCACGCTACAGTGGATGCAGTGGTGCACACCTGTATGCAGTGGTGTGATGTTGCACACCTGTATGCAGTGGTGTGATGTTGCACACCTGTATGCAGTGGTGTGATGTTGTACACCTGTATGCAGTGGTGTGATGTTGTACACCTGTATGCAGTGGTATGATGTTGTACACCTGAATGCAGTGGTGTGATGTTGTACACCTGTATGCAGTGGTGTGATGTTGTACACCTGTATGCAGTGGTGTGATGTTGTACACCTGTATGCAGTGGTGTGATGTTGTACACCTGTATGCAGTGGTGTGATGTTGTACACCTGTATGCAGTGGTGTGATGTTGCACACCTGTATGAAGCAGGTGTGATGTTGCACATCTGTATGAAGCGGGTGTGATGTTGTACACCTGTACTAAGTGGTGTGATATTGCACACCTGTATGAAGCAGGTGTGATGTTGCACACCTGTATGAAGCAGGTGTGATGTTGCACACTGTATGAAGCAGGTGTGATGTTGTACACCTGTACTAAGTGGTGTGATATTGCACACCTGTCTGAAGCAGGTGTGATGTTGCACACCTGTATGAAGCAGGTGTGATGTTGCACACCTGTATGAAGTGGGTGTGATGTTGCACACCTGTATGAATCGGATGTGATGTTGCACAATGTATGAAGAAACATGATGTTGCACACCTATATGAAGCGGGTATGATGTTGCACACCTGTATGAAGCAGGTGTGATGTTACACACCTGTATGAAGCGGGTATGATGCTGCACACCTGTATGAAGCGGGTGTGATGTTGCACACCTATATGAAGCGGGTGTGATGTTGCACACCTGTATGAAGCGGGTGTGATGTTGCACACCTGTATGAAGTGGGTGTGATGTTGCACACCTGTATGAAGCGGGTATGATGTTGCACACCTGTATAAAGTGGACAGAAAGATAAAAATTTCAAGATCACACTTGCTGTGTATGGAATTCAAAGCCAGCCTGCCATAAATGAGACCCTGTCTCAGAAAAATAGTTGATTTAGAATGGATATTTCAAAATTAAGCCTATTGATAAGGCATAAATAGCCAGTTTAGATTCAGATACTTTTTTCTTTTCTTAGAGCTGCTCGTAGAACCCAGAGCCTTGTGCTTGTTGGACAAGCCTTCCCCCAACCCAGGCAGCTCACCCTAGAGATTCCTTCTGTCCATCCTGCCTCCCTCTTCTGTTCGAACTCTGGGTCAGACTTTATTCCACTGTTTCTAGAATGTGAGCAGTTGTTGAAATAGTTTCCTGCTAAGTCATGGAGAGGTGGAGAAATAGGGCCCCTCAACAGGAGAGAATGACTCAGTGGGAAGCCATCTGAAGGCCTGCAATGTGGCTTTGATAAACATCTCCACAAGAGGGTTTTACATTTAAGATGATAAACATCATTCTCAATTTGTGGCTTGCCATGGCTCAGATCATGTACCCTGTAGCCCCATATACAAGAGGTAGCAGTGGCTTGCCGTGGCCCAGATCACGTACCCTGTAGCCCCATATACAAGAGACAGCAGTGGCTTGCCGTGGCCCAGATCACGTAACCTGTAGCCCCATATACAAGAGACAGCAGTGGCTTGCCGTGGCCCAGATCACGTACCCTGTGGCCCCATATACAACAGACAGCAGTGGCTTGCTGTGGCTCAGATCATGTAACCTGTAGCCCCGTATACAATAGACAGCAGTGGCTTGCCGTGGCTCAGATCATGTACCCTGTAGCCCCGTATACAAGAGACAGCAGTGGCTTGCCGTGGCTCAGATCATTTACCCTGTAGTCCCGTATACAATAGACAGCAGTGGCTTGCCGTGGCTCAGATCATTTACCCTGTAGCCCCGTATACAATAGACAGCAGTGGTTTGCCGTGGCTCAGATCATGTACCCTGTAGCCCTCTGCAGAAACGTGCTGTAAGCCTGAGCAACCAAAGCTTCTGGTTTTTCTCCAAGTAAGCAGGAAGCATACACTTATTTATAGCTTGATACTGAGTAAAAGCTGGAGCCAAGAGCAGCAGTCTGCCTAGACATATTAGCTGTGTGACCCCTGGAGCCTTACTTCACCTCTCTGAGCCTGAGGTCTTGCTTGGCAAGATGAGCGGCATGGCACCTGCCTGGCAGATTTCCTATATTGCCTGTCGAGTCTAATGCCTGGTAGGTGTACAGAAAGTGACAACTTGGCCATTTGAATCCTTGTGGTGTGACTGGCCATCTAGTCCAAAAGTCCTACTGATGACTCGGGAGGGGTCTTATAAATTTATTTATTATGTATACAATATTCTGTCTGTGTGTACGCCTGCAGGCCAGAAGAGGGCCCCAGACCCCATTACAGATGGTTGTGAGCCACCATGTGGTTGCTGGAAATTGAACTCAGGACCTTTGGAAGAGCAGGCAATGCTCTTAACCTCTGAGCCATCTCTCCAGCCCCCATCGGGAGGGGTCTTATATATAGGGTGAGAACAGCCACCGCTGCAGCCTGCACCTTCCACAGGCAGAATGCTCCGGATGAGGTTACCCTGGTGGCCTGCACGCTGTCAGTGAGCTCCCTGCCAGAGGCTAGCTTTTCCTTGGTGGACAGCCTGATTCTGGGAAACTGCCTCCTCTCCCTGAGCTCTGAGGCAGTACAGGCAGATGTGCAGGCAGACTCGGAACCAGCTGCCTGGAGCTATGGTGTGGGCTGCGACAGAAACCCTCCATTTCTTGCTCCTTTGGGAGCATGTGGGTGGTGACCGAGCTAGTAGCATCAGCGACTTGCAGATCTTGTTTTCCAGTTGCATCTGCCCTTCCAGAAGGGAAAGCCACAAACTTCGTCTTAGCTGGGGTCTTTGTAAACCCAGTGAAGCGTGAAAGCTGGAGCCCATCTCAGGAAGCGTGCAGTGCTTTTCTTGCCCACAGATGGCAGCATCTGTACTGTGAGCAAGTTCTGTGGGAGTGTGCCTGTGAGTGCATGTGTCACACATGCGTGCAAGCATATCCTTTGGGGAATCTGGCGCTGCAGCAGGCAGGGTCTGGAGTAGCTCGAGCAGATCTTAGTCTGCTGGGAGAGACCGATACAGACACAGACTGCTGCTGTTTAGTGTGGCAGAGAACCTAGGAGCTGAGGGTTGAAGGACACAGGGTACAAATCTTGCCCAGAGGATGCAGGGGCGGAACACACTCTATGTGGCAGGAGTCTGTGGTTCAAGCGGCTGGCCATGACAGACCACAGAGAGTAGACACCGAAAGCCAGCAAAGGATCCTATACTTTGTCTGGGGCTGTGTGGAGCCACTGCAGGTCTGAGCGACCCAGTGATGTGGTCTGGGTCTGCTCTGAGGAGGTTTGTACTGGGAGAGAGTCAGAGATGGAGTGGCCGGCCAGCCGAGAGGTGGGGTATGTTCCCCTGTAGTCACAGGCTGAACTGAATTGGAAGTCAACGTGAGCTGGAGGTCGTGGGAGTGATGCCTGGACCTCTGTGTGGATGGGAGACGGGAGATGTGGCCGGGGGTACCCATTGCTGCATGGGAAGCATGAGGAAAGGGGTGCACTTAGGAAGCAACCCCTCAAGTGAGCAGGTGAGACTGGTTTGGAGTTAATGGAGTGTGCATAGCTGTCTGTCATTTTTCAAAACAAACCCCCCATGTGCTTTGACATGCCTCTAGGAATTGGGATTTTCTGCAAGATATTTGAGAAAGGCCTGTAGAGGTGCCTTTTAACTAGTTCCCCAGACCTAGAGAAACATGTGACCTCTGACCCCTCTGCCTGTGGCTCCATGTCCACTGCTGTGTTACCTTCTGACATTGCAGAACCCATCAGCCATATCTGGGCCGCATACTCCGGTTAGGAAGGGGCTTGTACCGTCACATCAGGAGCCTTGGGGCTCTTCTAATGGGCACTGGAGGTGGCGTTTGCTGGCATGTACTGTGCCACAGCCTCAGAGTGAAGCAGTTACTCCAAGGAGCTCATAGCCTGGCATCCTGAGGTCCTGTCTTGGCCAGCTCAACCCTCCAGCATCAGGTGTGGGCAGCACTGGCTGGAGATCGGCAGGTAGGCGGAATTTACCTGTGTGCCCTCAGGCACTGACACTGAGATTCCTGGGCCCTTTTCCAGGTTCCGCCAACACTCCTCTCCCAGGGCCCGGCAGCTCACAGCGTCTCCTCCTGGAGTGGCTGTCTTCTTCTTGCGAGGCTCTGAAAGGTAGGTAGAACACAGAACCGCGGTCCACCCAGTGTCCCGGGAGTCTAGATGATTCCGGAATGGAAGCAGCTGAACAGCTTTTGTGGACAACACTATTCATCACCCCATCTGCTCCTCACCACGGGAAGGCAGCTGAGGGCAGGGGTGAGGCGGGCTGAGCGCCCATGCCTGCTCCCGCCCTGGCTGGGCTTCTTGATGCTGTGTTCTCAAGCCTTCTGGGAGCTCTATAGTGGGAGGAGAGGTGGGAACCCTCCCTGCAGGTTGTGGAGAGGTGGACAAAGTTGGGTGTGGCCACCAAGTCCCCGCTTGTTGACTTAGGAGGCACCTGAGGAGTGTGAGTCAGGGAGACTGGATGAGTCATTCCCACCTGGCTGGGCCCGCCTATCAGATTCCCGGGTGAGCCTGAGCTGCAGTGCACTGGGGGGGGGGGGGGGGGGGGGGCTGGGCAGAGTGCAGCGTGCTGGGCTGCAAGCCAGGAGACCCTGATTCCTTGAGTAGGTCCTGGGCGTTCCCTCCTGGAGGGCAGTGCATTCGGTCCCTTCCTTGTCTAACAAGGTGGTGGTGGGGATCAGACAGCCCTACAGATGCCTTTGAGAGATGGAAAGCCAGGAGGGTCACTGTGAGAGCATTTCATCCTAACAGAAGAGAACTTCCAGTTGTGTGAGGAGAAAGGAAAGCGCCCGCCCTGGCCCATGGCATCAGTGGCCAGCCCATGATGTCACCGTTGCTTGCCAAAAGAAGCAGGAAGCAAGTGCCTACATTTCCCAATCCTCCACTGCACCCAGCGGAGGAGCTGAGCATACCTCTGTCCCTCTGAAAGTCTAGATGACAGGGCCTTTGTCCTTTGATCCAGGGGTTTCTAGAAGGTTCCCTAGGCCCAGAGGCCTGGCCACCCTCAGCTACCACTGAATGATCACATCTGGCTTCTGGGGTACCTACTTCTGACAGTCCAGAAACTGGGGTGCCCCTTCCTGTGTATGATTTTGCTAGCCATGTCACAAGGCCCTTACATTCTGTCTGAACTTCTGGAAACGCCACAGGGCCACAGCCAGACCTGCTCGGGCCTAGCTGAGGGTCTCGGGATTCTGCCTGTTCACCCTTGCGGCTCCCCTATCCCCTGCACTGCGCCCGCCCCACGTTCACCTCCATGAACTTGGGTGTAAGCACGGCGCCCTGGTGTCCTCCCATCAGATCCTCAGATATCCTTGCCCCAAGTCTCTGGCACACTGATACCTCCTTCTCCATCTGGAACATTCTCTCCCTGGCCGCTGGAAGGCTGTCTTGTCAGTTTCCCCAGCTGCCCCACCCACCCTTTCTGACTATGCACAACGCTTGTTTTTCTGACTTAAATGTTAGGCGGATCCTGGAATCCATTCATTCCCAGAATCATGTGACAAGTATCTAGGGCCTGAGTTGGCAGTTGGAGAAGACGCAAAGAATAGAAGCTTCCCATTCCTCCTGGGTCTTGTGCCTGCCGTGGCTTCCTGGGTCTTGTGTAGATGGATCTGATGGTCTAAGGGAACAGCTAGGAGGAGGTGCTTCTCTGGACAGGGCAGAGGAACGTGAGTGCCGGATGGCAGGGTGAGGTAGGAAGGGAGAGCACCCCTCAGACGGAATGGGGGATGGCCAGGCAAGGGACCAGAGCTTCCAGGCCGTGCTGCCCTTGACTGTGGATTTTACTCCACGCTACTAGAGACTGTTAGAAGCTTCCCAGGGGAGACTTGGAGGACTTCATTAATAACACCATCTCACACATGCATACACACACGCCTACACACGCGTGTGCTCACACATCTTATGACCCTGCATGGCATTATTTTAGTGTTTTCCTCACTGAAGTGCCCTGATTCTTCATGTAGGACCTGGTGTCGAGAAGTCCCGGGAAATGTGGGCTCTCTCAGGATTCTCTTGGCTCTTTGCCACCAGCCTCCCTCACCCCCATCTCCCAGCCAACCCTTGCTGACTCTGGAATGGGTGGTGAACTGCCCCATCCTGAAAGAGGAGCCATGCAATCCCTTAGGGAGACAATCGTGGCCCATACCCAGATGCTTTCCAAGACACCCATGGGGCCAGTCAGCTTTTCCTGCCCTGGGCTGAGCGCTGGGCTGAGATGAGGAGTTGGGTGTTCCAGGCAAGAGGATTATGTGCGAAGGGCTGGTTACCTGGGGGAGCCCTGTGGGGACAAGTGAGTCCTGTCTGGAGACTGAGCTGCGGGTGGCAGGAGGAGACACAGATGTCTGGAGAGAGACCTCGGATGGTAGCTGAGCTTCAGTTTTCCGTCCCTGGGAGCCATAGATGGCCGTGGAGGAGAGGAGCGGCTCAATTGATGAGATTTCAGAGCAGTCAATTATGGCAGGCAAAGAGGAGGGCGGTCAGAGAGGGCAATACAGGAATCTCATAGGAGAGTGTGTTCCAGTGAAGCTCTGTCACAGAGACAGACACACACAGAGATATACACACAGAAACACATACACACAGAGACATACATACAGACACACACAGAGAAACAGAGATATACACACAGAGACACACACAGAGATATACACACAGACACACAAAGACACACATAGACATAAACACAGAGACACACACAGAGATATACACACACAGAGGCACATACACACAGACACAGAGACATACACAGACACACAGAGACACACACAGACACAGAGATATACACACACAGAGATCACAGAGATATACATACAGACACATACACAGAGACAGAGATATGTACACACAGAGACATACACACATACACGCAGACAGATAGAAACTCAAACAGATACACACACTCAGATTCACACACACACACACACACACACACACACACACACACACGTGAATAATCTGTTTCTCTCTCTCTGTTCTTCGCTCTTGCCCGGTTCTGTTCACTGTCCAGCTAGGCTGACTTGAGTCAGATCACTGCAGCACTGGACTCTAGGAGTAAGTCTGAGCTAGTATCTCTGAACAGAACGTGCCCAGTCCCTCTCAGCTTCATTCTCTGTATCCATGAAGGAGGGCTCGGGTGGTGACCTGTTGCCAGCAGAGCTCACGAAGGCCACGAGGAGGATTTGGGAGGTTTAGCAGCAGTGTCTGTCCCAGGCCTGGGGCTGGTTAGGACTTATTCAACATTCTATCCTTTGCATGCAGCACTCAGGATGGCGAGGTTCTCAAAAATCCTAGACAATAACAACAACATTTAATTTGCGATGTGCCACAGGGGCTGTGATGTAGCTCAGTAATAGAGGGCCTGCCTGGGACTGGTTCCCAGCACTTCAGTAACGACAAAATACAGTTACCGGGCTGATCGGGGCTGGGCACAATAAGTGTTTGAGAAGCAGGTGTCATAGCATGCTGGCTGGAAGGGCCCAAGGGTGCACACCGACCTCCCTAGTTCACATTTTGGGAAACTGAGTCCCAGGCAGAAGCAATGGAAGTAAGAGCAGAAAAAGAAGCCTAGGCCCAGGTACAGTCTCCTTTCTAGGCGGGTGTGGCTCTTTGCTCTAACCCTCTTCCTCAAGAATTGTGAACAATGGCTTCCTGAATAAGTTTTAGTTAACTGTGTGTGGGGGGTGGGGGGCACATTTCTGGGGCCATTTGTGCTCTGATGTCTGTCGAGCTGGGCCTGGCATAACTATTTCAGCCCAAGCCAGAAGGGCCTAATTATAGCTGCTAGATTGAAGCCTAGCCTATCTCAAGAGGCCTTTTCCCTTCTGCCCTGCCCAGCCATGGCTGAGGAAAACGCCCTAGGAGGAATGATGAGCAGCTGGGAACTGAGGGGCTCTCTGAAGCCTGTTCAAGCAGGACCACAGTTTAGCTACCAATTAGGCTCTCTGCCTGTTCTGATGTCCTCTTCTGGCCTCCAACGGCACTACATACACATGTGCAAAGACATATATGCAGTAGAACACCCATAAACACAAAATTAAAGAAATCTTTAAAAAATAAGAATAAAAAAGATGTATTTATTTTCATTTTATGTTTTGCCTACATGTCTTTAGCACTGTATACGTGCCTGGTTCTCAAGAGACCAGAAGAGGGCGTTGGATCCCCTGCAGTGGGAGTTAGGGATGTTTGTGAGCTGCCATTTAGTGCTGGAGCTGAACCCTGGTCCTCTGCAAGAACAGCCAATGCTCTTAACCACTGCAGCAACTTCCCAGCCCATGTAGGTGCTTTCTAAAGGATCAAGGGAGAGAGTAACAGGCTTCAAAATCTAGCCCTGGGTTTAAACTCTGCTCTGCCTTGCTTAACTGTGCAGTATTCAACTGAAGACTGACTTCTCTGAGCCTCAGTTTCCCCGTCTCTAAAACTGGATGATGGCATCCATAAGTTTTAATGAGGATTCAGAAAACTGGTGCTTATGAAGTTCATATCATGGGGCTGAGGAGATGGCTTTAATAGCTGAAGTGCTGGCCCCACGTGCCTGTTTGGTCCCTTGCACCTACATAACCACAGGGAAGGGAAGGCAGGGACAGGAGGATCCCCGGGCTTGCTGGCTCGACTGTCTGAGCTAATATGTGAGCTCCAGGCTCAAGGAGAAGACATGTCCTCCAAAATATGGTGAAGAATGATTCAGTGAGACAGCTGACCTTGATCCCTAGCCTCTACATATATGAGCACACATCTGCACACATACCTACACACACATATGCGCACACATCTGTGCACACCTGCACACACGCCTGCACAATACCTGCACACATATACGTGTACACATCTGCACATACACACATCTGTACATGCACATCTGCCCACACATCTGTGCACACACCTGCATATACATACATGCACACATCTGTGCACACACCTGCAGACACAGCTATAAGTGCACATCTGCACACATACATCTGCTCATACACATCTGCACACACACACACACACACACACATACACGGTTGTTGTCGTGACGCCTGCGCATATGGAGCTTCAATGTGCAGAAGGAGTTTTATTTGCCAGTGATGAAGCTGAGGCTCCTTACATATGTGCTGCACCTCTCAGTGGCTAAGAGCAGTCAGGCTTGGGGAGCCCTGGCCTCCCACAGGGCCCTGACCTTTCTCTCTCCTCCTCCCAGCCCCCTGGGTCAATCCTGTTCCCAAGGTTCTGGGGAGCTCTGTGTTAGGGATTGTTTTTCTTAAGAAGTCCCTTCTGTTGAGCCACAGGGTGACTCAGAGCTTCGATGGCAGGGGAGGCCCGCCCTGGGGGAGGCACAGGGGAAGGAGGGAAGAAAACAGGAAGGGGACCAGTTAGTCCCAGCTGTCCTGCTGTTTGATCCACCAGACCCAGCAGGCCCCTTCTCCTGCTTAGCTTCAGTTTCCCCAACTATAGTTGTGCCGAGTGGTTCCCATTGGTAGCTGACCCTTAGGGTTCTTGGACGCCCCCAGTTCTGCACATTCCAAGGCTGGGACCGTGCTGGGGAGTCTGTGCTCTTTCTAAACTCTCCAGGGATCTGCTTGCCCACTCTTGTGTGTAGAGACATCCACAGCCACCCTCTGCTGTCAGTGGCTCTGGGTTACTCTCAGTAGATGACGATGAAAAGTTCACTTCCCAGCTAAACATGAGGATTGGAGGCAGGGAGGGGGAAGGGGGGCTTTTGCTGTTGTTGATTTTCCAGGCAGGGTTTCTCTGTGTTGCTCTAACTGTCCAGGCATGCTTTCCATAGACCAGGCTGGCCTCGAACTCACAGAGATCCACCTGCCTCTGCCTCCCGAGTGCTGGGATTAAAGACGTGCGCCACCATGCCTGGCAAGAACATGTTCATTACTCCGAAATGATCCCTGTGCTCCACTGCCCACAGCTAATCAGCATCCGTGTCTAGCTCTCCCCCTTATCAGCTTCCGTGTCTAGCCCTCCCCCTTATCAGCATCCGTGTCTAGCCCTCCCCCTTTATCAGCATCCTGCAGTCCCTATGTCTAGCCCTCCCCCTTGTCAGCATCTGTTTCTAGCCCCCTCATCAGAGTCTGTCTCTAGCCCCCCCTCATCAGGGTCTGTCTCTAGCCCCCCCTCATCAGTATCTGTCTCTAGCCCCCCTTTTCTGGCCCTGTGCAAACAGTTATCCTGCTCCGAACCTAGGATTTCTTCTCAGTATGAGGTCACCGCACCCTCTCACCATCTGTTAGGATTTCCCAGCAGACACAGTGTCTTGTGCACAGCAGACAATGGGTACATGGGCCTGGTGCGTGGCCCAGACTCAGGCACCGTTTCAGAGCGCTTACCTAGCACTCCAAGAGCTGGGATGGACACCAGTTATCTACATCTCTGTCAGAGAAGCGCTACTGGTGTCACGTTCTAGAGCTGAAGAAGGCCAGGCACTGACAGGACAGGTTGCTTTGACAAGGTCACATGGTGACAGAGGCTGGGGAGTGTCCTTAACTATGATGTTGTATTGCTCTGCCTCTGGGGTGAGGACCACCACAAGGATGTAGCATGTAGCATCTGTTTTCAAGGACTGAGGCCCGGTACAGAGGACATAGACATCAGCACCCAGCAGAGTGTGTGGTGGGTGAATCCTCACCAGGGGCAAGAGCGGCATTAGTGAAGCTACAGAAGAGAAACCTAGCACAGGTCTAAGGAACACAGGCTGGTGTGTGACATGGCCATGTGTTTGTATGTGACACTGGTGTGGCATGGCATATACGACGTACAGCCGTGAGCAGAAGTGCTTGGGGCTGGAGCTCTGGCACTTATGGGTTCCTAGGCCCCAGGAGGCTCTGTCATGGTAGGACCTGGGGCCCAGCAAGAGGCTTTTCTCCTCCTTACAAAGGCCTGCCTGTTTCTTCCTCCTGTTTCTGGATGCCAAAGAGTGGGCATGTTCCAGAGGAGGACAGGGGCCCCAAGTACGCCCACTGTCCCTTTAGCTCAGACAGGGGTCAAGGCATGGGGCCAAGCCCGTGGTTCAGGAAGAGCCGGCCAGGCCTCCAGCTCCCCACTCTCCAAGGCAGCCCCCCACCCCAGCACTGGCTGAGGCCAGCACCAGTAATTTTCCTCTCCCTAATCCTCCTTATTGGCTCCCTAACTGCTTTGCTGGCTCGAGAGAGATTGCCTTCAAGCCTTTGGGGAGTAGATTGCTAACAGCTGCTGTGGGAGGTGCGGAGAAGGAGGAGGAGGTTGCGGGTTGTGCACAACAGTTTCTTGAGCCCTCTCAGTACCTGGAGCTCACCATTTTATCCTGTTTCTTCTGAACAAGAGTGACAGGCCCAAGGTCACACATAGCCAGTTCCCAGAGTTCCTGGCGGGGAGCTGAGGTCACACAGAGGCTAGGGTAGATGGCAGAGGATGTCTGGTAGTCACTGAGCTATGCTGCTTAGGGCACATGGGTACCAGATCTCAGCGGGTCAAGCCTGGGGGTCTTGTGTCTATATTGGGGCCATGGAGGGGTCAGGAGCAGTGGCAGCCACAGGCCTACTTGAACGTGAGATCTTGTGAGTCCTCCCTCTCTGCTCTTTGCTAGCCCCTGGCCTTCATCTTTTCATTGGAGTTTTTTCTGGATTTTTTAAAAATTTAATTAATATTAGATGTAGCAAATCTGTGACATACGCCTGGCTGTCCTGTATCCAAGGGCAGTGAAGTTCAGAGGGCTTGAATTTCTTGTCAAGGTCAGCTTGTGAGTGTTGGGGTCCATACTGTTTTGGGTGGACAAAGCAAGAAGAGATTCTTGAGGTAGATAGGAAGACTCAGAAGGCTGGCTCTTCAGGTGACTAGCCACCACCCTGTCTCTGGCTTTGGTTGAAACCCTCTAGCTGTCCTTTGCTTTGAGTGTGAAAGTGAGGTAGAGGCCAAGGGTGGGCACGGAGCAAATGAGCTGCAGGTGTGTAAAGGCCGGCAGGTGCTGAGGGCCATCTTTGGATGTCATGGTTGCTAGGCACCAGCTGAGTGACACATTCAGAGTCAGGGGCTTCTGTCCTCCGGGACATACATCAGGGTAGCCTTGTTGCTCTGCTTTATAGAAAATGATATTGGAACTCCCCTGAGCTGATTCACATCCCTCCGTGAACAAGACCTGTCATCTACTATCTCTTGGCCATGCCTGCCTCTTTGTGGACCTCTGCCTGTGGGCTGCAGTGGGGCATTCAGGTCATCATGCAGTGGCCAGAGTCCTGCACCCGCCACCACTCTCCATCCCCAGAATTCTCTCTATTGCAGAACTTGTTAATCCCAAAGATGTGAGGAGAAAACCCACTGACCCAATTCATCATGGGCAAGTTAATTAAGGCAAGCAATTAATTAAAGTAAGTTTTTTTATTCATGTACACAAGCTGCCTTTCCCTAAATGTGGAGTTCAAGAGATCAGCACTGGGCATGAGGAAGACAAGGTTTTCATCACTGAGGGGTAGGGGGCTTCCAACTGGGGGATTTGAAGGGCAAAGCTGGCAGGGTTACAGGAGCAGAACATAAACATAACAGGTCAGTCATAACAACCTCCTGAAACAAAGACATGATTGCAAGGTGGTCCTAACAAGGTAGCCACAACAGCAGGTCAGTCATAACAACCTCCTGCAGCAAAGGCATGATTGCAAGGTGGTCCTAACAAGGTAGCCACAACAGCAGGTCAGTCATAACAACCTCCTGCAGCAAAGACATGATTGCAAGGTGGTCCTAACAAGGTAGCCATAACAGCAGGTAGTCATAACAACCTCCTGCAGCAAAGACATGATTGCAAGGTGGTCCTAACAAGGTAGCCATAACAACAGGTAGTCATAACAACCTTTTGGAACAAGTAGGGTTCCAAGATGGTTACAACTTTTTGATACAAAAATGTGGTTGCAGCTTCCTGGAATAGGCAGTACAGAACCATTTGTATTTAAGGTTACAGGTGGGGCAGGGCCTAATCCTTGAGAAACAGAGATTTAATCATAAACATGAATGGACCTAGTTTATCTTTACTCTAAGATGGCTTTATCACCCACGATGGAGGCAGGCTGGTTCATCCACTGAAGCTCTGCTCTCTTTGGACAGTAGCCCACATTTCCCTTCCCCTTATGCCATCACTTTACAGAAGTGGACTCACAACATTCCTGCCTTGTGACTGGCAGTGTCCTTGAGGGTCATCCCACTAGCAGGATGTAATCTTTTCACAGGTTACTGTTCTGCTGTTTGAATATGTTTGTTGATTGTCTACTCACTCATTAATGAACCGCTGGCTTGCTTCCATGTTTGAATTGTTGTGGGCAGTGCTGCTGTGAACATGGCTGTGCAGATGCCTCTTAGACAGCTTGCTTTTATAAACCAGTATTTTTTGAACATTTATTTTATGAAAATCCTCTCTCTCTCTCTCTCTCTCTCTCTCTCTCTCTCTCACACACACACCTCTCTCTCACACACACACACACACACACACACACAGTTTGTGGCTTGTTCTGAGATCCGGTCTTGCTGGCTAGCCCTGGGTGAGCTGAAACTTATTATGCAAACCGGGCTGGCCTCAAAGTTGCTTCTCTTGCCTGCCCGAGCACTGCTCGTACAGGTACACACTATCATACTTGGCAGAGAAGGCCTTTCGGTCTCTAATTTACACACAAGAAAATTAGGCTCAGAGAGACAGAAATTCATCCAAGCAACTGACCCAGCAAAAATTACAGCTTTCTTTTCACAGGCTTCATCTGCACTAGGCTACACTGAGCCCAGTGTGTTTCACCTGGTTACAAGTCTTTAAGGTGTGTGTGTGTGGTATGTAAGTGTAGGTAACTGTAGCGGCCAGAAGAGGGCGTCAGATCCTCTGGGGTGGAAGTTACAACTGGTTGTGAGTCATCTGATATGGGTGCTGGAAACCTCTCCAAGGGCAGTATGTACCCTTAACAGCTGTCCCCTTATTAAATTCTTACAGCCTTCATGGGAAGAAGATACTATGGTCCCTACCTACACACAAGGGCACTGAGGCTCGAGTGCCAAGGTGACTTTCTCAGGGCCACTCAATCAGTTAAGGGGTAGATCTTAAGCCCCACTTTTGCTAGTGGAGTTCTTCCCCATTACGTGCCCAAATCCTTCCTCTGAGCGGTTTCCCCCAGTGGCATCTCTTGTCCCTTCCTCTGTGGCAGGGGCATCACAGACCCTGCCTTCTATCTGCACCCCACCCGGGTCTCCAGCTGATCCTACCCCAAGTCACCATGCTTGTGCTTGGACCTGTGTTTGTGTCCCAGCTTCTCGGGATTTGCTACAGATTTCTGGGATGGGTGGGGGTGTGAGGGTCTAGGACTCAGTTCTTTGCAGTCCCAAGTTTCTCAGGGTTGGAGCATCTGCCTCAGGGCAGGAGAGACCGATAGCTACAACGAGTCCTGGTGGAAGAGGCCTGGACTCATACACGGCCAAATCTTGTTGCTTCCAGGGCACGGGGCCAGGGGGTGGTAGGGCCAGGCCTCCTTTGACTGTGCTCACAGCACTGGGTGGGGCTGGCTCTGAGAGCTGGGAGAGGGTCTGTGGCTTCAGTCCCTGGGATAGAGTCAAACAAACCCCACTGGCCATCTTCCCAGTAACTGTCCACACCCAGTACAGACTTGGCCAGGACAGAGGGCCAGCTGGCCATGCTGTTACATGAGACCCAGGCCTTGCCTCTGGCCCCTGGTTGCCCACAGACCTGAGTTCTAAGTCTAGGCTGTTGATACTGGCCCAATGGCCTGGAGGCATCACCTTTTTCTGCTTGGTGTTATCTACAAAGAGATGGGAGGCCAGTGGCCATTACTTCTGGCAGTCCTCTGGCTTGTCCCCATAGTTCCGCAGGTGGGTATTACTGCCCCTATTTACAGATGAACTCCTGGAGGCTCAGAAAGGGAAACAACCCAGTCCAGATCGCAGTCCTACCCCTATTGCTCCAGACTGCTGCCCTTTGATAGGTGTGGATCACTGCCTTCGGGCCTCTGAAAGAAGAAAACAGGCTATCCAGGGACCCTTCGGGAGATGCTGTGTATCAGACCTTAGAGTTCCCTGATGTCCCAGGAGCCCGACATTTAAAATCCACTCCATTTTAAAAATGAGGAAACTGAGGTCTTGACTACAGGTGCCGAGGTCTGTGCGTTCAGGTCCTTTGGGCTTGCCAGAACTTGTGCGGGCCCTGTTTGGTTTCAAGGGGTTTCATAACTGCCTCTTTGTTTACTGATCCTTGTCCCTCCTGGCAAAATCCTGGGCCAGAAGGGTGGGTGCTTCCAGGGGACCCAGAGCACAGTTGTGGGCCAAAGGCCAACAAGCTCTGAGGGAAAGAAGGGAGCTCTTCCAGTGAGTGGCCGGCTGCCGGAGAGATGGAGAGTTGTGTGTCTGGGCTGAGGGAACAGGACAGGGAGTGTCTTCCCAGCTTGCCAAGGGCGACGGTGAGACCTCTCATCTGGTAGCCTCCCTACGCAGGCAGCCCACAGAGGTCCAGAGATTGACTTCAAGTTAGTCGGAGAGAGAATGGGCCAAGAGATGGTTATGGGACCCTGGGTCAAACCACAGGGAGGGAGGGGTCCGCAGAAGGACATGAGCTGTGCCACTTGGTCCTGTGGCAGATACTGAGAAGATGCCTGATGGAAAGGGGGCACTGGGCAGGACTCACGAACGGCCGAGATGGGCTATCAAGGGGGCCAAGGGGGTCAAGAGGGTACCTAAGGCACAACGAAGAGCAGGGACTAGGGTTGTGCACCGAACACACAGATGGTAAACAATGTTATATTGAAATCAGAGCAGCCATCCCAGACCTGAGTGTCTTGATATGGAGGTACCACAGTCTTATCTGGGATCTTCTTAGACATTCAGTTGTCCTGGGTAATGACATCAGGCATCTGGAGGGCTCGAGGGCTTTCCTGGAACCTCCTCTGGCCCCGGCCGAGGAGACTTCTGCCTGCCTGGCTGCCTGGCTGCCTGGCATGGGCTGGGACTGGGTTAGCAACAGCAACCTTTTTCCTGCACAAGGTTGCTGCTCCCTGTCCAGATAAGGTGGGGCCAGGGCTCCTACTTCATCTCCCAGATAGAACTGGAGCCCAGGAGTCCTTGGTAAGAGTTTGGACCTCAGCAAGACCCACTTCCACATGAGTGCCTGAGCCTCGGTTTCTCTATCAGTGGTGCGCCTGCCTTCCTTCTGCACGTATCCGCTTGCTCCCCCTGGATTCATACATCCTTTCCCAAGCAGGGAACAGAGTCAGGCGGGGTTCCCACATCAAAGTCTTCACTCAATGTGTGCTGTAGTGATAAGTTTCGGGCTTTGGGGTGCTGTAGGGGAGCAGCCAGGCTTGATTACTCCCCGAGGTGGGTGACTGACATGCTACTACTGATGTCAGAGTCTCCCTCTCACACCAGGGGTCCTAGCTGCTCTGATTCAGAAGGACCTGTCAAGGTGACCTGGTCCCCATTTTGAAGATGAAAACCTTGAAGCTCAGAAGTAAGTAGGTTCTGTGTGGGATGGTGCAGCCAGGATCTGGGAGTGCTGAGGCCAGAAATGGCCTTAGAGTTAGAGTAGCAAGGCATTGGCTTTTGGGTAGACACTGAGGCACAGAGAGGGACGATGAGCTGCCCCCAGTCATCCAGGCATCTGTGCAGAGCCTTCCCTAATACAGGACATGCCCCTTTTCCCCTTCACCTGAACCCCTTTGTCCCCTTGACCTCAAGCCTCGTCTAGGCATGGAACAGAGTAGAGAGCTGCCCCTCCTACTCTCCATTCACTGATGCCCTGGAGTGAAGGTTTCTAGGCTCCAGGGTCCCGGAAGACAGAGGCTGGGCTTTGGACACTGTGACCCAAACTCCACAGCTGGCCAGCAAAGCTACACCACCTTTGTGAACATTAACCTGGGGCCAGGGACTCTGGGCTGGTTCACTGACCCCAGGGGTCGAGGCCAAGCCATAACAGCCCTCTGTTAATCACCAGCTGGACAAACTGGGGCCACAATGCTCTTGAGGGACTGCAGAGCTGCTGGCTCAGGTTGCTTGCCATTTCCCAAGTCGGCTAAGGAGCAACTATCCCTTTACGCATGTTCTTAAAGCATTCTTTCTACAGAACAGTTGTTAAACAAAACCAGCAACTCCTTTGGCTATATTCTCGTTCCATTTTAGATCTTGTTTTGCTGTTTTACATCTCAGGATGTAATTTGCTGGCACACATGGTTAGCTCACTGGGGTATACAGTTCTGCGGTTTTTCAGTGGCGTGAACTGGTTGCTTGATCATCATCATGGTATAGGATTAAAAACGTCCCATCATCCTCAAAGGTTTCTTGTGCCAGCTACAGTGATCTGAGCACTCCCTCCAGCCTCGGGCAGCCATGGCGCTGTCCGGAGTGAAAGGGCTCTCTTCACCACTTCCAAGCATGCCAAGAACTTTGACAGTTTGGCATTTACTGACTTTTCAAGGGTTTGTACACCAACCTGCACCCTCCTAGAAAGGAAGAGAAGAGCCACTCGATAGCCATCATTGTGCAATTTCCTTCTTGTCCCTGGAGGTCTCTCCATGCCTCCTGAGTGCCTACTGTGTGCCACGAGGCACAATTGGCTCCGACTCCCACGCACCCCCAGCTGGATGGTGGACTGTGGTCCATTATGTGACAGCCCCATCACTTGCTTCCCCAGGATATTTTGGGTTCTTTCCAATTCTCTTCCAACAATGCTTCAATGAATATCCTTGCCCACTGAAAGCAGTTCTGTGAATCCACTCTGTGTTAGTCTAGGGCAGCCCACTACAGGCTCCACAGGCCTGGGGGTGGGATAGCTAGACCATGGAGCCTGGGGGACTCACGGCTTCTATAGGCACTTGATAAATCCCCGAGGTTTAGGTTTGCACAAAGGCCTCAGGCTACCCACCTTCCTTGCCAGCCTCACCACTCCCCCCCCCCCCACAGTCCCCTAAGCCAAACCCTTGTTATTCTCTGGGCATGGCCTGTGCTTGCCTGCTCTTTGCCCATACCTTGTACCTCCCTGGGATGCTGTTCTCAGTCCCAGCTGCCCTCTCTGTCCCCTTTGGCTTCACCTATGTCCTCTTAGGTGGGGAGACATTGGAATGGGAGGGGGCAAACTTCAGTCCTGTCCTCTTATAAGGAATAATGCAGTGCAGGCCCCGAAGGGAGCTGGTTGGTGAGCGTTCTCACCTGCGGACCAGGCTTTCTGAGCAGGCCTGATCTAACCCTCTGCAACCTCTGCTGACTGGAGACTGAGGTACAGTACGAGGGAGTACTGCCTAAGTCCCTAATTTCCCAGTGATGAGCTGAGGAGTGGAGGGAGACCCAAATCCTGTCTCCCTAGGAGAGGGTGCAGAATAGTTCCAGACTGCACTGTTTTCCCCTTCTGTGAAATGTGCTCTCTTTAGAGTATTTGATCTGAAGAGTATTCTCCAGTGAGCCTTTGAGCAGAAAGCGCCACAACCGGTTAGTTCATGCTAGGTGGATTTTGCAGGTTTGGTTTGTTTAGTTTTTGTTAGACCTGCTAATTGAACTAATAAGAGGGGGTTTGCACAGGTCACAGAAAAACAGCTCTCACTGAGTTAGCATCTGCTCTATGTCAGATCACATGCCGGATCTCCCGTTTGGAACTTAGGGTCCAAGGGGCGACCGCACCCATTTGGGTCTGTGTGGGAACCCAGATGTCTCTGAGATCCAGGACAGATCCCCGCCTCCCCCGCGGGCCACAAGGCCCTCCCTGCGGGGCGGTCCCCAGCTGGGGCGGGATGGGGCGGCTAGCTACTTAAAGGTCGGGGCCACCGTGAAGCCGCGGCCGCAGCCTGGGTCCTCACTGTCGCCATGGCTCCGCAACTCTCGCTGCTCTGCGCGCTGGTCTTGGCGCTGTGCGCACAGTCGCTGTCCGGTGCGGCCACTGGGTCGCGGGGTACTACCAGAGTGAGGGCGCCCCAAGGTCGGGTGTCTGAGGCGCGGGTGAGTGCCCGGGGTCACCGGGGCTCCCCGAGTAATTGTCTATTGTAAGTTCTTGCAGATACAGCGCTAGGAAAAGGGGAGTAATTCAGGTGTAGAATGGAAAAACTGTTTTGTTGCTTTGTAAGTATGTCTTGCTGCTTCGGGGCTCCTGGGGCGTGGGTGGGGGCCCTGGGCCAAGGCTGTTTTCTTCCCTGCAGGCTAACCTCACCTTGGCCGATCTTTACTATGTCTAATTTCTTCTCCTGTCTGCCTCCACCCCCACCCCCGTGCTGGTCTCCTCTCAGATTCCTCCTCACTTGGTGTCCCCCACCCCGTTTTCTATGGACGTGACTGTTATTATTCTCTACTTTCTGTGATTCTCTCTCCTCTCTCCCACCCCCCACCTCTCGGTTCCCCTTTATGTCCTCCTCTACCTGTCTTGAGTTTCTCTCCCCAGTCTGGTGTTGCTTCTCCCTCGCGAATTTTGTTCCTACCAGACCTCCTTCTGGCTGAGGTGACCTACTGACTTCCATCTATAGGCGCCAGCCTAACCATCTGCCCCACAGCTGCCCGCCATCCCCAGAGCATGCTTGGCAGCCTTTCCCCGCCTCAGCCTTCTCCTCCTAACAGGTTCTCCCGCAGACTTCAGGCTCCATTCCTCCCCCTTTTCCAAGATGTGGAAATGGGGTGGGTTCTGGGGTGGGGCAGGAGGGAGGAGGCAGACAGCACAGGAGGCCACTTGGGCCCGCTAAGCCTATCCTTTCTTGGGGTGTTGACGGAAGGTGGGGAGGGGCGCCTGAGGTGATTTTCCCTCTTCCAAAGAGCCAAAGCAAATAGGCCATGTGACCTGGGGTCAGGCCCCTTTCCTTTTGGATCCTCAGTTTCCCCATTTGCAGAGCAGGGGTGGATAATGAGTCCCAAGAAGGTGCTGGAAGAAAGCCAACAGAATCTCTGGGGACCGGGAGCCACCGCCATCTGGGAGAGTACCTATACAGAGAGTACTCTTGGGGTCCAGGAACATCCCTCTATGTTGTTCCCCAACTGAGGGTCCCAGAAAGACAGCCTGCCTCTGTGTACCTTAGCTGTCCACATTGGCCACAGAAAAGGTGGGAGCTCTCGGTCTCCATAACAATAAACAAAGAGAGCTGAGTGGGAGACTGAGGCTGGCAGAGGATTAGACATTAACTCCCAGAAAAGGGCTGATGCTCCACCCCATGGGCAAGCAGGAGGCTCAAGTGAGTCACTCCTGGTGCTAGAGCCCACCCTCCCTCGTGCCTGGGGTCTCCCTGCCGAGACCCACATGGTTGCTCAGGCTCTGCCCTGTCTCTCTGCAGCCCGGCACCATGGTGGTGGAGCACCCGGAATTCCTTAAGGCAGGGAAGGAGCCTGGCCTGCAGATCTGGCGTGTGGAGAAGTTTGACCTGGTGCCTGTGCCCCCCAACCTCTATGGAGACTTCTTCACGGGTGATGCGTATGTCATCCTAAAGACAGTGCAGCTGAGGAATGGGAACCTGCAGTATGACCTCCACTATTGGCTGGGTAAGTGAGCTGCTCCTGCTCCCCTGCCCCTGCCCCTCAAAGCATGGATAGACCTGGAAGCTGAGGGCTACGTGTGTCAGGCCTTGGTTAGTGGTCACATACCACCACACTCCAGAGCCAGCCTGGCCAAGTTCAGATCCCCTCTCTGCCCCATTGACCTGGGAGCCACCTTGGTAACTCAGCACTGTTTTTATAGAGTGGACATGCTGACAGCGAGGTGACATGGGGACCCTGGATCCCTCTGCACTGCTTTAACTCCAATCATCCCCTCATTTTTTTCTTCACAGTTAGGAGCCTAGAGTCCCTAACATTGGCTCTGATCTGTTTGTTTTAGGGTTACCCCATTATACAGATGGAGTAACTGAGGCTCTTGGAAGGCAAGAAAGGACTTACTCAATTTCTATCGCCAGGCCAGAGTAGAGCTGTTGGCTCTGGGTGCCTCCTCCTCAAAGGGCCAAGACTACCTTCCAGATGCCAATCTCATGGCCCTGCTGTTCCCTAGGCAACGAGTGCAGCCAGGATGAGAGCGGGGCAGCCGCCATCTTTACGGTTCAGCTGGATGACTATCTGAATGGCCGGGCTGTGCAGCACCGTGAGGTCCAGGGCTTTGAGTCGTCCACCTTCCTCGGCTACTTCAAGTCCGGGCTGAAGTACAAGGTGGGTTGGCGTTTACTATTTGACTGGCCAGGGCTCCCAGTCTCCCAGTCTTGTGGAGTGATGGACAGACGGACCAGGTGTCAGGCTCTGGAGTCTCCCAGCTGTGGGTTTGAACCCTGGTCTCTCTTCCTAGTGTGGTGGCTTTGAACAAGCCACACTCCCTCCCTGACCTTTTGATTCCTTGCCTTACGATGGAAAGAAGGTTCTCTACATCCTCAGAGCCTTTTCTTCCCACGTCACAGCGGGCCCATGGGTGGCTTTCTCATGGCCCCTGAGGGACTGTGCCAAGTCCCAGTCCTGCACCTGCTAGGGCTTTGCTGACAGGACCCTACGGTAGGTGTCTGACAGGCTGCTTTTACCTCCCTTTCTCCTTGAACTTGGACTTTCACACATCTGGACCCGATAGGAACATTTCCAAGCTGGGAACCCTGGAAACTGCACCCCAGTATGCTGTGCTACCTCCAGCGGCCCCTGACAGCCCACAGCCTTGCTTGCCTCTCTGGTTACCTGCCCTACAGTCCCAGGGAGACAATTTGGTGCAGAGGTGACCAGAAAATGTCCCAAAGCTTGGCTCCTTGAAGGCGTCAAGAGAAGCAGCATTTTTTTTTTCCGGGGGGGGGGGGGTCTAAACAGGGTTTCTCTGTAGCTTTGGAGCTTATCCTGGAACTAGCTCTTGTAGATCAGGCTGGCCTTGCACTCACAGAGATCCACCTGCCTCTGCCTCCCGAGTGCTGGGATTAAAGGTGTGCGCTACCACTGCCCAGCTGAGAAGCAGGGTATTTATGAAGCTCAGTTCTCTTTGTTTAGGGTAGAGAGGGGATTACAAGTTTATGAACCCGATGAGTCTGAATCTCTCATTTGACGGGGGCTGGGACAACTAAAGTACAGAGAGGTTGAGGAATTGGAGCGGAGTCACACAGTGTAAAGTTAAATGGACCCCTGACCAGAACCCAGATCATCTGCCTGTTTTCCAGTGTTATTTCCACTAAACCCAGTCTGTCTCCCATGACCGGTTCCAGTGGGGACAAATGCCCTACCTATGCCTCTGTCACTCTCTGACCCTCAGAGCCCTCTTTGTCGAGGCAGAAGTGTCTCCCTCACTCCCAAGTGAGGGACGGGAACTGAGAGACAGAGAGTACCTGTGACGCTTAGATATCAAGGGAGGGTGTGTCCTGGACCAGCTCAGGATGGGTGGGGCTGGGCTGGCTTTCTTGGGAGGTACCCAGCAGCATTTGCTGGGCTGCTGTGGCTGCCCATCCTCAGGGTCCTCGAAATCATGAATCAGGAGAGGTGGGAAGCCACGTCCCGCTGCAGCAAGACCAGCATAGGCTCCCCATTGGCCGTTCACTCAGCAGACAGGACCAGTTCCTGCATCAAGCTGGCTGTGGTTGCACACACTTGGAATCCCAGAATTTAGGGGGCAGAGGATCAGGAGTTCAAGGTTATCCTCTGCTAGATAGTGCATCCACGGCCTCGTCTAAATGATACTCAGTGGGGAATAAAAGGGAGGAGAGAGGGAGAGACTGTGTCAGCACCCACAGTGACCGTCATGACGCAGGTGTGCTACTGAACCTGTGTGGCCATCTTATCTCCTCGAAAGTTCCCCAGGAGGAGACAGCAAGTGGTGGAAACCCAGCTCATTCCACAAGTGCTGCGCTGAGCACTGGGTGTCAGGGGTGTGGGGCAGATTGCTTCCTTTCTAAGGACTCGAGGGGACAATCATTCTTCAGGAAGTCAATCCTGAACACAGGAAGGAAGAGAGGGGGAGTCCAGGGGATTCATGTGGTCAGCTCTCACATGGTCAGCTCTCGCGTGGCCAGCTCTCATGTGGTCAGCTCTCGCGTGGTCAGCTCTCACGGGAGCACAGTTGTCTGTCTGCCTCAGGTACCCGTTGCTTGGGGGAAAGCTTAGCAGATGTAAAAGTGACAGTGGCCATGAACATAAGGACAGATTACCAGGCCAGAGAACATTGCAGTGCAGGCTGTGGGTGCCTCAGGTTTGGAGCCATAGGTACAGTATATTGAGTTTTTTCTATGGGATCAATTTCATTCTCGCCATTGCCGTTAGGGCGGTAGAGGTATCCCATTTTATAGATGAGAAGGCTGAGGTCCTGTGGAAGGGACCTACAAGCTAGCAGAGTGCTCTCACATCTCGTGCCATGGACTTTGCTCTGCCCTGTCCTCAGATTACCTCATCCTGTGGATGCTCGCTAGGACCGGCCGCACTGTGTAGATGAGGGGGACGATGTGCTACCGTGCCGCCGTGCCCAGGATGCACAGCTGGCAGTGGTGTGAGTGAGATTCAGACTCACGTGGGAAGGGTCTTGTGCCGCCCAGAGTGGGCGTTCCAAGAGTCCCTGATTTTATCTGAGCTCCGTGGGGCTCATCCCCTGCATATCTCACTAGTCTCTCCTATATCAAAGGGATTTTAGGGAATGTTCTTGACCATGCTCTGAGGAACACTTGAGAGGCAGATCCCAATCAGGGCTCAGATTTGTGGCTTCGGTCATGAAAGGAACTGTCGCCGGAGGACACGTGAGACCCTGTTTACACCTCCTGCAGGTCCTTAGGCCACCCCCGCACTTGGCAGTCCCAGACCAAGGTCCTCGGCCTCCCCGCCCTCATCTATTATAGATGCCGAGAAGCTAGGCTTGTTACACAAGACTTGTTTCTATGAAAGCCTCCCGGGAGCTACTTCTGTCCTGGATCAGAGAAGGGGCAGAGAGGGGACACGGAGTCACCAGGAAGAACTGCCGTTACTGTTTTGTGTCACCGTCCTGGGTGGGGGTGGGAAAGGTTCCAATCCCTTATTACTCACCCTCCTGGCTCTCCCCTTTCATCTTTACCCCCTACTGTGGGGACCCCCCCCTCGAAGGATTTGTTAAGTCCTTTGCTCAAAGAGAATCTGGGTCTATATCAGTCCTGGGTGCCCGGACCATGGGATAGCTGGAAATCAATCAGACATCTGCTGGCGCCTTGTCATAGGAAAGGACTGGGTAGAGGAAGGGTAGGTCCAACCTCAGCAAGGTTTTAGTTGTGTGTTTTTTTCTTCATGGAAACTTTAGTGCCCCCCTTCCCCCCAGCTGAATAAGGCAAGCTTCACTTAGACAAGCCAACACTAAGTAGCAGCCCTTAGAGGGGCCGTCCTGGGACCCCACCCCGAAGGCACAAACCAGTGGTGATTGGTGGTTTTGGTTCTTTCCACAAACCGGCCTGTCTGCCTGGTGTCCTATTTCAGAGGGTGGCTCTTTAAACAACTCGCCCTGTGGGATTTGTTAGAAGAAACAGATGCTGATCTCTTCCCACCCAGAGATTAGATTAGATAGCAGTAATCAGTCCCTTAAAGAGAAAGGAATAGAAAAGTTCTAAAAGTTCCCATTCTCCCCTTTGTACATCTACTGGTGTCTTCTGAGAACTCGCTTGATTTAGAGCGTGCGCGCGTGTATGTGTGTGTCTGAGGTGGGGGAAGAGGAAGAGAGGGCAGAATGAGAGAGAGAGAGAGAGAGAGAAAGAGAGAGAGAGAAAGAGAGAGAGAGAGAGAGAACTAATAAGAATTCCTGATGCCTGACATTTATGACACAAAACAACGCTCCTTTCTTTCAAAGAGTTTTTGTTTATTTTGATTTGTTATTGTTGTTGTTTGTTTTTGGTTTTGGAGATAGGATTTCTCTATGTAGTCCTGGCTTTCCTTTAACTCACTCTGTAGACCAGGCTGGCCTCGAACTCCTGATTTCTGGGATTAAAGGCATGTGCCTAATCAAAGAGTTATTTTTTAAATAGCAGAATGAAAGGCTTGCTTGAACAAGTGAAAATATTTCCGAGTGTACAAAGCAAGCAGGCGGTCTCTCCTATCCCCACGCTCCCTTGTGTCTGAGGAGCCAGTACAACAGGCCCTCTTGGCACCCACTTATTTGGAGGAGCTTCTCAGACCCCCTGGTTTTTGCTATCCTATCCAGCTGAGGGAAGTCAGGAGTCCCAGGGCTTATGGGAATGAGGCTGGCTTCTAAAAGGCAAAAGATCCTGGGGTTGAAGCCCAGCTGTGCAGCCAACTGGCGGGAGCGCGGACACCTGCTCGGTCCCTCCTTACCTCTACCCCTTGCCCAAGAATTGTTTCAGTGACTTTCCTACCTTAGAGACTTGTGAGTCCTGCATGGACAGCGGGTGCCCAGCCTTACTACCGCTTAGTCATGGTGCCCTGGGGGCCTGTGGGAACAGGGTGATACCACTCCTCCCTGGTCCCCGGTGACTCTTAGGACTGTCCTGCCTCAGCCCTTGCCCTCCTCTAGACCCCAGTCACATTCTTGAATCTCAGGCATCATGGCCAGCTGGGCCCACGTCAGAACTTAGATTTATTCTTTCTATGATGGGAAAAGTACCTGGCTTACTATTGACTTGTGGACTTCCTAAGTAGAGTGGAAGCTATGATATGGCCCCGCTCCACACTGGGCTCATTTGTTCCTAGTGGCACCCACAGCTATGCCAGAAGTGCTCTTGAGTGTGTTAGGGTAGCTCAGTCAGAACTGAGCCTTTTGACTGAGGCTTGCAAAGCTGAATAGGTCTTACGTCTATATCAAGAACGGCCACCAGAGGGCGCTCCAGCCCCAGCAACGGGAACCGGCTTGTACTAGATGAGTGACCCTTGGGACTCTAAGGAGTCATGGCTTTGCAGATTCAGACACACTGAGTTTTGATCACGGCTCCGCCAGCCATCCTACTGCAAGAGTTTGGGCAAGTCTCTTCAGGTGTGGGCTCTGCCCTCCTCACCTGTGAGAGAGGTGTGGAGTATGTGGCATAGTGGGTATGGTCACGTGACAAACACGTCCATCACACTCACTGTTACTGTGCAGAACAGGTACCTGGTTCCTGGCCTTTCCCTCCTCCCCTCCATCAAGCTTGTATGGCCAGTGTCAGACTTAGCATTGCAGGAAGGTAGACAGTGAAGGCCCTGGCTGGGGCGGTCTGAGGGAGACCTCCCCAGGGAAGCCCCTGAGCTCCCGCCCTAAGGTGTGTGGAATGGGAAGAAGCTTTGAAGTGCCACAGGCTTGCTGAGCATGCCTGAGGAAGTGCCCTCACTTCTCTGGGCTTTGGCTGGGCAAATGAGTGTAAGGCTGAAGGCTGGTGAGTCGCTGGAACGGGAGACGGCCCAGCCAGCTTCCTTTGGCTTCCTGCTGAATCAAGGGCCTGTGACATTATGGCAGGGAAGCCCATGAATGGGCTCCTCCAGAATTTGGTGGTGGCTGACGGGTGGAGGACAGGCCTGAGGCTGAGCTGAGGCAGAGAGAGGGAAAGAGATTATCAGAGTCATCCCTCACGGTGGTGGAGGGCTGCCCCTTCCCGCTGCCTGCCTCTGAAGGCCCACAGGAGGGAGGAGAAGGATGATGGGCCTGGGAAAGTCCAGGAGGGCTTTCAGAGAGCCTGGGACGGTGCGGAGGATGGAGATGAGTGGGCTAGCACTTAGCATGTGCTTTTCAGAACAGGTGCTCAAACACGGTGAGGCGGGCAAAGTGGCGAGGGAGGGGCTGTGTAGAGCAGAGGCAGACAGAATGCTCAGTCTAGGAGCCTTTGCTGTGCTCCTGTGCATTGTGCAGCAGGCAGGGTCGGTGAGTAAGGAACATTCCCTGCACTTTGATCCTGGGTCTCTTTCCTTGAAGAAGATGGTGAATAGGTTGTTGCAGCGTCCCTTGGGGATGCTGGTTTTGAACGAGGAGTGTTTGCAGCCCTTTGACTCAGGGAAGTAACTCCAGGGATCTTTTGGGGAAAGTGTGAGATTCAGTGGGATGTTGTGTGATCTTGGGTAAATGTCATTCATTTTCTGAACCCCAGAAAAGAATGTCTCAGAATTGGACACAGTAACAGTGACAGTCTTGAGTTAGCTGAGCACCCACTGGACAGAATCTCCCTCCCCCCAGTCCTGTGCCCCCTCCATATCTACTTCACTGAACCTTCTTCCTGGACTAACACTGTTCCTTGGCCTGACAGAAAGGAGGCGTGGCATCTGGATTCAAGCATGTGGTACCCAATGAGGTGGTGGTGCAGAGGCTCTTCCAGGTCAAAGGACGCCGTGTAGTCCGAGCCACCGAGGTGCCTGTGTCCTGGGACAGCTTCAACAATGGTGACTGCTTCATTCTGGACCTGGGAAACGTGAGTCTGGCCTGCCCCTTTCCAGGGCAACTGTGATCGTCTGGGTTAGATCTGACTCTGGGGAGGGGAAGCACTCATGAACGGGGACAGACCACAGGGACCAGAAGGCCCAGTGTCGGGCAGACCGACCCAGTGTGGATGAGATTCCCACATGTGGACCCAGATGTGTCATGCATGTATGCATGGATCTCAGGTCCTCATCGTCTGCACGATGTTTTTGATGCACAGACTCCCTGATATCTCTTGACACGCACAGCCACATCCCTATTAAAATACAGATGCTCATTTCTAAGCCCGTGGCATTTGTGGGCAAAACCTGCAGGCTCTTGTCCGCTGTGGACACTAGTGCTGCAGTGAGTGCCTGGACATGTAGACTTGGATGCACAGTGTATGACATCATTGGCTGCATATGTACCCGGTATGTGGCGATGTGTGTGGAGCATATCCCCAGGCCTACTTACAGGTAAGTGGGTGGTTCCCTACACCTAGCTCCACATGAGCAGGAACCTGCAAATGTTCACAGCCAGACACTGCACCCCAAAACTTCTGTGCATATGTACCTGTGGCCTAATGTCCTATCTTGACTTAGCACAGGCTTTTAAAATAAGCCTTAAGAATTATTTTATATGTAAGGGTGTTTTGTCTTCATGTATGTCTGTGTACTGTGTGCGTGCCTGGTGTTTACAGGGCCAAAACAGGGAGCTGGGACCTGAGTTGCAGGTGGCTGTGAGCTGCCATGTGGGTGCTGGTGTCGAGCCCAGGTCCTCTGCAAGAGCAGCCAGCTCTCTTAACTGCTGAGCCGCCTCTCGAGCCTCAGTATAGTTTCTTTGTTGAAGTAAAATGGCGTGGTGTGTTCTAGTCCCAACTGCTGTTCTGTGGAATTCACCCAGTGAACATACCTGTCAAGCTCCTATCTAACTGAAGACCAGGAAATACAACATCGCGGTTACCGGGGAAGTGTTGGCCGTCCCTTCCCAGTCCCTTTACCCCTCCTTTGGAACTCGCTCACCAGGATAGGCTCGTTTTGCACGTTTCTGATTATGTACAAGAGACTGTCCTCTTTTGGTGAATTCTTCTTTTAAACCTTGCCTTTCTGAGATTCCTTGCTGTTGCTGCCTTCGGGTGTAGCTTAGGCGCCCCTTGCTTTGTAAGAGTTGACTCCATAGGTAGTCAGCTGCTGCATGCCTGCTGTCGTCGGCGCTTGGTTGGTTCTGGTTAGGGCTGCTCCAAACATGCTGGCACGGATCTTTTAGGGCATATACCTGCAGTTCTGCAGTTCTGGTGGGGGTGTGGCTTTGGGTGGGATACTGGCTCCCAGGGTGTTGCAGTCTGCTTTTGTTGCTGTGTTCAACACCACGCCCAGCAGCAACCGAGAGGTAGAAGGGGTTTGTTTCAGCTTACACTTCCACGTTGTAGCCCATCACCGAGGGAACCAGGGCTGCATACTCACCTGCCTAGGGAAGCTGCTGCTCACAGTGGGCAAGGTCCTCCCCATCAATCACAACAGTCATTCACTGACATGGCCACAGCCCAGACTGATTGTAGCACTTCTCAGCTGAGGTTCCCTCTTCCCAGGTGACACTATGTTGTGTCGAGGTGACAGGAAAACTCGCTAACACACAGATGAGAGAAGGCCAGGGACACTGTGGGAGCTGTAGGCCATCAGTGCTTGCAGTTTCGCTTCCCACCAGCAGGGGACTCTATAACAGAAGCTTAGAGATTGCACAGCTTAAGTTGATTTAGGCTCACGGGCTGGGGAGCGATGGGGTTCTTTACAGAATGGCTGATGTAGACAGGCCAATGGCCTGTGCAAAACAGTCAAGAGACAGTGGTGTAGCAGGAAAGACTAAACCTAAATGAAAAACATTAGTCCCAATAGACCCACAATGACTATCATACTTTAACGTAAACTTCAGAGGAACAAATTATATGCAGTCCATAGCAGCCAGCAATCTTGAGGCTGTTGTGCATGTCAGTATCCTCGAATGCAGAGAGCACCCCATTGCCCTTGTGTGACCCGTGTGTGTGCTCTGCTGGCCCTCACCTGGGCCAGCATGGGCCAAGGGGAGCTTGTACGTAGGCACAGTGTGCACACTGCCACCCTTTCAGGCCGGCTTGTGCAAAGGCTGGACTCTGACGTCCTGGGGTCTCTGTCTTACAGAATATCTATCAGTGGTGCGGCACCAACAGCAACAGATTTGAAAGGCTAAAGGCCACACAGGTGTCCAAGGGCATCCGGGACAACGAGAGGAGTGGCCGTGCCCAAGTACATGTGTCTGAAGAGGGTGCAGAGCCAGAAGCGATGCTCCAGGTGTCTGTGGGATGTGGGTGGGGTGAACAGGGGTGGGGTGGGGGGATCTACTCCTGCCTTCTTTATAAAGAGTTATTTGTCAGATCCCTTCCCTCTCCTGAAGACCTTTTTTGATTTTCTACCTGGCCTGAACATTTAGGAGGTAGGAAGATAGCTTCCTACAACTGTAACTCCCCTGAGAACTAAGTTGGAATCTCAGGGCGTGGTGTATGCTGGGAGTGTGTGTCCACCCTCCAGCAAGGAGGACCAAGCCTTCCAAAGGAGCAGGTTAGCAAAGAGGTGTCCCAACATTTCTTGAGGACTACCTGAAACTATTGCAACCCAGCCGTCAGCGTCCTCTTCTGACATTCCTGTTTATTTATGGCTCATTTGGTTAGCATTGTGATGAGGCTGTCAGTTACCATGGTTTGAGAATCTACCAACAAGACGAGCTTCCCCGGAAAACGGAAGGGGGAATGTCTGCCGTGTGCCGCTGTATGCTCCCACTTGCTGGGGCATCCAGTTCTGACTTTTGTAAGGAGCACAAGGATTTTATGGGGGAGAAAGAAAAAGGTCCCAGACATCAGGAATAGTAGCCGGAATGTTAAGGTCTCGAATGGAACAGACATCAGGGACAGTAGCTGGGATGTTAAGGTCTGTTAATGAACAGAGCAAACAAACTTGAAGCCTTGTTAGCTGAGGTTCCAGTTCTGACAGCCTCCTGGAAGCTGTGTGAGCCAGTAAGCTTGTCTCTCCTGCTCTCAGCGCCCCCTGCTGTGAATGAAGGGAGGTAAGGGGGGCCCCTCCAGTCCTGGCTGGAAGGACTAGGGGAAGGGCTAGTCTGGAGACGGGGCACCGAGAAGGAAGGGCATTGACAGGCAGGTCATGGGAACTTTTTCCCCAAAGGGATCGGTTCTAGATGTTAGGGCCAGGGAGGCTCTGTCCACGTAGGCTGGCCTGCTGGGGAGCTCTCTCAGAAACCTCTGTGCTCATGGTCACCCTTCCCCCCATCTCCACACCTTCCCCAGGTGCTGGGTCCCAAGCCAGACCTGCCTGCAGGCACCGAGGACACAGCAAAGGAGGATGCAGCCAACCGGAAGCTGGCTAAGCTCTACAAGGTGAGCCCCAGGAGTACTGTTTCCCACACCCACCCGGGTCAGGCTGGGGAGGCGGGAGGCTCCACCTCCCTCAGCTGCCCTGGGTGGGGGACCGAGTTCCTAGGCTCGGCTGCTGATCACGTATTACTTGGCTCCCCACCCCTCCTTGTAGAAAGAAACAGACTTTTGTTGTTGTTTTGGAATGAGTTTGGGATTTTGTTATTGTATTTGTTTGACAGGATCTTGTTTTACTGTGTAGCCCAGGCTAACCTTGATCTTTGCAGAATTTTTTGGATTTCTGAGAGTCTGGGCCGAAAGAGGTGATGAGAAAGAATCTTAGAACTGGGGTGAAGATGATGGCTAACGTTTCTGATATTGTCTTCCTTGTGTGTCTTTGGGTACACTTTTCAGTGCTGGGGTCCAGTCCAGGCCTTGGCTTGTGCACAAATCGGTCTGGTGCCAGTCTTAGCCCCTCCCCTGTCATTTTAGAATCCAGAATGAGCCCGTGGGCTTTGCTATGTGGCAGTCTCCAGCTCCCAAATCTTCCTCTCCGGGGACTCTGGATCCTCTGCTTACTCTGAGCCAGTCTTATGAAATTTGGCTGGTGGACATCTTGGTTTTAAGTCGAATGAACTCTTTCTATTAGGATTCTGAAGTTTATAGGAATACCGAGGAGAGAGTCTATATCCCCTCCTCTGGCTTCTTAGCCCTAGTGTAAGCGGGCAGACTTTCCAGCTAAGCCATTGAGAGGAGGCCAATGCTGCCAACCAATTAGAGGCGTTATCCTGCTTCTCCAAGCACGTTCCAAGCACAGTCCTGGTGGCACATAGTGTTTGGCCCTTGTCATTTCCTTCTCAATACTCATGGTTTCCCAAGCTTCCTGGCAAACTACCACTTCTCAGAGGCCCTATACCTTTTACTGAGATGAGGTCTCAGTATCCCATCTGGCCTTGAACTCACTGAGCTGTGAGGATGACATTGAATGCCTCCATCTCCTGAGTTCTAGATTGCAGGAGTGCACCACCACACTGGGTTTATGTGGTACTGGAGGACGAGAACCCCAGGCCTTGTTCATACTAGACAAGCAGAGCTCCATGCCCAGCAACAAGACCCTCCCTCTGCTCTGATTACCCACCTTCCTATTCCAGGTGCAGCATCCATGTCACACGCTGGGTCACCTGCTTGGCTGTGCTGCAGGGCTGGAGGGGCCTGGATGTTGATCTGCCCCTCTAGGTGCTCACGTGGCCCTTCCATCCCCACAGGTCTCCAACGGTGCAGGCACCATGTCAGTCTCCCTCGTGGCCGATGAGAACCCATTCGCCCAGGGCGCCTTGAGAACTGAGGACTGCTTCATCCTGGACCACGGTCGAGATGGGAAAATCTTTGTCTGGAAAGGTGCGGGAGGCGCCTAGATCCCACTGGTCTCCAGAGGCGTCAGGGTCTCAGCCCCAGAGAGAATACTGTCACAATAAGAAACGATCAGGATGCTAAGCTAATGCCTAGCTTTGCAGTTGGCTCACTGTAGGGTCCTCGCCCCTTGCTAAGTCTGAGGCCTTGTTAGGGCTCAAATGACTGTTTGCCAAGTGACTGACAAGATCAGTCCTCCTGGAAGTTAAATGACACTACAGAACATTTATGTGTCTTTAAAAAGTGTATAGCTTTGTGGGTCTCAAACTCCTGCAGGCCAGCATTCTGGATGGGGTAAGCCGTATGCTGTTGTGTGGCTTGCTCTCTGCCAGGGGGTGTTGCACTAGGGAAGTCTTTGTGGATGGAGTTGCTCCTGTGAGGCTCTTGGGCCTGATTGTTTCTGAGAGCCCACAGACATCTGAGAAACCCTCTTCCACTCATCCCCAGGGCTTCCTCAGAGGCGCTGAGACTGGTGCTGGGAGGGAGCAGGGGTGGAGACCGCAAGAATGGGCTGGGCTGGGCTGGCATGGACCAGTCAGGGCCTCAGCTGACTCTGAGGTTCTCAAGGCTGGAGCAGAAGGAGGAGTGTGTCACCTCAGAAGGGGACATCTGCGCAGGGTATGCAGCCCAGTGTTTGTACTGACGCAGCATGTCAGCTTCCTGTGACCTCTCTGAAACACCTGCTTTCTTATATATGAGAGGGACAAGATGGCCATGACCACAGAAACTTTTTTTTTTTTTTTTTTTTTGAGACAGGGTTTCTCTGAAACTTTGGGGCCTGTCCTGGAACTAGCTCTTGTAGACTAGGCTGGCCTCGAACTCACAAAGATTCACCTGCCTCTGCCTCCGAAGTGCTGGGATTAAAGGTATTTGCCACCACTGCCTGACTCACAGCAACTATTTTAAGGAAACAATTAATTGGGGCTGGCTTACAGTTCAGAGGTTTAGTCCATTATCATCATGGCAGGAAGCATGGTGGCATGCAGGCTGACATGGTGCTGGAGAAGTAGCTGAGAGTTCTACATCCTGATCAGCAGGCAGCAGGAAGAGAGAGTGACGCTGGGCCTGGCTTGAGCATCTGAGACCTCAAAGCCCACCCCCAGTGACACACTTCCTTCAACAAGGCCACACCCCCTAACAGCGCCACTCCCTATGAACCAGTGGGGGTCATTTGTATTCAGACCAGCACAGCTGTGACCTGGCATCTTTCCCTTGGCTTCCGGCAGGCAAGCAGGCCAACACGGAAGAGCGGAAGGCTGCCCTCAAAACAGCCTCTGACTTCATCACCAAGATGGAGTATCCCAGACAGACCCAGGTAACGGTCTGAGGCCAGGGAGAGACAGATTCAGTGGGGGAAGGGAGGGAGGAGTCCACCGTCCTCCTTTGGGACTGGGTGGGCTGCCTTGCCATGTTTTCTCCTTCTCTCCTCTTCAGGTTTCCGTCCTCCCAGAGGGTGGAGAGACCCCACTGTTCAAGCAGTTCTTTAAGAACTGGCGGGACCCAGACCAGACAGATGGCCCCGGCCTGGCCTACCTCTCCAGCCACATTGCCAACGTGGAGCGGGTGCCTTTTGATGCTGCAACACTGCACACCTCCACCGCCATGGCCGCACAGCATGGCATGGACGATGATGGCACTGGCCAGAAGCAGGTAACGGAACCTCAGGTCTAGAGCAAAGACCTGGCTCTGCCAGGTTCCACAGGCCAGGTTCAGTCAGCTGTCCCATTGACCAGGTAAAGAACAGCAAAGGGCAGATGGGGGTGATTTTATCAGTGGAGCCACACTGGGGAGAACAAGAATAGGGGCCCATGGCCCCCAAGTCCAACTTCGCAGCCTGGGCATGAGGGAGAGAAGGGGCTGGAGGTGTGTGTAAGTAAGCAGCCCTGGCCAGAGCGTGGCCTAGTCAGCACCTGGAGGTCTCAGGAGGTCCGCATATCTGGGCAGGGTGAGAAAGTTGCTCTTGCAATGACTGCAGGTTCCGGACAGTGACTGTCTTTGCCTTCAGCCTCGCAGGCAGCTGAGATAGGTCAGCAAGGTGCCCCTTGAGGGAGTAACATACAGAGCTGAGCAAGTAACTCAGAGTAAGGGAGACCCAAACCAAACAGAGACCTAGACATCCTTCCGGCTTCAGTTGCTGCTGGGCCCAGGCAGGAGCAGGATTCTGTGCCTGGGCTGGCTTTTGCTGGCCGCTTCCCTTTCTGTCCCCTCTCTCCCATGCCCCTGTGGCTCATGTCCCCACCCTCTGCCTCCCTGAGGAGGTTTCTTTCTTGTTTTCCACCACAGTCACCGTGGATGATTTGTTGGCAACAAATATCACCTGGGTACCTACTATGTGCCGGTCTCTAGCCCCATCTTTTTGCCTAGGAGTGCCTGGTTGGGAGGGGAGGTGACCTCGGCCACAGCAGAATCTTGAAATCTGTTCTCAGAGTTGAAAGGAAGCCCAGGGGATTTTGTGGGACCGCAGAAAGGGACGTGGGAATGAGGTGGCTGGGGTGGGTTTGTTGCTGGGGTGTAGGGGCACATTCCAGGTGTGACTTCTCCCAGTATGGTGCTGATCCCATCCTCAGGAGGGGCCGTGGATGCCCTTCTTTTGTTTTTAGTAGATGCATGACAGATTTGGTTCTGTGCTTTAGAAACACGCCGTAAAAATAGGTAGGAGGCAGAAGCATGAAGCTGGGACGTCTGTGATGGTTTAAGGGAGAAACAATGAGGCACTTGGGACTAGTACAGGTGGGGCTGTTTTCAGAGTCCGTTTCAGGCTGGTGTCCACTGTCTTCCTCAGAGGAGACTACAGGGTCGTCTTTGCGTGGCCTCATTGCTGTCGTGGATGCTCGCTCTCGTTATTGCAAAGTGTGGGGCGGAGGCAGCGGAAGTATTTAGTAGACAGAGAGTTGAGCCTGGCTGAGTCTCCTGGGGCCACTCACTCAACTTCTGCCCCTCATTGTAAAATGGGCTTGGTCAGTGTCTCCACTTGACCACCAGGTGTCACTGCAGGGCCTCCCGATGACGAAAGTCCTGTCACCAGATCTCCGCAGAGATCCGCCTGCAGGGGTCATTCCTAGGCCAACCAACTATGGCCCTGTGGAGTGAAATGACCCCTAAAATCCAAGTGCTTCCGTAACAATGGGGAGAATGGAAGTGCTGGGGATGAAATAACAATCCCGCTGGCTAGCGGCTGACGCTGGCACGGGGTATCACGCCATCTGCATGACTAGAGTTTAGGCTTGGAGGACTTCCCCTTAACTGTCTCAGGTGAGAAAACTCCGGCCCTCAGATGCCCCTCTCAAAAGGTGGGGCTTAGATCTGACTCAGGCCTGGCTCAGCCTTCTGATCTAGAGCTGTCTTGAGGGGTCTTTCAGGGGGAAGCGAGAAGAGCTGGGGCAGGAACCCTGGGTCATAGCCCTGCCGCACCTCTCACGAGCCCTGTGAGTGGGATAAATTGTCCGACTTTTCTTGGACCTGAGTGGTGTCCTGTTATCTACACTGTCCGCTATGCTGGGGTCTCCAGCTAGCCCGAGGTGACAGCGTCTGACCCCAACTCCACCCCTGCAGATCTGGAGAATCGAAGGCTCCAACAAGGTACCAGTGGACCCGGCCACATACGGACAGTTCTATGGAGGTGACAGCTACATCATTCTGTACAATTATCGCCACGGTGGCCGTCAGGGACAAATCATCTACAACTGGTGAGGGGCCTGGGCTGTCCTCCTGGTGTCAGCGGGAGCACGTGGGGACCTGACTGTGCCTGACTGTGGTGGCAAGAGGAAAAGGGCGAGATGACCAGAGGGAGTCTTGATACAGAGGCCTGAGCTGAGACAGCCACACCCTGCTGGGACCCCTTCTCACCCACAACTCTAAACTCGCATCAGAATATGACGTGCCGTCTTAGGGACAGAGACACACCAACCCAGCAGCTCCTGCCAGTCAATGCCAAGTCCCCTCCAGAGGCTGGCTTCCACAGTGATAGTTGGAGATGATTCTGTACTGCATAAGCACGTAGTGTTAGTATGTATGTCAATTACAGCAATTATTTTAGTAGTTGTTTTAAAGCAGAACATATAATCCCATTGCTCCCAACCCAGAGCAGAGCCCAAAGTTGTCAGTCTGAACATTTCGTCCCACCTGTACCCTGCCGACTCGTCCACCGAGCCCCATCCTTTCCTATCGACCAGTTTGGCAGTTTTTATTTATCCTTTTTGCATGATCACTGGAAGGATATGTAAGGTAAGCAATGCTAAGTGCGTTGGCTTGCGGCTTGCCTTTTGGCTACAGCCTTCTTGGAAACTGACAGCTTCCTGATGTAGATGTGTCTGTCTAACAACCATGCCAGGCCTTTGGGTTGCTGTACTGCCATTTATCAATGAGCTCCCCACACCCTTGCACTCTTGGGTGCTAGTCTATTGCTCTCGCCAGTATCACCGAGATTAGTAACTGTTAGCAAAACATCGGATGTTTAGAGAAGTCTCTCTCTGGTGAGTTCCCAGAAACGGACTGGCAGAATCAGAATCTATCATTCTGATAGATGACTCCAGTCTCCCTAGCTAGTACTTGGAGCCTTCCAAATTCCTGTATTCCTGCCAGCTGCATGCAAGAGTCCCTGTTTCCCTGGCTCCACCTCAGTGGACTGTATTGTTAAATGCATGGATGTTGATCAAGCTGAGAGTTTATAAAATGCTATCTTATTAGACTCTAAATTTGCCTGTGGGGTTGTGGCTCAGTGCCAGTACTTTTACGGATACAGGTATCTCTGAGTCTTTTGTGGATGCAGGTATCTCTGGGTCATTCCCCTAGCATTGGGGAAATTAGGAAAACGATGGTGGTGAATACTTATAATGCCAGCACACAGGAGGCAGAGGCAGGGGCTCCAGGATAGACAGTGAAACCCTGTCTCAAAAAAAAAAAAAAAAAAAGAATAAGAAGAAAGAAAGAAAAAGAAAATGGCGAAATGGTGTCCCTATTACTAGACAGTTTCATATTTTTATCTGACTAATAGTTGTTGGATTTCTTCTTTGCTAAGGTTTTTATTTATTTTGAAATAATCTTAGACCCACCGAAAAGTTGCAAAAATAGAAACCCAATTACAACTATCTGGCCAGTCCTCATACACGCACTGCCCCGCCTGCTTCCCTTCACAGCCCTAGCCCCTGGGCCATGCAGACTCAGGGCTGTGCGTGTCTGTGTCAGTTCCAGTATCCCCAGCTTTCCATTCCTGTCTTTTCTGGCCCAGGCCCTAACTGAGACCCCATGGGACATCTCTAGGACCCCACAGGGTGTTTCTTGTGTCCCTTCAGTCTCCTGGAATCTGCCCTTTTCCTTTATGACCATAACCCCCTGAATAGTGATGCTCAGGAATCATGTTCGAAAGCCCCATACTTCGCAAGCAGCTGCACTTATAAACTAGATAATACACAAATTATGATGGGGAGTCATGGGGATTGAGCCCAGATTCTTGGACGTACTAGACAAGCCACTACCACTGATCTATAAGGCCAGCACCCCCTTTACTTTTCATTTGAGGCAGAGTCTCACTAATTTGCTCATGCTGGCCTTGAACTTGCAATCCTCCTGCCTCAGCCTCTCAAGTAGCTGAGATTCCAGGCCTGCACCACTAAGTTCAACATATGATACAGATTTTTTTTTTTGAGACAATGTTTCTTTATGAAGCCCTGGCTACCTGGAACTCCCTCTGTAGACCAGGCTGGACTCCAGCGCAGAGATCCACCTGCCTCTGCCTCCTTAGTACTGGAATTAAAGACTTGCGCCACCACACCCGGTTGATACAAAATTCTTAAGAAGGCTTTTGACTTACAGTGTACGCCTGGTACAAGGTCCAGCCTTGGCAAGTGGAGGCAGGGGACCGTGAGTCTCTGTAACGCTCCCGTCTCAGGGTGTCCCCATGAGGCTATGTCTGGTGTCTTTCCCTACCGATGACACATCTCACACCTGCTGTTTCCAACCCGTCCTGCATACAGGGAGATGCCCTGACCACTTTTATACATTTTGTTTTTGAGTCCCAGTACTCTCTCATGGCTGTCCATCAGGGCATGGCCCAGGGAAGTTCCTGCAGGCACATTTAGGACAAAAAGGTCTATCTATTGTAGTAGGACCTATGATACTAAATAAGGACACAGTCTGCTGAGCTGGAGTGGGCAGGGTGGGGAGGCTGTTGTCGCTGGTTCTCCCCACTGCTCCATCTCTACGACAAGGAGGCTCATGAGTTACTGGAGCTGAGGGCAAGAAAGAGGCCCAGGGCTCTATGTAAACTAGTGCTGAGTCTCTCTCCCTCTTCTAGGCAGGGCGCCCAGTCTACCCAGGATGAGGTCGCTGCGTCTGCCATTCTGAGTGCCCAGCTGGATGAGGAGCTGGGAGGAACTCCTGTCCAGGTGAGTCAGAACAGTGCCTCTTAGGGCTCCAGTCAGGGCTTGGTCTCTCTGCTCATTTAACTTCCTAATTATTCTTGCACTCATCCAGGCATCTGTCCACTCACCATCATCCACCCGTCCATCCATCTGTTCATCCGTCTGTCTGTCCGTCCGTCCATCCGTCCGCCCACCCGTCCATCCATCCATCCATCCATCCATCCATCCATCCGTCCATCCATCTGTCCATCTACCCATGCACACACCTACCTACCCATCCACCCACTTACCATCCATCCATCCGTCCGTCTATCCATCCATCCGTCCATGTATCTTTCTGTGCAGCCATCCACCCATGCACCCACCCACCCGTTCATCCATCCGTCCCTTGGTCCATTCACTCACCCACCCATACATCCGCTTACCCACCCACCCAGCCATCCATCTATCTGCTCACTGACTCATGCGACAGATATTTATGCAGGGTTTTCTCTGTACTGGGCTTAGTGTCGGCATCCAGTATATAGACACTGTCTTTACTGGGCAGTGTCTCCATTCCCTCCTTTGGCTGTGCAGCAGGAATGACATGGTTGGTTCCTGTAGGGTACATTTAGGACAAGGAAACCCATATGTTGCTTTAGTTCTAAGTAGGAAGATGGTGGAGGTTGGGGCTGTGTAGGGTACAGCAGAGCCTCCAGATCTGAGGGCTCCTTTCATCCCTCCACCCCCTGACTTGTCTAGGACTGACATCAGCATTCTGAAAGAATGCACATAAGCAATCTGCCCTTCCTTTTAAGGTCATATTTGCAAACTTGGAGTCCCCTGGTTCTTGGAGCAGACTCAGGGGCTACAGGGCAAGGCTTCACAGAGACAGTGGGTGGGAAAACAGCCAAAACAGCAGCAACCAGGGACTTTGGCAGTGCCATCATCCCCAGCTCGCCCTACTCAGTGCTCTGGTGCTGCCAGGTCATAGTTCTCCCATCCATAGCCAGATGTGGTAGCCTTTCTGAAGGAAACGGTCCAGAATCACAGAGAAAAGCTGTTGGGTGGGGGGGGGGTTTGGAGAGACGGCTCAGTGGTTAAGAGCACTGATTGCTGTTCCAGAGGACCTAGGGTCAATTCTCAGCACCCACAAAGCAGTTCACAACTGTTTGCAAACCCCGTTTCCAGGGGATCTGACACCCTCACACAGATATACGTGCAGGCAAAAACACTGATGTATAAAATTAAACAAACTATGAAAAAGCAAAGCTGATCTCCTCCTCTCTCTCCGCCAGAGCCGAGTGGTCCAAGGCAAGGAACCTGCACATCTCATGAGCTTGTTTGGCGGGAAACCCATGATTATCTACAAGGGTGGCACCTCCCGAGACGGGGGGCAGACAACCCCCGCCAGTACCCGTCTCTTCCAAGTCCGAGCCAGCAGCTCTGGAGCCACCAGGGCTGTTGAGGTAATGTCAGGTCCCGGAACGTGGGCAAGATTGCCCTCCTGACCCCTCAGTGTCCAAAGTCTGTGTGCTGTCCGTCTGTGAGGGAAGAGGTCCACTTGCTGCAGGGTCCTTGGGCTGTCAGGACAGGCTGGGTTGCGTTTCCTTGCTCCTGACTGAGTGCTGTGTGCCCCACCTGCCTCCAGGTGATGCCCAAGGCTGGCGCTCTGAACTCCAATGATGCCTTCGTGCTGAAAACCCCGTCAGCCACCTACCTGTGGGTGGGTGCAGGAGCCAGCGAGGCAGAGAAGACCGGGGCCCAGGAGCTGCTGAGGGTGCTGCGAGCCCAGCCTGTGCAGGTGGAGGAAGGCAGAGAGCCAGGTGGGAGCCAGGGCCCCACCTCTTCCATCTGCATCCTTCTCCGGTGCCTTCACCCCCGTGGGTGTTAAATGGGAGCGGGAGGATGAAATGAACCCGGTGGCCAGTGAATGACAGGGTAGTCTCCAGACACCGAAGGAGAGAGAACTTGGCATGGATGGTGACAAGGGGTGACAGTGTCAGAGGGGTTCTCCTTACCCTTAGAGCTACAGAGAGAAGGGCATTAGTTGTCTTTGATACTAAGAACCCATCCCCTCCTTCTTGGTACCTCATGGAAGCAGTAAGGGCTGCTTGGTCTGCATCTGCCCGGCAGAAACCACTGTTAGGACACATGTTCTTCTTTCCCAGCCCCACTTTGGTGGCTGATGGGCACAGTGGCTTTTGAGTACTTGAAACGTGACTGGTGGGAATGAGTGGACATGAGGAAGGTGTAACTGTTTAATTGTGACACGTTTCTATAGCAGTGGTCACATACAACCAGAACACACATAGAGCAGGTGTTGTAGAAAGAACATGGGGATTGGACTTGGAAAAGGTTTGCCCCCTGGCTTTATCACTCCCAAGCTTTGTGAATGATGTGAATCGCTGTCTCTGGGTCTCTGTGTGCTGAGTGGAGACAGCCCCGTTCTGTGGTACTGTTGTCTCTGTCGTGAGTCTTATGCCGGCTTTCCCTCTCTAGGCCTTTCCATTCCCTTCTATCTCGAGCCCCTGGGATCTTAAAGTGGAGAGCAGCCAGTTGAATATGGGCACAGTTTGGTCTGGGGTCTGGTGAGATGTGCTCATGGGGCCATGGTTTCCTTGGTAACTGACACCGTCTCCCTTCATAGATGGCTTCTGGGAGGCTCTGGGTGGGAAGACTGCCTACCGTACATCCCCAAGGCTGAAGGACAAGAAGATGGATGCCCATCCTCCCCGCCTCTTTGCCTGCTCCAACAGGATCGGACGCTTTGTGGTGAGTCTGGCGGTGACACCTTTGCTTGTGCCTAGGGATTGAGGTGGGGTTTGGGGGTCAATGAACCTCAGAGCCTAGAGACACAGCCTGGCCCAGTGCCAGGCGAAGGGCCCCTGAAGGCAGGACCGGCTCTGCACTCATCCTGGGAACCAGTGGGAGCTGATGCTTCTTGCTTGACCTCCTTTGACCTTTCCCAGATCGAAGAGGTTCCCGGCGAGCTCATGCAGGAAGACCTGGCTACTGATGATGTCATGCTTCTGGATACCTGGGACCAGGTGAGTTAAGGCGAGAAGGAGAAGGCCAAGGCAGAGGGGAAGCAGGACTCTTAACAAGGAGGGCATAAAAGACACAACATCGCCAGGCAGTGGTGGCGCACACCTTTAATCCCAGCACTCGGGAGGCAGAGGCAGGCGGATCTCTGTGAGTTTGAGACCAGCCTGATTTACAAGAGCTAGTTCCAGGACAGGTTTCAAAGCTATAGAGAAACTCTGTCTCGAAAAACAAAACAAATAAATAAACAAAACAAAACAACAACAACAACAAAAAGATACAACACTAGGTGTTTCCAGGGAGGTCCTGCATGGCTGTAAACCACATCATTCCCTTTCTCTGAGCCTCCATTTCCTCAGATGTATAAAATGGAAGCAGTGGGACCTGCCTGGCAGGTGCATGGCCACTGGAAACTGTGAAGCCCCCTAGAAACCCAGGCTGCATAACTGTGCTTCCTGCCCTGTCCCCCTTAGCCTCAGGCGCTGTGCATTCTGACCTTAAGTCTGTATGAAGAAGGTTGAACTTAGTGTGTCAGAAGTGTGCAGCAGGTCAGAGCTGCCCAGTTATTTGGAGGCTTGGGGATATCACTCCCCAGCTCTGGGATCTCTCACATCATCTGCTAGGGTGGCTGCTGTGGAGGACCCGGAACGGACGGCATTCATTCATTCACCCAGCATCAACTGAGCACCCGAACAGTGCTCTGTAGGGGATGCTGGAAATGAAGGATTGCACCAAGTTGACCTCCTCTCCCGTCAGGTCTGTTCCCATGGGAGCATCAGCTCAAAAACCCCTTCTGTCAAGTACCTGCTCCCAGCATCCTCCAGGCTATAGAATGGCTGGACACAAAGTCTGTCTTTCTCCCACGGGGCGGCTTTGGAGCAGCCCAGTGGGAAGATCATGGTTTGCAGCTTGAGCCATTCGACTGTCATTGTTGACTCAGTTGTGGTGACTTCACCTGCTTATGCATCTCATTGGCAGTCCTTGGCCAATGTTTCTTGGCAATTCCATCTTCCAGGCAAAATGCTAAGTGCTGGGAATCCTGAGACAGCCAAAGGGACACAGGGCCCATCCCAGCTCAGAGGCTTTTCCAGTTCTCTAAGGAACACGTTTCATAAATAAGAAAAGGCAGTCACGCCTGACATTTTTTTGTCTAAGGTATCTGACAACATTGATTGCCATTGATCAGTGACAATTGCTCCTGAGTGTGATTATCTTGAGAGATGCATAAAAATAGACGCAGAACTGGGGCGATGGCCCAGCGGGCAGAGCGCTTGCTGCACAAGCATGAGGACCTGAGTTCAGGTCCCTAGACTTCAAGGAAAAGCTGAGAGTGATAAGGTGTGCCCACAATCCCATGCCCCTGAGGCAAGAGAATAGAGGAACCAGATGGAATCCCCCAAAAGCTCACCGGCCAGCTAGTCTGGTTACAACACTGTGAACAAGAAGAAGATCCTACCTCAAAGTATACGGTGAGGACCCACACCCAAGTTGTCCTCCGACCTCCCCAAGTGCACTGAGGCACAAGTATGCACACATGCATACACACAAAGATTTAAAGAAAAATAGATGGTGTGTAAAGACTAACAGAGTAGGTTTCTGTGTGTGACCAAACTTGTCGTAAGGCTCACAGTGGCATGGACTCTTTATTACAAGCTTTAGACATATACTAGTCAAGACGCAGAGATGGGTAGCCTTTGTTGGATGGCTAAGAGCATCTGTCCACCCATTTGTTGAGTGAATCCACGCCTTTGAAGGTGTGACTCATAAAGAGGGGTTTCCAACTCTGCCCCCTATGTCGCAATGGTTCTGAGTGAAGCAGACTGGGATGAGGAGACTTGAGGAAGGGTGCAGCCTGAGGCGAACTGCACCTGCCCCCCAGAGGGGCCTCACCTCTCAGCTGCACCCCAGTGAAGGTGGTGGCCCAGCCTCCAGGTCCTCCTGTGCGTCTTTGTCTTTGGCACAGAGGCTGCACCTTGTTCTACTGCTATTTCAACCAGCAACTGTGGCTCTGCCGTTGTTGTTTGCTTCTCTGACAGTGACCTGACTGCTCACGCCTCAGCCTAGTGGGAACTCTGTTCTTGCAGGCACCAGCTCTGTCTTCACCACTAAATCTCTATCGTTCTCTTTATCAATAAGACTTGAGATTCAAAGGTGGCATTTAAAACTTGCTAGATCAAAGAGGTTAAGTAGCAATTAACTAACCTTCTCTCCTTGCTGGGTCTCCCACAAAGCCCATTCTTCCACTCCACCAAAACAAACAAAGAAAGCTGTGCCACTCCAGCGCCCTCCCTACTACTTCCTCCTACTTCCGGCTCATCTCCGCCTCTCCCGCCCTTGTTTTTTGAATGGCGTTGACTGTCACCAGCACATCTCATGGGGTTCTCATTCCATGTCTCACCTCCAGGTCTTCGTCTGGGTTGGAAAGGACTCACAGGAAGAGGAAAAGACAGAAGCCTTGACCTCTGGTGAGGACGGGAGGCTCTCCAGTGGGGGTGGGATCTTTAGCTGTGGTGGTATCTTTGGCTGTGGGAGGTGGGGTCTTTGGTTGTGGGTGGCTGTAGGTAGGTGATGCTGTTCTAGGAGTTAGCATCCACGGGGTGGGGACTTCCTGCTCATAGTCTGTCCCTCTGGAGCCCTGCTTGGGGTGAGGATGCCCTAGAGGCTTTCCGTAACTGCTTGAGGCAATGAGTTTATCAAGTAGAAGGGTTATTTGGGAAAATTCAGCCCAGGTGGATTCAGACTCTGGAATTTTGAGACTGTAACAAAGTATTAAGGTGGTGGGAAGCGTGTTCAGAGTAAAGCCATCCGACTTGGAACAGAGATGAAAGAGTGAGGTCTCACTGCCACCTTAAAGGGCCCCAAGGGGCAGAAGACACCACCCCTTAGAGTCTCACTTCCCTCAGGCTGAGGACCCAGGCTTTGAGGGATGTTACAGGTCTAAACTATTGCAGGTGTGAAAAAATAAATGTGTCCCTTCAGAATGCCTGAGGATTTCCCGGGGAACGGAACAGAGGCAAGCCCATGTCCAAGTTCCAGGAAGTTGAAGGGATTTTATTGTTAGGGTCTCTGTGTGGGGAAGCAGAATCTTGGTAGCTAATCTCGAGGCTGAACTCTAGGACTGGCTTCATTTAATATCTTAATCAGCAGGAGGAAATGATATACTCAGGGAAGGCCTGAGAACTTTGTAGTTGCTGTTGCTTCCGGTGTTGAGGGCAGTCCACGTGAGGTCTTTGCTTACGCATTGGTGGTGGTCAGTAGGGCCGAGACCGCGTTCTCTGGCAGCCCCAACTCTCTCCCTGAGGAGGAGACCACCGAGAGTCACTGGATTTCTTCTCCTTGTGTGCCTGCAGCGAAGCGGTACATAGAGACGGACCCAGCTAATCGGGACAGGCGGACCCCCATCACGGTCGTGAGGCAGGGCTTTGAGCCTCCATCCTTTGTGGGCTGGTTCCTCGGCTGGGATGACAACTACTGGTCGGTGGATCCCTTGGACAGGGCCTTGGCTGAGCTGTCTGCCTGAGTAAGGACCAGAGCCACCGGTGTCACCAGTCAGTGCCTTTGAGAATTCCCATCTCCCAAAGAGCTCATACAGCAAGCAGAAAGTTATTCTGTGTGTGTGTGAGTGTATGTGTGTGTGTGTGTGTGTGTGTGTGTGTGTGTGTTTTACAGTAGCCAAAACCAGCCCTGGGAAAATTCAGGGCCTTTACAAAATTGCCTCAAGTATCTGTGCTTTGGAAATTAAATTCAATAAAAGCTTTTTGAAGTGTGTTCTCCCCAGGCATGTCACTGCTTTGTTCATTCCATGGCCCTAGCCGCACAGTAGTCTCTGAACCTGCTCCTAGTCCTGATGATTTGGCGGTGCCCAGGTAGGGGCCTCCCGGGGGCTGTAAGCCAGCAGATGAACTCCAGCCACCTTGTGTGTGTGTCTTGGTCCTTGAGAAGTTGATGGCACACTATACAGAGTGTTCTAGTTTGCCTTCTCTTGTGATAAAAACAGGGACCAAAAGCAATGAGGAGGAAACGGCTTCTTTTATCTCCTAATTTGTAGCCTGTCATGAAGGGAGGTCAGGGCAGGAACTGAAGAAGAGGCCATGGGGGAGGGCTGCTTATTGGCTTGCTTCCCAAGCCTTGCTTATACAACCCAGGCACCACCACCTCTAGTGGGCTGGGGCCTCTCCCATCAAACATTAATCAAGAAAATGTCGCCACAGACTTCCCTACAGACCACAGGGAGAGGTAACTGCTCAGCTGAGGGTCCCTTGCCCAGATGCTCCTGGGTTGTTTCTAGCAGACAAACACTAACCAGGAGAAGAAGCCGGCAGCCAAGAGGCTGACCAAGAGGGGCAGGAAGGAAAGAAGCCGAGTGCAGTGTCCTGCTTAGCGCTTGGTCCTACAGTGGCTGCAAAGCTTTAGGTAGGCCTGGTCCAAACAGGAAACGTTTTGATTCGTTTTAAATTGAGGGTATGGTTCTTTCTTTCTTTCTTTCTTTCTTTCTTTCTTTCTTTCTTTCTTTCTTTCTTTCTTTCTTCCTTCCTTCCTTCCTTCCTTCCTTCCTTCCTTCCTTCCTTCCTTCCTTCCTTCCTTCTTTCTTTCTTTCTTTCTTTCTTTCTTTCTTTCTTTTTTGCAATTGAACCCCAGATCCTGTGCAAGGTAGATAAGTGCTCTACAGTGAGCTACACTCCCAACCTCCTGTTCTCTCTCTCTCCCTCTGTGTGTGTGTGTGTGTGTGTGTGTGGAAGTCAGAGGACAACTTTCAGGCTCTCCTATGCTATGTGAGCTGCAGGTGCCTTTACCCTCTGAGCAACTTCACCTCTCCCTTCCTGAACCCTGTTCTATTTTATTTTGAGAAAGGGTCTCACTAAGTTGTCCAGTGTAGCCAAACTTTTTCTCTGTCCTGTCTGCAGGTTCCCACAGCCACTTGTGAAATAATCATTTGGAAGCTTAATATTAATTATAATTGCTTGGACAGTGACTCAGCTTCTTACTGGAAAGTTCTACATATAAATTAACCCATTTCTAATCATCTGCATATCTCCACGTGCCCTGTGGTTTACCGCACAGACTACTTGGTCAAGATTTGAGCTTCCTTTGCTTGGACATCCAGCCTGCAGAAACTCAAAAGTCCTTTTCAGGACTGAAGAAACCTTACAGAGGATATCAGGTCATAAAATGCCATTTAAAGGGCTGCAGAGGTGGTTCAGTAGTTAAGGGCACTGACTGCTCTTCCAGAGGTCCCGAGTTCAATTCCCAGCAACCACATGGTGGCTCAAAACCACCTATAATGAGATCTGGTGCCCTCTTCTGGCCTATAGGCAGGATACTGTATTAATAAATAAATCTTTAAAAAAGTGCCATTTAAAGATTAGGAAATGTTAATTGATAAGTTATATTAAGGTTAAGAAATGCTTTATAGATAATTGATAAGTCAAATGGAGGTTAGGAATTGGTTTTGAAGTCATGAGTATCTGAAGTTCTGTTGATTTCTAAATCCAGCAGCTGACAGAGACCCACCCAGTAGTGTACAGTTTCTTATCTGTCATGTCCCTCAGGAAGAGAGCTAATGGCTGGAGACAAACCTGACTTCCAACCTTCAGAAAGTCAGTGCAGGTTCTTCACAAGTAAGATGGGGACTGGGGAGGGAAGAAGTGTGCCACGAATTCTGTGGGCAGAGGCCAGAAAGGTGGGGGAGGCGGCAGGAGCAGGCACAGCCCTGGAGAGCAATCACAATGAGTACTTATGTTGTGTCACTCACCCCGCCCTCTAGAGCCTCCTCACCACAGACCCACACAGGTCACAGGACTTCAACCTTCCCAGTCAGTTGAGGTCTCCCGGCTTGGCTGGCTTGATTGGTTAGGTTCTGAGACATTTGCCGTCTATCTTTTATTTAAAGCCCAGCTTTGGGTACAGAGACGCCAGTGGCGAAGTCACACATTCCGGAAAGGCACTTCCTGTTCTCATCCAACACCCAGGTACAGTCTTGCCTGTTGGCATTTTGTAATGAGCAGGGAAACAGATCCCTCTGAATAAGTAAAAAAAAAAGGAATCTGTAGTGTAGGTAAAGTAGGCAAGCTATAGTATAAGGCGAAGTATAATATAGAAAATGTAGGACAGGTATAATTTAGAAAATAGAAAATAAGTAAGAAAACTGTGTGAAGAAGCAAATTATTAAGGAGGAATATTAAGAGAACATTTTGCCCACTTGGAGGCTGCCACATCCATCTGGCCCTGCCAGAGGGGAAAGCTGCAGCCAGTAACCTTGGCAAGACCGTAATCTTGCCACACGAGAAGGACCCCCACCCTTCTGTGTTAAGTCGATACTGATAGCCTAGGACATCTGGCTATTAGAAGGATCAGCCGAGAGGCAGTTTCAAATGGGAGGAAAGAGAGAGGGCAGAAGCAAGGCAGGTACCTCACTTTCAAGATGGCCCTGGCATGTTGCTGAGCCTCGGGGTGGGATCCTCCAAACACCTGCCTCCCGAGAGCAGAGCCTGGCCTCCTGAAAGTAGAGCTAGCCTCCCAAGAGCAGAGCCTGGCCTCCTGAAAGTAGAGCTAGCCTCCTACAATCCATTCATATTCCCACAATCTGTTCATCCTCCCACACACCCGTTCATACTCTTAATACACTCGTTAATACTCCTATACACTCGTACATACTCCGACAATCCATTCATATTCCCACAATCTGTTCATACTCCCACACCTCCGTTCATAGTCCCACACACTTGTTCATACTCCCACACACTTGTTCATACTCCCACACACCCATTTGATGTGGGAGTGTCATATATCAATCTGTTGATTTCATTGGTTAAGCAATAAATAAACTGCTTGGCCCTGATGGTTAGAACATAGGTGGGTGGAGTAAACAGAACAAAATGCTGGGAGGAAGAGGAAGTGAGCTCAGACTTCACACAGCTCCTCTCAGAGCAGGACACTCGCAATGAAGCTCCCACCCAGGATGGATATAGGCTAGAATCTTCCCGGTAAGCACACCTTGGGGTGCTTACACACATTATTAGAAATGGGCTAGTCCAGGTGCGAGAGTTAGCCTAGAAGAGGCTAGATAGATATGGGCCAAGCAGTGCTTAAATGAATACAGTTTGTGTGTTGTTATTTTGGGCATGAGCTAGCAGGCAGCCAGGTTGCTGGGGACGCAGTCCTGCAATTCCAATTACAACTCCCGTGCATACTCTAATACACTCGTTCAGGCTCCCATATACTCGTTCATAGTGGCACACACCCGTTCATACTCCCACAATCTGTTCATACTCCCACACACCCGTTCATACTCCCACAATCTTTTCATACTCCCACACACCCGTTCATACTCACACAATCTGTTCATACTCACACATACCCGTTCATACTCCCACACACCTGTTTGTACCCCCACACCCCCTTTCGTACTCACACACCCCCGTTCGTACTCCCACACCGTTCATACTCACACTCACACACCAGTTAGTACTCCCAAACCTAGTTCATATTCCCACACACCCATTCATTCATAATCTCACAACCTCGTTCATACTCTCACACCCGTTTGTATTCCCACACCCTTGTTCACACTCCCACACCCCCGTTAGCACTCCCACACCTGTTTGTACTCCCATTCCCCCATTCTCCCATTCGTACTTCCACTCATAGTGAATAAAGATACCTCTTCCCTAAGTTCTTGTTGGCTGCTGGCATTTCTACTGATTTGTTTTTCTGATTATACTCATTCTGATTGCAGTGCAATGAAATTTCCAATCTCTTTTAAATTCACATTTCCATGGTGGCTAAGGATGATAAACACTTAAAATGTATATTAACCACTGTTTTGAGCACTTGTTGCTAAGTTCCTTAGGCTGTTTTGATCAGATTGTTTATATCTCTGATTGTTTAATGAGGGAACTTACGGATATGAACTTCCCCTTAAAAAATGACCTTCATGGCGTGACATATTTGAACAATTCGTCCCTAGTTGGTGGCACTGTTTGAGGTTATCGAACCTTTAGAAGTTCAGCCTTGCTCGAGTCCATCCCTTAGGGTGAGCTTTGAGCATTTATAGCCTCCCCTGATTTGCTCTTCTGTGTGGCTAACATATGACCCCTTAGCTCTTTGCTTCTTCCATCTTCGACCACACCTTGCCTGCCATTATGGATGCTCCCTCTGGAAGCCAAAATACTCAGGGCAGAGAATAGAAAAAGGCTGAGTGAGGAAAATTCGTCAGTTTTATTTTTAAGACATTGGACACCACAAGAAGGTGCATAAGCCATGACTTTTTATCATGTAAACGTGGAATTCACTAAGAAAAGGTTTTTAACATAGCTTGGGCAGAGGCATTAAGGAGGAGAGAGGGGCAGGTGTGTAGACGGTAGACACTGGGGATAATCAAGGGAGAGAACTGGTCCCTTTAGACAACCAGCCCCTTGAAGTCATGAGTATCTGAAGTTCTGATGATTTCTAAATCCAGCAGCTGACAGAGACCCACCCAGTAGTGTACAGTTTCTGATCTGTCATGTCCCTCAGGAAGAGAGCTAATGGCTGGAGACAAACTTGACTTCCAACCTTCAGAAAGTCAGTGCAGGTTCTTTACAAGGGAGATGAGGACTGGGGAGGGAAGAAGTGTGCCACGAATTCTGGGGGCAGAGGCCAGAAAGGTGGGGGAGGCGGCAGGAGCAGGCACAGCCCTGGAGAGCAATCACAATGAGTACTTATGTTGTGTCACTCACCCCGCCCTCTAGAGCCTCCTCACCACAGACCCACACAGGTCACAGGACTTCAACCTTCCCAGTCAGTTGAGGTCTCCCGGCTTGGCTGGCTTGATTGGTTAGGTTCTGAGACATTTGCCGTCTATCTTTTATTTAAAGCCCAGCTTTGGGTACAGAGACGCCAGTGGCGAAGTCACACATTCCAGAAAGGCGCTTCCTGTTCTCATCCAACACCCAGGTACAGTCTTGCCTGTTGGCATTTTGTAATGAGCAGGGAAACAGATCCCTCTGAATAAGTAAAAAAAAAAAAGGAATCTGTAGTGTAGGTAAAGTAGGCAAGCTATGTTATAAGGCTAAGTATAATATAGAAAATGTAGGACAGGTATAATTTAGAAAATAGAAAATAAGTAAGAAAACTGTGTGAAGAAGCAAATTATTAAGGAGGAATATTAAGAGAACATTTTGCCCACTTGGAGGCTGCCACATCCATCTGGCCCTGCCAGAGGGGAAAGCTGCAGCCAGTAACCTTGGTAATGACCGTAATCTTGCCACACGAGAAGGACCCCCACCCTTCTGTGTTAAGTCGATACTGATAGCCTAGGACATCTGGCTATTAGAAGGATCAGCCGAGAGGCGGTTTCAAATGGGCAGAAAGAGAGAGGGCAGAAGCAAGGCAGGTACCTCACTTTCAAGATGGCCCTGGCATGTTGCTGAGCCTCGTGGTGGGATCCTCAAAACACCTGCCTCCCGAGAGCAGAGCCTGGCCTCCTGAAAGTAGAGCTCGACTCCCGAGAGCAGAGCCTGGCCTCCTGAAAGTAGAGCTAGCCTCCTACAATCCATTCATATTCCCACAATCTGTTCATCCTCCCACACACCCGTTCATACTCTTAATACACTCGTTAATACTCCTATATGCTCGTACATACTCCTACAATCCATTCGTATTCCCACAATCTGTTCATACTCCCACACCCCCGTTCATAGTCCCACACACTTGTTCATACTCCCACACACTTGTTCATACTCCCACACATTTGTTCATACTCCCACACACCCATTTGATGTGGGAGTGTCATATATCAATCTGTTGATTTCATTGGTTAAGCAATAAATAAACTGCTTGGCCCTGATGGTTAGAACATAGGTGGGTGGAGTAAACAGAACAAAATGGTGGGAGGAAGAGGAAGTGAGCTCAGACTTCTCACAGCTCCTCTCAGAGCAGGACACTCGCGATGAAGCTCCCACCCAGGATGGATATAGGCTAGAATCTTCCTGGTAAGCACACCTTGGGGTGCTTACACACATTATTAGAAATGGGCTAGTCCAGGTGCGAGAGTTAGCCTAGAAGAGGCTAGATAGATATGGGCCAAGCACTGCTTAAATGAATACAGTTTGTGTGTTGTTATTTTGGGCATGAGCTAGCAGGCAGCCAGGTTGCTGGGGACGCAGTCCTGCAATTCCAATTACAACTCCCGTGCATACTCTAATACACTCGTTCAGGCTCCCATATACTCGTTCATAGTGGCACACACCCGTTCATACTCCCACAATCTGTTCATACTCCCACACACCCGTTCATACTCCCACAATCTTTTCATACTCCCACACACCCGTTCATACTCCCTCAATCTGTTCATACTCACACATACCCATTCATACTCCCACACACCCGTTCATACTCCCACAATCTGTTCATACTCACACATACCCATTCATACTCCCACAATCTGTTCATACTCCCACACACCCGTTCATACTCCCACAATCTTTTCATACTCCCACACACCCGTTCATACTCACACAATCTGTTCATACTCACACATACCCGTTCATACTCCCACACACCTGTTCATACTCCCACACAACCGTTCATACTCCCACAATCTGTTCATACTCCCACACACCCGTTCATACTCCCACAATCTGTTCATATTCACACATACCCATTCATACTCCCACAATCTGTTCATACTCTCACACACCCATTCATACTCCCACACACCCGTTCATACTCCCACAATCTGTTCATACTCCCACTATCTGTTCATACTCCCACACACCCGTTCATACTCTAATACACTCGTTCATACTCCCACACACCTGTTTGTACTCCCACACCCCCTTTCGTACTCACACACCCCCGTTCGTACTCACACACCGTTCATACTCACACTCACACACCAGTTAGTACTCCCAAACTTTGTTCATATTCCCACACACCCATTCATAGTCTCACACCCTCGTTCATACTCTCACACCCGTTTGTACTCCCACACCCTTGTTCACACTCCCACACCCCCGTTAGCAATCCCACACCTGTTTGTACTCCCATTCCCCCATTCTCCCCTTCGTACTTCCACCTATAGTGAATAAAGATTCCTCTTCCCTAAATTCTTGTTGGCTGCTGGCATTTCTACTGATTTGTTTTTCTGATTATACTCATTCTGATTGCAGTGCAATGAAATTTCCAAGCTCTTTTAAATTCGCATTTCCATGGTGGCTAGGGATGATAAACACTTAAAATGTATATTAACCACTGTTTTGAGCACTTGTTGCTAAGTTCCTTAGGCTGTTTTGATCAGATTGTTTATATCTCTGATTGTTTAATGAGGGAACTTACGGATATGAACTTCCCCTTAAAAAATGACCTTCATGGGCTGACATATTTGAACACTTCGTCCCTAGTTGGTGGCACTGTTTGAGGTTATTGAACCTTTAGAAGTTCAGCCTTGCTCGAGTCCATCACTTAGGGTGAGCTTTGAGCATTTATAGCCTCCCCTGATTTGCTCTTCTGTGTGGCTAACATATGACCCCTTAGCTCTTTGCTTCTTCCATCTTCGACCACACCTTGCCTGCCATTATGGATGCTCCCTCTGGAAGCCAAAATACTCAGGGCAGAGAATAGAAAAAGGCTGAGTGAGGAAAATTCGTCAGTTTTATTTTTAAGACATTGGACACCACAAGAAGGTGCATAAGCCATGACTTTTTATCATGTAAACTTGGAGTTCACTAAGAAAAGGTTTTTAACATAGCTTGGGCAGAGGCATTAAGGAGGAGAGAGGGGCAGGTGTGTAGACGGTAGACACTGGGGCTCGTCAAGGGAGAGAACTGTTCCCTTTAGACAACCAGCCCCTTGAAGTCATGAGTATCTGAAGTTCTGTTGATTTCTAAATCCAGCAGCTGACAGAGACCCACCCAGTAGTGTACAGTTTCTTATCTGTCATGTCCCTCAGGAAGAGAGCTAATGGCTGGAGACAAACCTGACTTCCAACCTTCAGAAAGTCAGTGCAGGTTCTTTACAATGAGATGAGGACTGGGGAGGGAAGAAGTGTGCCACGAATTCTGTGGGCAGAGACCAGAAAGGTGGGGGAGGCGGCAGGAGCAGGCACAGCCCTGGAGAGCAATCACAATGAGTACTTATGTTGTGTCACTCACCCTGCCCTCTAGAGCCTCCTCACCACAGACCCACACAGGTCACAGGACTTCAACCTTCCCAGTCAGTTGAGGTCTCCCGGCTTGGCTGGCTTGATTGGTTAGGTTCTGAGACATTTGCCGTCTATCTTTTATTTAAAGCCCAGCTTTGGGTACAGAGACGCCAGTGGCGAAGTCACACATTCCGGAAAGGCGCTTCCTGTTCTCATCCAACACCCAGGTACAGTCTTGCCTGTTGGCATTTTGTAATGAGCAGGGAAACAGATCCCTCTGAATAAGTAAAAAAAAAAAAAGGAATCTGTAGTGTAGGTAAAGTAGGCAAGCTATAGTATAAGGCTAAGTATAATATACAAAATGTAGGACAGCTCCAAAACCACAGAAAAACTCTGTCTCGAAAAACCAAAAAAAAAAAAAAAAAAAAAAGAAAATGTAGGACAGGTATAATTTAGAAAATAGAAAATAAGTAAGAAAACTGTGTGAAGAAGCAAATTATTAAGGAGGAATATTAAGAGAATATTTTGCCCACTTGGAGGCTGCCACATCCATCTGGCCCTGCCAGAGGGGAAAGCTGCAGCCAGTAACCTTGGTAATGACCGTAATCTTGCCACACGAGAAGGACCCCCACCCTTCTCTGTTAAGTTGATACTGATAGCCTAGGACATCTGGCTATTAGAAGGATCAGCCGAGTGCGGTTTCAAATGGGCAGAAAGAGAGAGGGCAGAAGCAAGGCAGGTACCTCACTTTCAAGATGGCCCTGGCATGTTGCTGAGCCTCGTGGTGGGATCCTCCAAACACCTGCCTCCCGAGAGCAGAGCCTGGCCTCCTGAAAGTAGAGCTAGCCTCCCGAGAGCAGAGCCTGGCCTCCTGAAAGTAGAGCTAGCCTCCTACAATCTATTCATATTCCCACAATCTGTTCATCCTCCCACACACCCGTTCATACTCTTAATACACTCCTTAATACTCCTATACACTCGTACATACTCCTACAATCCATTCATATTCCCACAATCTGCTCATACTCCCACACCTCCGTTCATAGTCCCACACACTTGTTCATACTCCCACACATTTGTTCATACTCCCACACACCCATTTGATGTGGGAGTGTCATATATCAATCTGTTGATTTCATTGGTTAAGCAATAAATAAACTGCTTGGCCCTGATGGTTAGAACATAGGTAGGTGGAGTAAACAACAAAATGCTGGGAGGAAGAGGAAGTGAGCTCAGACTTCACGCAGCTCCTCTCAGAGCGGGACACTCGCGATGAAGCTCCCACCCAGGATGGATATAGGCTAGAATCTTCCCGGTAAGCACACCTTGGGGTGCTTACACACATTATTAGAAATGGGCTAGTCCAGGTGCGAGAGTTAGCCTAGAAGAGCCTAGATAGATATGGGCCAAGCACTGCTTAAATGAATACAGTTTGTGTGTTGTTATTTTGGGCATGAGCTAGCAGGCAGCCAGGTTGCTGGGGACGCAGTCCTGCAGCTCCAATTACAACACCCGTGCATACTCTAATACACTCGTTCATGCTCCCATATACTCGTTCATACTCCCACACACCCGTTCATACTCCCACAATCTGTTCATACTCCCACACACCCGTTCATACTCCCACAATCTGTTCATACTCCCACACACCCGTTCATACTCTAATACACTCGTTCATACTCCCACACACATGTTTGTACTCCCACACCCCCTTTCGTACTCACACACCCCCGTTCGTACTCCCACACCGTTCATACTCACACTCACACACCAGTTAGTACTCCCAAACCTTGTTCATATTCCCACACACCCATTCATAGTCTCACACCCTCGTTCATACTCTCACACCCGTTTGTACTCCCACACCCTTGTTCACACTCCCACACCCCCGTTAGCACTCCCACACCTGTTTGTACTCCCATTCCCCCATTCTCCCCTTCGTACTTCCACCCATAGTGAATAAAGATTCCTCTTCCCTAAATTCTTGTTGGCTGCTGGCATTTCTACTGATTTGTTTTTCTGATTATACTCATTCTGATTGCAGTGCAATGAAATTTCCAAGCTCTTTTAAATTCGCATTTCCATGGTGGCTAAGGATGATAAACACTTAAAATGTATATTAACCACTGTTTTGAGCACTTGTTGCTAAGTTCCTTAGGCTGTTTTGATCAGATTGTTTATATCTCTGATTGTTTAATGAGGGAACTTACGGATATGAACTTCCCCTTAAAAAATGACCTTCATGGGCTGACATATTTGAACAATTCGTCCCTAGTTGGTGGCACTGTTTGAGGTTATTGAACCTTTAGAAGTTCAGCCTTGCTCGAGTCCATCCCTTTGGGTGAGCTTTGAGCATTTATAGCCTCCCCTGATTTGCTCTTCTGTGTGGCTAACATATGACCCCTTAGCTCTTTGCTTCTTCCATCTTCGACCACACCTTGCCTGCCATTATGGATGCTCCCTCTGGAAGCCAAAATCAACTCTGCTGTATGTACTTTACAGCCATAGTAATTTAATATAATAATAAATATAATAAAATTTAACAGAACTGCTTTTGTTTTTTTATTTCCAGTATTGTGAGTTGGTACTGAGATAGACAATGGATGGAAGCAGGACTGACGGGGTGATGATGCAGCAGGACTCTCAGGACAGTTCCTCTGAAGAGGATGTTCTCACGGATAAATATACGATCCTAAAGACCCTCGGCACAGGAGGCTTTGCCAATGTGAAACTGGCCCTCCACCGCCTCACAGAGGTACCAGTGGCTCTCAAGATGCTAAGAAAGGATGAAAGAAACTTCGATGATATTCAAGTGGAGGTAACGGCGATGAAATTCGTCAATCACCCTAATATAATCAAATTGTTCCATGTCATGGAAACCACTGATCATATCTACTTGGTTTTGGAATATGCCTCTGGGGGTGATCTGGCTAATTATATTCTAGAAGTGGACCATATACCGGAAGTGGAGGTCCGGCACATATTCACACAACTGACATGTGCAGTTAAATACTGCCACGAGAACGATATTGCACATAGGGACATTAAACCAGAAAACATTCTGATGGATGCAATGAAGAATGTGAAGCTATGTGATTTTGGTTTAGCCTTTTGTGTTTGTGGTATGCCAGAGTCAAGAGTGTTCTGTGGCACCCTTCCCTATTGTGCCCCAGAGCTCTTCAGAGACCAAGGCTATGATCCCCTGGCAGTTGACATATGGAGCATGGGAGTGGTTTTGTATAGAATGCTGACAAAGCACTATCCATTCTTCGCAACAACTTATGATGAAATGAAGATCATAATGCGGAAGCCACGTTGCTTCATTTCACCAAAGCTCCCAGTACATATTGTCAGTCTCATCACCGCGATGTTCACTACAGATCCTAGGCGGAGGCCCAAGATACAGGACATCATGCAGTATCAGTGGCTCAAGGGCAGTGAAGAATTTTCAAAACCCACCCTGTCCCTAGAACCACACTCCAACAGTATTATAGGAGCCATGGAGGACATGGGCTATAGCCGCGAGGACATTGCTGACTCTTTAGAGGAGAACGACTTTGACAGTGTTATGGAATCATATTTAATATTGAAGTATCAGTCACCCTGCATGGACAACTCCAACCATAAAGAAAAGTCCAGTACTGCCATGGCACTCGCAGACCCTCCCACCTGCCATTCCTACCTAAAGAGCATAGGGAGTGAGCCTGACAATTCCACCTCTACTGAAAATTATCCATCTCAAGATAAAAAAATTGTAAAAAAAGAGACCCAAAATCACAGCATGGCTTCCATCCACTGCTGCCAGCAAAAAAGCCAACCTCACTCCACAGGTGTGCATCGTGGTCCTTTGCAGCATGACTATGAACACATACTGAGTAGCAGCCTGCAAAAGAGTGTGTCGTGTGGTCCCTTCCAGCATCGCCATGAATATATTGTGAGCAACAGGGCTTCCAAGAGCGTACCCTGTGGTCCCTTCCAGCATCGCCATGAATATATTGTGAGCAACAGGGCTTCCAAGAGCGTACCCTGTGATCCCTTCCAGCATCGCCATGAATATATTGTGAGCAACAGGGCTTCCAAGAGCGTACCCTGTGGTCCCTTCCAGCATCGCCATGAATATATTGTGAGCAACAGCGCTTCCAAGAGCGTACCCTGTGGTCCCTTCCAGCATCGCCATGAATATATTGTGAGCAACAGGGCTTCCAAGAGCGTACCCTGTGGTCCCTTCCAGCATCGCCATGAATATATTGTGAGCAACAGGGCTTCCAAGAGCGTACCCTGTGGTCCCTTCCAGCATTGCCATGAATATATTGTGAGCAACAGGGCTTCCAAGAGCGTGCTGCACAACAAAGACAAACACCTGGATATACTTTCTGAAGACCACATCACCCAGGTGCAGGCCCAGGATGAAAATCCCCATAAGAGCAGCTCATTCCCCCAGCATACACCATCTTCGAGGAGCTCCAAAGAGGGATTTGAGGATGTGACCACCACAGACGCTCATCAGGACAAGAGCTTGACCCCCCAGGAAATAACAGAACCAAACTGCACCAGTGCCCAACCCCAGAGTGTGACCACAGCCTCTCCTCGCCGATGGGGTGGATGGAAGCAGGTGAAGAGGAGACTAGTGAAAGGGTTACGAAGATTATGCTGCTGTTTGCCATCTGAGGAGGACAGCTCCACTTCTAAGAAGATGGTGAATCCACCATCTTCTTGAAAGAAGGCACAATCATCAAAAAAAAAAAAAAAAACCCAAAAAACCAAAAAAAAACCAAAAAAACAAAAACAAAAAAACAAAAAACCAAAAAAAACAAAAAAACAAAAAACAAAAAAAACCCAAAAAAACAAAAACAAAAACAAAAAAACAAAAAAAAAAAGAGGGCACAATCAAGCCACATAAAACAAGGTAGAAGGCAGACCAAGAGCATTCCAGGAAATCAGGTAAGGGGGACCAAGATGCACTTCTCTATTTTAATTTATGCATTTTCTAACATCCTTTGGTAACTGACACATGGTAACCGCACCTGCTTCTGGGATATGCACCTTAACATATGTACCACACCCTGTGCTGCCAGCAGTTGAGGAGCCAACCTCACATCACTGTCCTTATGTGGAACCTGAGAATGTTGACTGTAAACACAAGTTTCTGTCCTGCCTGGTCCTGCAGCCATTCAGTCCCAGAGAAACACACAGAGGCTTATATTAATTATAATCTGTTTGGCCTATTAGCTCAGGCTTATTTTCAACTAGTTCTTACAACTTAAATTAACTAATTATTCTTATCTATGTTTAGCCATGTGACTTGGTCCCCTATCTCAGTGAAGCATTTTCATCTTGTTTCCTCAGTGTCTGGGTGGTGGCTGCAGACTGGGCCTTTCCTTTCCCAAGAATTCTCTAATCTCATCGCCCCACCTATACTTCCTGCCTGGCTACTGGCCAATCAGCTTTTTATTAAACCAGTATGAGTGACAAATCTTGTCAGGGTACAAGAGCATTTTCCCACAGCAGTTGACTAGAGGTAGACAACAGAGAATGGTGACCAGAGGCTGGGGGAAAGGGCAACTGGGGGGCTGTTGGCACAAGGGAGCAAAGATGAAGGGAGGAGTCAGGTGGGGCCTATGCACAGCGGGACTGGCACAGTCAACAGTAAGTTCTGTGGGTTTCAGCCAAAAGACAGTGCCTTTCACGTGTCTCTGCATTTAAGCGATGAGCCTCCATGGATGCCGAACCACAGGGTGCGTGGGGATCTGCCTGGCGTGGACTGAGACAGTTGCAGCAGGAGGCAGGCAGGACATCTCGGTGGCAGTGTGTCCACATGTCCTGCACAGAAGCCTATGTCCAATACAGGAGCAGGTAAGTGAACTACCACAGGCTTCTCCCCAGGAAATCCCAGCCAGGAGCATTTCGCAGTGTCCTGATTGTAGTGGGAATTGACTGCCTGGGTGAGAAGCGCCTGGACCCTTACTTGGAGCATCACAGATACCTGATGGGATGCATCCTCTTGCCCTGCTAACTTGTCTTTTTCTCATGTGTGAGAGGAGATGGCTGAGACGTTGGAGGACTCATCTTCTCACCAGACAGACGGTTACTACCTCCCTACCCCACTGAGCCCAGGTAGGGTAGCCTGATTGAGTCCACACCCCAAGCAGTCTTTTGTGACCAATTGGTGACACTTTTCAAGGTGGACAGCCCTACAAGCACAGTTTCGGGGACCTGCTGGTCTCAAACTGTCGCACAGTAGAAGATGCTGCATCTATTGGTGCTGTAGGATTTGGATTCCAGTGTGGATTCCAGTGTAGGATTTGGATCCAGGTTAGTGGATGGCATGTGTGGTTAGCATGCAGATGGATGCTAGTATGGATGTTAGAATGTCTCTGATATTCTTCTTGGAATGAGTGAGTCCTGTAGCTCGTGCAGAGCAAAGCCTGGGAAAACCTGATCTTGACAGTGTCCCCAGAGTGGCTATATGTCCTTACTCCCCAATCTCCCCTGCTGGTGTTAATTTTGCTTCCTGTTCCATGTCCCTCATCCCTTCCAGGCTAGAGGACCCAGTCTCATGTCATTCTGGGCCAGTGAGTCACAAGGAGGAAGCAGCCCTTTTTGCATGGAATTAAATCAGAGTCAAGCCTGTCTTCGTTCTGAAAGGACAGCGCCGGTGAGCTGGAGAAGCATGTGTGTCACTTTGGACGCCTGAGATTGTGTTCTGTTTTGTAGAGGTGAGTGGGGCTGTTGAGAGAGGAGGGGCCGGCTGTGTCCCCCGCACCCGGCCACCCGCATGGCTTAGCTTACGCCCCGAAATAATTACACGGAAACTGTATTCTTTTAAACACTGCCTGGCCCGTTAGTTCTAGCCTCTTATTGGCTAGCTCTTGCACCTGGACTAGCCCATTTCTGATAATCTGTGTAGCACCCCAAGGTGTGCTTACCGGGGAGATTCTAGCCTGTGTCTGCCTCTGGTAGGAAAATCATGGCGACTCCTCACTCAGCTTCTCTTTCCCAGCATCCTGTTCTGTCTACTCCGCCTACCTAATTTTCTGTCCTATGAGAGCCAAGGCAGTTTCTTTATTAGTTAACCAATGAAAGCAACAGATAAGATACAAGACCCACCTCCATCATGGGCCTAGCCAGGCCTAAGTCATGGCAACACCAGATGCTATTGTTAGTAGCTGTGGAACTCATTTGAACCCCGTGTCCACATTTAGGGTCAGGCCTAGACAGAAACATTGATCACCATCAGGCTAGGGGTTTTAGCCAACACTGTCAGCTTATGTGTCTTGCTGTATGAGTTGTGTGCATGTTCTCCTGGGTAGAGAGGGGGCCCCTTGCATTGAAGAGTGGCCACCCACACAGTGTTGAATGCAGGGGCCGAATGTATGGGGCTCTCACTGCTGAAGATGTCACTGAGTCCTTTGGAAAAGATAAGTTGCAGGGGTCTGATCTAACCTCAATACTGACCTGAGTACAAAGGGAAGTGTGAGGTTGCTGAGGCCAGCCTGCCTCAAGCCCAAGAACAACTGGCACTGGCTTGCCTTACAAAGGAGGACAGGGAGAAGGCATAGGTGTGACTTTGGAAGGGTCTTGAGGACAGCTCACCTTCACCCTGGCCTTCTATGCTGCAGTGGTTTCAAAGAAAATAACCACCAAAGGGACTGGCACTATTGGGAGGTGTAGCTTTGTGGGAGTAGGGGTGGCCTTGTCGGAGGAAGTGTGTGACTGTGGGGCAGGTTTGAGGTCTCATATATGCTCAAGCCACACCTAATGTCTCAGATCATTTCGTGTTGCTTTCTAATCAAGACAGTCATCACCATATCTGCCTGCACACTGCCATGACCCGCCATGATGATAATGGACTGAATCTCTGAAAATTAAGACACCACAGTCAAAAGCTTTTCTTTGTAAGAGTTGTCATGGTCATGGTGTCTTTTCACGGCACACACAGCATCTTTTCACACTTGTATCCATGGCAGCCATTCTGTATCACTCCCATGAGGACCAGCCTCCACGAGCTCAGGGTTTGGAGGTGAGCCTGAGGAGTCAGGGGACCTTTGACTTCTCTGAGGGAGTAAAACTTAACTTGGGGCCTGCAATGAAAGGAAACACACACACACACACACACACACACACACCTCAACATGGCAGGATCTCCCTAGGGTGCTGATGAATGGCAAACCTTCAGCAGGTCAGAGAAGCTGAAGAGGAGATGCAGAGCAGGTGAAGCAGAAGACACACAGACACAGGAGGACGTTTCTGAGGTCAAAGGTTAGTTCCTCATTTTATTACTCTTTCGGTCACTGGTCTACTCTATTTTTGTTGTTTGTTTCCCTTCTGTCTATCTTGATGTCTTCCTTCTAACTTTCCTTCTACATCTTTTCTTATGTTTTCCTTTCCTCCTTTTTGATGTTTTCCTTCTAACTAACTTTATTTTTTCTCCCTTATAGATTATATACCCAAGAAAACTGTTTCAAGCAATGTAAAAATTACAATATGGTTATATTCTTTTTCAAGAATGATTAAAATTTAAATTACAAGTTTGAAAAACACCGTGTTTTCCATATCCTTCACATGATTAAATGTTTTATGCACTACAAGTGAAAAACAAGACATCTCAAGAACCCACGGACATTCATACCCAAGCAACTCGTAATCAATTAACAGTCTAAGAAATCAAGGTATAGCCGGGCGGTGGTGGCGCACGCCTTGGCTTCTTGGGATGGGTTGGATTCCCACTAGGCTGGGCAGCCAGGTCCTAAGATCTGCTGAGGAAGGACCCTGGCCTGGTAGGGATGAGGCCACCCTCCCAGCCAGGCTCCACTATTGACCTGTGAAGTGGCTTTGGGCGGGGCCCCTGCTGGACCTTGTGGGGCTGGGGCCAGAGGTGCTGCAAGCTGTCAGGCTGTGGGAAGACACATCACTTTGTGTTTACACACCGATCCTCACATTTTGCATGGTCTTTTCTTTTTCTTTCTCTTCTTTTCTTGTTTGACCTAAAACAACTTAATTTTTTTTAATCTCCCTCTTTAATTTCAATCCCACATTGCCAGACATGAAGCTCATTCCTCTGACCAGGGTTGATGGGGTCAGGGGCTTAGGGCGGGAAGAGGCCTCAGGGTCATTGGCTGAGAAGTCACCAGTTGTGGGGTCTGAGAGCATGTGGTGGCCCCCAGACATTCTCAGTGACCCTGTTCCTCGTCAGACCCTGAGCTGGCATATCCCAGGGAAACGGTCTCTCGCCCATCTGCTCTGTGTCCTTGGACCAGTTACTTCACCACGCTGAGCATCAGTTTCCCTGTCCTCTGCTGGTGACCTGACTCAGCTGCAGCCCAGCAGAAAACTGCAGCTCATTACTGCACCCTAACCCTCACCCTCACCCTCTAGCGCCCTTGACAGCTGCATGGATGAAGTGTGGTTGTCCCACAGTCCACAGATAAAGGGCCCAGTGATGACCAGGAAGGAAGCCCCTCTCCATCTCACAGACCTTCACCCAGTGCCCACTCTGAGATGGGCCCTGTCTGTGCGGGGCTCTTCATCAGTGGTGTTGACCGAGACACATGTACCCATGGTCCAGGCCCCCCAGAGCCGCGAAGTGGCATCTTGTTTTTATTCCCGTCAGTGAGCTCCTAAGGCCCACGAGTTCCGTTCTGTCCGGGGCTACCCAGCCTCCTGACAAAGGTTTCTGAGTCCCTGCTTGGCCAGCAGCAGCAGCAGCAGCAGCACATGAGGGAACCGTGGTGATTGCGAATCAATGCCCGTCTCATCTTCTGTTTAGATTAGGCTAATAGAAACCGAGTTACTGCAGCTGACACAGCTGGAGTTAAAGAGGAAGTCCCTGGACACCGAGATACTTCAGGTATGTGAGGCTCCCAGCCAGACAACACCCTCACCCCACGCCTGACCTCAGAGCAACTGCTCCTCAGGCCCAGAAATGGGCTCCCCCAGCACACAGGGCAGGTCCAGCCCAACAGAGCCAACGCGGTGCAGGATCAAAGGTAGCTTCATGCTGGGCAAGAGGGTCAGAGGAAGGACAGCTTCATTGCCAGGCCTGCTGGGCATCATCACCATCTGCATTCCCCTCTCTGGGCTGGTGGCTGTGCGGTCAAGAGGGCTGCAGGTCCTACTCTCTGGGCTGGTATTCCCTGTTAGGGGAGTTCTGGTCTCCCAAGGGCATGTGAGCAGAAGCTGGTGCAGCCTGCAGGCCCCAGAGGGCAGCACGGATTGGCACATAGCAGTCTGGATTGGACACTGGGACCTGACTGTGGCTCACACACAGCCTGGCCATACAGCCTCGGCACATGATAAAAAGGGGTACCCTTCTCCCTTCCCTCGGTCTCCTTGGACTCACACAGGGACAAAGAAGGATGGCATGTGAGCACGTGCCAGGCTTCTGAGCAGTTTCCATCTGTCACTCTCACGGTGCCCAGGAGAGTCTAAACTGACCCACAACCTTCCAGTACAGAGAGGGCACTGCCCCTAGGTCTACCCACATTGCTAGGTGGTCTCATTATTTCCACCGGGCCCCTCTCTAAGGTGGAAGCCATCTTTCACAGCTAGCCTGTGTCGTCAGCCCATCAGAATGTTCTTGGTGAACCTCTGATGATTATCACAGATGAGGAACTGGGCTGCACAGAGAAGCTGCCACCACTGAGTGGCAGCTTCATGCCCATCTGAGTCACAGGGCTCTCACTGTTGGGACCTCCATGGGGTTTCCAAGGACAAGAAGATTGCCCTGTGGGCACAAACACAGGGCAGTTGGCATGTGTGGTAGCCTCCTTACCGCCATACAGTACCCTCATCGTCCAGGACCCTCATCAACCCTTCTTGCCATCTACTTCCACCGTGTGCTGTGGTCAGTGGAGACCCGTGGCTTCTCGTTTCTTTTGTTTGGCATTTCCAACCCTCCATTGTCATCACTAGGGTCCCACGCCTGGCCTGAAGCCCACAGAGAAGGGAGTTGAGAGCTTGGGGGAACGTGAGTGCCACGCATGTGTGGTGGTACCTCCGGATTCAGTTAGTGAGGTTCCCAGACCATGCTGAGCTGCACAGTAGGGACCACGGCAAGAGCTCACAGTGGCCTCAGATCTGATTCTCTGTTGCAGGAGATGATCTCAGAGCAGCGCTGGGCACTGAGCAACCTGCTCCAGCAGCTACTCAAAGAAAAGACACAGCGAGAAGAGGAACTCCATGACATCCTGGTATGCTCCTGGGCTTCTGCTGCACGTCACTGGGCGTGTGTGCATCACTGGGCATGTGTCCCTCAGGCACGCTGCCTGTGCTTTTGAACATTCATTATCCCAGTAGTAGGTGCCAAGGAAAAATGTCACTTGGCAACTTTTAGTTTGTTGTGTGTTTAGTTCGTTTTAGCTCCTTGTGTGCTGTCATAGGGAGTTTATTTTCTCTCACAATCCAGATTATAGTCCCGTGGGGAAGTCACGGTGGCTGAGCTAGAGACGCTGTCACAGCACATCGGAGTCAGGAGCAGAGAGTGACAAGCGCACAGCCAGTTTCTTAGCCTCTGTGCACCGTGCTCTCCGTGTCCGTGAGATCTGAGGGGAGTCCTGGGTATTCTTTCCAGGGCAGGATTCTGTGTTAAGAGCAGACCACTGAAGCCGGGTGATGGTGGCACACGCCTTTAATCCCAGCACTTGGGAGGCAGAGGCAGGAGGATCTCTGTGAGTTCGAGGCCAGCCTGGGCTACACGAGCTAGTTCCAGGACAGGCTTCAAAGCTACAGAGAAACCCTATCTCGAAAAACAAAAAACAAACAAAAAAAGAGTTTGCTGTCCCACAAACAGACCAAAAGGGGTCCCTGTCAGAGCTAGTAGCAGTGTGGGACCTAGTACAGGGGGCCAGGAGCAGGGCTTCCCTGCCATGTGTGTGGCCTCAGACAGCCCACAGCCCTTCTCGGCTCATTTCCTGCTGCTGCTGGGCACAGCTGTACTTCCTGTCTTTGCCCCACAGCTTAAAGCAGGGACAGCAGGTGGCTGTATGGGAAAGTCACATACACTCAGAGGAGCAGAGGTGGGGACACCGCGGACTGATAGTCTCTCGTTCCCTGAGTGGAAGCTAACGGTGCCAACTTCTGTTCTTGGCAGGTGGAATTAGAAGCCAAGAGCGAAACCAAGCAGGAAAATTACTGGCTTATTCAGTACCAGCGGCTTTTGAACCAGAAGCCTTTGTCTTTGAAGCTGCAGGTAAGGACCTTGGTGCTCATCTGACCCACGAGCTAGAGGGTTTTTTCCAAAGGTACCTCAGCCCATCCTCACTGCGGACTCCAGCGTGCCACCTCCCTGCTAGGAAAGTGTTTACTCAGAGAGAAGAAGAACGACATTGGCGTCATTGTGCACAAATAGACTGTGAGCTGTACATCTGGGCAGATGTGGTCCCATTCTTCTCCATTGTGCTCACACACACACACTCACAGTTTGAGACAAGGTCTCCCTATATAGGCCGACTGACCTGGAACTCTCAGAGATCCACCTGCCTCTGCCTCCTGAGTGCTGGGATTAGGGGCGTGTGCCACCATACCTGGCCTAGATTTTCTTTTTTATCTGTGTGTGTGCCTGTGGGAGTTTATGTGCACCATGTGCAGGCAGGTGCCCTGGAGGCCAGAGGGCATCAGACCCCCTGGACCTGGAGTTACAGGTGGTTGTGATCTGCCTGATGTGGGTGCTGGGAATTGAACCTGGGACCTCTGCAAGGGCAGTGAACTCTCTCAACCAACCACCGAGCCCCATTCATAGCATTCCGGTAGCTTGCTTTTATCTAACTACTGATGGACAGCTTCCTGTCCACGCTCACACCGCTCCCCCATTGTCCTCAGATGCCTGCGCACTGCCCAGTGCGGGCCTGGGCTCCTTAGCCAGCCGCCTCCTGGGAGATGTTTGAATGGCTATGTCAAGTGTGGAACTGCAGTGAATTCCCTGTGCCTGGAGCTCTGTGCACTATGCACACACCTTCTGGAGAATCCCCCAGGACACACTTGTGTCATGCACGCTGATTGTCCCTTCTTGAAACCAGTGGGATCTTCTGTCCCTTGCACTCTGACACCCTTGGCCTTCCCCCGGGGCCACCCTGCAGGAAGAAGGCATGGAGCGCCAGCTGGTGGCGCTGCTGGCAGAGCTGTCGGCCAAGCACTGCCTGCCTCTCTTCGCCCACCACCGCATCTCATTGGACATGCTGAGCCAGATGAGCCCCGGAGACCTGGCTAAGGTAGGCAACCATTGTCTCGGAGAAAGTCAGAAAGGATGGCCAGGCCTGGACCCAATCTGGCCAAGGGCTGGTGTGTATTTTGTTCAGTTTTGGGGAAGCAAGGTCTATCCGGATCAGATGGCTCCAGGTCCCCGTCTCAGGCAGAACTGCTGCCCCCTCTGCCTCCACTCGCTGGTGTGCTCAGCCTGTCGTCCTGCTTAGCAAGTGAGGAACGTGGACCCTGAAGTTCATAGGGCAGCACACGTGCTCGGGAGGTTCTGAGCCAGCCTCAGCCTGTGCCATGGGTCACATGCATAGCCATAGCACTGCCTGGCCCAGTAGATCCTGACCCCAAGCCTTGCTCCTTTCATGGACTTAATCCATTTCTCTTCAAATAAAATGATGCCGACGGTCACCAGCACCTCTCTGGGACCCACACATGCTGGCATCCTTCTGCGTAGTGAGATTTTGTTTGTATTTTAATAAATAAAACTTGTCTGAAGATCAGAGAGTAAAACAGTCCGCTGGTCAGCCTTACAGACCAGGCAGTGGTGACACACACCTTTAATCCCAGTAGCCACACTAGTTTGCCATAGAAACCGGGCGGTGGTGGTGCACACCTTTAATCCCAGCACTAAAGAGGAATATAAGAGGAGGAGACAGCTCTCATACAGTCTCATTCTGAGATCCCTGGAGGAAGGATCGCCATTTCAGACTGAGGTAGAGGTAACAGCCACCAGGCTGGCTGCTTTGCTTTTCTGACCTTCAGGTTGAGCTTTATGTATTAAAATACAAATGAAATATCACTACAGTTCTAAGTCTCACACCAGCCATGATCTTGGCTATGAGCGGTTCAGTCTGAACCCTGTGTCATCTCTACTCGGCTGTCCTGCCTCACCTAGGACAGATGGACTCTGACACTCAGGGTTCTGGGCCGTGTGCTGGGGCTCTGGGTGTGGGACCTCGTGGCTCAGGCATGGCTGCTTCTCAGCAGCAAGTAGCTCTCTGTCCTCACTCAGTTCACTATGTACAGCGACAGCGGTGGTCAGGGTCCAGGGGACCTTCAGTGCAGGTGACACTGGGCAGTCCCTAAATCACATATGTTACAGATTTTCTTGCTGGGGTTGGGGTCTCAGTTCTTCTCTTCCACAATAATCACGGCACCCAGGCCAGAGTCAGGCCCTACACAGCTATGGCTCTGCTCATGCTGACCCCACGGCCCAGGCTGCTCTGTTTCCATTGAAGATGTCAGAGGCGGGGCATGAGGCAGACCTGTAGGCTTGGACACTATATGTAGCTTAAAGCAGGAGGCCCGGCTCCTGCCCATACCTACCCTCAGCTCTTGGTCTGCTCTTCCCTGTTCTGCCACAGGTGGGTGTCTCAGAAGCAGGCCTGCAGCATGAGATCCTACGGAGAGCCCGGAACCTGCTAGATTTGGCCAGGGTCCAGCCAGGTGCTGACTCGGGACTTTTTCCTGGGCTGAGAGGCCCAGGTTATGTGAGCTGTGGCTGCAGTCTAGTGGCTACTGGTTCCAGGGCAGAGCTCTGGGCACAGAAGGGGCTTTGCCAGGGGGAGGATGGGGAGTAGGGAGGCAGCTTTGGAGTGTTCCCACTCTGCCATGCCATTGAGTCCTGTTTCCTGGGAACCTGATAGAGGTTCAACCACTCACTAGTCAAGGGTGCCTATCCTGCAGCTTCACCACTAGATGGCGATATGGCCCCAGGCAAGTAATGTCCCCTCTCTGAGCCTCAAGTTTCTGAGCTCTGAAGGTCCAGAGTGTGCAGTATGGGCAGAAGATCACTCCCATCTCACAGATGGAGACGTAGGAATCAATGAGGATCAGAAAGAAAACCTTTCCCCTGCTCTTGGACTGGAGGCACCCCCTCATTTTCCGCTCAGATCACTCACTTTGGGGTACACACAACCAGGATATCTCCTAGGGATTGGGATCATCGAGCACGACTCCCTGACTTAGCCTATCCCTCTGATTTCCTCAGGGTTGAAACCATCCAAAGATGAGGTCCTCGATGTCCTGGAGCCCCCTGCAGCCCCTCAGGAGGCTCCCAAGTCAGTGAGACCATCTGCTCCCCCAGCAGAGCTGGACACACCAACCTCAGAGTGCGTTGTGTGCCTGGAACGGGAGGTAAGTCTGCGGAGATGCTACAGAAACCGACACAAGACACTGAAATGACCCCTGGCCCATATACGAACAATGCTAACATCAGTTTCTAGAGGTTGTTCCCCGCAAGAAGGATCTTTCTCTCGGCTTATTAACTATATTAGGGAAAATTTCTCCCATCGGGACTCACCAAGAACGTGGTTTGCCCTGCCAAGTCTCTTTAAAATTGTTGCAAAATTAACACTTATTACAAAAAGTAAACATTCCAGTGCTTAAAGCACAGATCCTCCCTCGTGTCCACAAGGTTTCAGGCTTAGAAAGCAGCCAGGGGCAGACATGATGGCTCATGCCTGTGATCCTAGCTTGTGAGAGGTGCAGACAGCAGGGTCCCCATGAGTCTGAGGGCTATGTAGCAAGACCCTGTCTCAAGAAACCCAAAAAGGGCTGGAGAGATGGCTCATGCTTGCTGCTCTTCCAGAGACCCAAGTTCCCTGCATCCATGATAGGTGGCTCACAACTCCAGGGGATCCAACACCCTCTTCTGCCCTCCATGTGTAGCTACACTCACACGTGTGCATGCGCGTGCACACACACACACGCACACGTGTCACATACATAAACAAGGCGGCCCTGGTGGCAGCTGGATAGCTCTCTGACTTTCAGAAGACTCCAGAATGCTGTGTGGTGGACAGCACCGGTGTTCAAATTCTAACCGAGGCCCTGTCCTCAGGCTCTAGAAATGACTCCCAATTTCTTGATAGGCTAAATGACTTTGAAGAGTGGGAGACTTCTCGAGACATGTGCACACCATGAGGTCACGCTAAGGCAGAGGCTGGGCACATGCACAAAGCCAGTGACCTGTAAGGTTGAAGTCACTGTAGACCAGGCATCAGAATTTGGCAAACACACACAGAATAATTAAAACAGGCTGAGAGCCGGGTGGTGGTACACGCCTGGCGTCCCAGCACTTGAGAAGTGGAAGCAGCTCAGTAGTAGGGCATCTGGCCTAGCGTGCAGTGGAGGAAAGGGCTTTTGCGCCCACTGCCGTGCTCCAGGACAACCGAGCAGCCCGGCTGCTAACGCTGGTCTCTTCACAGGCCCAGATGGTCTTCCTCCCCTGCGGCCATGTCTGCTGCTGCCAGCAGTGCTGCCAGCCGCTGCGCACCTGCCCGCTGTGCCGCCAGGAGATCTCGCAGCGCCTCCGGATCTACCACAGCAGCTGAATGCACAGCCACCTACCAGTGCTGGCCCTTGCTTGGTACCATCTCCATCACTGCTGGGCTCCCACACACCCACATCCACATTCCCCAGACGAGGGCAAGACCGCTATGGTCTTCTGCCACCCCCTGCCACCCCACCGCCTTGAGCTGTAGGCAGGCAGGTGGGGTGTTCCTGGTCTGTGACGTAGCTATTCTGGACAACGGACAGGAGATGGGGCATGTCTGCTGGTGATGTAGCCTGTGGCCTAGGGACAGGATCCAGGGTATGGAGGTGGCCGTGCCACCAGCAGGACTCAGGAATTGAGGTTACTAGGCAAGCCTTAGCATCACACCCAGCTGTCTGTCCCTTCTGGAGGGGTCTGTATCTGTGGAGTGCACCAGCCATCCTGGCCTGAGGTGGGACAGTGTCCTTGGGAGGGTGGCTGTGCAGGACCACTCCAGCCCTCTGCTGCTGCTTTCTTGAATACCTGTTCTCCCATATCTGCATCCTCAGCCCACACGGGAGGGTTGTCTCAGCAGGAACACTAATAAATCTGAGTTCCTCCCTGAGTGACCCGTGCGTCCTTGGGAACTTGAGAGGGATGAGAATGGGCTGGGTTCTAGAAGGCAGCTCCTCTCCCAGTAGAGAGCTAGGCAACACCTTCTTCAACAAAGGGTGGGGGGCACCGAGCCAGGGACGGCCTCTTTATAAGCAGCTCGTGCTCATGGGATGGGTTGTGTGGTTATCCAGGGTAAGGGGGCTGCCAAGGCAACTGAGATGGGCCGTTCAGCCCAGCAGCTGTGGTGACGTGACACCCTCCTGCCCTTCCTGTATAAAGTGCATGGCCTACAGCATGCGCCCTACAGGTACCACTTGATGGGTTGTTGGCACTAGCGCAGGCTGGAGCCCACCCTCATGGCTGGCACTGGAACTGATCAGCCATCAGGAGGCAGTCACTTGAAAGCTCCATGGCCTCTCCCCTCTCTCTGTGCTTCAGTTTCCCCCTCTACAATAGGGAGTTATAAGAATAGGTTAGGCCAGGCAGTGGTGGTGAAAATCTTTAATCTCAGCGCTTGGGAGGCAGAGGCAGGTGGATCTCAGTGAGTTCAAGGTCAGTTTGGTCTACATAGTGAGTTCCAGGACAGTCAGGACTACACACACACACACAAACTGCCTCAAAAAAGGAGGGGGGGGGTAAAATGTGGGAGGAGGGGACGGGTTAGAGAGCTCAGAAAAGCGGTTGAAAGTCTGGATTCCCAGCACTCACAGAAGACCAGCCATGGCGGTGTATGCACGCATCACAGTACTGGGGAAGCCAGGTAGGCAGACCCCTGCGGCTCACCAGCCAGGCTGTCCTAATTGGCTAATTCCAGGCTAGTGAGAGGCCTCGACTCAAAACACCTAAGATTCTTCTGCACACACATGTGAGTTCACACCTACACATACAAACGGACATACTAGCTCATGAGTCCAAGAAAGCTGAGATGAATGAGGCTCCCAGTCACCCTCGGCCCAGGTCTCCTGGACCCCAGCAGCACAGGAGACGAGCTTTAAATAAAGCTTTATTGATGAGCAGAGGCTTACGTAGTTTGCATAGATTCTCCATACCAACCATATCCGGAAGGGCGATGGAAACCCAAGGCACAAGAGAGCATCGGAAGAAATTAGTGACACGATCGAGTGGGGCTGGGGTGTCCCTGTGCACCGGCTGGGGGACTGGGTGTCCCTGTGCACCGGCTATAGCCTGTGGGTCCTGGGCCCATTCTTGGGGAGCAAGTCCATTCAACAAAAAACATGTCTGGGAGGAGCCCTTGAGGAGGCAATGTCAGAGTCTGGGGAGGCCCAAGGTGGGGGTCACATATCAGAGTCATCTCTGTTTGGACTAATGACGAAGAGGAGAGAAACCCAAATGGTTCACAAGGACATTGGAAGAGGGGTCTGAAATTGTCAGGGTTAGGTGACAATTGTCAGCGTTAGAGTTGGACTCGGAGACCAAGCGTGAGGGCAAGGGTAGGGAGGAGTCACTGTTCAGTTCCCTGGGGTATCATACAGTAGGAAATGGGGTATTGGGGAAGGAAGGAGCTGGTTCAGATAGAGCTGTGAACCTCCACACAGCAAGCATTCAGCTGGAAGGTCTTGGGTGTTGTGGGCTGGAGAGGCGATACCTAAGAGCTGTGACAGAAAGCCCCACCCCAGTCCAGCTCTCTGGCCCCTGTAGGAGCTGACAAGGCTAGTTCCAGACATGGCCCTTCCCTCCACCCCGGGCTGTGAGAAAGTTCTCTGCTTCCTCCCTTGTTGAGGCTGGGCCTGGAATTTGTGGGGCCTGGAATTGCTCATTCCTGGCTCTGCCAGGAAATGGGGGTGGATGGGTGGGGGAAGAACGCCAAGCTGGGTGGCTGCCAGCCTGGCTAGGGCCCCCTTCCCATCCTGCATTCCTGGATCAGTGGAGGGGGGGGTGGCAGGAGGCAGCTGGGGCACTGACTTCAGTCCTCCTCGGGCTGTTGTCCATATCCTGCTTAGGCTGACTAGACCAAGGCAGTCCTGGGTTCCAGCCCTTATTTAAGTCCCAACCCATCCTCGGTTTCTCAGTCTTGTTATGTAGCCTGTGCTGGCCTCGAACTTGCTGTGATCCTCCTGCCTTGACCGCCCCCCCCCCAGTGTTGGAATTTGGGGATATGTCTGTTTGTGTGTGTGCACATATCACCACCACATGCAAACATGCATGCACACATAGCTGGAACCTCAGTTTCTCTGAAGCTAAGACCAGCCCCCGCCCTGCCCTAGTCTCCCGTCTTTGAGGGTTAAATGAGCAGATGCGTGTGAAGTGTCAGCCCAGAACTGGGTGGCTCACACACAGAGATTCACTTTTCTCCTAGTTCTGAGGTCAGAGAACCAGGAGGTCAGTGTCAGCAGCGGGGTTGGTCCTCTGTTGAGCACACAATTTTTTTTTTTTTTGAGACAGGGTCTTGCTCAGGCTAGCCCCAAACTTCTAGGTTCAAAATGGTCATTCTGCCACAGATCTTTAAGTTCAAGGCCTGCCAGCTAGGACTACACAGTGAGACTCCTGTCCAGCAAACAACACAGGACAGGGGCGACAGCTCGCTTGAGGGCTTGAGTTTGGCTCCTGACACCCATGTAAGTCTGCTGTAGCACCATGCATCTGTACCCAGTCCTGGAGGGCATGCTGCAGCCGTAGGCTGTTCAGTCAGTCTAGCTGAAATGTATTCCAGGTTCAGTGAGAGACTGTTTCAAAAAATAAGTTGGAGGGACCAAGATGCAGTGGTTAAGAGCACTGACCGCCTTCCAGAGGACCTGGGTTCCGGCTCAGTACCCACACATGGCTCACATCCAGTTACGGGGCCTCCAGCGCCCTCTTTTGGCCTTCTCAGGCACTGCACAATCAAGGACACAGACATACATGCAGGCAGAATACCCATCCATACACATTAAATTAAATTAAATTAAATTAAATTAAATTAAATTAAGTAAGAAGATGGAGAGTGATAGAAGACAGTTCATTCTGACCTTTGACATCAGCGTGCACATGTATGGAAGAGTAAGGGTACGTGTGTGCACGCACTAAAAAAGAAGAAATTTCCCTTTTTTATGAAGTCCACTGAGGTCTGAGCTCAGCCTAACCTCTCAGTTAAGCTTGCTCTTAGGAGAGAGAAGTTGTCACAAACACAGCCCCATTCTGAGGCGCGTTGCCCTGTGATCACAGTGCACACTGGCCAGACTCACGAGCCCAGAGAGGCTGACTCTAAACCTGCTTAGGTTGCTTGCTGGATGTGCAGAATAGAGAAGGTCTTTAGGGAGGAGCCTCCTGCTGTTGCGCCCTGGCTACTGCCCACTTTCTCTACCTGGAATGCCCTTGCGCAACACACCTTCTTTGCTACATGCAGAATGGAAACTCCTAGACCCGGGAGAGGCTGCGATTTGTGCACTGCCAAATTTCCAGACAAAACTTGGGCTCTAAGAGACTGTGTCTTCCTGACAGCCTTGCTGGGGGTTCCTCCCAGGCCTACCTGGGTCACCCCGGCTTGGGTACCACCTCTGCTGAAGCCCCCTTCTTTGCCTGCAGCCTGGCCCTGAGTCCCTGACTGGGTGCCGTCAGCTCTGAGTTTCCGTGCCTGTAGTAGAACCGAACCCCCTCTGGCTCTCACAGACTGTGGGCGGCTGGCTGTGGGAAGGGAGGGGCTTTTTTGTGGGGTGACTCAGCCTGTTGTCACTGCAGTGGGCGCTGGGGTTTGTGTGCACAGGCTGTCACTTCCCCTTCTTGGGCTCTGGGGACATTGTGGTCAGAGGCACGTGGCTAGGTTTGGTGTATTAACCACAGTCGGTCCCTACTCAGATTTGGTCACTTCCTGCATCTTGTTTCCTCGGCACTGGTCTGGGGTCCATGCTGTGTACATTAGCTCGCCTGCCCCGTGACACAAGCCACCGTCACCACAGCAACAATGAGCAGAGTGGTTTTTCCTAGTTGTTAGCGGTGGTCACACTCTCATCTTACCCTCCCATCCTCCTCCTTTCCCACTCCAGGAACTGAGCTCAGGGCCTGTGGGTATGAGACAAGCACCTACCACTGAGCCGCACCACCAGCCCTTTATTCAATGAAGTTTTAGCACCTGCACCTAGCGCCGATGGAGCCCACAGACAAGACAGACCTAGGGCTCTTCAGCTTCTGATAGAAAGAGTCTTTCAGGGGCTAGGTGTGTGGCTCAGTGATACAATGCTTGCCTAACACACGCAGGGCCCTGAGTTCAATCTTCAGTGCCTCAAAAAAAAAAAAACTACACAAAGTGTCATTTAGGAGGCCCTGGTGCCACCCTCTTGGACTTCCCGTGTCTCGTTGTCTGTGCTCAGAGAGTCTCCAGCCCATGCAGGAGGCCAGGCTAGGGTCATTGTTCCCCTAAGAGGGAACTGAGGCTCTTTTGGGGTTCAGTGACATAAAGCACAGCCCAGAAAGCAGCCCATGGGTCAAATTCATCTCTGGCCTACTTCTGTAGCAGGGGGTGTTGATGGATACCAGCTCTGACTGTTTACAAGTTGGGATACTAGGTCCAGCACTGGGACAGAGGGTGTCTGGCCTGTACAGCTGGAAATGTTTACTGTCTGTCATGTCACCAGAGGGTGGGGCTCAGGTGTCTGACTTTCCCTGTCCCAGCTTGACCATTCATTGCTCTGACTGTTTTTCTATGAAGTAGGGTTAATGACTGTGCCGGGCAGGGGTGGGGGCACAGGGCTACCAGGCTGCTGCAGGGTGAGCCACCGCTGCTCTTGCTGTGTGTGCCCTAGATGGGGCGAGTGTGTGCTCTGAGTGGACGGGCTTGGCAGAGGGTCATTCGCTGACCTCCCATTTCCCCTCTCTCCGTCTCTTATTCTGGATAGGGATCCCTGAGAACTCGAAGGTGGAGGGCCCCGCATTCACTGACGCCATCCGCATGTACCGCCAGACCAAGGAGCAGTATGGCACCTGGGAGATGCTTTGTGGGAATGAGGTGCAGGTGAAGCCAGAGGGCTGCCTGGGGCCCCCGTGGGTAAGGCTGGTACCAGGAGTGGGGTTCTGGGGAGCAACAGGTTTTGGAAGAGATGGCAAGATCAGATTTGGGTGAGTGAGAACCCCATAAATCTGACCCACAGACATTTGCATGTGCAGCAGAGGCCCTGAGGTGGGCCACCCAAATTCAAGGATGCTGTTGGGCAGAGGTGTGGAGGAGGCCCAGAGGAGGGCGCAATCACAGAAAACACGTCAGGAAGATAGGCATCAACCCCTACCTTGACTCTTACCTCTTGGTCCTAGATCCTAAGCAACCTGGTGATGGAGGAGCTGGGCCCAGCGCTGAAGGCAGAGCTTGGCCCACGACTGAAGGGAAAGCCGCAGGAGCGACAGCGGCAGTGGATCCAGGTGTGTGGACCTGGGATGCCTGGCAGGGACGAGGGCGCCAAGGAGTACGGCTGGCAATCTGCCCTCGGCTCTGACGTCTCTGCTGTCCTCACAGATCTCCGATGCCGTCTACCGCCTGGTGTTTGAGCAGGCCAAGGTGCACTTTGAGGCGGTACTGTCTAAGCTACAGCTGGCGCGGCCAGCCATGGAGGCCGTCATCCGCACGGACATGGACCAGATCATCACCTCCAAGGAGCATCTGGCCAGCAAGATCCGGGGTAGGTGGCCAGAAGCCACTGTGCATGTGCTGCACGCGGCTCCCCAGGGCCAGGCCAGCCTCTCTGGGGTGGGATCCATCACTGGTCTATTCTGCTGAAGACTCAGAATCAAATCCAAGTCCCTCTGACTCCTGCAGATTCTTTTATAAGTTGATTTTTTGTTTGTTTTTTACACAGTGCTTCTCTGTGTAGTCCTGTCTGTCCTGAAACTCACTATGTGGACTAGTCTGGCTTCAAACTCAGAAACCCACCTGTCTCTGTCTCCCAGGCACTGGGATTAAAGGTGTGCATCACCACCCAGTGTAAGTTTAATTTCTTCAAATCCATATTTGATTCTGGAGGTGCTGGGACTTGAAACATGAGCTTTGTCCATGTTGGATAAGCACTCTGTCCCCAAGTGCAGTGCCAGGCTTTTTTAAAAATGTTTGAGACAGCCGGGCGATGGTGGCACACGCCTTTAATCCCAGCACTCGGGAGGCAGAGGCAGGTGGATCTCTGTGAGTTCGAGACCAGCCTGGTCTACAGAGCTAGTTCCAGGACAGGCTCCAAAGCCACAGAGAAACCCTGTCTCGAAAAACCAAAAAAAAAAAAAAAAAAAAAAGTTTGAGACAAAATCTTTGTTGTTGTTTTGTTTTTGTTTTTGAAGACAGGGTTTCCTTGTGAAACAGCTTTAACTGTCCTGGAACTCACTCAGTAGACCAGAGTGGCCTCAAACTCACAGAGATCCACCTGCCTCTGTCTCCTTAGTGCTGGGATTAAAGGTGTGTGTGCCACCACCACCTGGCTGAGACAAAGTCTTGTAAGTTACCAAGGCTAGACTTGAATTTATGATCCTCCTGCCTCAGCCTCCTAAGTTCCTAGGATGACAAGCTTTTGACTCTAGCTCAGATTTTTGTGGAGATTTTTGTCTTTGAGGTCCAAGGTCTTTGTCTGTCTTTGGCCAGTGTGGACCACCTGTCACCTTGGAGATGCCTAACTCCCCCCCATCCCTGGAGATGCACACAGTACCAGCAGGTGGTGGCTTCCTGTGGTGACTGCGGACCAGCCATGGTCACTGGGAGTTTAGTGGAAGCTGATTGAGAGCTGACATTTGTGTGTGCAGCAAGTATTAGCTGGGCAGGAAGTGAGGTGACTTCAGAACACCCCTCTGGTTGAAAATGCTGTGGTTCGAACATTCTGAAGAACTGGCTGCGAAGAACCAGGCCTCCCTGCTCCCGGGCAGGTCACAAAGCTCACAGCATCCACCCAGGCACTTGTGTTGCAAATCATTTTCTTTCATTTTCCTTCCTTCCTTCCTTCCTTCCTTCCTTCCTTCCTTCCTTCCTTCCTTCCTTCCTTCCCTTTCTTTCTTTTTTGTGAGACATAACCCAGGCTGGCCTTAAACTTGTAGCTTCAAATATGTAGCAGGGGATGGCCTTAAAGTTCTAATTCTGCCTCCATCTCTGGGGTGCTAGACATAAGAGCCAGGGCTTCACCGAGGTGCGGGATGTCTTCTTCAAAGACGTCACAGACATGAATCTCAATGTCATCAATGAGGGCGGCATTGACAAGCTGGGCGAGGTGAGAGTGGGCACAGGGTTGGCGTCCCCTCCCCAGACCATCGGCTGTGTGTCTCATGGTGGGCTGCCCTTTCTCTGCATCTGTGGAGACCAGAGGCAGAAGCCACAGGGCGAAGCTGTCCCATCCAACAGGGGGCTGGCGGCTAGAGGAAAGAGTGGGTATTTTTACTCCTTACCCTCAGCCTTTCTGAAGAAAGATGGTTGTTAAAGTATAAAAGAAATTGACAGTGAGGGAAAGAGGAGGGAGGCGGGGAAGGGAAGCTTCTGGTGTGAGCTGCATCAGTAACAAGTCACACCTCACAGGTGAAGCAGGGTTTCTTTCTTTCTGGCCCTTTTGACCTCACTCTCGGGGTGAATATCTCTTGTTGGCTGCCTGTATCTGGAATCTGTTGTCAACTTTAGCGTCCTCAAAGTTTGAGAGTCCCAGGCAGTAATAATCAGAAATTTGAGAACCTAGAAGGGCCTTAGAAATTTTAAAGAGGTTGGACAGTGATGGCGCACGCCTTTAATCCCAGCACTCTGGAGGCAGAGGCAGACAGATCTCTGTGAGTTCGAGGCCGGCCTCATCTATAGAGCGAGTTCCAGGACAGGCTCAGCTACACAGAGAAACCCTGTCTTGAAAAACAAAAACCAAAACCAACCAACCAATCAACAAACAAACAGATGTACTGATTTGGGACCTGAAGACAGTGCTGCTCAGAGAGACTGGGTGTTTGCCCAAGGTTACCAGCATCTAGAGGGCTGAATGTCTTCTAGTGCCTGTGCTGTCTTCCCCACCCCGCCCCCCAGCACTGATGGCTTCAGATTCCCCTCCCCTCTCTCCTGGGCCTTCCCAGGTGGATAGGCACAGTTTCCCGGAGGCCATCCCTGGGTAGCTGGTGCCAGGCCCAGGCAAAGTGTGGGTGTGTGGGGCCGTGCAGTTACTCATGTGGCCCTGCCCCCTGCAGTACATGGAGAAACTGTCCCAGCTGGCGTACCACCCCCTGAAGATGCAGAGCTGTTATGAGAAGATGGAGCCACTGCGGCTTGATGGGCTGCAGCAACGCTTTGATGTGTCTAGCACGTCTGTGTTCAAGCAGCGAGCCCAGATCCACATGCGAGAGGTGAGCTCCCACCAGCTCTGCTAGCTGCCTTCCATGTCCCCCTCCACCACGAGAGGGAGGCCATCTCCCTGTCCTATGCTTCTCTGAGCCACCTCGCCTCCTGCTCACCTGGCTGGCGCTGGCTGGCTATTGGACCTCCTTAGGATCCACCCCTACAGCTTTCCTGGGATTTCTACACACTTACATAGACACCTGCATCTAGACACCCAGCGAGCATACCACACACAGACCATCCCTGATTGCTTGGTGGTGGCTGTGGGTGGGGAGACTGGCCTGTGGTGCAGGAGAGGCTCTGCAGGGTCTCACGAGCCCTGCTGTCTGCCTTGCAGCAAATGGACAATGCTGTGTACACCTTCGAAACCCTCCTGCACCAGGAGCTCGGGAAGAGGCCCACCAAGGAGGAGCTGTGCAAGTCCATCCAGCGGATCCTGGAGCGGATGTTGAAGGTGAGCTTAGGTGCACAGAGTGCTCTGGGCTTGGGTCAGACCCTCCTGCCAGCTAGCGGAGCCCCTGACTGACCCAGGTCCCTTCGCGTGTCCGTCCCTGTAGAAATATGACTACGACAGCAGTTCTGTGCGTAAGAGATTCTTCCGGGAGGCGCTGCTGCAGATCACCATCCCCTTCCTGCTCAAGAAACTGGCTCCCACCTGCAAGTCGGTGAGTCCCAGCCTGCCCTAGCCCTTCAGGGACGGCTCAGTGGGATAAAGCCCTTGACCCAAGTCTACTTGCTTCCCCGGCAGGAACTGCCACGCTTCCAGGAACTGATCTTTGAGGACTTCGCTAGGTTCATCTTGGTGGAGAACACTTATGAAGAGGTGGTGCCCCAGACAGTCATGAAGGACATCCTACAGGGTGAGCGGGCAGGGGCAGCCCAGAGGAGGCTTAGCTGGCATTAACTAAGGGGCATAGTGAGGCCCAAGACTCCAAGAGGAGGCTGGGTTGGACCACTGGCTTCTCTGTACCTAGTTTCCTCTCTGGTTCCTGGCTTTGCTGTGGGTGTCAGTGAAGGGCTTGAGTCATAGCCCTGCAGCAGGGAGGCCTGGGGTGAGGCAGGGACCAGTCAGACCACGGTGGGGGTGAGGCGGGGACCAGTCAGAGCACGGTGGGGGTGCGCTCTGGTGGCCCCTGCGCTAAGAGCCTCTCTCCTGTTGTCTTGCAGCGGTGAAGGAGGCTGCAGTGCAGCACAAACACAACCTCTATCGAGACAGCATGGTTCTGCACAACAGTGACCCCAACCTGCACCTGCTGGCTGAGGGAGCACCCATTGACTGGGGCGAGCAGTATGGTGACAGCGGTGATGGCAGTGACAGTGGTGGCAGCCCCAGCCCCTGCCCCTCTGAAGCAGCCAACCTCGCAGAAAAGCGCAGGCGTGCCAAGCAGGTGGTGTCCATGGTCCAGGATGAGGAGTCAGAGCTGCCCTTTGAGGCTGGGTCTGAACCGCCTTCACCTGCATCCCCGGACAGTGTCGCTGAGCTCCGAGGCCTGCTGGCCCATGATCTGCAGGCTGAGAGCCCCACACCAGCCAGCCCCCTTCTCAATGGGGCCCCTGTCCAAGAGAGCCCCCAGTCCGTGGTGGCCCTAGAGGCCTCCTCACCGCCAGCCTCGCCCCTCGGGCATCTCCCACCTGGAAAGGCTGTGGACATTGAGAGCCCTAAGCCCAGTGACCAGGAGACCAGGGAGCAGGTGTCCAGCCCTGGTAGCCGCCCCCCCATCCACACCACCACCGAGGACAGTGCCGGGGTGCAGACAGAGTTCTAGGCATGGCCTCCAGGCCTCTGTTGGGACACTGCACCAGGCCGCTTCTTCCTGGGCACTGTAGCCTCATCTCTGGGGAGGGGTACCCCAGCCTGTGCCTTGTGGGGGAGGTGGCTGGGGTGGTGTGGCACCTTCAGGGGTCAGGCTTACCCAAGTCACTTTATGGGGTTTAGCACACCTGTTACTGCCCCATTTTCTGTGGGCTGGTCTCCCATGCTCGGTCTGATTGGGAGGGCTTCCTCTGTGCAAGGGGCTGGGGAGCCCCTCCTCCCTGCCCTCGTGCTGTCGTTTCCCTCGTGGCGGTTCTGTCTTCGGATGGAGGTGACCGAAAGCACTGGGGCTGTCGCTCAAGTCTAGGAAGCTGGCAACACTGTCACCTCACTCTGGGCTCGTGGCACCAAGGTGGCAGGAAGAGGTGGGGGCCCAGTCTCTGTCCTGCCCCCTCCAAGACTAGACTGAGGGTCACTGGCCTCGCTCTGCTGGCTACTGCTGTGGAAGGGTGGGGTCTGCAAGGGACCCGTGATGGAGTGAGAAAGGCCAGAATGTGGTAGTCTGTGCAGGGGAAGTGTCCTGAGGGGAGGTTGGGAGCTTGGGCGTGTCTGGTTGAGGCCAGGATGGCAAAGTGAAGAAGGTAACTGCAAGCTGGGGTATCGGGTGCCCGCTGCTCCTGTCCATCTGCCTGACTCCCCACCCCCACTTTGGCAGGGCCTGGATGTGGGCTGTCTTTGCCCAGCTCTTCCGAGGTACACCCTACCCGCCAGGAAGCTGGAGGGGCTCCTGAGAGACATTGAAGGCCATGGCTTTCTGAGACACTGTTGAAGACCACGCTTGGTCTCCGAGTCCAACTCTAACACTGACAATTGTCACCTAACCCTGACAATTTTAGACCCCTCTTCCAATGTCCTTGTGAACCATTTGGGTTTCTCTCCTCTTCGTCATTAGTCCAAACAGAGATGACTCTGATATGTGACCCCCACCTTGGGCCTCCCCAGATTCTGACATTGCCTCCTCAAGGGCTCCTCCCAGACATGTTTTTTATTCAATGGACTTGCTCCCCAAGAATGGGCCCAGGACCCACAGGCTGTAGCCGGTGCACAGGGACACCCCAGCCCCACTCGATCGTGTCACTAATTTCTTCCGATGCTCTCTTGTGCCTTGGGTTTCCATCGCCCTTCCGGATATGGTTGGTATGGAGAATCTATGCAAACTACGTAAGCCTCTGCTCATCAATAAAGCTTTATTTAAAGCTCGTCTCCTGTGCTGCTGGGGTCCAGGAGACCTGGGCCGAGGGTGTCTGGGAACCTCATTCATCTCAGCTTTCTTGGACTCATGAGCTAGTATGTCCGTTTGTATGTGTAGGTGTGAACTCACATGTGTGTGCAGAAGATCTTAGGTGTTTTTGAGTTGAAGCCTCTCACTAGCCTGGAATTAGCCAATTAGGACAGCCTGGCTGGTGAGCCGCAGGGGTCTGCCTACCTGGCTTCCCCAGTACTGTGATGCGTGCATACACCGCCATGGCTGGTCTTCTGTGAGTGCTGGGAATCCAGACTTTCAACCGCTTTTCTGAGCTCTCTAACCCGTCCCCTCCTCCCACTTTTACCCCTCCCCCTCCTTTTTTGAGGCAGTTTGTGTGTGTGTGTGTAGTCCTGACTGTCCTGGAACTCACTCTGTAGACCAAACTGACCTTGAACTCACTGAGATCCACCTGCCTCTGCCTCCCTAGCGCTGAGATTAAAGGTTTTCACCACCACTGCCTGGCCTAACCTATTCTTATAACTCCCTATTGTAGAGGGGGAAACTGAAGCACAGAGAGAGGGGAGAGGCCATGGAGCTTTCAAGTGACTGCCTCCTGATGGCTGATCAGTTCCAGTGCCAGCCATGAGGGTGGGCTCCAGCCTGCGCTAGTGCCAACAGCCCATCAAGTGGTACCTATAGGGCACATGCTGTAGGCCATGCACTTTATACAGGAAGGGCAGGAGGGTGTCACGTCACCACAGCTGCTGGGCTGGACGGCCCATCTCAGTTGCCTTGGCAGCCCCCTTAACCCTGGATAACCACACAACCCATCCCATGAGCACGAGCTGCTTATAAAGAGGCCGCCCCTGGCTCGGTGCCCCCCACCCTTTGTTGAAGAAGGTGTTGCCTAGCTCTCTACTGGGAGAGGAGCTGCCTTCTAGAACCCAGCCCATTTTCATCCCTCTCAAGTTCCCAAGGACGCACGGGTCACTCAGGGAGGAACTCAGATTTATTAGTGTTCCTGCTGAGACAACCTGCCTGTGTGGGCTGAGGATGCAGATATGGGAGAACAGGTATTCAAGAAAGCAGCAGCAGAGGGCTGGAGTGGTTCTGCACAGCCACCCTCCCAAGGACACTGTCCCACCTCAGGCCAGGATGGCTGGTGCACTCCACAGATACAGACCCCTCCAGAATGGACAGACAGCTGGGTGTGATGCTAAGGCTTGCCTAGTAAACTCAATTCCTGAGTCCTGCTGGTGGCACGGCCACCTCCATACCCTGGATCCTGTCCCTAGGCCACAGGCTACATCACCAGCAGATATGCCCCATCCAGAATAGCTACGTCACAGACCAGGAACACCCCACCTGCCTGCCTACAGCTCAAGGCGGTGGGGGTGGCAGGGGTGGCAGAAGACCATGGCGGTCTTGCCCTCATCTGGGGAATGTGGATGTGGGTGTGTGGGAGCCCAGCAGTGATGGAGATGGTACCAAGCAAGGGCCAGCACTGGTAGGTGGCTGTGCATTCAGCTGCTGTGGTAGATCCGGAGGCGCTGCGAGATCTCCTGGCGGCACAGCGGGCAGGTGCGCAGCGGCTGGCAGCACTGCTGGCAGCAGCAGACATGGCTGCAGGGGAGGAAGACCATCTGGGCCTGTGAAGAGACCAGCATTAGCAGCCGGGCTGCTCGGTTGTCCTGGAGCACGGCAGTGGGCGCGAAAGCCCTTTCCTCCACTGCACGCTAGGCCAGATGCCCTACTACTGAGCTGCTTCCACTTCTCAAGTGCTGGGACGCCAGGCGTGTACCACCACCCGGCTCTCAGCCTGTTTTAATTATTCTGTGTGTGTTTGCCAAATTCTGATGCCTGGTCTACAGTGACTTCAACCTTACAGGTCACTGGCTTTGTGCATGTGCCCAGCCTCTGCCTTAGCGTGACCTCATGGTGTGCACATGTCTCGAGAAGTCTCCCACTCTTCAAAGTCATTTAGCCTATCAAGAAATTGGGAGTCATTTCTAGAGCCTGAGGACAGGGCCTCGGTTAGAATTTGAACACCGGTGCTGTCCACCACACAGCATTCTGGAGTCTTCTGAAAGTCAGAGAGCTATCCAGCTGCCACCAGGGCCGCCTTGTTTATGTATGTGACACGTGTGCGTGTGTGTGTGTGTGTGTGTGTGTGTGTGCGCGCGCGCGTGCACACGTGTGAGTGTAGCTACACATGGAGGGCAGAAGAGGGTGTTGGATCCCCTGGAGTTGTGAGCCACCTATCATGGATGCAGGGAACTTGGGTCTCTGGAAGAGCAGCAAGCATGAGCCATCTCTTCAGCCCTTTTTGGGTTTCTTGAGACAGGGTCTTGCTACATAGCCCTCAGACTCATGGGGACCCTGCTGTCTGCACCTCTCACAAGCTATGATCACAGGCATGAGCCATCATGTCTGCCCCTGGCTGCTTTCTAAGCCTGAAACCTTGTGGACACGAGGGAGGATCTGTGCTTTAAGCACTGGAATGTTTACTTTTTGTAATGTGTTAATTTTGCAACAATTTTAAAGAGACTTGGCAGGGCAAACCACGTTCTTGGTGAGTCCCGATGGGAGAAATTTTCCCTAATATAGTTAATAAGCCGAGAAAAAGATCCTTCTTGCGGGGAACAACCTCTAGAAACTGATGTTAGCATTGTTCGTATCTGGGCCATGGGTCATTTCAGTGTCTTGTGTCGGTTTCTGTAGCATCTTCGCAGACTTACCTCTTGTTCCAGGCACACAACGCACTCTGAGGTTGGTGTGTCCAGCTCTGCTGGGGGAGCAGATGGTCTCACTGACTTGGGAGCCTCCTGAGGGGCTGCAGGGGGCTCCAGGACATCGAGGACCTCATCTTTGGATGGTTTCAACCCTGAGGAAATCAGAGGGATAGGCTAAATCAGGGAGTCGTGCTCGATGATCCCAATCCCTAGGAGATATCCTGGTTGTGTGTACCCCAAAGTGAGTGATCTGAGCGGAAAATGAGGGGGTGCCTCCAGTCCAAGAGCAGGGGAAAGGTTTTCTTTCTGATCCTCATTGATTCCTACGTCTCCATCTGTGAGATGGGAGTGATCTTCTGCCCATACTGCACACTCTGGACCTTCAGAGCTCAGAAACTTGAGGCTCAGAGAGGGGACATTACTTGCCTGGGGCCATATCGCCATCTAGTGGTGAAGCTGCAGGATAGGCACCCTTGACTAGTGAGTGGTTGAACCTCTATCAGGTTCCCAGGAAACAGGACTCAATGGCATGGCAGAGTGGGAACACTCCAAAGCTGCCTCCCTACTCCCCATCCTCCCCCTGGCAAAGCCCCTTCTGTGCCCAGAGCTCTGCCCTGGAACCAGTAGCCACTAGACTGCAGCCACAGCTCACATAACCTGGGCCTCTCAGCCCAGGAAAAAGTCCCGAGTCAGCACCTGGCTGGACCCTGGCCAAATCTAGCAGGTTCCGGGCTCTCCGTAGGATCTCATGCTGCAGGCCTGCTTCTGAGACACCCACCTGTGGCAGAACAGGAAAGAGCAGACCAAGAGCTGAGGGTAGATATGGGCAGGAGCCAGGCCTCCTGCTTTAAGCTACATATAGTGTCCAAGCCTACAGGTCTGCCTCATGCCCCGCCTCTGACATCTTCAATGGAAACAGAGCAGCCTGGGCCGTGGGGTCAGCATGAGCAGAGCCATAGCTGTGTAGGGCCTGACTCTGGCCTGGGTGCCGTGATTATTGTGGAAGAGAAGAACTGAGACCCCAACCCCAGCAAGAAAATCTGTAACATATGTGATTTAGGGACTGCCCAGTGTCACCTGCACTGAAGCTCCCCTGGACCCTGACCACCGCTGTCGCTGTACATAGTGAACTGAGTGAGGACAGAGAGCTACTTGCTGCTGAGAAGCAGCCATGCCTGAGCCACGAGGTCCCACACCCAGAGCCCCAGCACACGGCCCAGAACCCTGAGTGTCAGAGTCCATCTGTCCTAGGTGAGGCAGGACAGCCGAGTGGAGATGACACAGGGTTCAGACTGAACCGCTCATAGCCAAGATCATGGCTGGTGTGAGACTTAGAACTGTAGTGATATTTCATTTGTATTTTAATACATAAAGCTCAACCTGAAGGTCAGAAAAGCAAAGCAGCCAGCCTGGTGGCTGTTACCTCTACCTCAGTCTGAAATGGCGATCCTGCCTCCAGGGATCTCAGAATGAGACTGTATGAGAGCTGTCTCCTCCTCTTATATTCCTCTTTAGTGCTGGGATTAAAGGTGTGCACCACCACCGCCCGGTTTCTATGGCAAACTAGTGTGGCTACTGGGATTAAAGGTGTGTGTCACCACTGCCTGGTCTGTAAGGCTGACCAGCGGACTGTTTTACTCTCTGATCTTCAGACAAGTTTTATTTATTAAAATACAAACAAAATCTCACTACGCAGAAGGATGCCAGCATGTGTGGGTCCCAGAGAGGTGCTGGTGACCGTCGGCATCATTTTATTTGAAGAGAAATGGATTAAGTCCATGAAAGGAGCAAGGCTTGGGGTCAGGATCTACTGGGCCAGGCAGTGCTATGGCTATGCATGTGACCCATGGCACAGGCTGAGGCTGGCTCAGAACCTCCCGAGCACGTGTGCTGCCCTATGAACTTCAGGGTCCACGTTCCTCACTTGCTAAGCAGGACGACAGGCTGAGCACACCAGCGAGTGGAGGCAGAGGGGGCAGCAGTTCTGCCTGAGACGGGGACCTGGAGCCATCTGATCCGGATAGACCTTGCTTCCCCAAAACTGAACAAAATACACACCAGCCCTTGGCCAGATTGGGTCCAGGCCTGGCCATCCTTTCTGACTTTCTCCGAGACAATGGTTGCCTACCTTAGCCAGGTCTCCGGGGCTCATCTGGCTCAGCATGTCCAATGAGATGCGGTGGTGGGCGAAGAGAGGCAGGTAGTGCTCGGCCGACAGCTCCGCCAGCAGCGCCACCAGCTGGCGCTCCATGCCTTCTTCCTGCAGGGTGGCCCCGGGGGAAGGCCAAGGGTGTCAGAGTGCAAGGGACAGAAGATCCCACTGGTTTCAAGAAGGGACAATCAGCGTGCATGACACAAGTGTGTCCTGGGGGTTTCTCCAGAGGAAGGTGTGTGCATAGTGCACAGAGCTCCAGGCACAGGGAATTCACTGCAGTTCCACACTTGACATAGCCATTCAAACATCACCCAGGAGGCGGCTGGCTAAGGAGCCCAGGCCCGCACTGGGCAGTGCGCAGGCATCTGAGAACAATGGGGGAGCGGTGTGAGCATGGACGGGAAGCTGTCCATCAGTAGTTAGATAAAAGCAAGCTACCGGAATGGTATGAATGGGGCTCGGTGGTTGGTTGAGAGAGTTTACTGCCCTTGCAGAGGTCCCAGGCTCAATTCCCAGCACCCACATCAGGCAGATCACAACCACCTGTAACTCCAGGTCCAGGGGGTCTGATGCCCTCTGGCCTCCAGGGCACCTGCCTGCACATGGTGCACATAAACTCCCACAGGCACACACACAGATAAAAAAGTAAATCTAGGCCGGGTATGGTGGCACACGCCCCTAATCCCAGCTCTCAGGAGGCAGAGGCAGGTGGATCTCTGAGAGTTCCAGGTCAGTCGGCCTATATAGGGAGACCTTGTCTCAAACTGTGAGTGTGTGTGTGTGAGCACAATGGAGAAGAATGGGACCACATCTGCCCAGATGTACAGCTCACAGTCTATTTGTGCACAATGACGCCAATGTCGTTCTTCTTCTCTCTGAGTAAACACTTTCCTAGCAGGGAGGTGGCACGCTGGAGTCCGCAGTGAGGATGGGCTGAGGTACCTTTGGAAAAAACCCTCTAGCTCGTGGGTCAGATGAGCACCAAGGTCCTTACCTGCAGCTTCAAAGACAAAGGCTTCTGGTTCAAAAGCCGCTGGTACTGAATAAGCCAGTAATTTTCCTGCTTGGTTTTGCTCTTGGCTTCTAATTCCACCTGCCAAGAACAGAAGTTGGCACCGTTAGCTTCCACTCAGGGAACGAGAGACTATCAGTCCGCAGTGTCCCCACCTCTGCTCCTCTGAGTGTATGTGACTTTCCCATACAGCCACCTGCTGTCCCTGCTTTAAGCTGCGGGGCAAAGACAGGAAGTACAGCTGTGCCTAGCAGCAGCAGGAAATGAGCCGGGAAGGGCCGTGGGCTGTCTGAGGCCACACACATTGCAGGGAAGCCCCCTGTACTAGGTCCCACACTGCTACTAGCTCTGACAGGGACCCCTTTTGGTCTGTTTGTGGGACAGCAAACTCTTTTTTTGTTTGTTTTTTGTTTTCGAGATAGGGTTTCTCTGTAGCTTTGAAGCCTGTCCTGGAACTAGCTCGTGTAGCCCAGGCTGGCCTCGAACTCACAGAGATCCTCCTGCCTCTGCCTCCCAAGTGCTGGGATTAAAGGCGTGTGCCACCATCACCCGGCTTCAGTGGTCTGCTCTTAACACAGAATCCTGTCCTGGAAAGAATACCCAGGACTCCCCTCAGATCTCGCGGACACGGAGAGCACGGTGCACAGAGGCTAAGAAACTGGCTGTGCGCTTGTCACTCTCTGCTCCTGACTCCGATGTGCTGTGACAGCGTCTCTAGCTCAGCCACCGTGACTTCCCCACGGGACTATAATCTGGATTGTGAGAGAAAATAAACTCCCCTATGACAGCACACAAGGAGCTAAAACGAACTAAACACACAACAAACTAAAAGTTGCCAAGTGACATTTTTCCTTGGCACCTACTACTGGGATAATGAATGTTCAAAAGCACAGGCAGCGTGCCTGAGGGACACATGCCCAGGGATGCACACACGCCCAGTGACGTGCAGCAGAAGCCCAGGAGCATACCAGGATGTCATGGAGTTCCTCTTCTCGCTGTGTCTTTTCTTTGAGTAGCTGCTGGAGCAGGTTGCTCAGTGCCCAGCGCTGCTCTGAGATCATCTCCTGCAACAGAGAATCAGATCTGAGGCCACTGTGAGCTCTTGCCGTGGTCCCTACTGTGCAGCTCAGCATGGTCTGGGAACCTCACTAACTGAATCCGGAGGTACCGCCACACATGCGTGGCACTCACGTTCCCCCCAAGCCCTCAACTCCCTTCTCTGTGGGCTTCAGGCCAGGCGTGGGACCCTAGTGATGACAATGGAGGGTTGGAAATGCCAAACAAAAGAAACGAGAAGCCACGGGTCTCCACTGACCACAGCACACGGTGGAAGTAGATGGCAAGAAGGGTTGATGAGGGTCCTGGACGATGAGGGTACTGTATGGCGGTAAGGAGGCTACCACACATGCCAACTGCCCTGTGTTTGTGCCCACAGGGCAATCTTCTTGTCCTTGGAAACCCCATGGAGGTCCCAACAGTGAGAGCCCTGTGACTCAGATGGGCATGAAGCTGCCACTCAGTGGTGGCAGCTTCTCTGTGCAGCCCAGTTCCTCATCTGTGATAATCATCAGAGGTTCACCAAGAACATTCTGATGGGCTGACGACACAGGCTAGCTGTGAAAGATGGCTTCCACCTTAGAGAGGGGCCCGGTGGAAATAATGAGACCACCTAGCAATGTGGGTAGACCTAGGGGCAGTGCCCTCTCTGTACTGGAAGGTTGTGGGTCAGTTTAGACTCTCCTGGGCACCGTGAGAGTGACAGATGGAAACTGCTCAGAAGCCTGGCACGTGCTCACACGCCATCCTTCCTTGTCCCTGTGTGAGTCCAAGGAGACCGAGGGAAGGGAGAAGGGTACCCCTTTTTATCATGTGCCAAGGCTGTATGGCCAGGCTGTGTGTGAGCCACAGTCAGGTCCCAGTGTCCAATCCAGACTGCTATGTGCCAATCCGTGCTGCCCTCTGGGGCCTGCGGGCTGCACCAGCTTCTGCTCACATGCCCTTGGGAGACCAGAACTCCCCTAACAGGGAATACCAGCCCAGAGAGTAGGACCTGCAGCCCTCTTGACCGCACAGCCACCAGCCCAGAGAGGGGAATGCAGATGGTGATGATGCCCAGCAGGCCTGGCAATGAAGCTGTCCTTCCTCTGACCCTCTTGCCCAGCATGAAGCTACCTTTGATCCTGCACCGCGTTGGCTCTGTTGGGCTGGACCTGCCCTGTGTGCTGGGGGAGCCCATTTCTGGGCCTGAGGAGCAGTTGCTCTGAGGTCAGGCGTGGGGTGAGGGTGTTGTCTGGCTGGGAGCCTCACATACCTGAAGTATCTCGGTGTCCAGGGACTTCCTCTTTAACTCCAGCTGTGTCAGCTGCAGTAACTCGGTTTCTATTAGCCTAATCTAAACAGAAGATGAGACGGGCATTGATTCGCAATCACCACGGTTCCCTCATGTGCTGCTGCTGCTGCTGCTGCTGTCCAAGCAGGGACTCAGAAACCTTTGTCAGGAGGCTGGGTAGCCCCGGACAGAGCGGAACTCGTGGGCCTTAGGAGCTCACTGACGGGAATAAAAACAAGATGCCACTTCGCGGCTCTGGGGGGCCTGGACCATGGGTACATGTGTCTCGGTCAACACCACTGATGAAGAGCCCCGCACAGACAGGGCCCATCTCAGAGTGGGCACTGGGTGAAGGTCTGTGAGATGGAGAGGGGCTTCCTTCCTGGTCATCACTGGGCCCTTTATCTGTGGACTGTGGGACAACCACACTTCATCCATGCAGCTGTCAAGGGCGCTAGAGGGTGAGGGTGAGGGTTAGGGTGCAGTAATGAGCTGCAGTTTTCTGCTGGGCTGCAGCTGAGTCAGGTCACCAGCAGAGGACAGGGAAACTGATGCTCAGCGTGGTGAAGTAACTGGTCCAAGGACACAGAGCAGATGGGCGAGAGACCGTTTCCCTGGGATATGCCAGCTCAGGGTCTGACGAGGAACAGGGTCACTGAGAATGTCTGGGGGCCACCACATGCTCTCAGACCCCACAACTGGTGACTTCTCAGCCAATGACCCTGAGGCCTCTTCCCGCCCTAAGCCCCTGACCCCATCAACCCTGGTCAGAGGAATGAGCTTCATGTCTGGCAATGTGGGATTGAAATTAAAGAGGGAGATTAAAAAAAAATTAAGTTGTTTTAGGTCAAACAAGAAAAGAAGAGAAAGAAAAAGAAAAGACCATGCAAAATGTGAGGATCGGTGTGTAAACACAAAGTGATGTGTCTTCCCACAGCCTGACAGCTTGCAGCACCTCTGGCCCCAGCCCCACAAGGTCCAGCAGGGGCCCCGCCCAAAGCCACTTCACAGGTCAATAGTGGAGCCTGGCTGGGAGGGTGGCCTCATCCCTACCAGGCCAGGGTCCTTCCTCAGCAGATCTTAGGACCTGGCTGCCCAGCCTAGTGGGAATCCAACCCATCCCAAGAAGCCAAGGCGTGCGCCACCACCGCCCGGCTATACCTTGATTTCTTAGACTGTTAATTGATTACGAGTTGCTTGGGTATGAATGTCCGTGGGTTCTTGAGATGTCTTGTTTTTCACTTGTAGTGCATAAAACATTTAATCATGTGAAGGATATGGAAAACACGGTGTTTTTCAAACTTGTAATTTAAATTTTAATCATTCTTGAAAAAGAATATAACCATATTGTAATTTTTACATTGCTTGAAACAGTTTTCTTGGGTATATAATCTATAAGGGAGAAAAAATAAAGTTAGTTAGAAGGAAAACATCAAAAAGGAGGAAAGGAAAACATAAGAAAAGATGTAGAAGGAAAGTTAGAAGGAAGACATCAAGATAGACAGAAGGGAAACAAACAAAAATAGAGTAGACCAGTGACCGAAAGAGTAATAAAATGAGGAACTAACCTTTGACCTCAGAAACGTCCTCCTGTGTCTGTGTGTCTTCTGCTTCACCTCCTCTGCATCTCCTCTTCAGCTTCTCTGACCTGCTGAAGGTTTGCCATTCATCAGCACCCTAGGGGAGATCCTGCCACGTTGAGGTGTGTGTGTGTGTGTGTGTGTGTGTGTGTGTGTTTCCTTTCATTGCAGGCCCCAAGTTAAGTTTTACTCCCTCAGAGAAGTCAAAGGTCCCCTGACTCCTCAGGCTCACCTCCAAACCCTGAGCTCGTGGATGCTGGTCCTCATGGGAGTGATACAGAATGGCTGCCATGGATACAAGTGTGAAAAGATGCTGTGTGTGCCATGAAAAGACACCATGACCATGACAACTCTTACAAAGAAAAGCTTTTGACTGTGGTGTCTTAATTTTCAGAGATTCAGTCCATTATCATCATGGCGGGTCATGGCAGTGTGCAGGCAGATATGGTGATGACTGTCTTGATTAGAAAGCAACACGAAATGATCTGAGACATTAGGTGTGGCTTGAGCATATATGAGACCTCAAACCTGCCCCACAGTCACACACTTCCTCCGACAAGGCCACCCCTACTCCCACAAAGCTACACCTCCCAATAGTGCCAGTCCCTTTGGTGGTTATTTTCTTTGAAACCACTGCAGCATAGAAGGCCAGGGTGAAGGTGAGCTGTCCTCAAGACCCTTCCAAAGTCACACCTATGCCTTCTCCCTGTCCTCCTTTGTAAGGCAAGCCAGTGCCAGTTCTTGGGCTTGAGGCAGGCTGGCCTCAGCAACCTCACACTTCCCTTTGTACTCAGGTCAGTATTGAGGTTAGATCAGACCCCTGCAACTTATCTTTTCCAAAGGACTCAGTGACATCTTCAGCAGTGAGAGCCCCATACATTCGGCCCCTGCATTCAACACTGTGTGGGTGGCCACTCTTCAATGCAAGGGGCCCCTCTCTACCCAGGAGAACATGCACACAACTCATACAGCAAGACACATAAGCTGACAGTGTTGGCTAAAACCCCTAGCCTGATGGTGATCAATGTTTCTGTCTAGGCCTGACCCTAAATGTGGACACGGGGTTCAAATGAGTTCCACAGCTACTAACAATAGCATCTGGTGTTGCCATGACTTAGGCCTGGCTAGGCCCATGATGGAGGTGGGTCTTGTATCTTATCTGTTGCTTTCATTGGTTAACTAATAAAGAAACTGCCTTGGCTCTCATAGGACAGAAAATTAGGTAGGCGGAGTAGACAGAACAGGATGCTGGGAAAGAGAAGCTGAGTGAGGAGTCGCCATGATTTTCCTACCAGAGGCAGACACAGGCTAGAATCTCCCCGGTAAGCACACCTTGGGGTGCTACACAGATTATCAGAAATGGGCTAGTCCAGGTGCAAGAGCTAGCCAATAAGAGGCTAGAACTAACGGGCCAGGCAGTGTTTAAAAGAATACAGTTTCCGTGTAATTATTTCGGGGCGTAAGCTAAGCCATGCGGGTGGCCGGGTGCGGGGGACACAGCCGGCCCCTCCTCTCTCAACAGCCCCACTCACCTCTACAAAACAGAACACAATCTCAGGCGTCCAAAGTGACACACATGCTTCTCCAGCTCACCGGCGCTGTCCTTTCAGAACGAAGACAGGCTTGACTCTGATTTAATTCCATGCAAAAAGGGCTGCTTCCTCCTTGTGACTCACTGGCCCAGAATGACATGAGACTGGGTCCTCTAGCCTGGAAGGGATGAGGGACATGGAACAGGAAGCAAAATTAACACCAGCAGGGGAGATTGGGGAGTAAGGACATATAGCCACTCTGGGGACACTGTCAAGATCAGGTTTTCCCAGGCTTTGCTCTGCACGAGCTACAGGACGCACCCATTCCAAGAAGAATACCAGAGACGTTCTAACATCCATACTAGCATCCATCTGCATGCTAACCACACATGCCATCCACTAACCTGGTCCATCCTCACTGCCACACTGGAATCCAAATCCTACAGCACCAATAGATGCAGCATCTTCTACTGTGCGACAGTTTGAGGCCAGCAGGTCCCCGAAACTGTCCTTGTAGGGCTGTCCACCTTGAAAAGTGTCACCAATTGGTCACAAAAGACTGCTTGGGGTGTGGACTCAATCAGGCTACCCTACCTGGGCTCAGTGGGGTAGGGAGGTAGTAACCGTCTGTCTGGTGAGAAGATGAGTCCTCCAACGTCTCAGCCATCTCCTCTCACACATGAGAAAAAGACAAGTTAGCAGGGCAAGAGGATGCATCCCATCAGGTATCTGTGATGCTCCAAGTAAGGGTCCAGGCGCTTCTCACCCAGGCAGTCAATTCCCACTACAATCAGGACACTGCGAAATGCTCCTGGCTGGGATTTCCTGGGGAGAAGCCTGTGGTAGTTTACTTACCTGCTCCTGTATTGGACATAGGCTTCTGTGCAGGACATGTGGACACACTGCCACCGAGATGTCCTGCCTGCCTCCTGCTGCAACTGTCTCAGTCCACGCCAGGCAGATCCCCACGCACCCTGTGGTTCGGCATCCATGGAGGCTCATCGCTTAAATGCAGAGACACGTGAAAGGCACTGTCTTTTGGCTGAAACCCACAGAACTTACTGTTGACTGTGCCAGTCCCGCTGTGCATAGGCCCCACCTGACTCCTCCCTTCATCTTTGCTCCCTTGTGCCAACAGCCCCCAGTTGCCCTTTCCCCCAGCCTCTGGTCACCATTCTCTGTTGTCTACCTCTAGTCAACTGCTGTGGGAAAATGCTCTTGTACCCTGACAAGATTTGTCACTCATACTGGTTTAATAAAAAGCTGATTGGCCAGTAGCCAGGCAGGAAGTATAGGTGGGGCGATGAGATTAGAGAATTCTTGGGAAAGGAAAGGCCCAGTCTGCAGCCACCACCCAGACACTGAGGAAACAAGATGAAAATGCTTCACTGAGATAGGGGACCAAGTCACATGGCTAAACATAGATAAGAATAATTAGTTAATTTAAGTTGTAAGAACTAGTTGAAAATAAGCCTGAGCTAATAGGCCAAACAGATTATAATTAATATAAGCCTCTGTGTGTTTCTCTGGGACTGAATGGCTGCAGGACCAGGCAGGACAGAAACTTGTGTTTACAGTCAACATTCTCAAGTTCCACATAAGGACAGTGATGTGAGGTTGGCTCCTCAACTGCTGGCAGCACAGGGTGTGGTACACATGTTAAGGTGCGTATCCCAGAAGCAGGTGCGGTTACCATGTGTCAGTCACCAAAGGACGTTAGAAAATGCATAATTTTTTTTTTTTTTAATGATTGTGCCTTCTTTCAAGAAGATGGTGGATTCACCATCTTCTTAGAAGTGGAGCTGTCCTCCTCAGGTGGCAAACAGCAGCATAATCTTCGTAAGCCTTTCACTAGTCTCCTCTTCACCTGCTTCCATCCACCCCATCGGCGAGGAGAGGCTGTGGTCACACTCTGGGGTTGGGCACTGGTGCAGTTTGGTTCTGTTATTTCCTGGGGGGTCAAGCTCTTGTCCTGATGAGCGTCTGTGGTGGTCACATCCTCAAATCCCTCTTTGGAGCTCCTCGAAGATGGTGTATGCTGGGGGAATGAGCTGCTCTTATGGGGATTTTCATCCTGGGCCTGCACCTGGGTGATGTGGTCTTCAGAAAGTATATCCAGGTGTTTGTCTTTGTTGTGCAGCACGCTCTTGAAGGCCTGTTGCTCACAATATATTCATGGCGATGCTGGAAGGGACCACAGGGTACGCTCTTGGAAGGCCTGTTGCTCACAATATATTCATGGCGATGCTGGAAGGAACCACAGGGTACGCTCTTGGAAGGCCTGTTGCTCACAATATATTCATGGCGATGCTGGAAGGGACCACAGGGCACGCTCTTGGAAGCCCTGTTGCTCACAATATATTCATGGCAATGCTGGAAGGGGCCACACGACACACTCTTTTGCAGGCTGCTACTTAGTATGTGTTCATAGTCATGCTGCAAAGGACCACGATGCACACCTGTGGAGTGAGGTTGGCTTTTTTGCTGGCAGCAGTGGATGGAAGGCATGCTGTGATTTTGGGTCTCTTTTTTTACAATTTTTTTATCTTGAGATGGATAATTTTCAGTAGAGGTAGAATTGTCAGTCTCACTACCTATGCTCTTTAGGTAGGAATGGCAGGTGGGAGGGTCTGCGAGTGCCATGGCAGTACTGGACTTTTCTTTATGGTTGGAGTTGTCCATGCAGGGTGACTGATACTTCAATATTAAATATGTTTCCATAACACTGTCAAAGTTGTTCTCCTCTAAAGAGTCAAGAATGTCCTCGCGGCTATAGCCCATGTCCTCCATGGCTCCTATAATACTGTTGGAGAGTGGTTCTAGGGACAGGGTGGGTTTTGAAAATTCTTCACTGCCCTTGAGCCACTGATACTGCATGATGTCCTGTATCTTGGGCCTCTGCCTAGGATCTGTAGTGAACATCGCGGTGATGAGACTGACAATGTGTACTGGGAGCTTTGGTGAAATGAAGCAACGTGGCTTCCGCATTATGATCTTCATTTCATCATAAGTTGTTGCGAAGAATGGATAGTGCTTTGTCAGCATTCTATACAAAACCACTCCCATGCTCCATATGTCAACTGCCAGGGGATCATAGCCTTGGTCTCTGAAGAGCTCTGGGGCACAATAGGGAAGGGTGCCACAGAACACTCTTGACTCTGGCATACCACAAACACAAAAGGCTAAACCAAAATCACATAGCTTCACATTCTTCATTGCATCCATCAGAATGTTTTCTGGTTTTATGTCCCTATGTGCGATTTCGTTCTCGTGGCAGTATTTAACTGCACATGTCAGTTGTGTGAATATGTGCTGGACCTCCACTTCTGGTATATGGTCCACTTCTAGAATATAATTAGCCAGATCACCCCCAGAGGCATATTCCAAAACCAAGTAGATATGATCAGTGGTTTCCATGACATGGAACAATTTGATTATATTAGGGTGATTGACGAATTTCATCGCCGCTACCTCCACTTGAATATCACAGGAATTTGTTTCATCCTTTCTTAGCATCTTGAGAGCCACTGGTACCTCTGTGAGGCAGTGGAGGGCCAGTTTCACGTCGGCAAAGCCTCCTGTGCCGAGGGTCTTTAGGATCGTATATTTATCCGTGAGAACATCCTCTTCAGAGCAACTGTCCTGAGAATCCTGCTGCATCATCACCCCGTCAGTCCTGCTTCCATCCATTGTCGAACAACTGTCCTGAGGGTCCTGCTGCATCATCACCCCGTCAGTCCTGCTTCCATCCATTGTCTATCTCACTACCAACTCACAATACTGGAAATAAAAAAACAAAAGCAGTTCTGTTAAATTTTATTATATTTATTATTATATTAAATTACTATGGCTGTAAAGTACATACAGCAGAGTTGATTTTGGCTTCCAGAGGGAGCATCCATAATGGCAGGCAAGGTGTGGTCGAAGATGGAAGAAGCAAAGAGCTAAGGGGTCATATGTTAGCCACACAGAAGAGCAAATCAGGGGAGGCTATAAATGCTCAAAGCTCACCCTAAGGGATGGACTCGAGCAAGGCTGAACTTCTAAAGGTTCAATAACCTCAAACAGTGCCACCAACTAGGGACGAAGTGTTCAAATATGTCAGCCCATGAAGGTCATTTTTTAAGGGGAAGTTCATATCCGTAAGTTCCCTCATTAAACAATCAGAGATATAAACAATCTGATCAAAACAGCCTAAGGAACTTAGCAACAAGTGCTCAAAACAGTGGTTAATATACATTTTAAGTGTTTATCATCCTTAGCCACCATGGAAATGCGAATTTAAAAGAGCTTGGAAATTTCATTGCACTGCAATCAGAATGAGTATAATCAGAAAAACAAATCAGTAGAAATGCCAGCAGCCAACAAGAATTTAGGGAAGAGGAATCTTTATTCACTATGAGTGGAAGTACGAATGGGAGAATGGGGGAATGGGAGTACAAACAGGTGTGGGAGTGCTAACGGGGGTGTGGGAGTGTGAACAAGGGTGTGGGAGTACAAACGGGTGTGAGAGTATGAACGACGGTGTGAGACTATGAATGGGTGTGTGGGAATATGAACAAGGTTTGGGAGTACTAACTGGTGTGTGAGTGTGAGTATGAACGGTGTGGGAGTACGAACGGGGGTGTGTGAGTACGAAAGAGGTTGTGGGAGTACAAACAGGTGTGTGGGAGTATGAACGAGTGTATTAGAGTATGAACGGGTGTGTGGGAGTATGAACAGATTGTGGGAGTATGAACGGGTTTGTGGGAGCATGAACGGGTGTGTGAGAGTATGAACAGATTGTGGGAGTATGAACAGATTGTGGGAGTATGAACAGGTGTGTGGGAGTATGAACAGGTGTGTGGGAGTATGAACAAGGTTTGGGAGTACTAACTGGTGTGTGAGTGTGAGTATGAACGGTGTGGGAGTACGAACGGGGGTGTGTGAGTACGAAAGGGGGTGTGGGAGTACAAACAGGTGTGTGGGAGTATGAACGAGTGTATTAGAGTATGAACGGGTGTGTGGGAGTATGAACAGATAGTGGGAGTATGAATGGGTGTGTGGGAGTATGAACAGATTGTGGGAGTATGAACAGATTGTGGGAGTACAAACAGTTGTGTGGGAGTATGAACGAGTGTATTAGAGTATGAACGGGTGTGTGGGAGTATGAACAGATTGTGGGAGTATCAACGGGTGTGTGGGAGTATGAACGGGTGTGTGGGAGTATGAACGAGTGTATTAGAGTATGAACGGTTGTGTGGGAGTATGAACAGATTGTGGGAGTATGAACGGGTGTGTGGGAGTATGAACGAGTATATGGGAGCATGAAAGAGTGTATTAGAGTATGCACGGGTGTTGTAATTGGAGCAGCAGGACTGCGTCCCCAGCAACGTGGCTGCCTGCTAGCTCATGCCCAAAATAACAACACACAAACTGTATTCATTTAAGCACTGCTTGACCCATTTCTATCTAGCCTCTTCTAGGCTAACTCTCGCACCTGGACTAGCCCATTTCTAATAATGTGTGTAAACACCCCAAGGTGTGCTTACCAGGAAGATTCTAGCCTATATCCATCCTGGGTGGGAGCTTCATCGCGAGAGTCCTGCTCTGAGAGGAGCTGCATGAAGTCTGAGCTCACTTCCTCTTCCTCTCAGCATTTTGTTCTGTTTACTCCACCCACCTATGTTCTAACCATCAGGGCCAAGCAGTTTATTTATTGCTTAACCAATGAAATCAACAGATTGATATATGACACTCCCACATCAAATGGGTGTGTGGGAGTATGAACAAGTGTGTGGGAGTATGAACAAGTGTGTGGGACTATGAACAAGTGTGTGGGACTATGAACGGGGGTGTGGGAGTATGAACAGATTGTGGGAATATGAATGGATTGTAGGAGTAATGTACGAGTGTATAGGAATATTAACGAGTGTATTAAGAGTATGAACGGGTGTGTGGGAGGATGAACAGATTGTGGGAATATGAATGGATTGTAGGAGGCTAGCTCTACTTTCAGGAGGCCAGGCTCTGCTCTCGGGAGGCTAGCTCTACTTTCAGGAGGCCAGGCTCTGCACTCGGGAGGCAGGTGTTTGGAGGATCCCACCCCGAGGCTCAGCAACATGCCAGGGCCATCTTGAAAGTGAGGTACCTGCCTTGCTTCTGCCCTCTCTCTTTCTGCCCATTTGAAACCGCCTCTCGGCTGATCCTTCTAATAGCCAGATGTCCTAGGCTATCAGTATCGACTTAACACAGAAGGGTGGGGGTCCTTCTCGTGTGGCAAGATTACGGTCATTACCAAGGTTACTGGCTGCAGCTTTCCCCTCTGGCAGGGCCAGATGGATGTGGCAGCCTCCAAGTGGGCAAAATGTTCTCTTAATATTCCTCCTTAATAATTTGCTTCTTCACACAGTTTTCTTACTTATTTTCTATTTTCTAAATTATACCTGTCCTACATTTTCTATATTATACTTATCCTTATACTATAGCTTGCCTACTTTACCTACACTACAGATTCCTTTTTTTTTTTTTTTACTTATTCAGAGGGATCTGTTTCCCTGCTCATTACAAAATGCCAACAGGCAAGACTGTACCTGGGTGTTGGATGAGAACAGGAAGCGCCTTTCCGGAATGTGTGACTTCGCCACTGGCATCTCTCTATCCCAAGCTAGGCTTTAAATAAAAGATAGATGGCAAATGTCTCAGAACCTAACCAATCAAGCCAGCCATGCCGGGAGACCTCAACTGACTGGGAAGGTTGAAGTCCTGTGACCTGTGTGGGTCTGTGGTGAGGAGGCTCTAGAGGGCGGGGTGAGTGACACAACATAAGTACTCATTGTGATTGCTCTCCAGGGCTGTGCCTGCTCCTGCCGCCTCCCCACCTTTCTGGCCTCTGCCCACAGAATTCGTGGCACACTTCTTCCCTCCCCAGTCCCCATCTTACTTGTAAAGAACCTGCACTGACTTTCTGAAGGTTGGAAGTCAGGTTTGTCTCCAGCCATTAGCTCTCTTCCTGAGGGACATGACAGATAAGAAACTGTACACTACTGGGTGGGTCTCTGTCAGCTGCTGGATTTAGAAATCAACAGAACTTCAGATACTCATGACTTCAAAACCAATTCCTAACCTCCATTTGACTTATCAATTATCTATAAAGCATTTCTTAACCTTAATATAACTTATCAATTAACATTTCCTAATCTTTAAATGGCACTTTTTTAAAGATTTATTTATTAATACAGTATCCTGCCTATAGGCCCGAAGAGGGCACCAGATCTCATTATAGGTGGTTTTGAGCCACCATGTGGTTGCTGGGAATTGAACTCGGGACCTCTGGAAGAGCAGTCAGTGCCCTTAACTACTGAACCACTCTTGCACTGTGGTCTTGCAAGAGTGTCTCTCCACCCCAAACCAAGCATTTTTATAGCCCTCAACCTTAGTAATTAATAATGACAGTAGCAATAGTAATAATAAATTATAACAATATTGCTTTTTTTTCAAAGCAGAGTTTCTCTGTGGAGTCATGGGTGTCATAAAACTCTATAGACCTCTATAGACCAGGCTGGCCTCGAACTCACAGAGATCTACCCACCTTTGCTTCCCAAGTGGTACGATTAAAGGCGTACACTACAACCCCTTGCTTCTAAGTGCTTATTAAATAAATAAACCATCACCTTCTCTTTGTCCATCACCCCAGGAATTCTGTTCTTTCAGCCTTTATAAGGTTGACTGTTCTGCATCCCTCACCTAAGAGGAGTCACATAATATGTATTGTCTGTGTCTGGCTTATTTTCACTCAGAATTATGCTTTCAAATCAGGCTTTGATCACCACTAATGGGTGAACACTACTCAATGAGGCTGTACCTCATCCATTCACCCACCATGGATGGCTGGATTATTTCCACCTTCTGACTATTGTGTGCAATGCTGCTGTGAACGCAGGGTGAAAATATGTATTCTTTGAATGTTCTGAGTCAAAAGAGCATGTGAGTCTTGCCTCCCCTGTCCTGTTCACTGTCATTAGGAGGCCTGGCCTTGATAGAGTTCAAAGCCAACTACATTCTCTAGAGCAAGAAGCAGACAAAGTGTGTTATCATAGAGACATCGCCTGTGGTGTCTGCCTGTATCTGTTTTCTACAGCTGGTCCCTTCTGTTTATTCTATTACCCAAGACTCTTTGGTGAGATCTCTGCCTTGGCAACTGCCGTAGCCAGAGAGGCTCCTGGATCTGCCCAGGTTTGCGACCTTTGGAACACAGGGGAGGTGTTCCTTGGTGTCCAATGTGGTCCCTCTAGGCCTGAGTCTCTGCTGGTGTTCAGAGCATCAGAACTCCCTCCTGGACGCTCCCATGAACTGCTTAAAAAACTTTTCTCCTGGAGGTGCCAGACCAGGGCAAGAAACTCAAGGACGGAGCCTGTTCCCTCCCCTCTTTCCTTCTGGAGTTGTCTGACCACTTTTCCTCCTCTTAGCCCATGCCACTCCATATTACGGGAGGGAGCTTCCCTATGTGGACTATAGAACAGCCCAGGGTGAGGTTTAAATGGTAGGAAGCTTGGGAGAGATGTCTGTATTTACACCGTTGTTTCCAACTCTGGCTGGGCCCAGAAACTGTCCAGGGAGCTTTTTAGAAGCATGGTTCCCTTGGGCCCTGTCTCCAGAGAATCTGAGTCATTGCCAGAGTGATGAGGGCACCACAGGAGGAATTTTCCTAGTGGAAGAGGAGCTGGGTTGAGAAACAAAGGTGGCATGCTGTGGGGAGAATGGAACACTCGGGGGGCAGACATGTGGCCAGAGCAACTTGGGAGTAAGCAGTGGACAGGAGCCTTGAACACTGTGCCAAGAGGCTTGGCTCTCCTTGCCTACCTCCAAAGGGTGGCTCTTGGTAGTCAAAGCAATTGACCCGGCAAGCATAACATCCTGAAAACGCTTAGCAGAACAGCAGACCAGAGTTAAAACAGTTCATCTTGGAAGGAATCACGAAGCTCCAGGCATTAAGCTCCAGAAGTAAACAACACGAAAGCCTCAGGAAGTCCCTGAAGCCGATCCTGTCCATTACGGCCCTCCCCACTTTTACATAAGCTGCTAAGGACTGCTGGGAGGCTCAGAGAAAGAAGGTTGCCCACAGATGCTCAATATTCCAGGCCTGGAAGAGACAACTCCGCCTGTTGAGCTGAAGCTCTGTGAGCTCCAGGTGCCCAGCTTACTACACTGTCACTCATCCTGGGGTGAGCTTTGGTGATGCAGCTAGCTGTCTCTGAGTCATTTCTGCTCTTGTAAGTGACCTTAATAAACCCATTTGGTTCATCAAGTTGGACTCTGATGGTCTCCTGCAGAGTTGGCTCACTCTCTGGGAGAGTAGCTGCTTATTCACACCTCCCCAGGGTCAGTGTCACACGACAGGGCCTTCCCTTCAGGGAGATGGAGGTTGCTGTGGACAAAGTCAGCTTGCTTCCTGGAAATCCATGGTTCTGGCTTAACCCAATGTAGGTTTCTAGCAAGTGGTGGAAAATTACATGCATAGATCCTAGTGCATTGTGGGAGTAAACTTGCCCTGTGCTGGGGTGACTAGAATGCGTTGGACTGTACATGATGAAGAACCAGCCCAAACTAAGTCGCCTCAGGAGCTCTCTGTGAGAGTTCAGAGTTTTTGGTGTCTGACTCAAGCCACTGTGGGTTTAGGTTTCCTACCAGCTCTGTTGGCTTTGAGCATCAGAATGGGAGTCAAGTATCAGCGGGCATTAGGGCTCTCATCTGTGCATCGGCAAGCTGAGGGAAAGACAAATCTGTTGTTTGTAAATATTTTCCTTGGGGAGGGAAAGGATGAGCTGTTTCCAAGTCCACAGAAAACCTTTCTTCGGTTCTCAGGAATCCGCATGCCCATTCCTGGCCAGATGATCTGGTTGCTGGGTGAATTTCTCCTGTCCTGCGTGAACATTCTTAGAGGGATCCTGGGGAACACTAAGGGTTCTGAGGCAGGAAGGAGGCAAGAAGACACAGTGAATGGCTATTTGGTTGACTTTTTGGGGGGCCAGATGCTAAAAATAAAAACCTTAACAGTAGACTCCCACAGCTTTGTGTAGTCATTATCAGAGATTTTCAACTCCGGCCCGTTTCTCCCTCCCCCAGCAAAATCTTAAGAGTTTACTTGTATTCTTATGAGTGTTTGTCTGCAAAGGCGTTTGTGCGCCACACGTGTGCCTGGTGCCTGAGGAGGCCACAGAGTGTTGGGTCCCGCAGAAGTGAGCTGCTGCTGGTCGTGACAGGTAAGACCAAGCAGAGGCTCCTCCATCTTGTATTCTTGCTAAGGCCATTTCAACTTTATAACTAGAATTTGACCTCCTTGACAGAGAATCCCATGGAATTACCCAGCTCTAGTCTAGGAACCCAAGGTCAGGGTGTTCAGCCACCTGCTTGTGCAGAACCTCCTCCAGCTGACTGTCACAGCTTCTGTCAGGCTGCTTGTTTCTGCAAAGTCTGTCCCTGAAGCACTGAGCAAGATGCCAGAACATGGTTTCTGCCTTCAGAAGCCTCATGCTCTGGACACTCGGATTACACCTGGCTTCCCAAATACCTGTCCAAGATGGCTAAAGACTTTCAGCAGGTTACAAACTATGTCATCTCTGGTGAACACCCCACAACAGTGTGGGTGCTGAAAGGGAGCCCGGGTTTCTCTGCAAGAGGAACAAGTTCTACCCTTTGAGTCATCTCTCTAGCCCGTCACCCCAGAATCTTTAGGAAATACATTTTGTTTCATATGTGTAGGTGCATATGCACATCACGGCAGATCTGTGGCAGTCAGAAGACAACTGTGGAGTTGGCTCTTTCCACCATGTGTGTCATGGGGCTTACAGGCAGGCACCTTTGCTCACTAGAACCTCAGTTGTCACAACAGCTTTCAACTTCCTCTCACAAAGCCCTTCTGGTTACAGGGCAGATTTAAAACAGCCATGCGCATCTCTTTAGTGTTGCCTTTAGACAAACCCTAGCCTCATCCGAGCCTGGACCTGCTCTATACCAGATGTTGTGGGCATCATTGCTAAGAGACAGACAGCCTGATGAATCCAGAGATCCCCCATGGCCTGGTTCACACACCAGGTAAGATTATGAGTCAAATGGAAAGATGGCAGCCTGCTGTGCACAGTGCTTGGCACTAGATAAATTGTCATTCTCTGAGTGTGATCTTTAGTTGGCACAAAGCTGTTTCGGGTAACTGGGTATCTATTCATAGAGTTAAGGTATAGGAATCAGGTTGTCCAGGAGTTCTGATGTTTCCAAGGCACGGTTGCTGGAGCAGTGTTCCCCTCGTTAAGTATACAAGTTTGCATGCTCACCGATGTGTGCAGTTTTCAGTGATGATCTATAGCTTTTAGCACACTCTCAAAAGGATGGCAAATAGGAACCATCCAAGGGCATGGTACAGACTGGGTGGTTCAGGGAAAAACCCTCAGGAGCACCATTTTCAAATTGGAATCCGCAGGATTCTATGAGGGACTTCTGTGATCTTACAAACAGAATTCAAACTCCATATAAGTGGTAAGGAGATCGGATGCTAAGAAGCATAGCTGAGTGGAGAGCCTGAGTTGAAGGCCCCTCCTGTAGCTGTTCTCACTGAAGCCCTCAGTGCTGTAGATGCGGACACTGGGAAGAGACACGTGTCCCAGTGCATCATTCCCTTGAAAATAAAGGTTTGCTGCTAAAAGGAAATCTGAAAAGCAATGGTAGGTGGCCAGGCTCAACAGTGTGGGGACTCACGGGGTGAGAGCTAGGCATGGAAAGACGGCAGGGACTCATATGGTAGTAGCCAGTCATGGGAAGACAGTGTGGGGACTCACAGGGTGGACAGCCAGGCGTGGGAAGACAGGCAGTGTGGGGACTCACAACAGTGAACTAGAAAGCATAATAAACCCTGTGTTTTGTGTTTTCTTTTTTCTATTTGGGGCCATGCTGTGAACATGTTGTTACAGACAGTCAACCAGCTTCCCTCTTTGCCCTGAATCAGTGAGGTTTCAGAACCTAAAACTCAAGTTAAGATTTAAGCCTCCCTCCCCACTATGAATGCGAAGTCCAGTGAACTTTTTCACAGCAACACCACAGACTCTGACAGAGGGAAACTGGTTATAGGGACACACTTTATTACACACGGCTGAAGGGGAGGACTCGTGAAAACCCACAGCAGCACCCTTCCCACGGCTCGCCGTTCCCCTCTCCTCCCTGTGACTGCGCTGTAGTCTACTGGGTGACTAATTCACAAGGCACAGAAGCAAAGGCCGGTGGGTGTCTGGGGAGAAATCTAGAGACCGGTGTCTCATTTCCACCTCTGAGCAGGTGTTTGCACCAGGACACGGGGTACCTGGTCCTCAGTGGGGGGTAAGTCTGAGCAGGTGTTTGCACCAGGACACGGGTACCTGGTCCTCAGTGGGGGGTAAGTCTGAGCAGGTGTTTGCATCAGGACATGGGTGTACCTGGTCCTCAGTAGGGGGCAAGTCTGAGCAGGTGTTTGCATCAGGACATGGGTGTACCTGGTCCTCAGTGGGGGGCAAGTCTGAGCAGGTGTTTGCACCAGGACATGGGGTACCTGGTCCTCAGTGGGGGGCAAGTCACTTCTCCAAACAGATGAAACCATCATTTTAAATTCAAAATGCAAGTGCAACTAGAGTCCTGGGTAGAAATCTCTAGAAAACCCAGCTGGGCTCAAGGCTTAGAAAGCGGGTGTGAGGGAGGTGGAGGCTCCATGTGGGCCTGGCAGCGCACAGTGGAGTGAAGAGTGCTCCCACCACAGGGAAGTGATCTTTTAGGTGTCTCCAGGTGAATCAAGAGCCTCAAAGATGTTGCAAAATCACCACCAAGCTTTCCAGGCCAAGGGAAGGATGTCACAATAAGAAACTGTGGCCCACGGGGACCGACCACTTCCTCTTGGTATCAACGTTTGTATGAAAACAACAGCAAAAATCCTGGCCAAACAAGCGTTTTCCTTCTGCAGCAAGAGCTCAGCACGGGTGTCTGTGCAAGACCAGGGATCACATGCTCCCGCTCCGCGTGTTAAACTGCTCGGGTAGGATCAGCAGTCACAACATTCAGTGTAGAGTAGTTAACAGTATGCAGAGAGCAAAGTATAATGGTTTTCTTAAGTTTTTTTTTTAAAGTACTTCTATAAGTAAGCTATTCAAATGGGCATATAACAATTATTTATAGAACTTAAAAAGTTAGTTTTAAATATCAAAAATTTAAAAACCTGATAGATGAAAATAGGCAAAAGTGAGAAAAAGCACTTTTGTGACAATGAATTTAGCTGCTCTTTAAGGCAGCACAGAAAGGGACCATCAAGTCTGGGGGAGGCACAAAGGGCTTGTAAAAACTGCAGGCATTGTTCTCAAAAGGACCACCCACCACAGTGGGGAAGTATGGTACCCAAAGCGGGGAGGTACAGGTCCTGGGAGGGCCGGTCAAGCCTCTTTCTTGAGTTCTGACAGGATCATGGAGGAGTTTGGGCTTAGATCAGGCAGATAGACACTGGGGAAATGCCCTTTAAGATTCCCTCACGGGAAGGCACAGGTGGCCCAGAGAAGCAGGGTGACACAAGTCTTCACTGTGCAGAACATTTGCCCAGTGGGGTCAGGTGGCATGTCGAGGTTGTGTCCCTGGCTTGACTGCTCACATAGGGCTCGGACAGTTTAAAGGAAGTTAGAGAGGGCTTCAGCCTACCACAAAATAGGATGCAGATTTGGTAAAGAGTAAGTTACTGTGCATCAACCACCCATCTGACTCAGTATTTAGAAGCTAGTGATTTTGTTTGTTTGGGTGCTAACGATGAAACCCGGAGCCTGCTACACAAATGCTCTACTATTGAGCTACATCCTAGCTCCAAAGTGGTCTCTCAGCTGCTCTTAGGATTCCTGTCCCTTCTAAGAGTCCCTCGGTCTACATACAGAAAAGGGGAGGGATGGGAACAGTCAAGCTTCCTGCTAATCTGGCTGTGACTGAACGGCTAAATTGGTCCCTACTTTCCCCTGGGAAGGGCTCAGCACAGTGCTGCACAGACCTGCACAGCTCAGTGTTTAGAGCCCATGATCCCCTGCAGCATATCGATGGGCAGAGGGAAGACAATGGTGGAGTTCTTCTCTGCAGCGATAGTGGTCAGGGTTTGCAGGTACCGGAGCTGAAGGGCGGCAGGGGACTCCGTGATAACCATGGAAGCTTCTTTCAGAGCTCTGGACGCATTCATCTCTCCCTCAGCTGCAATCACCTACGGAGGGGGAAGAAGAGGTCAGTTGGTAAACAGCATGGTGGCACCCTGCAGTCTTCCAGTAAGGGCTCATGTGCCTTAGGCAGCCTTTGGGACTTTCCAGGAATCATCAACGCCTAGACACTCGCTTCCAGATGTTCTCTTCCTGAAACACGCTGAAGGGTGTGTCTGGTTCAAGGCGTTCTCTTCTACTGCCGCCTGCCCCCCACTGAACAGGAAGCACAGTCATACTGAACAGGGTATCGAACAGTCCACAACACTGTGAAGGGGTGAGCGGCTGATTTCGGGTGTGGATACAAGCCCTTTGCAAACCACGTGGATTCCAGTTCTTTGAAATCAAAGAAAGGAAAGACTTTATTGAACCAAAACCTGACAGATCCTGTTTGATAGAAGAAGGCAGTGTGAGTTTTAGCACAGGAACTCGTGTGCACACTAGGAAGTACATGACAGCTCCATAGTAACGGGTACTAACCCATCCACACACATGTGATGACCCTCACACATTCAGGAGCGTATTAGGAGAAACTCTGGAACACTTGCAGAACCCTCTTCAGACCTACAGAAAGCTTTCATTCTGCCCTGTCCTGAACATGTTGCTGTAACATGATAAAATAATCCCCAATAAGCTGCCTTGGTCATGGTGTTTCAGCACAGCAATAGACAAGAAGCTAATACATTCCTCTAGAAATGGGACAGCATCTGATGGTATGATCAGGAGGCAGACAGAGCAGAGAAATCAAGTTCTGAATGTTGTACCCAAGTCGCAACCCCCAGAGAGACCACCAGGATCCAGTCAAGTCCAGAATGCAAATGCAAGGTTTATTCAGCGCGCTCTAGCCAGGCTGGGGCTCGACCACTACTCAACACAGCGCAGTAGGGAGGAGAGCCCCTCATCATTTGGGGTTGACATTATATAGGCAAAAACCGCAAGCCAGGTTCATTTTGGGCCAAAGGAATTGGTCTTACATAACAGCAGGTGTCTTATCTCTAACACGCCACCTCCCCAAAGCAGGCCCCCTCCCCACTTTTGAGGGGCTTCCTCTGCTCAGATTTTCTTAGGGAGCAGTGCTGCACGCTGTTACTGCCTGTGAATAACTCAGCCTTTATCCATCTAACTCAGGATGGGGACTTGGAAAGTTTCCAGGTTGGGGTGAAGTGTTTCTGTGGCACACCCCTGGTAAACATGGGCATGGATCTATGAGATACACACTGAGGGGTGGAGCTACTGGCCATGGGCTCTGCAAACATCCAGCTTTGGTAGATATCGCTACACTGCCTTCCAAAGTGACAGTACCAACAGGCATTCCCACAGCGGAACACAAGGGCTCCCGTTCCTGCCTCTCCACTCCTAGCTCCTCTCACACTGTGTTTTCAAGCCATCCTGATGGATGTCTAGGGTGGCATCTGCCTGTGACTTGAATCTGAGTTTCCCTGTGGCTTATTAACTGGAGGACTTCCATTCTGGAGTCTGTTTATGGTCTTTCACCCTCTCTCTCTCTCGGCAGCTTGCTTACTGAAGAGGCAGCCGCCTTCTATCTTCCCGTGAGAATTTGAGTATGACCAAGGCTGCAGCCATTTTGGAGCTATTTATTTCGTAGTGTACTTTAAGAAGCAGGCTCACTGTGCGGCCCCCACCCTTGAGGACAGCCAGCTGTTGCCCAGGTTCATGACACAGCTGTCAGGCTAAGGGACGGCATGGTAGCCAGAGTTCTAACTGGCCTCCTTTGTCTTTGCTCCTTGTTTAGAGGAAGACAGGAGCTGTTGAGATGTTGTAGAAGGCCCGTGGTGGGAGTCCCAGAGGAGATGGGAAAGGAAAGGGGAGGAGAGAGTTCCCACCACTAATCAACTATGGGACCTTGAGGAAATCGCTCTGCTCTTCTGGGCTCCAGTTTTCACTGACTAGAATGGCAAACAAGTTTCATTTTGAAGGCTTACTCCAAGCCATTGAGGGTTGTTATCTGGAGCACCACAAAAGGGTTCTGATGCCAAGTCTAAGCTCAGGGGAAATAGCTCCACAGTTAATCACTGACATGGGGATAGAAGGTGCAGGTTCTCAGCAAGGGATCCTTTGATTCTGATATTCCATGCATGAGAAATTACTGTTTTACATGGTATAAAATGGGCTTTTAGCCAATGACAGATAATAAGGTAAAAGCAGTTCCTAGTTTCCAAATACCTGGATGGTAAGAGGAAGCTTCTCACAACACCGCACATCCTGAAAATGATGGTTTGGCAAGGACACATGTGAGAGTTCTGCAATGTCACACGCATTCGTGAGCATCTGCAGAAGGCATGGAGACTCCTGCGAGGCAGCATGCCAACAGGCTACTCCTCTGTTTGCTACTGGCAGTTAAGACATAACGGCCAGTCTGTGGCTGAGCCAGGTATCCTACAGCATGGACATGATGTGGGAGTGTCCTATATCAATCTGTTGATTTCATTGGTTAAAATAAAGAAACTGCCTGAGCCCATTGATAGGCCAACCCTTAGGTGGGTGGAGTAAACAGAACAGGATTCTGGGAAAGGGAAGCTGAGTCAGGGAGTCGCCATGATGCCCACATTCCAGACAGAGGCAGGCTAGAATCTCCCCGGTAAGCACACCATGGGGTGCTACACAGATTATCAGAAATGGGTTAGGTCGATATGTAAGAGCTAGCCAATAATGGGCCAGGCAATGATTAAAAGAAAACAGTTTTCGTGTAATTTTTCAGGGCTTATGCTGGGCCATGTGGGCGGCCGGGTACAGGGGCAGAGCCAGGCCGCTCCTCTTACTACAGATTGGCTGCCCAACGTGTGGACAACTGAATCCACTTAAAAACCTGAGAGAGCTTAATTCTAAACAGAGAAAAAAAACAGAGTTTAACACGGAGTTTTGTTCTTTGTTGGTGGCGTGCCATAAAGAGATTTCCTGGTTCGGCAATAGCAACAGAAAAAAAGCTGCGTCATTTTAAAATGCCGGCTTTCTGGGCTGTGCCGCCATTACGATTTCTGTCTGGCTCCTGTGGGAGACAGAGCTTTTGAATGGAGCATTTGGAATAAACTGCTATGGCTTGCTTGATGGCAATGTGGACTGCTGTGTGCTTGGAATTGTGCTCAGCTCAGGGGCACCCAATGGCTCTGAGGCAGGAGCAGCTCAGCTCCGCCATGCTGAACTGAGCTGGTCTCAAGCAGGAACTACCGTAATTACTGTGATAACAGCGCACATAAGGTTTAGACTTTACAGGACACAGGCAGTACCGTATTACTCCTACATGGTGCAACTTAAGTTTTTAAGAAATGCTTAACATTTTAAGAAATGCTCCTGGATAGTAAAAAAATTACAGATTCACAATAAAACAGATTCAGACAGACCACTAAATGAGTCACAATGTTGGATAAATGTACGTGGGCTTGAGAGAAAAAAATATATATATAGAGAGAGAGAAAATAAAGTTAATGCCTTTAAAAATAAAAAGGTAAAGTCTTTAAAGAGACAGAGTACAGATAGTTAAGAGAGTAAAAGAAATAAAGAAAAATAAGCCACGTAAAAATGGAAAATTCACAGAGAGTCTGGATTATGTACATTGTGTTTTCTTTAAAATTTTTGACTGTGAAGGAGCTAAGTACAGAGAGTCATTTCATTACATGGGCTGCCAAGCTGAACCAGAATGGATATAAGGGTATTACGATTTCAAAATTTGGGTCTAAGGATATGATGCTTCGGAGAGGGTCTTCTTTTGTTTTCACAGAGGACCAGACCCTATGGATTGCATCTATTTTGATATGGTATGATAGACCACGCCCTCCTGAAAGGTTGCTGTGAACACCCTCGGAAAATTGCTTCACTCAACTGCCAACTGAGATAAAACTATCACAGGTTATACCGTGAAAGACCTAATTAACGACGCCCCCATACAGCAGGAAGCAGTTTGGAGAGAAAAACTGCGCCCATGTTCCCAAATATTGATTATATATGTTCTTTTACATTTAAAGGGGGATATGATATAGATAAAAATAATTTGCATTGGTATGGATTTTAAGGTCAATTTTGTTATATGTATATGTATTTCTGATCTTGATCAAGGTATTGTGATTGTGTAGTTCATTTTTAAAATATAATGTATAATTAGGAAATATAGGTTGTTGTTAAATAATCGTAAATAATAGTCAAGCTTGTAGTCATGTTAGATTTTCTAGATATATTAAGATATATTTCAATTAGATAGACATTCTTCATATCTCTCAAAGATTGCAGAATATGGCATTTAATGTTTTAATAATTTAGGGCTTTTCATGACAATGAGACACGTCTGCTCCTGGCAGCACCAATCTACTTCGAGAGGAAGATGGGCATCGAAGAGGATCCTTATGGAGTTTGATAGCCATTGGGCAAAAAACTGCTCTTGCCTGGACTATTGCATAAACTGGACACAGAACCCGCAGAGAGAGGACTGCTGAACTTGCCTAAAGGTGAGATGGTCTTTTGGGGTTCCTGACTCATGAAAGAGTCTACGAGACATTCTGCAGGACACAGCAGATAGTGACTGAACTGTCTTTAAAATTTCCTGCTTCATGGAACTGTCTGCTGGATACTATGGGCCTGAAGGCCGAAGATGGATGCCCCAACGGTACAGAGGAACTTTGGGTGACTGTCCAGGCAGCGAGATGTCTCTGTCATTTCTAGAGATTTCTTATTTCTTGTTTAGTATTATATCCTTCTGGAGTCTTTGATGGAGTTGAAGAATGAATAGATAGTTGTAGTTTTCCTTAGTTATGATAAAAGATAAAATAGATATAAATATTGTAACTATAATTCTTACTTGATAACTGTTTTGTTATATGTAATTTTACTATGTTAATATGAAAGCTTATCTTTTTTGTTTAAACAGAAAAAGGGGAAGTGATGTGGGAGTGTCCTATATCAATCTGTTGATTTCATTGGTTAAAATAAAGAAACTGCCTGAGCCCATTGATAGGCCAACCCTTAGGTGGGTGGAGTAAACAGAACAGGATTCTGGGAAAGGGAAGCTGAGTCAGGGAGTCGCCATGATGCCCACATTCCAGACAGAGGCAGGCTAGAATCTCCCCGGTAAGCACACCATGGGGTGCTACACAGATTATCAGAAATGGGTTAGGTCGATATGTAAGAGCTAGCCAATAATGGGCCAGGCAATGATTAAAAGAAAACAGTTTTCGTGTAATTATTTCAGGGCTTAAGCTGGGCCATGTGGGCGGCCGGGTACAGGGGCAGAGCCAGGCCGCTCCTCTTACTACATGGACAGGGCTCTGCGGTTGGCCACTTGCAACTACTACCCCTTTCTAGTGATGACAAACTGGTTTGCTCCCGTGTTTAGGAGACCTGTCAAAGGCGCAGCAAACCCTCCTATGAAAACTGCTCTCGCGGTTCACAGGGTGGGGCTGTGTGGCCATGCTGGGGTGTGCTCTCATCCCTATTTTCCCAGAGAGAATCCCCTTCTATAGAGGAAGCCTTTGCTCTTTACAGCCCCTTAGGAATGCTGGAACTTCGGAGTGAGGCACTCTCCACCATGGGCTATTTACGGTGAGAATCCAGGTCCAACTCTGGAGAGGCCTACCTCTCTTTCCAGTCCTGGGGGTTTAGGAGATGCTGCATCTTTTGATACATTGTCATCTTAAAAGATACAATTCTTTTTGATGCTAGCTGACAGCACTACCAGAAGGGCCACTCATGTAGGCTTAAGACAAAGGCGCGATGAAGATGAGAAGAAAGAAAACACATGCGAATGGGAGAAAGAAGAAGCAGTACGAAGGAAAGGTCCCTGGAAAAGAGAGGGAGTGGAAACCATGAGGACAAGGGAGGGACAGGTGGCTGCAAGCTGAGGCAACTGTCCTGTGCTCTGAACGACAATCTGCCTTTAATATGAACTGAGGAAATCAAGAATGCGGCTCACAATCCTGAGCGAATGATACAATCTAACAGACCAACATTCCCATGAGACCTAAGGGAAAAGGCCAAGATGCAGGACAGTGTGCGCTGTGCGGTGTACTTGTGCCAACAACCCATCAACCTAGTTAAATAAAATGCAAGGACAGGACTAGGGAGATGGCTCACCAGATAAAGCACTTCCTGTACAGTTCTCCATGAGGACTGGAGTTTGGATTCCCTGGCACTCATGTAAAAGCAAGGCGTGGTGGCACACATCTGTAACCTCAGTACTGGAGGGGAGGCAGGCAGGTCCTGGGGCCTTGCTGACCAGATAACTCCCTGTCTCAAAAATGCACACACACACACGATGTACTCGTGCATACACACACACACACACACACACACACACACATGTATTCGTGCATACACACATGCACACATGTACACACACGAATGCACAAACACATGCATACACACGATGCACTCACACACTCGCATGCACACACATATCGATACACAAACACGCACACACGCATGATGATGCACTTGCACACACACACACACACACACACAATCGTTAAGAGTAGTAGCCTCTGAGGAAATAGGATTTGAAACAATGGGAAGAGCTTCTATACTAAACATTCAGGGCTGTTTCACTGTTTTTCATTGAGTGTTTTTATTCCTGTGGATTTTAAAAAGGAAACTGAACTAAACAAAACAGAACCTAAACAAGCAGGCAACATTACCTTGGCTCTTGCCTCCCGGGCAGCCTCTGCCTCCGCAGCCATGGCTCTCTGGAGCTGGACAGGCAGTTTCACGTCCTTAATCTCCACACGCTCCACCTTTATTCCCCAGTCATCGGTGGCGTCATCCAGTGTACTCTGGAAGGAGAGGAGAAAGCAAGTGCAGCACACGAGGCATCGAGGCTCCTGTCCAGGCGCCAAGAGCAGCTGCATCCGCTGGGATGTGGGGTGGATCAGGTCTGGTGACAGTGGCAGAGAAACTGCACCACGGGAGCTCAAGCTGGGGCTGGAGACAAACTGCCCTGATTCTATTACTGAGGAGCCAGTGCAGCTGTTGGCAAACTCGAAGGGGTCATAAAGAAACTGTTTATTTGCGGTTTCTGCTGCACCTCTTCCAATACTCTGCCTCGCTCTCATAGGTCAAGAGCAGGATGGGCAACACAGTGAACAGCTGAGGCCGTGCTCCTGTGAAACATGAGTGCAGCGGCCAGCCTGGGCTAAGCCTGCTTTGTCACTGTTTGCCTATCCGAGTCAATGTGAGCCAAGAAATCCTGTTTCACTCCTCTCTTTAGAAGGGCAGGAATGAACCGCGCTATTCCAGGAGGTATGATGGAGTCACACAGGCCATATTCCTTAGCAGGGTGGTGGCAGTGATGTTAAGGCAGGACCACAAGGCCAGCCTGGGCTACAGAGCAGGTTACAGGGCACTCAGCTGTAGAGTGATAGCCGTTTCAAAACAAAACAAGCCACAGACTTAACCATGGCGAAACCTCTATGAAGGGCAGGAATTCATATTTATAATACTGTAACGTTTTTGAACAGGTCAGCCTTAGTATTAGTAACATCTACCTCACAGTCAAGACTAGAAGGCATGACAGGTATGCACAGATTCATGACCTGTCCACACACCAGGGCTTCAGTGGTGTTCTTGCAGAATTACATCTAAAGCATTATGATCTTATGATGAGGATAGTATGGATTCCGGGAAAAACAGAATACTGGAAGGAATCTAAAAATAGCATGCACCCGAGTGCCATGAACTTGTGCATGTTAGTCTGAAAACATTTATATAAAGTCTGGACCCCTGGAAAAGAAAAAAAGGCAGCCATGCTGTCGTCAGTCATGGATCCAGTACAATTATCTCTTCGGACTAAGTGACAGAGCCACCTTCCCCACCTGCTGTAGGATAAAGCTCTTGTACACTGTAAGGATTTGCCACTCATATTAGTATAATAAAACGCTGATTGGCCAGTAGCCAGGCGGGCCGACTAGACTAGGGAGAATTCTGGAAAGAGGAAAGGCAGAGACTCAATCACCAGTCAGATGCAGAGGATGCAAGATGAGAATGCCTTACTGAGAAAATGTACCAAGCCACATGGCTAAACATAGATAAGAATTATGGGTTAATTTAAGTTGTAAGGGCTAGTTAATAATAAGCCTGGGCGAAGAGGCCAAACAGTTTATAATTAATAAAGCTTCTGTGTGTTTCTTTGGGACTGAATGGCTGTGGGACTCGGTAGGACAGAAGCTTCGGTCTACACTCACCTGCATGTGGTGTGCAATCTCCTCCCTGTCAGAGAGAATCTGAGACAGGTTCTTGGTGCCCAGGGCATTCCTCAGCGTGGTTTGTGCCAAAAGACGGGTTGCCGAATCTGCATTGGTGATATTTGCCACAGCCAGGGTTGCATTCTGAACACGGTAATAGACCACGCCATCCACACTGATTGTCACTGAATCCTTAGTGAGGACCTACAGGAGGAAAAGGACAATCACACACCCACCACAGCTTCTTCATTGTCACTACACATGCTCTTCTTTGACTCCTTAAGCAACGGCTGGTTTTCTTCAGTGAGGCATCAGAAGATTAATTACACCCTTCGAGATTTCATCAAACATTCCTAGTTATCCAGCTCCAGCTGATTATCCAATCACTCAACAGATTTGGAGATGGCACTCATAGCTAGCATTGTCCTTGTTCATTTCTTGCCAGCACTCAGATGTCTCCTCAGTGGTCTCTCTGACTGTCACAGTCACAGGCACACTTCCTGGCACCTCCCTGCCCCTCTGTGGAGGGACGCGCTGAGTGGGATGTGGAGTGGAGTTTTCCCCAGAGACTGAGTTTCCTTTCTTTTTTCTTCATTTGATTTTTGTTGTTGTCTTTTTTTTTTTTTTTTTTTTTTTTTTTTTGAGACAAGGTTTCTTTGTGTAGCAAACCTGGCTCCTGGCTGTCCTGGAACTTGCTCTGTAGACCAGGCTGGCCTCAAACTCACAGAGATCCTCCTGCCTCTGCCTCAGTAGTGCTGGAATTAAAGGTGCGCATCACCACCCAGCAACTGTGAGTTTCTTAGGGGCAGTTTTTCTTTGTTTCTCTCGCACTGACCTGGTGGGTCCCTACATGAGAGAGGATCTGAAATGAGATCTAGAAAATGAGTGGCGAGCCTTGCAGGAGCGGAGTCCAGAACCCAAGCTGGCTCTGCTTGCACCCAGCTGGGTGGGCTGTAGCGGGCTGTAAGTCATGAGACCTGGAAGCCCCTCATCTGTGACTATTTCTATGATGGTCAAGGGAGGAGGTGTCATGAAGGAAGCCTTTTAAAACACCCCCAGCTATGCCAATGAAAAGTAATCGCAACAGCTAAAGAGCCCCATAGCCCTGCCAAGCTCCAAAGCAGCAATCCTCTTTTGTTGTTTAGCAATCTAAAAATACCTCTAAACTAGAGAAGAGGGGACCTCTACACAAATGCACAGTTCCCTACCATCTCACGTGACAACCTCTTACTGCCATGAGAAAATGAATGTCACTCACAGATCTTGCCCCTGTGGCTGCCTGCCACAGCTGTGTTCAGAGTGTCTCTGCTCACTGTTTACTGTGGGCAGAGGGTTTATCTCCCTCTGCAGCAAGCTCACAGGGGGTAGGGAAGAGCTGCTCGCCAAGTTCCAATCCACTCTGGGCTGGCAGCTTACAGGGGACAGGGAACAGCGAGAGGCAGAAGTGCACAGCAACACACCAGATGCCCACAGTGTTTACACAAGAAAATGCCACACAATTCCCAGCCCTCCCAGGAGCTCCAGGGAGTCCATCGCTGACAGGGAAACAGGCAGAGAATCCAGAGATGTCTGCACTGAGAAGTCCAACCATACCAGATGCTTGGATCAGTACCAGTAAGGGAGTTCCCATCTGGTGTCTGGATTATGTGATCTGTGATAGGAGAAAGCTAGGCTCCGACATCATGCTGAGCTCCCGGCCTGTGCCCAGGGAACATGCTCTCCCTCTCCCACAGCTAGCCCGGTCAGCAGCCGTGGGGACTATGTCTCCTGACATATGGGCACCAAATGGCCATGACAGAGCTGGTGTCCAGTGCAGTGAGCCTTGAGCTGAGGGGAAAGCAACAGAGAACCCCCAGGATTTGTCTCTCTGCAGTGTGGCCTTCTAGGGACTGGCTGTGGATGCTGCCTGAGCTGCTTGTGAAGAAGCTGGAAGGGTGTGAAATGATACAGAAACTCCTAAAATACCAAACAAATGAACAGTTGCTAATTCTGTGGCTTCTAACCAATTTGTCTCAAATAAAAATGAAGACCCTTAGAAAGGATGTTCAACTAGACTGAATTTGTTTTTCTGTCAGAAACCCATGGAAGAGAGTTGTGGTGGGAACAAGGATAGCTCCATGTCCTTGGTCTCACAGTTTCTAATAACAGCAAGGAACACTCCCCTGCACTTCAGTCTCAGCGCTCTGCTAAGAAGTTCCCGCTGGAATCTCAGTCACTCCTTACTCAGTCCACATTAGGTTGGCCTCACCGTTATGACCTCCATGTTATAGCTGAGGACGTTGAGACACAGAGAACTGAAAGACTCACCCAAGGCCGCAGAGCTGGGAAAGGGAAGGCAGTCAGCTGCCAGCGCTGGCCTAGGGCAGGCTGTGAGAGCCCTCAGCCATAGCTAGAGAACCGCTCACCTCCTGAGGAGGAATATCAAAGGAGATGGTCCTCATGTCCACCTTGATGATGGTGTCAGTGCAGGGCAGGATAAAAAACAGACCTGTAAACAGGCACAGGATGGGAGAGACCGGATTAGCTTCAGCTTGATCAGCCCTAGCGGGCTCAGTCCCGACTGCTGTTTTTAACACTCTCGCTCACTTCTCACCCTAAGAGCTCACAGTCTCGCACAGTACAGTGCCTCCACTCTGTTACTCTCTCCCTCCATGGCTCTGCATGGAGTTATCCCTGTCAGGAATACTCTGTGGCTAATACTTCTTCGTGCCTCACATTCACAAGGGCAGCCATATAGCTGTACATGCAGGTATTTACTATATTTGGAAGGCTGAGGCAGGAAGATTGCTGGGAGCTTGCATCCAGCTTAGGGTACACAGTGAGTTTCAGGTCACTCTTTGAGATGCTGCTTTGACAAGAACAGAACAGCACAGAACAGAACAGAACAGAACAGAACAGAACAGAACAGCACAGCACAGCACAGCACAGCACAGAACAGAAAAGAAAAGAAAAGCCAAGCAGAGGGGCTGAGATGGCTCAAGAATGTTTACTGTTCTTCCTGAATGACCCACGTTCAGTTCCCAGCACCCATATAGACTGCTCACAACTGCCTGTAACTCCAGCTCCAAGGACTCCAACCATCTGATGGATTCTGAAGGCACATACACTCGTGTGCACATATTCACATATAATTGTATTTATTTGTTTGTTTATTTTTGGTTTTTCAACACAGGCTTCCCATATGTAGCCTGGTTGTCCTGAAACTCACTCTGTAGACCAGGTTGGCCTTTAACTCAAGATCTACCTGGTTCTGCCTCCCAAGTGCTGGTATTGAAGGCATGTGCCACCATGCCTGGCTAACATATAATTTTAAAATAATAAAAATAAGTATTTAAAAAACCAACCAAACAGAAGCGATGGGAAAGCTTTGCCTCATGTCTGCTCTTCTCTGGGTCTCCTGTGCGCTCCAGGGCGTTGTGGCTACTGTCCCGCAACACTAAATGCTATCGGCTTCTGTGTCGGGGTCCAGCTGTCGGACAGCAAGCCCTTTGATAAGGGACTATGTTCAGTTCCTGGGAATTCCCAGAGCCTAGCTGGGTGTGGCGACATGTTCCTTTAAACCCAGCATCTAACTGAAGGCTTTCTTTGGATGGATTCCCATGCTCAGCCTCCCAGCTGTGGCCAGTGCAAACAATAACCTAATCACCCTAAGCAGATAATAATGGCCTGGCCAGGGCCACTAGCTACTGCTGTCATAAAGCTTTTGTTCTAAGCAGAGGCCTCACTGGGGACTCATATCAGTAAGGCACTCCAGTCTCAGAGTGGAGAGAGGGCTCAGCAGTTAAGGGCACCTGATGGTCTTCCTGAGGACCAGGGTTTGATTCCCAGCACCTACACTGGGTAGCTTCCAAATTCTGTAACTCCAGCTACAGAGGGATCCCATATTTCTGGCCTCTGTGGGCATCAGCACTGATGTGCACATACCCCCTACACTCACACACACTCACACTCACTCACACTCACTCACACACTTATATAGGTTTAAAAAACCACAACACTTTAGTTTCCAGACAGAAACCTAGTACTGACCAGGTCCTCGGGCGCCTCCTTGCAAAATGCGACCCAGCCTGAAGATGATGACCCTTTCGTACTCCTTTACAATCTGGAAAACAAACAGGAATGAAAAGTCACCATGATGAGCACACGCATGTACAGACATAGCTTCTTAACGTGTTTCTGTTCTGGCCAGGCTCAGAGCCTCCTGGCGTTTTCTCCATTTCCGACAGTGTCTATAGACATCAATTTGGCGTTTGCTCTTTCAAGCACAGTGCTTATTTACTGAGCACACACTTTTATACTTCTTACAAAAGCAAGGGGCGCTGGGAGTCGCAACACAGGCCTCTAGTCTCAGGGCTCTAGAGGCAGAAGCCAGAGGACGATGAGTCTGGGCCAAGCTGAACTACGAAGTGAGTTCAAGGCCAGCCTGCACTACCTAGAAGCCCCTGCCCCAAACCCAGAAAAACACTCTGGTTGTGGACACACTGGGAATCAGGGCCAAGCGGGGAAATCCATCTCCACCCCCATTAGCGTCCCTGCTTATCATTCATGTTTTGTCTGCTCAGAAAAGCTTATAGCTCTTTTTCTGATTCCTAATTACAAGATGTATCAGAAAATGCAGGTCACACATTCATTATTTTAATGTAAGTATTAGTAATTTCGTAGGAAAGCTCTGTGCTGGGGAGCGCTCGCTCTGTTCCAGGCTCTGCAGGCGGTTCATTTCATCCCCGCCATCGTCCACAGCAGCGACTGCCATTTTCTCCCGTTTTATAAGTGAGGAAACATGGCAGTGGTGGTACTGCCAGCGAACCCGCCTGCCCTGCATCCCAGCTGTGAGACGCTTTCTCACATCCCGACACAGAGAACTGGCATGGCCATCGCCACTTAGCCTGTGAGGAGGAACTGAGTGGATAGTGGCTGAAAGGTGTTTAAGATCTACTGCAATTCATCAGCAGATGTGTTTCCCAAAAGAGAGATGGAGGAAAAAGAACCACAGGCCCGTACAATATCCCTCTATCTGTCCCATAGGCCTAGTGCTCCAGAAGAGAAAGAAATTCTCTTTACCTTTATGCAAATCCATATTGATAACGGGAAGGTTATAAGTACGAACAAGAACGAGAAAGCCACCAGAATCCATCCGCATGGTCCCAGTTCTGTCCTGGAGTTTTCTGTTGAACACAAAACCATACAGCCTGTTACAGGCCATCATCACGGCACCTCACTCCTCCCGGAACAGCCCTGTCTGTGCTCCATGCTGGCTGCTTCACTGCATCTCCGTCTAAGTCTCACGTGGCCTGATGCGCACCGGCTCATGCCTCGCATGGCCCTCATTTCACCAGCGAACGCTAATCAGACACTGCTTTTTATTTTGCCTCGTATATGAAATGGTGAAAACCAAGAACACTTGGCTTCTGCCACATACAGTGAGGAATAAAGAGTCATAGCCAGGTGGGGAAGAGGAACGGTGTCTGCTCGGATGATTCAGGAATGGAAAGGAGAAGAGGGGCACACATCGGGCTGGGAGTGAGAGTGGACTGGGATGGCTAGTCAGATGTCAGATCCCTAAACGTAAGGAAAACACCAACAAAAAGACAGAGGAAACGTGTGTTCTAGTTCAGGGCGCAGCATGGCTCATGACAAAAATCAGAAGGCACATACCCATTACAGGGTCTTTATACAAATTACTTCTGCACACTGCCACCATTTCCGGACTAGTAAAGGGGCTGTTTCTGGTTTCTTGTTATCAAAAACAATGCTGTGATGAATATCATTGTACCTGGTCTTCCTCATTTTTTTGCATATACATAGTGCTTTTGTCTGATCACAAATGTAATACATATACATCCTGATGCAAAACCATGTAGGAAAATATAAAAAGAGGGAAAAGCTACTTTAAGCTCAGAAATAGTTAACTATTTCAATACATTCTTCCAACTTCTTTCTTGGCTCATGATATATTTTAAAATTCAAATGAATAAAGTTAGTAGCATATCCTCCTCCAGCTATTGTTCATCTTTTATTAGCCTCTATAGCCATGAACTTGTACTTTCCTCGTTTTTGACTTAAAAAAAAAAAACCAAAGTTGTTGCACTACCGAAATTGACAAGGGGCCGCCAGTGAGACAGCGCAGCAGGGAAAGGTGCTGCCAGGGTGGGGACACTTGAGTGTGACCCCTGAACCCACATGGTAGAAGAGGACTCGTTATTGCAAGTTGTCCTTTAACTGTCACACGCATGCTGCCACACTGGCACTGTGGCATGTGTGCTCTGGCGCATGTGTGCTCTGGTGCATGCGGGCTCTGATGCATGTGGGCTCTAGTGCATGCAGGCTCTGGTGCATGTGTGCTATGGTGCATGTGGGCTCTGGTGCATGCATACTATGGTGCATGCGTGCTCTGGTGCATTCGGGGGGCTCTGGTGCATGTGGGCTCTGGTGCATGTGGGCTATGGCATGGATGCACATGCACAGAAACACATTTTGTTTAAAGTCAAATAGTTCTACAAGTTAATACAGAAGTGCAGTTCCCATCGTTACCCTGAGATTCTTCAAAGCCCAGAGAAGTACATGGCATCAGAGAGGAGGACCAGGGAGTCAGGTGGGTAGTTTGAAAACTGGACACAGTCTTGTCCATATCAAATGCTTGGCTCCACGCCAACACTATTATATTTATGTTCTTATTCCCTTTACAGTGAAATGATCCTATTACTAACCATCAAGATCCCATCCCATCTGGTCACAGTTCAACGAAGTGTATAAACTACACTTCTCAGGAGGTGGGGTTCCGCTGGGCTCATAAGTGAATCTCAGTCAGCCATGATTGTTGGGCAAATAAGAAAAAGCAATTCCCAGTTACCCACCAAAATTTCACGAGCCTTCTTTCCTCAGACTCTCTCAGTTATTAATTTAAGGCTGTCTCCTTCTGTAGCTTATGAGGAAGGAAATGACAAGCAACAAGCAACGAACATTCCTAAGCCATTGTGGCTTAAATACTTGCCAATCCTTTATTGGGAGAAGACTTCTAAAGAGCAGGGATCTCATCATACTTGACTGTAAACTTTGCTTTGCCGTTTCTCATACATTTCCTTTTCCACTGTGAAATTCCTGAAAACTGCATTAAAAATAAACTTTTAACCAATCAAAACCAGGACGTAGGAGTTAGGTGGAAAGATAGCTCCGCTGTTAAGAGCACTGGCTCCTCCTCCATAGGACCTGGGTTTCATTCCCAGCAGCCATTTGGTAGCTCACAACCTCTGTAACTCAAATCCCTGAGGATACAACGCCCTCTTCTAGCCGCTGCAGACAATGCATGCATGTGGTGTACAGACATATCTGTATGCAAAAGGCTGAAGCAAACAAAAATAAACAAGCCAGCTGTAGTGGTCATACCTTTAATCTTAGCGCTTGGAGGCAGAGGTCTGAGTTCGAAGCCAGCCTGGTGTACAGAACGAGTTCCAGAATAGCTAAAGCTACACAGACAAACCCTGTCTCTAACAAATAATAACAATAACAAATTAAAACATTTCAAAAGAACCTAAAATGATATATATATATATATTTAAATTTATTACTTTTCAAATTGAACATACTTCAAGAAAAGTAATATAAAACCAAAACCAAACATAAAAAGGTACAAGTTGTACAGTAACTTTTGTCCCTGGCTCCAGGGAAAGTGGTTCCTTCCTTGTAAGCTCCTAGACCAATGCTCAGAGCAATGTCTGTTGCTATCCATCCGCCGCATCTGGCTTGTTTGAGGATGAACTGGAGCTGGCAGTTCATCCCAGGACTAAAAGTCCCTGGGAGTAATGAATCCCATTTACCACTGAGATCTAATTACTCTGAAGTTCAAGATGCATTGGGTTCTCTGCGGAGAAAGGCCAGCAGCTGCCTCCCATCTAAGATGAGCAAAGGGGAAGGGATGGGCTAAAGAGTTGCTGCACCATCTCAGTTACAGTATGTTGAGGCAATCCTTTCCTTCCCTGACCCGGAATGTGAGGGGAACACTTTATGTTATAAACTGTCCTGACCAGTACTGTCTGGGTAGGGACAGATAGGAATCTAGGAGTTTTATACTAAAAACACATGCTATCCGGGTCTAATAGCACTTTATTTAGGGGTAAATGGGCAGGGAAAGGAAAGCCTTGGAAATTTTTATTTTCTTCTTAAAAGATTTATAGTCAAGATGCAACTGTCCTTGTCTTCTTCCTCCTTTTAAAACAATCTTTTAAGCAATCTTTTTTTAGCAATCTTCTTCGTGTAAGGGGCCAGGAAGAAACAGGCTCTGCACACCACAGCGTCTGAGAGAACACTCCAGTCTACCGTGGCAGTACAAAGCAGTCATGGGCAGCACACAGTATGCGTGTGCAAGGATCATGGCTGCGTTCCTACAAAACTCACTTATGTACACTGAACTCTGATTTTCATGCGTAGCAAAACATTCACCCTTAAAAAGCATAAAAATGTAAAAGTTGGACTGAAGGAATTTTTTTAATGGCAAAACTATTTCAGAGCCTGGAGAGATGGCTCAGCAGCTAAGAGCACTTGTTGCTCTGGTAGAGGACCTGGGTTTAGTTCCCGGCACCTATTGGCGGCTCACAAGCACCCATAATTCTGTTCCAGAAGATCTGATGTCCTCTTCTTGCCATAACAAGCACCAGGCACACATGTAGTGCACATAGATAGATGAAGACAAAACACTCGTACACATTAAATAAAATTTAAAAATCTAAAAAAAAAAAAAAAAACAAAACAAAAAGGCTACTCACCTAAAAAGAGAGCTAGTCAGCTGATTTCTCAGGAAGTGAGTGAGAGGAAAAGAGATGCCGTAAAGGACGGCACATGCGGCAGCGTGCGTGCAGCAAGCACGGGAAAACACTGGCCAAGTCGGGAACTGCCCAGTCGGTGAAACAACTGCATTTTTCTGGGAAGAGAAAGGGAACCCCCTACACGAACCAGACCGAGACTTCAGGCCCGCGAGGGTTCCAGAGCACACTTCTGCCCACTGTCCTAAAAGAATCATCAAGCTTTCCACAAGGGGTTATTCTTAAAAGACAAACAAAGAAAAAAACAAGACACAAAACCAGACCACAGACTTTTTTCCCTCAGGAAGGGCTAACCATGACCCCTGTGGAGAAAAAAGCAATTTGCCAGCCCAAGGTTTATACAAACAGGACAGGCACTCCTTATGTTAGTGTTTCTTTCTCCTCAAAGCTCTTTTATTTAGACATCTTAAAAAATATCCAGAGTTAGAAAGCTCTCATGAGCTGTTGGTCAGCATGGTGGCCCACACCTCTAACCAACACTCAGGAGGCAGCTGCAGGGGATCTCTTTGGGACTGAGGCCAGCCTGGCCGGCCTACAGAGTGAGTTTCAGAACAGCCAGGACTACAATAGAAAAACCCTGTCTCAATAAAATAAAAAAAAAAAAAAACTCTTTGGAGCTAAACATTATGTTCATTTAAAACAACTAAAAAGCACAGAACACTTCATCACTGGATTCCCAAGTCTTCTTCAGATGAACTGCTAAGACATATGGACGAGATCGAAAATGCAGCGCCCGATCCCAGCCCTACCACTCCATTTCCTCCTCAGTAAAATGGAAGAAAAAACAGTGCCTTTCACAGTGCTATGAAGACCCAATGAGAAATTATGTAGAATGCGTGACACTTTAAGATCACCATTAATTCGCTCATAAGGATTAAGTGTTTGATTGGGTGACTTGCCTTCCGGGACCTACATACCATGGAGAAAATATCAAGACTAACGATCTACTTGGGGACTCTATCTCAGAGGAGGAACAGATCACATATGGGGTAGTAAATTAGTTCTAAACTTTGTCAGTCCATCTGTCTGTCATACACGCTCCCCTAAATGCAAACATTCTGAACGGGAAATGAGTATAATTCTCTGAGTCTAGCTGTCTGTCATTAATCTTTTTATTCTTCGTTTTCTCTATGAAGTAATGCCATAATAAATCTTTAAAGTTTCTAAAGAAAATTAACATATATCTGTGGGGTCTCTGTGACCACCACAGGCAGTAGAGGGTTGATCCAGGAGAGATAAGAAGGCAGTTTGGTTAAACGACTCAGTAGCCAGTGTTGATTCAAACTTTAAGTCTGACCCAAGTAGTCTATTTTCGGCACAGTCAAGCACAGCACAATTTGGTGAAATACTTCCTGATGATAACTAACTCAATCCTGTGAGACAATGAAGCTGTTTATAAAGTATATGTGACATATTCCAGAAAGATGGGGCCAGCAGACTCGCTGAGAAGAGAAGCTCATGAAAAGGCCCCGGGGGAGGATCTGGTGTGGACTCACCACACAGTGCAAAAACCACCTCTCTCTCAGCCTTCTGGGTGGAAACTGGGTTTCCCACCTCTCTCTTTGAAGAGACAACCCTGTGTGTTTAGCATTTTGGGTTCCCTAGTGCTTCTCTGGAAGGAGCACATATGTATTTTCTTATTCGATAATCCTGGGAAATGCAGAAGTAAGATTATGCCTAACTATATGATGAGGAACTGACCCTCTGGAAGTGGAGCTCCTGAGTGACCCCAGCAGTGGTGGTGCTGAGACCACAACCCCGTCTCTTTACTCTAACGATGCTCTCACCCCGTACACTGTGCTATCATCTCAAGAGTGCTCACTCCAGTGGACAACACATTTGGCGTCATTTTTCTTGTCTTATACTTGAAGGCATTTTTCTGGTTGCATTTTCAAGGCTCCACTTACTAAAATAGCAAACAAAAGCTTGAAGTTCAAGTTTCTTTAGTAGTTCCAGAAAGTGGGTTGAGGCCGAAAAAGAAAGAACAAGTGTATAGTAAGAATTCCTGATCTGCAACTTCTGTTTTCGTAAATGAGGAGTCTTACTAGGCACAATATCCTTTCTTGCCAATTATAGTTCCTTTCTTGTTAATGCAAACCTAGATAAGTAGTCTGTCTATAGGAAGAAGATATACTATCCTAAAATCAGTGAACAATAAAATAAGCTGTCCATCAACATTGATAAGATTATTTACTCCCTTTCACTTCCTTTTCTTTCAACATGTTATTCAATTACTATGTACTTTATGCTGAAGTTTTTTTATTTTGGTCCCCCCCACCTTAAAACAGGCTTTCTCTGTGTAGCCCTGGCTGTCCTGGAACTTACTATGTGAACCAGGCTGGCCTCAGACTCAGAGATCCACCTGAGTGCCTCCTGAGTGCTGGGATTATGGCGTGTGCCACCACCGCCCAGCTCATACTGAGTTTTTACAGTGAGGTTAAAAAGGAGATGGTAACAGATCAATCCAACCGACAAACTTCAATACCATACAATAAATGTTATGTCAGAAGTATGTCCGGGACCTTCGGCTGACACAGCTTACAGGAAGCTGCTTCTCAGTGGCCTCTTTAAACCTCACCTTTAGTCCCTTCTGAGCCACTTCATCAACATTTCACATCTTAAAAGCAGAGCAGACAGTTACTTTATCTTCTACAGTGTTAGACTATTCAGGGACACTAAAATCTATTTACTCATAAACAACATATACACAGCAGCTTCCGTAGTCTTGGTCTTCAGTTGAGTTCATTTACTACCACTGATAGTTTAGTTCAGGTCAATTATTGAGTTAAAGTTCTCCCCAATCTGATCAACTGGAACAACCGAAATAAACAGATCCGTCCCATGATTCTGCTTATTTCCAAGAGATCCTCCCAAAGGGACTTATCTGTTGACAAGGCTCTCTGTTACAACAACACAGGCCTTCGCAAGCCACCCACACTGTTCCATTACTGAATGCGCTGGCTTTAGGTAAACTGCCTTGGTTGCTCCTAGGTTTGGTATATGTGTCTCTAGGACTAATTCCCTGCAAGGCCAATGAGGCAGAGCTGGGCTTTGTAATTGCACTGCAGCCATCAGCAGAGTCAGTCCTCTGAGAGACTTTATCCAGGAGGTCCTGATTCACGCTGGGCTCCTCTGGGCTTCCTTCCTTTGTTGCTTCTTACCCCATGAGGTCCTCAAGTTGAACCAGACTATACTTTGGTACCCGCTTTACAGACAGCTAGCCGTAGGATCAGAAAAATGGCTCGGAAAGTCAGAGCCTGGGTTGGAAACTTAGTTCTGAATCCTTTGGGCTGTACTTTTATCTTCCAGCTCTCAACCTCCTTATTGAAAGACGGGGAATAAAGACACTGGCTTTATTGGCAGGGTTGCAATTGGATGTTTATAAAGAAAGCATCTTTCAAGTTTGGCACATGACACATTTGGGAAACTCTATTAAATACCTTATAGTAATAATTTTTTTCCTAATGTCAAACCACTGAGGCTCAAAATTAAAAACAAACAACTAGAAAGCAGGAAGGTGAGAATCCTCAACATGCAAAGGCGCTAGCTGTCTGCAAGGACGGCCTGGATTTGACCCTGGATCCCACATGGTGAAAGGGGAGATTGATTCTTGCAAGTTACCTTCCGACTTCCACAAGCCAGCCACACACACGCTAAATAAGTGGAAAGGTTTTAAAATCGGAAGTGACAAAAACCAAGCAAAATTTTGAGTATATGCTTCTGACAGAGCACATCCATTTTCACCAGTTCTAAAAGATTTCTTTCTAAAACAGATAAATGTAGCACTAAGAAAAGGGAGTTAGAACTAAACACCAAACTGGTCTATGACCGAGAAAATGGACCATCTTGAAATGCAGAGACCATGCTTGTTCCCAGAGTGCTGCTCCAGATGCCTTCCCTCTGTGGTAGGTGGGCGCCGACAGAGTCGACCAGCACTCCCGCACTCTAGGGGGGCCCAGACCGCTAGACAGTGGCCTGTTCAAGTTTTAGAATCACTGAAATACGAATTTAAAGTATAGTCCCACTAACCCTGTGTGGCTAAGGTAATCTCTCTGAGTATCAGCTGTGGGGATTCAATAAAATAACGTTCATAAAGTCTAGTGCCTTCGCCTACTAAGTGTGTTTTTGTTTTGCTATCATTCTCTTTAATTTTACTATACTCCCAATTTGGGAAGTAAAGCATGGAGCAAGAGTCACACACACACATGCTTTTATGTCTGATATTGAGAATGGAACCCAGGAACTCCTGCCCGGTGCTCTCCTACCACACTCCAGAGCCGTCTGAAATTCTTGTGATACTCCTGAGAAAGAATTTAAGGAGGTGTTGCTGGCTTTGGGGATGGGATTTAGATGGGAAGACAGGCTGACTCTGCACATAATCCGCACGGATGACAGCGTTCTTTGCTGGAAAAGCCCACCCAGCCTCCTAATCTCTCCCACTGTGCCATCCTCTCTGAAATTCCATCCTTAGAAATAATTCCTTTGGATCAGTAAAGCTCCTGAGAGCAGAGCAGAACTCCTGTGAGGTTTACTATCTCTTACTGGGCATCTCCCGACCCCAAGGAGTTGTCCAATTTAAAGGCTCAACTAGGTAGTTCTTCCAAGGACTCTAATTTCTTCAGAGGGGATAGGATGCGGCCTCTTACAGTTCTAGCCTTCAAGACCAGGAAGGCCCTAGTAGGATGTTGAACAGCGGGCTAGTTACCTGGAAAGCGAGATCTCTAAGACAAAGGGGGATGGAATGAGGCACACAATGGAGCTGGAAGGAAAGGAGGCTGAAGCCTAGCCCTTTCTTAGGAAACTTAGTTTCCCGAAGCTGGGGATGGAGGGAAGAGGGTGGGAGTTCTTCCCTGGTCTATAGGCGTGGGGATCACTGCATGGGAAGCATCTCTTATGAAGCGCTGGGGCAGGAAAGAAAGGAGAATGGGAGAGGCTGAACCCGCGGGAGAATCGCCTCTACCACAACTGCCAGGGATTGCCCTGGTCCGCGTGCATGACGCGAGATAAGGAAGCGCTGGCACCTGACGTGATATCTAGGACCCGAAGGATAAGACAGTCCCTGCCTGCCAGGGTCCCGAGCAATGGATACACGCCCCTGCCAACGGTGCGCCCTCTTGGTTGCCATACAGGTTGCGTCCCAGCACCGGGAAACTATTATCTCCCAGCCCGAGAAACCAGGGGTAAAGGAGAAGAGCGCGGTTATGAGGAATGCACACAGTGCAGGGAAGTCGCTCCTTTTGGAACCCGGTGGTCAGCGGGTTGGGGGTTCGATACCCGGCGGCTGGCTCAGGGCGGCTGTGCCAGAGACAAGGGACTCACCCCTGAAGGACACGGGGAGCCTCTGAGTCCCAGCGTGGTCGGAAGGTCGTTTATCAGACATATTGCTTGAGTCGGAGTCGCTCTTCACCATGTTAGTCCCGAAAGCCGGAGCCTCAGAAAGCCGTTAGCAACGACGCCTCTCAAGCTCCGGATGCAGCTCCGCCTCCCGCCGGAGATCCTCCCAATAGGCGCCCGGATATGGAGAAGACACGCCCCTTCCCCCGCCCTCTCTCGGGCCGCGCAGAGGGGCGTGGCCTGAGGGGGCGTGACCTGAAGGGCGTTGTCGGAGAGGAAGAGTCTGGGAAAGAGGGGCTGGAATGCTTAGGACCCCGCCAAGGTCTCGCCCCAGTAGGGTGATCCCAGGAGGAGGTGCGGGGGACAAGGCCTCCTGCAGTCCCAGGCATCAGAGAGGGAGGAGCGCCCTCGTGTACGGGGTGCTGAGACCAGCCTGGGGCACAGACTAGGTGGTGTGAGAAGAAGGAGCCCACACCACCGCCCTCTCCCCAAAGCCGACGGGTTCCCGGGAGGTGCATTTACTTTTTTTCAAACAAAACTAATTTATGAAGCATCTGGCCTCTAGCTGGCGGTCCTCCCAGTTGGTGGACACAGTGCCAACCGTGCTGAAGTTTGTATTATACCACAAACAAACAAGCTAAGGGTGTTGCGAGGCAACAGCGTAGAGATCCACTTTGGTTAATAGAAAGAACCCGGAAGGCTTCTGTAAATAAGGATGTGATCTTGGGTGTCCCTTGAAAGATGACAAGGAACCAACCTTGGGAATGGGGGCAGTTTTGTTCATGAGAGTCAGGCCTGGATTCTAACGTTGCATGTTTACAGTGCCCAACCCAGAACACTCCCAGCCTCGAGTTGCCTCCCTTGGGGTTTGTGGCTGAAAACCTCACGTTTGAAAAATCACTGCTGTTTTATTTTTCCTTCTTTGCTCTTAATACAAACTGTTCAGAGAAATGTGAAGGTACACAAAATAAACTTTTAAAGTCATTTTATTTCGAATAAACACAGAATTACAGCTGCAAAGACATTACAGAGGTCAGAAGGACCCGCTTCCCACGTTACTCGTGCCTGTAGTTGTAGTTTCAAAACAGGAAATTAACCCTGGCAGAATATGTATATTAATACGCCACTTTATCTCACACGTAATTCTTGTGACCACAGTTATAAAGATACGGAGCTATTGCATCTCTGCCCAGATCTTCCTCTTGGTCCCTGGAATCAGTGTTGGCTGTGTGATTTCAGATGCTGCACAGTGGTTTGCTCTCAGGAAACAATATAGATTCCTGGACTTTATAGCTGTTGTTGTGAAGAACAGAACACGGAACAGTGGAGAGGAATAAAGACAGCCTTTGTTCGAGGTGAAAGTTCTAAACTTTTAAACCTTCTGACTCATCTTTCCCAAGCTGACTTCCTGTAATATAGGTCACATGCTTGCAAAGACCGATTCTAGCCCTGGGGATGGTGGCACAGCTCACGTAATTGCGTTATCAGCCTTTCCAGGCATGGTGTTGAGTAGAGAAGGACGGGCTAAAGTAGTTAACAGTCTGATCTCTTGGACTCCTCCTTGATCAAGTGCCCAGCTTCATCCATATTTTCTTTTGGCTATAAACATGGCCCAGAGGCTTGAACTTCCTGTCTGTGCTGTGGCTCTCAGGGAAGCAGAGTAAATAGGAAATTAAACCCTCTTGCATATGGTGATAAGGTATTTATGTTTCACAGCTTTTTACTGGAAAAGAAAAATGGTATTTCAAAGTGTGTTTGTCAGCACTGTTCCGGCTATGAATTAAACTCTCACGGCAGCCCCAGCCAGCGTCATTTCTGAAGAACTGCCCTTTGGGACACAGGGCTTGGTAAACATTTGCCGAACTTAATTCAGATTGCATCAGTTCTAGCATTAATTCTGGGCCCCAGTGAAGAGCAAACTTCTGGGAATAGACGAGAGTTTCCAATTCTGAGTTAGATATTTTGACTATCATTTGCCAATAATACTGTTATATTTTGACTTTCACACGAATTCTTTGTAAATGCCTGCTTTAAATAAACTTAAAAATAAGTTTTAGGGGGGTTCAGTGGTTAGGAGTACTTTTGTTCTTTCAGAGGACTTTAGTTCTCAGCACCCACACTGGGCAGTTCATAGCCACCTGTAACGTCAGTTTCAAGGGATGTATTTACTTTCTTTAGGACCCCGAGAAGACCAGGCACACATGCAAAGCACTTACATACATGCAGGCAACACACACACACACCCCACCCCACCACACCAAATATCACCCTTTAAAATTCCCAGGATGATTAGGAGTTAGAAATTTTCTAAAAGAGGGCTGGAGAGATGGCTTGCTCCCCAGTCATGGGGATGGAAGTTTAGATCCAGCTCAGTGATCCACTGTGGAGCCAGCCCTGCTGCAAAGGAAAAGTGTTGTGTGTATCTAACTCGTTCTATAACCAGTAAAGACTTGGGAGTCAGATATTGGAGTGAAAACTTGATAGATCGAAGAAGCAGCAGAGGAGTGACCAGCTGACCTCTCCACACTTCCCAGACCATCAAGGGTTCAACAGAAAGCCCATGACTCCTCAAGTCCCTCGCTACTCCTTCCTGTGCACGTGATCCATATCCTCGGGTACTCCGTAGTCTCTATGACTAATTCTTTCCACACCCTAAATCATTTACTTATTCCTTTACACCTTGCATTTTTACGTCTTAAGTCATTTCCTTTAGTGGTAAGTTGTATCTGAAGCCTGATTATCCTTTACCATAAAGCCCGTGAACAAGGCAAACCAGCCTGTGTTGTTAACAAGAAACTTATCTAATGAACTACCCATGTTGTTGTAACCTTGTGGGGAAGGAGCTGTTAAACTGGCGAAGCTATTACTAACCTAGGTGTCAGACACAATCAGATCTGTACAGCAATTTCTTTTATCATTTTATTAAAAATAAAACCTGAGAGATCCACAGAGCAATTGGGAAAGAATCCTGCCTCTCTCCACTTTCCAGATCGAAAGGACCACACAACCTCTGTCCATCTGCCCCCCCCCCCCGTGTGTCCTCCTGTCCTCTGAGGCCACCAGGAAACTCTATGGTCCACCCTGACCAACTGAATGTGGACTCCACTCTCCGAATCAAGGTCAGACACCATTGGTGGTCTCAGAGCAATCAACACAAACAGGTCTCCTCCAACATCCCCCCTTTTTGTCTAAATAAAAAGGAAAGGTTTTAACTCTATCATAGTAAAACTATATACAATAAGAACAATTATCAGGCTGGGAGATGGTGGCCTTTAATCCCAGCACTCAGGAGACAGAGGCAGGTGGATCTCTGTGAGTTCAAGGCCAGCCTGGTCTACAGAGTGAGTTCCAGGACAGGCTCCAAAGCTACATAAAGAAACTCTGTTTTGGAAGAAAAATGAAAGAACAGTTGTCAGGTATTATCTAAATAGAATGGAAAGATATTAACTTTAACAAATGAAACTATAGGCAATAATAACAATTATCAATAAGAATTACATTCACAATATTCTATTATCCAAAATTTTGAACCTAGTTTACTTTCCAGCATGACTAAGTAAACCTATAGTGATAGCTATCTGATCTTCAACCCCATCAAAAACCCAAGAAGGATATAATATTACTGAGTAAATAGGAAGTGTAGAGCAAGCAACTTCCAGATCTATGAGAAATGAAAGAGACATCTGGCTGTCTGAACAGTCACCCAAGATTCCCCTGTGACATTAGGGCATCTGTCTTTGGCCTACAGGCCTAGAATATCTGACAGACTTTTCTGTGAAGTAGGAATTTGGACGGACTGACCCACTTTGTATTGGCAAAATTTGTAAGTTGCCTCCTTTTGTGTCTTGCTTGTCCGTTTTGGGCAGCATACTGTCCGCAGTTGAGGCGGGGGTAGTTTCTTTGCCTCATGGCTAACTTTGACAGAGTGAAAGCCAACTCCATATGGAGTTTTCAGTGCCCATAATCCTCTTTGGTGCTGCCAGGAGCAGACACAGAAAGATATCACTGTCATGAAAAGCCCCAGTTATTAAAACATTAAAATGGCATATTCTGTAGGTGTCTGAAGTGTTTAACAATCATCTATTATTTAAAATATGCTTCTGATTGACCTAACAGAATTATAAATTTGATTGTTATGGATGACTAACTACCAACCTATAATTCTTTATTATCTGAAATAGATTTCAAGTTCTAGAACTTTACATCACGATTTTAAATGACTGCATAGTTACAATACCTGAAACAAGAAATAGAAACATAAAATACAGTATAACAAAAATAACCTTAAATTTTTATCAACATAATAAAAATACCTTAAACAAGAGTAGAAACGTATATACCATATTACAAAAATAATCTTAAATTCGTATCATTATGCAAAATATCTGAAACAAGAGTAGAAATATATAGAATGTTCTAACAAAAAAACCTTAAATTTGGATCACTATACAAAAATCCATACCAGTGTAAAATATTTGCAATTATTAGTTGTTTTTTAGCTTAAAGTAGATTCAATAATCTGCCCTTTTATCCTATCATTTCTATATCCCCCTTTTTTCTTTTCAGAAAGAGATTCTTGAATCTAACCTTGTTTAGTTTCCTCCCTGACCATGACCAATAACTTGTAACTGACCCCTTAAACAAGGATAAGCATCAATAATCCACCTGGTGATCAAAAAGCACCCACCTCACCTCTTAGGAATGTGGGCATTGTGTTCTTAAAATGACTTCCTGTTGTCTGTGGGAGACAGAACCTTTGGGGGACTCTAAGAAAATTAGGATGATGGTGAAGTTCTAGAGGAGCTAGCTGTTGTCCGGTCTTGGTGTGCTGGGATAAGGCAGGGCTTCTCTGGAGTCCTGGCTGGAGTAGTCTGAGGATGCACCATCTTACCTAGCTGTCTTGAAATCGCCCTGAGCAGTTTGTAGTCCACAGCTGATCTTTGCATGATGTTTATCAGTTTAGTGGCATTACCCAATCCAGGTGGAATCATCATTGTGGGGTCCCATCATCTTTTTGGAGACTTCAAAGGTCACTGTTAGAAATGTTCACGGTTCACTGCAGAAAGTTTAAACATTTTAAATGCATATGCAGCAGATCTTGGAGAAACTAAAGGACTGTAACCTATTAAATACACCAAGGACAAACAGGCTTCATCCATAGTTACTTGCTTCAGCCTCAAACATATAGAAAGCTAGATGAAGTCTAAATCTATATAGTACTCTATATGACCATGAAATCACAACAGAAAGTTTAAATATATATATGTATATATAAATATATATAAATATGTATATATACATATATTAGTCTTATAAATTTTGAGATAATATTTATACTTTAAGAAAAGTTTTAAAGCATCAAAATAAATCTGAGGGATTATGAGATTTGTGGCAAGAGACTAGTCCTCAAAGTTCGGCTTTCTTGTGTCCCATAGCAGGTGGCTCTTCTGACACAAGACAGGGACTTTGGCTTTCCTTTTAACAGGCATGGCTTGGGTGTAAGAAAGAAGACAGCCACTCTTTGGCTTTAATTTCTAATTGAGTTGCGACTACATAAAGACCATCTGCCTAGTGTGTCTATAGAGAACTGTAGAAACAAATATTTTGATAGATTTATGAACTTTTATCTTGTTGGAATACCATTAGGCCAATTACTCAGACATTTTCTGGGGATGATTCTCCCTTCTTCAGATGCTTTATTTCTCCAGTGGTCTTCAGAGTCCTTAGATGCTTTTGTTCTCCTACAAAGACAAAACTAAAATCATGCATTAATCCGAACTTTGGAAAGTTTTCCTTTTTTTTTTTGAAAGGTTACATCAGATCAAATGAAAGGAATTTGTTAGTCTTTTAAGTTAATTCATATTGAATGGTCATGCAGTTAGATGAAATATTGCCTCTCCTAACCAAGAGGTCTCTTCTGTTTAAATCAAATCTTTAACACTCTTGATGGTATTCATAACTTTTCTTTTCTTGTAGAAACAAAAGCAAAATCTCTTCCCCAACATAACCCATATTCTGGTTTCCATTCTGATGTCAACACATCTTTAAAGTATACAGACTGATAAATCATCAAAAAAATTCATCAATTTTTTTTCTATTAGCCAATGTCTTTCCACAACTGTCATTCCTTTCTCATTAGCATTTAAACAATTTAAATTTAATAACTCATTGTGCAATTTGTCTCTGAGGGTCTTTATTACCCTTTTCTGTTTATTAGGTATATTTTTATGGTATGATTAGATATTTCTATAATTGCTGGTTCTATAGGTATACCTGTGATATGCTTTATAATGCAATATATTAAAAAGTGCTTCATTTTACTAGAGAATATGCTGGAGCATTGTCAGTCTTAATTTGTACAGGTATCCCCCATGATGTCCACAGCTTCTAATAAATGTGTAATTACACAATCAACTTAAAGCAATTGCCCATTGAAATCCTGAATATGTTAAGATGTGTTTTCCATTGCTGCAACTAATCACATCCCCAGAGATTCATTGCTATGTTAGCCATATATGGTTTTAATTTTTATATTCTTGCACTTTGTTTAACCTGAGATAAAGTTCCAATCCCAAGAAGTTGAACATTTACCTTCTGAAGAGGCCAATCTGGATGCCAAGATTTTGGTGAAATTATTGTTACAACCATGCCTGTGTCAATTAAACTTTCAATTATAATACCATTTATCCATATTTTCGCTTTGGTCTTTGGTCATTTATAGAAGTTTGCCAAAATACTTGTTTTATGGTCTCTCCTGAAAATTTTGTTCTATCTGTGAAAGTCACTCCAGAGCAGTATGGTTTTAACGATGGGTATTAGGTCCTCTGTGAAGGAGTTCCCTCGTGTTGACAGGGAACGATTGAACCACGTATGGCATTGGGGCCTTCAAGAGGCCCCCTAAGGCATGTCCTTGTCTGCCCTTGTTGGTCTGCATTCATTGGTCCAGTGTCAGCCTTTGCCACATGTTCTGCATACTTTAGAAAGCTGGGGCCTTCTGTTTGGATTATATCTAGAAAAAACATTGTTTCTAAGAAGACCTTATCTACAATCTCTTTTTTAAATTCATGGTTTTTAAATTTTTTATTGATATTTATTGAGCTCTGCATTTTTTCTGCTCCCCTCAATGCCTCTCCTCTCTCCCTTCAATCCTCCCCCAAAGTCCCCATGTTCCCAATTTACTAAGGAGATCTTGTCTTTTCCTACTTTCTACTTCCCATGTAGATTAGATATATGTAAGTCTCTCTTAGTGACCTCATTGTTGTCTAAGTTCTCTGGTTTTGTGGTTTGTAGGCTGGCTTTCTTTGCTTGATGTTTAAAAACCACCTATGAGTGAGTACATGTGGGATAATTGTGTTTCTGGGTCTGAGTTACCTTACTCAAAATAATGTTTTCTAGCTCCGTCCATTTCTTGCGAAATTCAAGATGTCATTATTTTTTTCTGCTGTGTAGTACTCCATTGTGAAAATGTACCACATTTTCCTTATCCATTCTTTGGTTGAGGGACATTTAAGTTGTTTCCAGTTTCTGGCTATGACAAACAAAGCTGCTATGAACATAGTTGAGCACATGTCCTTGTGGCACGATTGAGCATCCTTCGGATATATACCCAAAAGTGATATTATTGGGTCTTGAGGAAAGTTGTTTCCTAATTTTCTGAGAAATCGCCACACTGACATCCAAAGGGGCTGTACCAGCTTGCACTCCCACCAGCAACGCTGAAGTGTTTGCTTTCCCCCCACAACCTCTCCAGCATAAGTTGTCATCGGTGTTTTTGATCTTGACCATTCTTACAGGTGTAAGATGGAATCTCAGAGTTGTTTTTATTTGCATTTCTCTGATGACTAAGGATGTTGAACATTTCCTTAAGTGTCTTTCAGCCATTTTAGATTCCTCTGTTTAGAGTTCTTTGATTAGGTCTGTACTCCATTTTTTTTTCCTGGATTATGTGCTCTTTTGGTGTCCAATTTCTTGAGTTCTTTGTATATTTTGGATATCAGACCTCTGTCTGATGTGGGGTTAGTGAAGATCTCTTCCCATTCTGTAGGCTGTCGTTTTGTCTTGTTGATCATGTCCTTTGCTTTACAGAAGCTTTTCGGTTTCAGGAAGTCCCATTTGTTAATTGTTTCTCTGTGTCTGTGTTGCTGGAGTTATATTTAGGAAGTGTTTCCCTGTGCCAATGTGTTCAAGTGTACTTCTAGAAAGACCTGGATAAATCCAGACCCCTCTAGCAGAAAAAGATAGAGCCAAAAATCTAAGCAGGAAGAGAAGAGCCAAAAATCTATTTTAGCTGGTTCAGTGACTCTGTTTTAGGAACTAGTTGAAGATAAAGTTAGATTATAATCTTGAGAATAATCTTGAAAAACACAAGTTACCCCCTTGTGATGATCACTGGTATTTTTGGAATTTTCCAGTGACGCCCTCTGTTGAAAGTGTGGGCGCCGGGGTTGCGTCCCCAACACCCCGGGCCACCTGGCTAGCTTATGCCTGAAATAACAACACACAAACTGTATTCATTTAAACACTGCTTGGCCCATTAACTTCAACCTCTTAACCCATTTCCTATCATCTATGTAGCACCATGAGGTGCGCTTACCAGGAAGATTCTAGCCTACATCCATCTTGGGTCGGAGCTTCATCGCGAGTGTGCCTCAGAGAGCCGAGCTATCCTGTCGGCCCCCGCGAGAGAGGAGCCTGGCTTCTCTGAGCGGAGCTGTATGATTTCTGACCCCACTTCCTCTTCCTGCCTGCATACTATTCTGTTTACTCCACCCACCTATGTTCTAACCTATCAGGGCCAAGGCAGTTTATTGAACCAATGAAATCAACAGATTGATATATGACACTCCCACATCAGCCCTCCCTACCTTCTTTGGATTACTGTGTTGTGGTTTCTTCCCTTAAATACCCCTTCTCCCACTACTCGGGGTCGAACTCTCTACCCCTAGGTGGGAAATGAGTTTCGGCCCCAGTGCACTGGTTCCTGTCCTGTCAATAAACCTCATGTGATTGCAGCAAGGACAGTCTCTCATGAGTTCCTGGGGGGTTGTGTTATCCCGAGACTTGTGTGAGAGTCTCCCAGCTCGTGAGGTCTTTCAGTGTCTCGACAGGTTTATTTGAACAAAGCAACTTCTGAGTGAGTTCTTCAGTCCCAGAAATCAAGGCTGGAGAAGCTGCCCACCTGGAGTAAAGCAAGGGGATTATATAGGTTATAGGTGAGGGGTGATGATGTGTCTGCCACAAGTTGGGTTTGTGCTCAAGAATGGTCAAAAGCTGAATACTTAAGCGGGGATGGAGGCAGCTGGCCACTCCAGGGAAGGAAGCTGCCATAGCCACCAAGAATGTAGAACTGGGCTTTTGGTGCCTTCCCTTTGTTTGGGGACTCTGAGTGTCTGGGGTTGGAGAAGGAGACAGGGATGCAACTTCCCAGACAGCAAGGATGAACTGGAGCTACTGACAGCATTGGTCTAGCTTTGTCTTTGCTCACTTTTCAGCTCTAGCTATTTGGATAAACTAAGTAATACAAGAACCTGCAATATTCTAGGTTTGATCCCCCAAGAAAGTCCTTTTATAAGGTCAGGCATTCAGGCAAGTCCACATTCCCTCAGGGACCTGAAGAAATCTCCTGCTTGCTAGAAAAGGGAGACAAATTCTTATCTTTGGCAGGAGGAACTTTCCACCCTTCTATTAACGTATGGCTGGTGCCTATTGTCAAGGTCCTCAACCCATTATCTCAAGCCACACCCCAGCTCACAAGCCTCCTTTCTCCCACTTAATCCTATATGCCACTGTAGAGTTTAAAAAGTGTATTCTTTTTTTCAATAGACATGCTGGCAGCCATCATGATTCACCATTAGATTGTGTCTGTCTCCTCCTCTCCCCTCGCCAACTCCACAAAAAAAGAAAAGGGTATTTGTAGCTAAAAAGCATAATATATGGTTTTTATTGCTTTTTCTCATATGTTGTTGGCATTTGATTAGCATTTCAGGTCACCAAATTAAATATTGATTGATAGTGATGATGGTAACATTAGGATGTGCAGATGGGGTTGAAGATGTGCTATGAATCTCTAACTGAATGAGTCCTAAGGAAATTTAATCAGTCTTTTTCCTGTACTCATTAGAAATGCTTCAGTAAGAACAGGGACGTTCGTAATTATCTCCTACTTTAAACTACTGATCCAGGCTGTTCTTGCTGCCTTTAATGACATCAGCCAACCAAACACTTGCAGAAACAGAAAAGACAAGCCTTGTGTTTGTGCCATTCTGTTGGGTCCAGGGGTCGTGGCACAATGATGGGGGCAGAGAACAGACCACCAAAGTCTGTTAAATCAGAAGCAAGCTTTATTATGGAAAAAGAAAGAAAAAAATCAATATGTGCACACAAAGCTTATCAGCTATAGCTGTGACTACAGCCAGAGAATGGTTTCTGTAGCTGTGGCAATGATGGTTGGTTTTGGACCTCCTCTTATAGTAAAATCAAGCACCAGGAGTGGGCCAAAGAGCTTTTACATCCCTGAGGTCAGGCTTAAAGTCACATTGCATTTTAAGTTTTACAGCTTTTGGTTGAAGGACATTAGACTGTTAACTTAGTGTGTTTGCGAAAGCCTGTGGCTGACACAGCCACTTTTCACTGTCCCTGTAAGGATGCAAGGCAGGCAGTAGAATCACATAGGGAACAGTTAAAGATGAAGGGAAACAAGCAGAGGGTCCCATAGAGGCAATAGTTAGAAGCTAACCTTTGTCTGCGGTACCTGCCTGGCTGGGAAGCTGGGAGGCAGGAGACAATTGTTAAAAGTTTACCTCTGTCCACATGGCTGCCAGGATGTCTGCTCTTAAGGCAGAAAGTGTTTGTTAAAGGTTAACACTGGTTGTCAATATTATTTATTTATTTATCTCCCAAATTGTGTTTGGGCTTACAACTTTATATTTCTATATTCCTGGACTGGTCACTTTATTTCTTCATTCTATTTCTGGACTCTTCACTGTCCAGCTTGGCAAATCTGGTATGTTTCTTTGGGTGTGTATATTATAATTTACTATAAAACAGTAAGACTTTTTGTCTTTTCTTTTTTTCAGGAAATTGTTCCAGGATGTGAGTCATCGTAAGGGATTTTGTTCATTTGGGGTGTGGCAACAGATCCATTACATCACAGTATGTGGTAAGATATCAGGAGTTCAGCTTTAGGAGCTTATGGTGGGGGGCTATTGCATTGTTGTGATTTAATAGGTTTGTCCAAGGGGCACTATAATTATTTGGTTTTTAAGTTCCCTTAGACAATGTTTATTGAAGATCTACTCTCTGCTGGATAGTGTAGTAGGTGTTTATTGTGTATCAATAAACAAAATGACAACTCTTCCTGTCCTTATTGATCTAGTATTCGCTTTTGCACATCTTAGTTGTTAGAATTTCTATAACAATGTCCTATGGACAGGGTGACTTAAGCTCCAAAAATTTGCTTTCCTTGTTTTAGAGCAGTGGTTTTTAACCTTCCTAATGCTGAGACCCTTTGATACAGTTCCTCACGTGTGGTGACTGCTGTCATTTTCATCACTCAGTGCTATCCATCTCAAGTGTAATGGTCTGTCCTGTCCCTTTAAGAGACAAGTCCTGCCCACTGCCCCCTTCCACCAAGGCAAGCAGATCTTCCTTCTGCTTCCAGCCTGTGCTCTCTCTTTGCCCTGTCTCTTCAGAAGAGGTGGCTCAGGCCTTTTCTCCTCCCCCTTTCTCCCTCTCTCTTTTTCTCTCCCCATTTCCTTTTACTGAGTAAACTATATCCAAACTCACTCTGCATGGTGTACCTATCCGTCTCTGTCTCTCACCCGCCACAGCTCCTCGTGGAACCCACCTGCCCCTCATGGCCCGCTGTACCCCTTGAGGAGCTGCGCCATTTTATCTAAACCATTACATCGATGCTCTGTGACTCAGCCAGGCTCTCTCCACATTCCCTCCCACCCACGGGTGGGTCATCTGAGGATACGTGGAATTTCTTTCTTCAAAGACTTTAAAGTTCTTGTTAAATAGGTCTTTCACTTCTTTGGTTAGGGTTACCCCAAGATACTTTATGTTATTTGTGGCTATTGTGAGAGGTGATGTTTCTCTGATTTCCCTCTCAGCTTCTTTATCATTTGTGTATAGGAGAGCTACTCATTTTTTTCTGAGTTGATCTTGTATCCTGTCACATCACTGAAGGTATTTATCAGCTGTAGGAGTTCTGGTAGAGTTTTTGGGGGTCACTTATGTACACTATCATATCATCTGCAAATAACAAAAGTGTGACTTCTTCCTTTCCAGTTTGAATCCCCTTGATCTCCTTTTATTGTCTTATTGCTATTGCTAAAACTTCAAGAACTATGTTGAAGAGATATGGAGAGAGTGGACAGCCTTTTCTTGTTCCTGATTTTAGTGGAATCTCTTTGAGTTTCTCCCCATTTAATTTGATGTTGGCTATCAGCTTGCTGTATATTGCTTTTATTATATTTAGATATGTTCCTTGTTTTTCTGATCTCTCCAAGACCTTTATTATGAAAGGGTGTTGAATTTTGTCAAATGCTTTTTCAGCATCTAATGAAATGATCACATGTTTTTTTCTTTCAGTTTATTTATATGATGGATTACATTGATAGATTTTCATATTTTGAACCAGCCCTGCATCTCTGGGATGAAGCTGACTTAATCATGGTGGATGATTTTTTTTTGATGTGTTCCTGGATTTGGTTTGCCAGTATTTTATTTTTGCATTCATGTTCATAAGAGAGATTGATTTGTAATTCTCTTTCTTGGTTGAGTCTTTCTGTGGTTTTGGTATCAAGGTAGCTGTAGCCTCATAAAAAGAGTTTGGCAATGACTCTTCTGTTTCTATTATGTAGAACACATTAAGGAGTAAAGGTATTAGCTCTTCTTGGAAGTTCAGGTAGAATTCTGCACTAAAACCTTCCGCCCTTGGGCTTTTTTTGCTTAGGAGGTTTTTGATGACAGCTTCTATTTCCTTGCAATTTATAGGTCTATTTAAATTGCTCACTTGGTCTTGTTTTAATTTTGGTATATTTTATCTATCTAAAAAATTGTCCATTTCTTTTATTCCAATTTTGTGGAGTACAGTTTTTGTAGTATGACCTAATGATTCTCTGAATTTTCTCAGTGTTTATTGTTATGTTCCCCCTTTTCATTCCTGATTTTGTTAATTTGGATGTTCTTTCTCTGACTTTTGATTAGTTTGGATAAGGGTTTGTCTATCTTGTTGATTTTCTCAAAGAACCAGCTTCTTCTTTCATTGATTATTTGTATTGTTTTCTTTGTTTCTATTTTGTTGATTTCAGCCCTCAATTTGATTATTTCCTGTCTTCTACTCCTCCTGGGTGTATCTGTTTCTTTTTGTTCTAGAGCTTTCAGGTATGTTGTTAAGTCACTAACGTGAGCTTTCTCTGTTTTCTTTATGTGGGCACTTAGTGCTATGAACTTTCCTCTTATCACTGCTTTCATGTGTCCCATAGGTTTGGCTGTGCTGTGCCTTCATTTTCATTGAATTTAAGGAAGACTTTAATTTCTTATTTTTTCCTTGACCCAAGGGTGGTTCAATAGTTCACTGCTCCATTTCCAAGAGTTTGTAGGCTTTCTGAGAGTAATATTGTTGTTAAATTCTAACTTTAATCCATGGTGATCCGATAAGACACAGGGGGTTACTCCAATTTTTTTTTTAATATCTGTGGAGGTTTGCTCTGTTACTGAGTATGTGAACCATTTTAGAGAAGGTTCCATGAGGTGCTGAGAAAAAAAGTGTATTCTTTTGTGTTTGGGTAGAATGTTCTATAGATGTCTGTTAAGTCCATTTGATTCTTTTCTCTTATTTGTCTGTTAACTTTCTATCTGGTTGACCTGCCCATTCATGAAAGTGGAGTGTTGAAGTTCCCTACTATTATTGTGTGGGATTTGATGTGCAATTTAAGTTTTAGTAATGTTTCTTTTTCATATGTAGGTGCTCTTGTATTAGGGGCATAGATGCTCAGGATTGAGACTGCATCTTGATGAATTGTTCCTGTTATGAGTATAAAGTGTTCTTCTCCATCTCTTATGACTGATTTTAGTTTGAAATCAATTTTGTTAGATATTAGAATAACTGCACCCACTTGTTTTTTAGGTCCATTTAATTGGAAAACCTTTTCCCAACCCTTTACTCTGAGGTAGTGTTTGTCTTTGAGGTTGAGGTGGTTTCTTGTATACAGCAGAAGGCTGGATCCTGCTTTCACATCCATTCTCTTAGCCTGCGTCTTTTTATAGGTAAATTGAGTCCGTTGATATTAAGCAATATTAATGACCAGTGGTTGTTAATTTCAGATTTTTTTTTTTGGTAGTAGTGTTCATATGTTTCCCTTCTTTGGGTAGTGCTGGTGGAGGGCTATCAGATGCCTGTGGTTTTGTGGGTATAGTTAGCTTCCTTGGGTTTGGGTTTTTCTTATAGTACTTTCTGTAAGGCTGGGTTTGTGGATACATATTGTTTAAATCTGTTTTTGTCATGTAATATCTTGTTTTCTCCATTGATGGTGAATGAAAACTTTGCTGGGTGTAGTAGTCTGGGCTTGCATCCATGGTCTCTTAGTATCTGCAGCATGTCTTATCAGGACCTTCTGTCTTTCATGGTTTCCACTGAGAAGCTGGGTGCAATCCTGAGTGGTTTTACCTTTATATATTACTTGACCTTTTTCCTTTGCAGCTCGCAATTTTCTTTCTTCATTCTGTATGTTTGTGTTTTGATTATTATATGGTGAGGGGATGCTTTTGTTTTTTTGATCCAGTCTATTTGGTGTACTGTAAGCTTCTTGTACTTTCATAGCGATATTCTTCTTTAGGTTGGGAAAGTTTTCTTCTATGATTTTGTTGAATACATTTTTTGTGCCTTTGAGCTGGAGTTCTTCTCCCTCTTCTACACCTATTATTCTTAGGTTTGATCTTTTCATGGTGTCCCAGATTTCTTGGATGTTTTGTGTTAAGAATTTGTTGGATTTAATGTTTTCTTTGACCAATGAGTCTAGTCCTTCTATAGTATCTTCAGCACCTGAGATTCTTTCTTCTATCTCTTGTATTCTAATGGTTATACTTGTCTCTGTAGTTCCTCATCATTTACCCAGATTTTCCATATCCAGAATTCCCTTGGTTTGTGTTTTCTTTATTACCTTTATTTCAGTCTTCAAGTCTTGAACTGTTTCCTTCACCTGTTTGATAGTTTTTTCTTGATTTTCTTTGAGGGATTTATTAATTTCTTCCATTTTTTTGTTTGTCTTCTCCATTTCTTTAAGGGGGTTTTTCATTTCCTCTTTAGAGGTCACCATAATTTTTATAAACTTACACTTAAAGTCATTTTCTTCTACTTCTTCTGGGTTAGCATGATCAAGTCTTCCTGTTGTGTGTCCGCTGGGTTCTGGTGTTATGTTGCTTTTTAGGCTTTTGGATGAATTATTGCATTTGGTGCCTCCCCATCTCTTCCTTCAAATGAGGCTGGCAGTGTCTTTGTGTCTTAGTCCAATCCTTGCTGTGGCTGTCTGAGTATTTGGGAGTTTTTCTTGGTCTGCTCTGTACTATCAATGTCCATCTCAGAAAGCCTCTGAGGTCTCTATACACCTGCTCTGTTAGTCTTCTCTCCTGGTTTGCTCTCTTGGTGCTCTTTCTTAATCCCCTCAGTGTTGTAGCAAGCTCTTGGTCCCTCTTAAGTACCCTAGGTATTGAAGCAAGCTGTGTTTCAGAGTTCCACCAAGGTTGCAGGAGAATAGGTGGGTTTGGGTGTGTGGTGTGGCTGGTAGTTTGGATGGCAGCTGCATGGGTTTGAGTTTGGGGAATCCTAGCCACAGCAAACTCCCTGCTGGCTGGCTAGGAAAGCTGAGGGAGTTGGGGGTTCCTTTGTTTTCTTGTGGACTGCTCATAAGTGGTCCCTGCTGTGAGAGACAGTCCAGGACGGCCTCTAGCCTCTGGCTTTTGAGTCGCCCAGACCAGGGCCAGTCGGTTTCATTAACACTTTGCCTATAGAGAGAAGATGTTCTTTTACAGGTCTTGTGGTTTTGCTGTTTTCACATTTTTAGCTATGGAGAATAAACCCTCAAACTGCCAGGCACCTGCCTGTAAACACTCTGCTGGTGTCCTGCCAGCTCTGCTTTTCCTTTCACTGGGCAGCCCCTTCCCCACCCGTCTGAAAACACTCTTTTCCTCTTGCTCCCATTCCTTCTAGTCTTCCACTGCTACCACTGGTCCTATGGAAACCAACCTTCACTCCCCACCGAGGCTTGTGGTGCAGCAGCTCGTTAACAGGGAGGATCACACCTCTAGGTCTCTCTTGTTATTATATTTAAAACTCTCATGGCTTAAAAAGTGTGGCTTCTCCATACAACATGTGACTGCCGCCATTTTGACTGAGGTCAAGTGACCTCACTGCCATCTTAACTGAGGGCCAGGTCAGATGACCCAGTTCCACCATCTTTACTGAGGTATTCCCTGCCTGGTGTCCCAGTGCTCACTCTGTTACATGTGTGTTTTGCACAGTACACGCCTTTGGTAGGGCCCACCAAAAGCATCCACTTTGCCTAATTCCTAATCACTCTGTGTGTGTGTGTGTGTGCATACATGTAACTTAAATATACCTATGTTTACTGTTAAATGTTATAATTGTCTGCCCATTATATCTCATTCCAGACTAACAAAGCAATAAGTTTTGTTTTAAATTGGTATGTACTTTTAAGTCTCTTACAATATATTTACTATATATTTAATTCAACCCTGCTTTAAAATATATTAAGCCGTTCTCTACTATTGTCAGTTCTACCGTTAAGCTTCTATTACAAGCAGTTTTTTCTTCTTTCTGTCCTTTTACAAGTGTAACTTTTTTAATTTTATTAATTTTTATTGAGCTCTACATTTTTCTCTGCTACCCTCCCTGTCTCTTCCCTCCCCTTAAACCCTCTCCCAAGGTTCCCATGCTCCCAATTTGCTCAGGAGATCTTGTCTTTTTCTACTTCCCATGTAGATTATATCTATGTATGTCTCTCTTGGTGTCCTCATTGTTGTCTAGGTTTTCTAGGATTATGATTTGTAGGCTGGTTTTCTTTGCTTTATGTTTAAAAATCACCTGTGTGTTAGTCCATGTGATAATTGTCTTTCTGGGTCTGGGTTACCTCACTCAAAATATTGTTTTCTAAATCCATCCATTTGCCTGAGAAATGCAAGAAGTCATTACTTTTTTTCTGCTGTGTAGTACTGCATTGTATAAATGTACCACATTTTCCTTATCCATTCCTTAATCAAGGGGCATTTAGGTTGTTTCCACGTTCTGGCTATGACAAACAAAGCTGCTATGAACATAGTTGAGCACATGTCCTTGTGGCACAGTTGAGCATCCTTTGGATATATACCCAGAAGTGGTATTACTGGGTCATGAGAAAAGTTGTTTCCTAATTTTCTGAGAAATCACCACACTGACATCCAAAGGGGTTGTACCAGCTTGCACTCCTACCAGCAATGCAGAAGTGTTTCCTTTACCCCACAACCTCTCCAGTATAAGTTGTCACCAGTGTTTTTGATCTTGGTCATTGTTACAGGTATAAGATGGAATCTCAGAGTTGTTTTGATTTGCATTTCTCTGTTGACTAAGGATGTTGAGCATTTCCTTAAGTGTCTTTCAGCCATTTTACATTCCTCTGTTGATACTTTTCATATTGCAAAAATGTCACAGTCATTCTGGTATAAATATGCTGCTGTTTTAAACCTATGTTTTCAAAAAACCAAAGAATTCTTGAGAGTTCCAGGAAGCCAAAGTGAAGGATCCATCTTAAACAGGTCAGATACACCCTACTCAATTCCCTGGTCTTAAAAAATTTTCCCTAAACTTAACTTTGTCCTCTGTTCTGCCAATATCTTAAACAGATCTAAGGGACACCGGACATTTCCAGACCACAAACACCGGACAGAAGAAAAGATACCAGCTTTGCCAGGATGTGACCAGCACCCAGCTTTCTCACATTCCCCCCTAAGACAACGCTCACAAATAAGCAGCAAGCTGTGTTGAAAAATCTGCCATCCTAATTCCTTTAACCTGTTGTGTTGTTTAACATCCTGCCTTTTTATGATAAAAAAAAAGAGATGGGAATGTAATCGTCTGTCCTGTCCCTTTAAAAGACACTCCCCCCTTTTTTGCCAAGGCAAGCAATCTTCCTTCTGCTTCCAGCCTACACTATCTCTGCCCCTGTCTCTCTTGGGAGGAGGTGGCTGCTGCCATGGCTCCTCTCCTCTCCTCTCCTCTCCTCCCCTCCCCTCCCCTCCTTTCCCCTTCCCTTCTCTCCCTTCCCCTCTCCTTTCTCTCATCTGCTGTGGTTCCTCGTGGGACCAGCTTCCTGGGACTACAGAGGCTTGGTGTCCAAGACCATTGTGTTAGCAGGGTTGATTAGTGTCTAAGGACTATGAGAGAATGATCTGCCCCAACCCTCTCTCCCTCTCTCCTTGACTTGTAAGTAACTCTGTTTTTTTTCCCCTATATCTTCACATTTCCTTCCTGTTTGCTTCTATCTAGATTTCTGTTTTCTTAAAACACGATCATATTGGATTTGGGTCTACCCTACAACCTAATTTCAGCTTAATTACCTTATATATCTTGTTTCCAAATACAGCTCTGTGCCGAGGTACCAATATCCAAGGCTTTAGCATATGAATTTGGGGACAATGCATTTTAACATATATTTACACATTTAATTCACTTAACATATAAGACGACAGTGCCTTCCCTGCTGTAACACCTGTGTTGCCAAAATAAGCCCTTTCTTCCTGAAATTTCTCCTACTTTACAGCAACAAGAGAAATAACCAAGGCAAAACTTTGACGCAGAGCAGTGGTCACCTCTGTAATGAACTTGATTTTGACAATGGTTTGCAGGAGGAATGTAGAAGGCTGTAAGCAGAGCTTAATGGTTGCTTTGAGGGAGTGTGGAAGTCCAGTCGTTGTGGGATGACACACGGGATCAAGGGCATTCTCAGCCTAAGAGGCAGACCAGAGGATGGTTACTTCCCACCGCCAATGGTCAGTATTGCAGCAGGAAATGTTTGCCAAGGAGAGGAGAATGGGGTGTCTGAAGCTGGGACAAGAGCCAGGCGTGGGGGTGCATGGCAGTCCCAGTAGGAGCAGAGGATCAGGAGTTCATCCTCAGGCACATAGTGCCTGTGTCGCAGGCCTGTCTCAAAAATAAGCAAATGCCAAAATAAAGATGTGGCCAAGTCAGGTTCAAACAAGGAAATGGTGCCACTGAGAGAAGCCTTGGGTTTGTGCATGGGGATTGGTGAGGCCACTTCTCCATCTTCCTGCTTCCTGTTTGCTGTCCATGCTCCTGCCTCATAGACAAACCGCTACAGGTGCCATGTCACTGTGACGACGGGCTGTATCTCCACTAAGCCAATACAAATCTCCCCTCCTTTAAGAGGTTTATGTCAAGTCACATGACAAGAGAAAAAAAAATAACGCAGAAAGGAAACTGAAGGCGTGCAGTTTGAGGAGGAAGAAAACAAGATCACAGATGACACAGCTTGATATAGAAAATCTCAAAGAATTGACATAGGCCTCTTTATAAGGACTGATTGCAGCAAAATGGCAGGAATAGGGTAATATTCAAGAAAGAGTCCACTACTTTCCCAAATATCATCAAGTGGAATTTGAGGTCCAGAGCAAAATGCAATTTCTCTTAGCCATGACCGCAGGAGGGCGCCTGATGAAGACTCATGTTCGTCCCTGCGTTGGTGCTTTCCCTGTCTGATGTGTAGGGCTTTGCAGTGGGTGCGGCTCCGCCATCCACCTCTGAGGTCAGCGTCGCCAAAGTGTGTGCACACACTGAGCTCACACCCCTGTTTCCCAGGACCACAGGAATCCAGTTTCCATCAGTCTGTACTCCGGAGATCATCAGCTCCAGGAACAGTTGCCCAAGTGCCCTGAGTGAGAGAGGGAAGCTGGAGTTCTCTTTCCTCTCAACAGTGGTGGTAATGTAAAAGCTAATTCTGAAATAATTTTACGTTGACAAGAGTCTTAGGACTGGAGCAGATAGTCTGCACACACTTTTCATCAATCCTTCCTCTCTCATTAGCATTGCTCATAAGCGTAGCATATTTGCCAAAACTATTAATGATGGCAAATATTACCAATACCTGAACCAGACTTCATCTGGATGTCACCAGTTTCCCAGCAATGTTATTTTTCTGCCTTCAAAGTTCCCACTGCACCTGGCTGTCACGTTTCCTTTGTCTCTAATCGATGACAGCTCCCCGGTTTGTCTTTTTCTTCACCTTAGACCCTTCGAGAATCTCTTTGTAAGATTCTGTGGTATATATCATTGCAGACCTTGGCTTTTCCCACAGTATTTTGTATCATTTTCCTGTGGTTGACTTCTCAAACTTTTTTACTGTCTCCTCTCTGTGTACTGATAGGTTTGTGGGATTTAAAAATCCATTTACTATGTTTTAGTGGAACTTTAGGAGTAGTGAAATTGTATTGTTATATTTAATCTGCCATTTTTATCTGGGAGATAAATATTTTGGGAGAAACACTTTTTGATCACTCAAATTACTGGTAACCTGCAGTTAGCAGTGTCTTCGCCCACAAATAGCTTTGTTTCGTGCCTTTGTTATATTATGTATGAACTGTGGTGAGAGACACAGTTCAGTTCACAGCCGGTACAAATCCCATGCCGTATCCCCTCTGCCCACAGAATGCTGTCCACATTCCAGTACAATATACAAACCCCACGGCACAGCCCTACCCGACCTCCCCAATTTCTCTCATCTCTCTGCCTGCATCACTTCCTGCTTACGATGAACTTTGGTTTCATTCGAAACCCATAACACATATAGGTCTTCGCTTCTGTAGTTCTGTTTCTAGGCTCGCTTCTAACCGGTAAGTTCTTATCGGAAATGTCAAAATTGGGGAGGCAGTTTTTGTTTCAATAAGGAAAGTAGGGAAGACTCAATTAAACTCTGCCCTTTCATAGACAGGACACACACATACTTTCTTACCATAATACAAATCCAAAAATGTTCCTGCCTAGCAAAATGTGCTGTTTTATATCCAATCATGGATGGCTAGATAACAGCTCCTCAGGTGCTGCCACACCAGTAAAAGCTAGTGTGAAATCTCCTCCCAGTTCAGCCTCCCCAGAATGTCAGTCCTCGGCTTCCTTTGCTGGAGACAACAGAAAGCCTGCTCATATGTACAGGTCTGACTCATCTATACCAGGACACATCTGGCTACTGCTTCTGGGAATTGCCCAGGGACAGGAGAAGGCTCTCCAAGAGTGTGGCAAGCCAGTAAGCCACTCTAAGTCTGTCTATGGTCCCTAAGGTGTCAGAGGTTAAGAATGTTGCATGGTTTCTTTACGCAAGATTCAACAGGAAAGTTACTGAACAAAATATCTGAGCTCGCAACTGTGCCTGTTTCTACTCATAGAACCATTTAATCTTCTCTTGAGAAGTTCATACCTTGCTCTATTGTGCCCTACCAGGAACGAAATGATTAATACGGGACTCTAAATGGATACCTTCACTGCCCATTATGAACAATAGTTATTTGGGCAATACATTAAATACTGTGCCAAAGCTGGACGTGCACAACAGTCTATCATCCAATGGAAATTATATGTAAGCTCAGACTCAAGCACCTCTAGAAGACACGGGTTTACATAAACGCATACATCATTCTGGCACTGACGGCACCTACCTTTGCTGCCTGTGGTCCCTTCCTCACCTTACACTTACCGGTTTTATGGGGCGTTCTCTAGAACATGTTGTAGGAAGCAGAATAAAAGTTTGGACTTCGTTCACAGAAAGATTTCAATTTTATGCTAGGACAAGCATATCCACTTGGGGACATCAAGGTAAGTCCTAGACATTAGGACTTCGAGCAGAGCATCTGGCTGTCACTATGGTCAGGAAGCCAAGGCGACCTGTGATATAGGGATGCATTTACTTACGGGATGTAGATCTTTAGCCATTGGTCAGAAACTTGGAAAGGACATATCTGAAAGGCTGATAACAAACGTGAAGAGAGACACCAGAGTGGATCTTTCAGAAGTGAACACAAAGGAACTAGCACGCATGCTTACCAAGCACAGAGTCCCTGGTGGAGGTCTTGTAATAGAGACGGACAAGATGGCCTGTCCTGTGGCTGTCATTTTTCATCTTTCCACACCCTAGTATTTAATGCGTCTGTGCATAAAGTGTCCACAAGGTGACGTCAGTAGGCTCCTCTAGAAGCAGCTCCACTTCAGAAGGGATAGCAGTGACTTTCTATGCTGCGCCATCTAGTGGCCATTCTCATGTACTTCTCGGGTCCCAGACAGGATTGAAAGAAACGCAGACGGTTTGTTCTCTCCTTGTCATCCTGTCGCTCCTACACTCCTGGCTTTGCTTGGACTTGCACTAACACATCAGCCCAACTAGAAGAGTAGCTCACACCCCAGCCCTCCCTCTCATGCTGCCCATACTTCCAGGAGGCAGGTGTGCAGCCGCCTTCCTCACTGGTATCTCCCGGCTCCCACACTCCCAGGTGTAGCTCAGCTTGTGCACCAGCCCGGGGCCACCCGTGTCACAACTGTACAATCACCCCCGTCTCTCTAATCAAAACTCAACACGGAGTATGTGAAGGACTGACTTAGCAACTCTTTATATCTGATCTAAAATCAAACAAGCTTGGGCAACAGCAAAAACAAACCCAAATTTCTACTCAATAGAGGCAGGCTAGAATCTGCCATCAGACATGCAGCTAATGAAAGAAGCCCATGTTACCAGGTCATGTTGGAAAACCACAAATAATATGAAAGACCAGGACCATAGAACCCCCCCTACACCCTCTAGTGTATAGAAATGTTCTCCAATACAGTTACCAGCACAGAAACTAAAAGAATATTCATAAATATGATTGAAGAATTCAAGGAAACGAACAGAAAGGATTGGAACAAACTCCTGTGTTGTAATAAGGCCACTTGGCTGCTTGTTTGCTTTTGTTTTTTTTATTAGGCCATGCGGCCTTATTACAACACTCCTGAATGAAGTTCAAGAAAACACAATATCTGAACAAAATGATGAAGACGATTTAGGATTTGAATTCAGTAATCAGAAATACTGAAGAAAATTCAAGTTGAAGTGAAGATGAAATTAAAAACTGAACAACCCAATTACAAAACTCAGGAAAGCCTTGCCAGCAGAACTCAAGTGACATAGGATCTAGAAAACAGATGACCCAAATGAACAATGGGCTATGGAAATGAATGGTGAGTTCTCAAAAAGAGAAATCAAAAATGGCTAAGAAACATCTTAAAAAGTTTTCAACATCCTTAACAATTAGGAAAAATGAAAACTAAAACTGCTTTGAGAATTCATCTTGTCCCAGTCAGAATGCCCAATATCAAAACACCAAAACAAATAACCCAATTAAAAAATTGGATGCAGGGGGCTGGAGAGATGGCTCAGGGGTTAAGAGCATTGTCTGCTCTTCCAGAGGTCCTGAGTTCAATTCCCAGCAACCACATGGTGGCTCACAACCATCTGTAATGGGGTCTGGTGCCCTCTTCAGGCATGCACGCAGACAGAATATTGTATACATAATAAATAAAACTTTAAAAAAAATAATGTGGAGGAGACAAGGTAAGTTAAAAAAAAAACTGGATGCAGATCTGCTGTGGGATAACCCTTTTGTACACTGGGAAGATGTGTTGCTCTCAATGTTAATAAAAAGCTGGTTGCTGATAGTTAGGCAGGATTTGGGGGTGGAGAGAGCACTGGGAAGGAGGTACAAGTCAGAGGAGTTTCCAGCCAGACAAGGAAGGAGCAACCTGGGGAGTTCATAGCTGAGGTAAACGAGCCTCAGGGCAGCTCACAGATGAACAGAAATGGGTTAAGTTGTAAGAGCTGCCTGGAGACAAGACTAAACTCTCAGCTGAGCATTTATAATTAATAATAAGTCTCTGTAGTTATTGGAAAGCAGCTGGTGGACAGAGCTGAGCAGTGGTCTAGATGGAAAGACCCACCTGCACAGATCTAAACAGAATTCTTAAAAGAGGAAATTCAAAATAGCTAAGAAATACTTAGGGAAATGTTCAAAATCTTTAGCTGTCAGGGAAAAGCAAATAAAAACAACTCTAAGAGTCGACCTTACACTCATCAGAATGGCTAAGATTGGTTGTACAAGTGACAGATGTGGAGCAAGGGGAACACTTCTCCATTGATGGTGGGAGTGTAAATTCATCCGGCCACTATGACAACCAGTATGGTGGTTCCTCAGGACGATGGGAGTCAATCTCACCCAAGACTCAGCTGTACCCTTCTTGGACATATACCCAAAGGCTGCTTCATCCTCCCAGAGATACCTACCCATTCTCATTGCTGCTCTGTTCATGGTATTCAGAAGAGAGAAACCGCCTAGATGTCCTTCGACAGAAGAATGAAGAAAGAGAATGTGGCATTTTCACACAGTGGAGTACTACTCAGCTGTTAATAACAAAATCATGAAATTCACAGGTAAATGGATGGAAGTAGAAAAAACATCTGAGTGAGTTATCCCAGACCCAGACAAACAAATATGGTATGTATTCGTTTATATGTGGATATTAGTTCTAACGTCAATGATAACCAGGGTACAGTCCGTGGAACCACAGAGGTTAGGTATCGAATAAGGGACTAGGGAGACAGAAAGATCTTGTTAGGAAAGGGAAGTAGACTAAATAATTATTAATGTGGGGGTGACAGGGATGGGAGATTCAAGTAGAGAGTGAGAGGGAAGAAGCGGGCAGAGGAGTACAGGGAAAGACAACTAAAATTAAGGACCATTTGAAGAGTAGTATGGAAACCTAATAGCATAAGCTTCATATATGTGTATTTATGCATACACAATACACACACACACGGACACACACACACACACACTACAAGCAATTTAACAGAAATTGCTAAATAATGGAGACAGCCCCAACTGCCCATCTCTTGTCATCAAACGAAGTTTCAAATTCCAAGACTAGGTTAAATCTAATTGGGGTTTTGTCCTAAGGGGTCCCATGGGAATCCTCAAACCACCCATGCTGTTGCCAAGAAAATAGGTTGCTCTCCACAAACTGACTGCAAGACCCCATTGCTGAAGACAACACCTTCATAACTCATTGACTGTGGAGAAGTCAAGCTGGTGCCTCTCTAGAGCTTTCATCCCTAGCACTTTGTTACAGGGAAATACTGTGCACACCACCAAAGAGAAGCAAAACAACCCAGACACAAGTTCTTGGGTCGACAGTGGTGGCCTGTTGTTGGGAGCCATGTGGCCTAGTTTCAGATCAGCGTATGAACACTTGTCCAACAGGTCTCTGTGAGGCAAGACCTGAAGAGATGGTTTCTCACTAGACAAGGACAGGGGACCTCGGGACAGTGCAGAGTACTGCTGGGGCCGTGCAGCCTGCACACTCTCTTCTCTCTTGTAATAGTGATGATTCTCTTGGTGGCTTTAGTACCACTTTGTCGGTCACTCATGGGGCAGATCACTCCAAAAACCCTATTTTTCTCCAATATTTTCCTTGGGAACTGATGCTTCCCAGGTTTCTTATCTGGAAACACCAGCTGTCACCCCAGACCTGGGAGCTGTTCTGATTCAGGGCTGACAGGATTAGAGACAATAAAAGCGAATGGGCACATATAAGAGAGCGGCATAAGGGGCATCAACTGCATCTCCTAATTCTGAAAAACAAACCAAAACAAAGCATTAAGATGGAAAAAGAGTGCCTTATTAGAATTTGCCCATATATAGAGCTAGGCATGTAGGACCCTTTTGTAGGGCAAGGGAACAGTTTGAGAAATAGAAGCTAACTGTATGCATGCTGTTTATGACAAATCACCCCTATTTCTGTAAATACACTTTGTTAAGTTTTAAATGATATTGTTGTTCTTAAGAATGTGTGCTTATGTCCATCACCGTTTAGCTCCGTAAGGCCGGGATGTGCCTGGCTCAATATTTAGCCAAGCTAACAAAATTCTGAGCATTGTTTCTGGTTTAAAAGTTGTTTTGTTGTGAAAGTTGGGAAATATATATGTTTTGGAGGGTAATGTTGAAGGGTGGGAAGTAATTCTAGAAGATGACCTCCCCTCTCCCCACAAAGTTTGTCCTCGGGGTTAGGGGCATCAATTACCAGTTGATATTAACTGGTATAGGGTTGGGGGTTAGGGTAGGAATTATGTAAGCTGAGAGATCTCTTTGAAAAGAAAAAGAAAAAAGTGGAAATTGGATGGGATAATAGGTAGATTAGTGTGAGCTTACACTAATAATAGTGAGTAACAGTGAATTGTGAGCTATTATTTATAGGCAGTTTACATTGGTACTGATTCTTGTATATTGATACAAATTAAAATTATATTAAATTTTGTCATATTGTATGCATGCATGCTTCTACCTCTGCTTAAAATATTTTATATATTGGTACAATTTTAGGATATATTTATCATATTGTACTATATATTTCTACCTCTGATCAAGATACTTATACATTGTTTACATTTTTGAGGCCATTGCCCTTACCTGCTGCACAGTTGTTTAAAGACTGTTTAATATTCTAACATGAAGTCTTAGTCTTGAAGCTATATAGGTATTAAGAATTATAGGTCAATAGTCTTCTATGTTTGTCATACTTATAGTTAGACTAATCAGGTTTTTTAGAATACATAGAGATTGTATTCTGCATAGATAGGTAATCTCCAATCACTTCAAATAACTGTAGAATATGGCATTTATATAAACTAGGGTTTTATTAACATGAGGCACAGTAACTCCTGGCAGTACTGATCTATTCCCAAGAGAATGTTGGGCACCGAAGACACTCCATTTGGAGCTTGTTTTCTTCTTGTTAAAACTGACTCTCAGTGTCTGCGTTACTAGGGTTATAATTAGGAAGTGGTCTCCTATGCGCATGCATTGAAGACTACCTCCTGAAACTGAGAAGCTTCTGTAAAGCAAAGGACACAGTCAATAAGATAAAAAGGCAGCCTATTGAATGGGAAAAGATCTTCACCAACCCCACATCAAAGGACTGATCTCCAAAATATATAAAGAACTCAAGAAATTAGACATTAAAATTCTAAATAACCCAAGTAAAAAATGGGGTACTGAACTAAACAGAGAATTCTTAACAGAAGATTCTCAAATGGCCAAAAGATACTTAAGGAAATGTTCAACATCCTTAGCTAACAGGGAAATGCAAATCAAAACAACTCTGAGATACCATTTTAAATCTGTCAGAATGGCTAAGATCAAAAACACCAATGATAGCTTATGCTGGGGAGAATACCGAGTAAGGGGAACACTCATCCATTGCTGGTGGGAATGCAAACTTGTACAACCACCTTGGAAATCAGTATGGTGGTTTCTCAGAAAATTGTGAATCAATCTACCCCAGGACCCAGCAATACCACTCTTGGACATATACCTAGGCCGGGCGGTGGTGGCGCACGCCTTTAACCCCAGCACTCAGGAGGCAGAGCAGGCGGATCTCTGTGAGTTCGAGGCCAGCCTGGTCTACAGAGTGAGTTCCAGACATATACCTAAAAGATGCTCAATCATACTACAAAAGCATTTGTTCAAGTATGTTCATAACAGCATTATTTGTAATAGCCATAACCTGGAAACAACCTAGATGCCCCTCAACGGAAAAATGAATAAAGAAAATGTGATACATTTACACACTATAGTACTACTCAGTGGTAAAAAAAAACAATGACATCTTGAATTTTGCATGCAAATGGATGGAATTAGAAAACACTATCCTGAGTGAGGTAACCCAGACCCCAAAAGATGAATATGGTATGTACTCACTCGTAAGTGGATTCTAGCCATAAACAAAGGACATTGAGCCTATAGTTCATTATCCTAGAGAAGCTAAGTAATAAGGTGAACCCAAAGAAAAACATATGTAGATCCACCTGGAAACTGGAAACAGACAAGATCTCCTGACAAAATTGGGAGCATGGGGGTGGGGAGAGAAGGGAGAATAGGAGAGGAAGAGAAGGGGACGGTTGAGAAGAACTTGAGGGAATGGGATAGTCGAGATGGAGGATGGACAGAGATGAGAGCAAGGAAAGAGATATCTTGATTGAGGGAGCCATTATAGGGTTAGCAGAAACCTGGCTCTAGAGAAATTCCCAGGAATCCACAAGGATGACCTTACAATACAGGAGAGGAGGCCTGATCTTGACTTGCCCTGTATTCAGACTGATGAATATCTTAAATATCACCATAGAATTTTCATCCAGCTACTGATGGAAACAGAGGTAGAGACCCACATGGGAGCACTGGACTGAGCCCCCAAAGTCCAGTTGAAGAGCGGAAGGAACAAAGAGGTCAAGACCATGATGGGTTCACCCACTGAAACAGTTTACCTGAGCTAATAAGAGCTCACTAACTCCAGCCAGACTGGGAAGGAACTAGCATGGGACCAAACTAGTCCCTCTGAATGTGGTTGACAGTTGCATGGCTGGGGTAGACTGAGGGGCTACTGGGAGTGGCACCAGGATTTATCTCTACTGCATGTACTGGCTTTTTGGGAACCTATTCTCTTTGGCTATATACCTTGCTCAGCTTAGATATTTTAGGGAGGCCTTGGACCTTCCACAAAGCAATGTGCCTTACCCCCTCTGAGGATTGGTTGGGGGTGGGGTGGAAGGGTGTGTAGAGGAAATGGGAGTAGGGAAGGGAGTGGGAACTTGGATTGGTATTTTTAAAAAATCTAATAAATTTTTAAAAATACAAAAAAAAAAATACCCACCAGACCTTTAGGCAAGAAACTGCCCATGCCTCTACCACTGAGAAAATGCATGGTGTCTGCACAGGACAAGCAGGATACAAGAAAACAAGACTATCAAATCTTGACAAGACAGGGTAATATGGTTTTGAAAATTTTCTGCCTCTGAAAATGGTCTGTCAGTTACTCTGGGTCTTAGCCAAAGCTAGTTGCTCCACTGTTGCAAATGAGAGTTTGGGTGGTTGCCCAGGTAGCCAGTTGTCTCTGTCATTTGTTGCACATTTTTGGAAGCTGCTTGATTGCACTTCCTTTTATTCAATATTATTTCCCTTTTCAGGTCTTCAATGGGGTTGATAATTGTAGTTACTTTCCTCTCATGACTTGACCAAGCTATTTCTAATACAAGGCTTAGACTCCTTAGAATAGGGTAATTATTGAAATATTTAGCATTTGTTTCTTGCTTGATATTGTTTATGCTGGTTGTAATTCTAATTTTTATATTTGATATTTGTTCTTATTGTATATAGTTTTGTATTAGACTTAGAACTCTCTTATTTAGAGAAAAGGGGGAGGTGCTGTGGGAACTTCTTCAGCCAATAGCCTGTAATATACCCACTCACTTGGGCATGGTCTCTTATGCCATAAATGCAGCCGTAAAGCTTGCTCTCTCTCTCTCTCTCTCTCTCTCTCCTGCTGCTGCTGCTGCTGCTTCTGCTGCTGCTGCTGCTAGATTCGGTTCCTGCAGAGGACTGTGATCTGTGAGCCTATTCCTGATTATTTATTATATATTTATTATTATTATAATAAATAACCCTTTATTATACTCAATTCTGAGACAGTATAGGATTACTTTATAGTGTCCATCTTTAGTTGTGTGTGTGCATGTGTACATGTGTGTATGTGTGTGCACGCATGTATGTTTATGTGTGTGTGTCCATTCTTTTGGTTACATCTCATTAGAGATTACTTGCTAATATGTATTCTTTTATATGACTTGGAGAACGAGCTACCACGGTCATACTTTTGATCTTGAAGAATTAGTTTATTAAGTATATAAAAATCCACAAAATAAAACAATAAATATCAAGGGTGGATGGATTGATAGAGAAACACCATCAAATTGGGTTCTCAAAATTCATGCAGCAGAAATCAACTGGGAAGCCCTGTTAAGGCAGCCAGATGCAGTTCTCGAGAGAGTCTGGCAGAGTCAAAGTTCCCCTCGGGTGAGACTTCCAAGAAAAGAACAAACAGCGGCAGATAACCTCATCCAAGTGGTGGCTCACAATTGTCCAGCAGACATTGACTGGGGAAGTTCAAGCAGGGCTCTCGTAGAGGCCAGCATGCAAAGATAAAAAACGGAGCTCTTGGAGGAAGGGTCTCATCCATGAGAAAGGATTGGGAATGGCCTAGCGGAGCTGTGGGCTTACAGGAAGCTCCAGAGAAAGGACAGGAGAAGAGGGTAGGAAGGGGCGCAATAGACCAGTCGGACCTAAGGATTGCAGGATTGCAGCTCCCAAGGGTGGTGAGATAGGGTCAGGTGAAGAGGGCCAGCTGTAGACTTAAAGACTGTACCTGGGGCTGTCTCCACCTCCAAGAGTATCAGAGGGGTGCTGGACACTCAACGGTCATTTCCTCAAATTCAGGGAAGCATTTACAGCATCCAAAGGGGAAGCTTACCTAGTTGCTGTTGGTGGACAGGGTGCTGAGTGATTGGTGAGCTGAAAAGTGAGTCTGTTGTAGGTGGACTGGAGATGAGTGATGGGGTCCCAGTGCGGCTCAGACCCCGAGGGGAAATGCAGGCGCGCTAGGAGAGCCTATCCGAGACACAACACCAAATGTAGGTGTTGGAGCTCTGATGGAGGCCAGGAGTCAAGGACGGCCACAAAGCCACTGTAAGCATTGCAGCTTTGCTCCAGGGAAAGGTGTCCCCGATGCAAGTGTAACAGCTCCGTTCCTACAGGGGAAATTTCCTCAGTGCTAACAGTCCTGCTAAAGCCGTTACAGCTGGGAACTGCTCTGGGGAAGTGTCCCACTGCACAATAAACCTCGCTCAAGAGATTTGCAGGGAGGGAAAAAAAAACCCAAGGAGGGCGGCTGTCTCTAGGGTTTAGGAAACGGAACAGGGTACAGAGCTTATATAGCGTTCCTTCGGGGAGGGGCTTTCTCAGGGTGGCTTGGGATTGGTGGGGTTTTGTGTCCTGACACTGGGGCAAGCTCGGGGATTGGTGGGATTTCAAATCCTTGGCCCTGGCCTTGGGGTCAAGGCAGAGTCAGGGTATTCTTTCCTTGGCTCTGGTCTTGGGGTCAAGTCAGGGTCAGAGTAGTTTTCCTCGCCCTTTTTTACCCTACAGAGGGGCCAACCCCACTTCCAGAGCTGGCTTCTCCGTGAAATCAAACAGCACATGACAGGTTACCAACATTACATATATCTAGTTCTTGGCCTGTTTGGGGGGATTGAAGCCTCCAAGTCTCGGTAGAGCAACTGGGCTCTGCTCTGTTTACCTGCTACTGTGGAGGCTGCCTGGTCCTGCTAGGTGGGGTGTGGTAGGTACTCTGCTCTGGGATAGCTTCACTGCGCCAATCAGTGCCCGTGGGCCACACAGTGCCTGTGGGCACATCACAAGGGCCTCTCCAAAATGGCAGTTTGCTGTGGCAAGGACAACAGGAGGTCTGTGGTAGGCAGAAGGTACAGTATTCTATAGGTTAGTCCTAGTGGGGCAAGCCCTGTTCTCTTGATAGGAAGCCATTCAATTCATCCAGCCCATGATCGTAGGTCGGCACATATGTAATATAAGAAGTGGCTCATTGCCGGGCGGTGGTGGCGCACGCCTTTAATCCCAGCACTCGGGAGGCAGAGGCAGGCGGATCTCTGTGAGTTCGAGACCAGCCTGGTCTACAGAGCTAGTTCCAGGACAGGCTTCAAAACCACAGAGAAACCCTGTCTCGAAAAACCAAAAAAAAAAAAAAAAAAAAAAAAAAAGAAGTGGCTCATTGCAGGCCATCATGGCTCTCCCTGCCTCAGTCACCAGCAATTTCCATTAACACTCCCATTTAAACACCAGAAAATCCCCTCTTCTCTCCCATAAAAGTAGATACAAATAATCCACTGTAAAAGGAGAGTTCAGAAATAGAATATAGAAATAAAGAACCCAGTCCAGGAACGTAGAAATAGAAGTTGTAAGCCCAAACACATTTTGGGAGAAAAATAAATAAATAAAACTGGCAGCCACTGTGAACCTTTAACAAACACTTTCTGCCTTAAGAGCAGACACCCTGGCAGCCACGTGGACAGAGGTAAACTTTTAACAATTGTCTCCTTCCTCCCAGCTTCCCAGCCAGGCAGGTACCGTAGACAAAAGTTAGCTTCTAACTGTTGTCTCTATGGGACCCTCTGCTTGTTTCCCCTATTTTTCAACTGTCCCCTATCTGACTCTACTGTCTGCCTTGCATCCTTCAGGGATAGTGAAAAGTGGCTGTGTCAGACACAGGCTTTCGCAAACACGCGAAGTTAACAGTCTAATGTCCTTCTACCAAAAGCTGTAAAACTTAAAATGCAATGTGACTTTAAGCCTGACCTAAAGGTTGTAAAAACTCTTTGGCCCACACCCGGTGAATGATTTTACAAGAGGAGGCCCAAAAGCAGCCCATGGTAACAGCTGCAGAAGCCTGATCTCTGGCTGTGGTCACAGCTATAGCTGATAAGCATTGTGTGACCATTGTGATTTTTTTTCTTTCTGGAATAAAGCTTACTTCTGGGTTCATAGACTTTGGTGGTCTATCCCATTATCATTGTACAACCCTCAGACCCAACATAATCTATAATGAGATAGTGTCTCACTATGTCTACACCCGCACCGTGACCACGCCTACAGCTGCACCTTGACGCAGTCGAGATGATGGCATTGTCCATGCCTAGAGCTGCACCGTGACAGCACTGTTCATGTCTACAGCCGTTCTGTGACGAAGACGAGATGACAAGATGACAGCACTGCCCATGCCTACAGCCTCACCGTGACGCAGTCAAGATGACGGCACTGTTCACACCTACAGCCTCACCATGACCCAGTCGAGATGACAGCACTGTCCCCAGAGATGGCTTCCTCCCTTTCTAAGTCACTACATTTTAGTCATGTCTTTTTATGAATTTTTTAACTTGTGAAAGAAATATTCATGGATAATCTTATCTGTTTGTTATACTATAGGCTCCTTGGGGACCATGCAAAGTTTATTCTATCACACTTTTGTATCTTTGAAAACCATGAACTCCAGGCTGAAGATGCTCAGTGGTTAGAGCACTTACCACTCTGTCAGAGGACCCACATGGCGGCTCACCACTGACCGTTAAGTAGTTCCAGGGAACCCGAAGCCTTCTTCTGACCTCAGAAGGCATTAGACAGGCACATAGCGCCCAGTCGTACAACGCAGGCAAGACATCCATATACATGGAATAATATATAAAAATTTCAAAAAACCGACTCAGAATCACTAGCAATAGAAGCAAGATCTATGGTAGGATGTCTTCAGTTCACCTGAGTTTACTCAACCCTAGGCAGACTGAATACCAACCAAGGAGAGATCAGCCATAAGGAATACACATCACAACAATAGCAACAACAAGACAAGCAAAGTGATGAATATTAAGCTTCCTTAATGTGTATCTATTTGACATGTGTATGATTTTTTCATAAAAAATCTTTATTTCAAAAAACAGTCTATACCGCCAAAAATGATTCTCATGGTTTTTATAGCACATATATAAAACATTATATCATGTAAGTAATACTTGTCTATTTATTTTTACTCAAATGAAATAGAATTATAATTTCAAAGACAGATAATTTACTGTGAAAGATTACGCATTTTTGTAAGTGTCCCAAGTTTTATATTTGACGGATTCCTGTTATTTATTTGTGAATTCATAAACTCTATGACACAACATCAAGTAATTCATGGTCGCCATGCTATCTTAATGCGCTTGATTTGAGGAGGAGTTTTAAGTTTCGGATTCCAGTTGTACTCTGGTGATAACACCCTAGTGGGTTTATTGATTAAAAAATATTTGTTTAGGTGGCTTTCATATGTGCTGTCAAGTTTCTTTGTGCTGTCATCTGTGATTCCCTTTAGACACTCTTTAATGAAAGCTAGAACATTCTTGGGTGTGCCCCCAATAATGGCACTGTGGTAATAGAAGTCTCCCTTCCCAAAGGGGATAAAAGCTGCTGACTTAACTCTTCTCTCATACGGGAAATCTCTGGGGTTTTTTAAATACCACCATGAATGGAGTTGAGCTACAGATTTGCCCAGAGTTTCAACTCCAAAATCTTTTTTGAAGATTTGGTTCACAGCCATAGTGAAGAGAAAGTTGACCTCATATTGGATGTCCTGTACGATTTTATCTCTTATGTTCTTCATGCTTTGCAGAGTATGGTCTTGATTGTAATCTTCACAGGCAGCCTCAATGTTTTAAATGACCGGAGAGGACCCAGCTCTACGTACGGTATATCATAGATGTTATCAGTGGAGATGTAAAAAATAACGTTGTAGCCAACCATGAAGTACTTATCAGCAGATTTTAGGAAGTGTCTCAGGTACTGTCTTGTAAGGCTATGCAAAATGAAGAGAAAGACAGTTTCACTGGAGTTCACCAGGAGATGTGTGCCACTGATACCAAAAAGACAGAGAGAGGTTGTCCCTGTACCTTCAGCTGTATTGGTTAGTGAAAGAAAATATAGTAAGCTTGGGAACCTGAGAAAAGACAGTTTGTTATGAAGAAAAGGAAAGAGGGTTGCTAATGGGGAAGAAACAGCAGGGACAACAAACCCACTCTTCACAGCTACACAGGGCAGTCAGCAGTAATGCCAGGTTCATAGGAAGTAGTGCTTAAGATAGGGACAGTCCGCGGCTGCTCATCCTTATTTCTCCAAAATGGGAAGGGCAAATACCAGTAGTGCGTACTTTCCAGTAGCAAGGACAGCCAAGCCTATGGTAATGTTCAGTCTCTTATAATACTTGTCTAGAACTTGTCTATCGTAAGTTCCTTCCCATATGACCGGAGCGAGCCAACCAGTTGTCGCTATAACATCAGGACGTTTTCTGTTAAACGAAAAAGAACAAAAATCCCATCTGAAATGATGGAATGATAATAGCTAATGCTTGTAAAGTTTCTACTATGCTTTTACCTCCTGGTTTTCCCCTTCCCCCCAGGAAGACCTAGAGTATCCCCCTGTGGATCTGGGGAGATGGCTCATGAAGTGCCATGAAAGTATGAGGACCTGGATGTGGGTCCCTAGAACCTATGTCAAAAAAATCTGGGCATGGTGCACACCTAGAGGTAGAGACAGGGGGATCACCCAGCCTCGCCCTCGGTGACTTCCATGTTCAGTGAGAAACTGTCTAATAAAATAAAGTAGAAACAGACTGAAGAAGGTGTTGTGGGATGTTAATTGAAAACATGTTACATTTGTCTATGCTGTGGAACATTTGTTTAATGATGCAAGGATGCATTGCATTCTTTTAGGTTGCATTTGCTTAACCCTGTGAAGCTGTGTTATTTTGCCTGCCTAAAACACCCGATTCATCTAATAAAGAGCTGCATGGTCAATTGCAAGGCAGGAGAGAGAAATAGGCAGGGCTGGCATGCAGTAAGAATATAGGAGGAAAAATCTAGGCTCCAGAGAAGAGGGAGGAGCTAGAAAAGGAGAAGGAGAGGAGGATGTCAGGGGCCACACAGCTACACAGTCAGTCATAGAGTGAGAAAGAAAGAAAGGTGTATAGAATAAAGAAAGGTAAAAAGCCCAGGGGCAAAATGTAGTTAAAAAGAAACAGTATAATTTAAGCTAGAAAAGCTGGCTAGAAACAAACCAAGCTAAGGCTAGGCATTCATAAGTAAGAATAAGTCTCTCTGTGTATTTATTTGGGAGCTGGTTGGTGGGCCCTCAAAGAGTTAAAAAAAAAAAACAAAAGCAAAAAAACAACTACAAGAAGACAATTCAGTACCAATCTCTGTCTTCTGTATGCACCTGCATACACAAGTGCACGCATGGATAGATATGTGCACACACATGCACACTTTCCCTATTCCCTTTTCTACTTCTCCTTTACGCTTTGGGCACACAGATGCGCTATAGAAGAAAATGAGACTACTGAAACAAAGAGAAGCGCATTTGTAGTAATAAAAAAAGCCTGCTGAAGCCAAGGCACTAAATTAAAGCACATTAAGACACACATCTTAGAAGGCATTGAGTACAAAGAGATTATAAATTTAAGTACAAATCTATATCTACACAAAGATACAATCTGGCAATCCTTACTTGCATATTAATAATAGTTACAAAAATCCCATAACAAAAAATTCTTTAAAAGGACACCACTACCATTTTAAGGATATTTTAACTTATGCATTTATTTATAGAGTTATTTTTAAGTCTTCTGATACCAAAAATTTATAGGCATACACTTATATTCAGATCAAACTTGAAAACATACTTTAAAACTAACCTACTGAGGTGGTTCAGTTGGTGGAGTACTTGCCTAGCATGTGCTTGGGTTAGATCACCACTTGGCAGATGGAGGCAAGGGGATCAGGAGTTCAGGGTCATCTTCAGCTATGTCTTGAGTTCGAGGCCAGTGCGGGCTACATGAGATTCCTTTGAACAACAAAGCAAAACAAATAAAAAACTGATTGAAGGCATTTTTGTCACAGTGATGAGACGTAAGTTAAGTATGACATCTATGCAGATAAAATCTGTGCTGGACATGGGTTACAAGTGCCCATTGCAGTTTTTTTTTTAAATCTTTGGGGTTTTTTTTATTTTTTATTTAATAAAGATTTCTGTCTCTTCCCCACCGCCACCTCCCCTTCCCTCCCCCTCCCCCAATCAAATCCCCCTTCCGCGTCTGCCCAAAGAGCAATCAGGGTTCCCTGCCCTGTGGGAATTCCAAGGACCACCCACCTCTATCCAGGTCTAGTAAGGTGAGCATCCAAACTGCCTAGGCTCCCACAAAGCCAGTACGTGCAGTAGGATCAAAAGCCCATTGCCATTGTTCTTGAGGTCTCAGTAGTCCTCATTGTCCACTATGTTCAGCGAGACCGGTTTTAACCCAGGCTTTTTCAGACCCAGGCCAGCTGGCCTTGGTGAGTTCCTGACAGAACATCCCCCCCCACCCCCGTCTCAGTGTGTGGGTGCACCCCTTGCGGTCCTGAGCTCCCTGCTCGTGCTCTCTCTCCTTCTGCTCCTGACTTGGACCTTGAGATTTCAGTCCGGTGCTCCAATGTGGGTCTCTGTCTCTGTCTCCTTTCATCACCTGATGAAGGTTAATATTCAGGAGGATGCCTATATGTTTTTCTTTGGGTTCTCCTTCTTATTTGGCTTCTCGAAGAACCCGAATTATAGGCTCAATGTCCTTTAATTATGGCTAGAAACCAAATATGAGTGAGTACATCCCATGTTCCTCTTTTTGGGTCTGGCTTACGTCACTCAGGATAGTGTTTTCAATTTCCATCCATTTGCCTGCAAACTTCAAGAAGTCCTTGTTTTCTACTGCTGAGTAGTACTCCAATATGTATATATTCCATACTTTCTTCATCCATTCTTCAATTGAAGGGCATCTAGGTTGTTTCCAGGTTCTGGCTATTACAAACAATGCTGCTATGAACATAGTAGAGCATATACTTTTGTTGTATGATACGGCCTCTCTTGGGTATATTCCCAAGAGTGGTATTGCTGGGTCCATGGGTAGGTTGATCCCGAATTTCCTGAGAAACCTCTACACTGCTTTCCAGAGTGGTTGCACAAGTTTGCATTCCCACCAGCAATGGATGAGTGTACCCCTTTCTCCACAACCTCTCCAGCAAAGGCTATCATTGGCGTTTTTGATTTTAGCCATTCTGACAGGTGTAAGATGGTATCTTAAAATTGTCTTGATTTGCATTTCCCTGATCGCTAAGGAAGTTGAGCATGACTTTAGGTGTCTTTTGGCCATTTGAACTTCTTCTGTTGAGAGATCTCTGTTCAGCTCAGTGCCCCATTTTATAATTGGGTTGATTAGCCTTTTACGGTCTAGTTTCTTGAGTTCTTTATATATTTTGGAGATCAGACCTTTGTCAGTTGCGGGGTTAATCTTTGGTTTTATCTCATTTTATTTTCTGATAGTGTTGGTGTTTAAACCCAGAACTCCATGCATACGAGGCAAGTGTTCTACTACAGCATTTCCAAAGTACACCGCTACTATTTTAAAGATTCTTTAACTTAAGTATTTATTCATATAGCATATATAAATATAACCCATTTGAGAAGATGAAAAGATTTCAAGATTATTGTTTTTCTCAATAAATCAGATTATTATTATTATCTAGAATGAAAGGGGAAGATTTTCTTAAAGACCCATCCTTAGCTTGGGTGGTAGCTCAGTGGGAAAGTCTTGCGGTACAAACACGAGGTCCTGCATTTCAACTCCCGGGACCCATGCGGAGAACTGGACACTGGCTAAAGGGAGGGCTCAAGAGTGCTGCTCTTGCAGAGGGACACTGGGTGAATTTCCAGCACCCACATATGGTAGCTCCCAATCATCTGTAGCTCCAGTTCCAGGAGCACACACACAAACTCATGCAGGCAAACTCATGTGGAGTGTGCGTGTGTGTTTTAAGCTGGGCATTATGGTGCATGCCTTTACCCAGCAGCGAGGTGAGAGTCAGGAGGACCCTGAGGGTGGAAGGGATAGCCAGGCTAGCCAAGTTCAGTGAGAAAACCTGTCTCAAAAAGGTGGATGGCGATACAGGAGGACATCCAGTGTCTCTCCATTCCTGTGACTGGGGACACTCTGTGCACACATTCACTAAGGTAGCACCAGGGTTGACTAGCCTACACATACATGCCCACCTATGAGCGTGTGTGTGTGTGCGTGCACACACACACACACACTTCTGAGAGTGTATCCTGCTCTTGCAGAAGACTCAAATTTGGTTACTGGAATCCATGTGGAGCTGCTGGGGATTGCCTGTAACTCCATCTCCAGAGGATCCAACAGGCCTTCTATTCTTCCTCAAGCATGCACACTCACATGCACACACACACACACACACACACACACACGTGCATGTGCACATACACACAATTAAAATGACGTCTTAACATTTTAAAAGATGAAAAACCAAAAAAAATAAAATAAAAATAAAAGATGACATTGTTTAACAAAACATAAACCAAGAGGAAAAGGTGAAGCTTTCATATTTAAGAGTCCTTAAACACGAACTTTGAGAGGGGCTGCTGGCCAGAGCTGTGCTGTTGAAGGCGGCTTGGTGGCTTGTGAGCGACACAAGAGTCCTCTGCATGCCCTCAAGACACCTGCGCTAGTCAACCCTGGTGCTGCCTTAGTGAATGTGTGCAAAGAGGGCCCCAGCCACAGCAACGGGGATAATGCATGGCTAAACAGTGTGGCCACCCCTTAGTGACGACAACGAGGTGGGCACTGAGTGTCCGATGTCATACACATCTCCTAACCTTTAGCAGTAAATTCTGTGGGGAAGTGTGGTGATGGTTGGCTCATTCCCATCACAATCTCTGTCCCCACTGTGTCTGTCTGTCCAGAGTAGCTAGCCTACCAGAGAGTGGGAGAGTCCACAGAAGTCTTCCTTCCAGTGCAAGCTGAGAGCTACTTCGCTCTGAGGTTGAGGTATTGCCCCTAGAGTGTTCTCGATGAGTGAGCCGTTCTTTCAGATGCCGTGTTTCCCACAGCTGAAGTGCACAGTCCTTACGGGCAGGTGGATATAAGAAAGTGTCTGCCTCTTGGTTGTGTAGGTAATTCATTTATAGAATGTGGACTCTCTATGTTTGTAGCACTTATGGTCTTAGATTCCATGCGTTGGGAAATCCTAGTTCACAAGGAAGGAATCCCTTCTTCAGGGAATAAAGACATGGTCCTATAAAACCACTTACAGGTTTTCAAGTTTTCTTAACTGTTGAGTTAAGAGGTAAAAATGTCATTAATATCCTGACTGGACAAATAATTCTCATTACCAAGGAAATACAAGCTGCTACTGCGAGAATGACAGCAAGGACAAGTGCTGTCCACAGAACACAGCAAACTTCACTGGGATTCTCTCTACTATTCTCATATCCAGTAAGATTTGAGTCTACGCCCTTTGTTCCCGAGAGAGCCTAAGTGTTTGTAATAAACACCATTCCAGTTTTCTGTCACCCCTATAGCCAAAGAGTCTGGAATGTTAGGCTGGGAGCCTAGGCCCCAGTCCCTGGCATCTGTCTCAGCTCCCAGACCTGGTCTGGACTTCAAATCCCAGCAGGCCAGTACTGAACCCTCCCTGGGGGTGGGGTCAGGACCACTCCCCAGGGTACTTAAGTGATCCCCCCAAAAGAAGAACACATGGTCCCGCTTTCTTCCTCCCGGTCGTGTTCCTGTAGCTTCCCAGTTTCCCCCTCAGGGCCACCAGAGAGCGCAGATCTTCCATTAAACCTGGATATTTCTTAATTCAGCTTGTTTTGATTTGGCTTGATTGGTAATTTTTGCGTTGTCAGCGAGCTCGGTTAGGAAATATTCCTAACAATGGGGATAATAAATTAAAATTTAGAGGAGTCAATACTGGCATTTTTTGGTTGTACCTCAAGATGTTTTCTCCCTAATAATACCAGGAATGTTAGGCCAGAATGAATATGACAACTTCCTCAACTGCATTATTTTTAAAAAGTAGACTATAAACAGATAAAAAAAAAAACTTAAAAGTAAAAAGTCTTGGAAACAAATGAGACTTGGTGCTAGTGTTTCGAATACCTACAGTTTGATAACAGAATGACATTTTCTTCTAATTGAATTTCATTATTGTTTTGTTCTTACTTTGGATTAAACCAGGCTGAGAGCTGAGGTTCTTCCAAAAGATCATTCCTAGGTACAAAGAGAGATTCAGGAGTCAGTTCTCTGATGTGACAAACACAGTTTGGTGCAAAGAAACAAATAGGAAATCTTATCAATAGTGGAGAGGAACCAAATAAAAAAATAAAAAAGGAGACCACTCAGTGGGTGGGCTCAGAGCAGGGTGGGGGGTAGAAACCACTCAATGGGAGGGCTCAGAGCAGGGTGGGCTCAGCAACAGGGTAGAGAGGACAAAGAAAAGACCCAGCAAATTGTAAGTCAGGGTAACAGAAATTACTCAGCATGAACAACAGAGACAAAAACTAAAAGCAAGAGAGAAAAGTGAAGAGATGGAATGGGCCATAACAAAAGGCTACACTTGTGTGACTGAAGTCTCAAGGGGAGGCAAGAGGGAGATGGAACCAAAACAGGGGCGCTGAGTTTTCGTCAACTTGACACAGGCCAGAACCATCTGAGAGGAGGGAGTCCAGTTAAGAAAATGCCTCCAGAAGATCGGGCACTTTCTTACTTAGTGATTGAAGTGGGAGGGCCCAGCCCACTGTGGGTGGGGCCATCCCTGGGCTGACGGTCCTGCATTCTATAAGAATGCCTGCTGAGCAAGCCCTGGGGGGGCAAGCCAGTAAGTAGCTCCTCTCAGTGGCCTCTGCACTGGCTCCTCCAGGTTCCTGCCCTGCTTGAGTTCCTGCCCTGACTTCCTTCAGGGATGAACAGTAATGCGGAAGTGTGAGCCAAGTAAACCCTTTCCTCTTGAAGTCGCTTTTGGTCACGGTGTTTCATCATAGCAATAGTAATTAAAAAAAAAAAAAAAAAAAAAAAAGACTGAAATCTCTCCAAGTACGGCAAAAGAGAAACAGATTTAGGAATCTAATTGAACTGAAAACTAAAGAAAACTAACTAAAGAAGGCAAAGAGAAATGACCCTTCACCTAGCGAAGAAAAAAAAAATCAGGAAGTGATTTTCTCATGAGGAACCACAGAGGCCAAGAGGAAATTGCACAATATTTCCCAAGTTACTTATGAAAAAGAGCTAATTAATTGAAACGTCTCTGACAAACTTTGATGTGTTCATGGATGAAATATGTATCTGTCACCAGGTGTAGACTGCTGGCAAACAGCCCACTTGGATTTCAAGGGCACCATGCTGGGTGACAGAAGCTTTGATCAGTAGAGCATATCTTTTGTGATGCTGTTTATAAACTGTGGGAGCCCACGTGTGACTCAGTTTCCATCTGGAGTCATTTCTGACTTAAAGAAGTCATTTGAGTTCAAGCTTGCTTGCTCTACTTTTTCCAATAACCCTGAGGGCTGTGAGCAACTTCTGACTTAGCCCGTGGGAAAAGAACACTCCATCTAGTAGACAGTACACTGCTGACGACCAACCTCAGGAACCTCAAGATAGAGAGCAAGGCTGCTTCCGAGCAGCAAGCACATGTTGGAGAGGAAGCCGCTCACTCAAGCACAGGAATGGTCTTGTGGTTAGACACTGACTGACCATCTGTGCTGTGCTTTGTTCGGCTTTTACATATAAGCAAGTTCTGAAATAAACTCGGGGCTCTTGGCTGTTTGATGACCAGATGACCTCCCGATTCATCCTGCCTTCTGTTCCTTTCCCCTGACTTTCCTCTGGGCTCGACGGTGCCTTTTTCCAGGAACCCTACCTGACTTTGTAGGAGCGGCTCCTACATAAAACTCTCAAAAGGACAAAATGATGGAGATGGAAAATGATTAGCAGTGGGACTGGGGTTAAGCAGGCTCTGGAGCAGGAGATTTGTGGTGATGGGAGAGACGTATATCTTGACTGATGCTGTGGTTGTGTGAATCTCTATACGTGATAAAAAGGCAGAACTGTATATGCACCTTGTCTTAGTGCCGATTTCCAGATTTTGAGAACAGTCCTGTAGCTGTGACACTGGCACTCGTGGGATGAAGGTCAGGTGAAAGGTCAGGAGAAAGGAAGACTCTATTTCTATGAGGCTGCCTGTGAGCCAGAGTTACTTTGAAATAAAGTGGAAGATCATAATAAAGAGGGCATCCTGTTATTTTCGGAGTCCTCTTTAGCCAGAGATATCTCATCATATGATTTCCCAGGAAGGCACTCTTCCAACATCCACATTAGATTTGCCTAAATTCGGTAAAATGTGTACTGACAGAGAAGTCTGGTTTTGTTTTGTTTTCATATCAAGTTAATTAAATATATTTTAAGAAACATGTTCTTGAGATTACTTTTTCTATTTTTCTTTTATTAAAAATAGATTTTAGGCAGGGTAGAGATGGTGTTCACTTTCAATCTCAGCACTTGGGAGGCAGAAGCAGGCGGATCTCTGAGTTCAAGTCCACCCTGGTCTACAGAGAAAGTTCCAAGATACATAGAGAAACCCTGTCTTGAAAAACCAAAGCCAACCAAACAAACAAACCAAAAACACCCCAAAAAAAGTAAATAGATTTTCCCCCCCATACAGTATGTTCTCATTACAATTCCCTTCCCCCAACTCCTCTGAGTTCCTCCCCAAGTCCCCTCTCATCTGGGTTGGCACCCTTTTGGTCTCTGTTTAGAAAACAAACAGGCCCCTAAACAATAATAATAAGATAAAGCAGAAACAAACAAACTGGAATAGCACAAGACAAGCAGACAGAAGGAAAACCAACAAAGAAAAAGCACAGGAAATACATTTAGACACAGACACTTTTGCACACACAGGGATCTCAGAAAAACATAAAACTGCAAGTCATGATATATATACAAAGAGCCTGTAAGGTAAAAAAAAAAAAAGGAATCCACCCTTGGGAGAGTTGACTTCCCAGTTGTGGGCTCCGACAGTGTTGTGAATGGTAGAAACCAAGCAGGGTGCTGTGACCTTCTAAAGAAGATGAAGGCAAACGCCGGCCTGGACGGGATGGCTTAAATTTAAATCTGTGGCAAAGGCGCTCTTCTCTGTAGAGCATCTCCGCTAGGATCTGCTTCTCCCTCCATCGTTTTTAGAATAGTTGCAGACAGACACTTACCAGCAGACATACATCTTCTGCAGGTGATCCTTTACTCTTTAAGGAAAAAAGCCAAATTAGTTTTAAATTGGAAAAGATGCCTATAAAGAATGAAAATGGCAAAAAAAAAAACCTTTATAGTTGAAATTCCTCCTCCCACCTGTTTGTACACATTAAACACGCACTCTATGCCAGACTTAAGGTTGCAGAAATGAAATCCGTAGCAAACGCAGGCATGCTAGTAGCTTGTGGGCCAGTACTGTCTTTAAAAAGACAACATCAAGACTAGATGCCTGGCTGTGATCTCCTTCATTAAAATACAATACCAAGTCTAGTGGGCCTCAGCCTCCCTCTCTTTTCCTTCCTCTCTCCCTCTCTGTCTCTGTGTCTCTCCCTCCCTTCTCTCCCCTCCCAATACTGTCTTCTCAACAAACTCCACACTCAAGCTCTCTCTGCAAGGTGTATTCTGTCCCCCCCTGCGGCCCTCTCCCCACCCACCAATGCCCCAACTCTCGCTGTATTTTAACCGTAACTCTGGAGGGCAAATGAATGGAGCTTAGGGTGCCAAAGCGATAGGGTTGACTTTAAAGACATCCCTCCCCCATGCAGCTGCTTTCCAGACAGCCTTGGTATTCTTGTGCCCCTTAAACTATGGACACGAAGTAGATGCGAATTTGTTTTTCTGTGTGAGGGGATGTTATCACATTTCTCTAGTACGACCTTGTTCCTCTAGCAAGCTGCTATTTTAGTCTTATCCACAATGATCAGAACTTTGATTTTCTTTTTTCTTAAAATATTTAAACTAGCAGCCACTGTAAAAGGTGTTTCTGTGTGACGGACCGAGGAGGCAGACTCACAGAGATGCAGAGACTGAACTGAATTCCAAGCTAATGTCAAGTTAACAGAGTATGTAGGTTTGTGTTTGGTTTTCTTCTCTTTTTTTCAAGACAGGGTTTTTCCTGTGTGGCCCTGGCTGTCCTGGAACTTGCTTTATAGACCAGGCTGGCCTCAGACTCACAGAGATCTGCCTCCTGAGTGCTGGGATTAAAGGTGTGCGCCACCATGTCCAGCTCAGAGAATGTTTCCGTAAGCGAGTGCCTTGGGAGTAAAATATGAGAGCTGGCCCGGCAGTTAAGGGCACTTTCCCAGGACCCGGGTTTTGGTTCCCAGCTTTTACAAGGTGGCTTCACAACCTTCTGTAACTCCTGTGGCAAGGGAATCTAGATCTTGAATGTCCCTAAATAAAAGCACAGCATTGTAGGTCAGCTATATCAATCATATATTGGTTGAGATACACCGGGGTTTCATGTTTACCTGGGGTGGTACTTAGATAACGCCAGCAATAAAGCAAGCAAGATTACTGACAGCATTTCTCTTTTACAATTCATTCCCTCCTAAAAAATAGAGAACAAAAAAAAGAGAAGAAAAAGAGATTTCAGTTAAAGATTTTTTTTAAAAAGTTTCTTTAGTATCTTCCAATAAGAATATTTGTAGAAATTTGGCCACCAACTTCAGTGTCTGAATCCTGATTACTCTACTGTCAAAGTATATCACAAAGATAGTAAAGCCAAAAAAAGGTTCAAAGACTTCAGAACTAATCACCTCACAGTATATTCACTCTCTCCTAGGTATGTCCTCATAAGCAGGGAACGTCTAAATAAAGGCATCAAGCCCTCACTGATGCGCTGAGTGTGCACTGCCGGTGTATGCAAACTGGGCTTTGGCAGGCATCATTCAGGAATAGGTCTTGCCTTTCGGTACTGGAACAACACAAAGGCTTAATTTTTTCGAACATTTATATGATGAACAAAGAGTTTTAGGTGTGTAGCTTTTAACGAACAGCCACCAGTCAAACAAGCAGTGAGTGTGCGAATCATTCATGGTCTAAAAGGTACAGTGTGAACAACAAAAAGGTATGTGTAGTGTACACACACCTTTAAACACTTGGGATGCAGAGCTGGAAGGTCTTGTGAGTCTGAGGCCAGCCTGGTTGGGCTGCATAATAAACGCCAGGATACCAGGGCTGGACAGAGACCTTGGAGAAGGGAGGGATGTAGGACATTTTATTTTTTTTAATATTGATCACAGTTGAAATGAAATTTTTGAAACATGGATTGAAGAAAATATTTGACTGAATATTTTCACCTCTTTATAATGTATCCCCTCAAATATTCAAGGCGACAAACATGACTTACATTCCTGTTGGAAAGTTCTTTTGTAGATAATATAACCCTGGGCACAACTCGACGTGCCAACAGCCATGTGGAATGGTCACTATTTAAATTCAAGGTCAGTTGGGACAAAGTTTGTGTGAAGTAAAAGACTGTGGCTCATTTAGCCAAGTGGACTTCCTGTCTACGAGCCTGTAATGACATTATTCTCCAAAGTCAGGAATACATTGATATACCACCTATTGCTTGTTTGGATAATGGTCAATAGAAAAGCTAAACAAAGGAGATTTGATTCAGAGTTCTTGTTTCAAAAAAGGGGGAGGAGTGATGTGGGACAATGGTCTGTACCCTGTCGCTTGTATTTTAAGTAAATGCTGATTGGTCAGTAGCCAGGCAGGAAGTATATGCGGGGTGACCAGGCAGGAAGTAGAGGGGGGGGGGCAATGAGAATTCTGGGAAAAAGAAAGTCAGTCTGCAGTTGTGACCCAGCCACAGAGGAAGCAATACAAGAAGGCCTCACAAATAAAGGTACCAAGCCTCATGGCTAACATAGCCAAGAATAATGGGCTAGTTTAAGATGTAAGAATAATTAATAAGAAGCCTGAGCTACTAGGCAAACAAGTTTATAATAATGAAGACCTCTGTGTGTTTCTTTGGGACTGAATGGCTGTGGGAACCGGGCAGGACAGAAACCTCTGTCAACAACTGTTCTGTATAATACAGTTCTTATACCCGCGCTTGGGAGTCAGAGGCAGCTATGACTTCACCATGATGATCTAAAACCTCGTGCCCTCCTTTCTTTACAGTCACTTTACCTTTAGTTTTGATCATGTAAAGAAGAGCGGTAGAAAAACAAAACAAAACCTCGAGTCAGGTACTGAGTGATCCCTCCTGTTGCCGCCCCTTCTCGTCCTGGTGATGTCGCCAAGTTCTTTTGATGATGGGAGCATTAGAAGTTGCTGTCACAATGACACCCGAGGTAACATGTTGTCCTTGTGACTAATAAAAATAGAACCTTGTCTCATCTGAAAAACTCAGGTTTTTAAAAGAAATCTGATTTGAATTTCCTTTGCTGTTTTTCTTGCCTTTCTTTATAAATGATTTTTACTTAAGGACATGAATTTTGAATGATGTGTGTGAATGGGAGACATGTTTTTCGACATTGTCATCTAAGGCAGAGCTGGTTCCACCTCATTGTATTCCAGGATGTTTTGTGGCGCTTACTTTCATGACTGTAGAAATAACACAGTTTCGGGTCACTAAGGAGCAAGAAAGCACACGGAAAAGATGGTAAATGCAGTGATGCTGCTATCACACTCACCGGGACAGCCATGCGTAATTGGAGACAACAAGGACCTTTATTTCCCCCTCACCTTTAAAACCAATCTTGTTTTGTCCCTGAAAGAGATACAAGTATATGTATGCATATGTGCACATGCTAAATAATTCCAATAGAAAAACGGAGATTTGACTCGCACTGAGTCGTTCTGCTTAGCACCCGACCCTCTTCCTCAGTACCAGACACTGATATGGGCTTCACGTGGTTGTTCTAACATTTTCTCTTTGTCCATACAGGTACGTATGTTTTAAACACATGGCTTCTTTTATTCAATAGAGGACTACAAGTGTCAGCATATGAAACACACGCCTGTTCCTTTCACTTTGGAGGTCATCCCATGCCACCTGCTCCAGACACATCTCATTCCTTCCTATGACCTAGGCATTTCTTATTCACAAATAGAATTATGTCTTGGCTTTCAATCGCCAGACATCTCGCCTGCCGTGCTGGAGTAACTGCTCTCTGCTACTCTGTCACATGAACCCGCAGAGCGAGCTCCTGGAGTTTATATGCAAGATAGAGTCCGTCATCTTGGGGACCAACCTTAGCCTGGAAACCCCTTCTTTTAAATACCCAGATCCTGAATAGTGTAGCTCTTTTTTTTAAATATTTTATTTATTTATTATGCACACAATATTCTTTCTGCATGTATGCCTGCAGGCCAGAAGAGGGCACCAGACCTCACCACAGATGGCTGTGAGCCACCATGTGGTTGCTGGGAACTGAACTCAGGGCCCTTGGAAGAGCAGGCAATGCTCCCACCCTCTGAGCCATCTCTCCAGCCCCAATAGTGTAGCTCTTAATACTATTTTACTAAAACTGAGCTCTGGATATTTCCTTTCTCTGTGATAAAAGGTAGATGTGGGCTGTTGAGACAGACTAAGGGCTAAAAATGCTTGCCACAGCTTGGCAGCCTGAGTTTTAGTCCTGAAACTGACTGGGGGGGGGGGGGAGAGAACGGGCTCCTGCACACGTACATTGCATTGCATGCATTCTCTCTGTCTCTGTGTGTGTGTGTCTCTCACCTCCTCTCTCTCTCTCTCCTCCTCTCCTCTCTCTCTCCCCCTCTCTCTTCTCTCTCTCCCCCTCTCTCCCCCTCTTCTCTCTCTCCTCTCTCTCCCCCTCTCCTCTCTCTCTCTCTCCCTCCCCCCTCTCCCACCCCACACTAAACAAATAATAAATATCCGACGTCAGGGTCTCCTCCCACCTCTGTCCTCTCTCCTCTCCACATTTACTGACCAACCCTAGAAGCCGAGGCAGAGCACAGCATCTTCGGGCCCTTTTCCTACCGTGACTTCTCCTCGCAGGCAAGTTCTTTCCAGGCCGACAGCTCAGCCTCTGCACCTGTCTCGTCCCCACAGCAGAGGCCATGACATTGCTGCCAGAGTATGCTCATACCCTCATCCCAAGTGTGCTATTTTCAGGGATCTCAATACATCCTTTAGCCCATTAGCCACTTTTGGGGCACACCCCATTCTGCATCACATAAAGATGTCCACTCTGGAATTCCCCATCACGGACACTCCTCCTCAGCCTCAATTGCATCCTTATTACCCATAGCAGGGTCTATATAGTTGCCACTATAGCAAGAAGGCATCCCACCACATACCACATGCCCCATGGAAGTGTTCCTTCAGAACAGTCTCTGAAGACACTCCACCATCAGACGGTTCAGCCCCAGCTGTATGTGCTAACCATTGTAACGGGCCACACAACTGCACCTCCAAGACTCATCTTTGGCTCTGTTGTTTCTATGAAGGTACCAAGTACTTACAAGACTTTTCCCAGGAAGTGTGCTTATAATTCATCCCAGATAAAGGAAATAGCAATCAATTAAAGAAATTATTCTATTCCAGTCTACCTTAGTGAATCAGAGTTTATTGCTGTTACTTAAAGATCATGGACAATTTATTGTCACGGACAATTTATTGTCTAGTTACAGTCACAAAAAGCCTATTTCTTTTCCAGAAACCATTAACCAGTTATGTATCTTCGGGGGGCATGGAGGAGCCTCATGTTGATGGGCCCTATCTTGTGAGGGCTGACTCAATGTAGCAGCGACGACATCCCTGAAGAAAGCAGCCACAAGACCGTGGGTTCTCCTCAGCTGGGATATTTCGTTTCCTTTTCTAGTTCCAGGATCTATTCTGTTCCGTCATGAGCTAGCACACTATGTTTGCAGCATCCGCACAATGTGAAATTACCGCCTCTCTGTCTGCTTCCAGCGGACTCAGCCTGTGACCCTCTGTCCCTTATTGCATCACTCAACACAGAGGTGAGCCAAAGGTGACTTCGCTGTTGATGGGCTTGCCGTTTGGTAACGGATTTTTATCGTGAAAATATGCCAGGTACTAATTTTCCAAGGAAACTGATACTCTTCAATTCAGAAATATGAAGCAAGGGCGAGAGGCCTATACTTCCTCTCTAAGAAATTCATAATGCTTAGAATTCCAAGAGAGCTTAACAGCCTCAATATCAGGAGTCTTATCCTTACGTAAATCCCAGCAAAATTCTGGTGACAAGATTTTCGTGGGTTTATGGAGAAAGAAATACTTATTCAAGTGGCTTTCTTCATGCCAGACTGCTTCAATATTATTTTTCTTATCATTCATAATTCTTTGGGCACACTCCGTAGTAATCTTGAGAACCTGAGTGGCTGTGCCTCCAAAGACAGCAGCGTGATAATAAAAATCCCCCTGCCCCAGCGGTATGTAAGCTTCTGACGCCTCATTTCTCTCGTAAGGCACCTTGTTGGCACTTTCCTTATACCAGTAGGTGTGTAACTGAGCCACGGACTCGCCCAGGGTCTCCAGACCATAGCTGCCTTTGAATATTTGATCCACGTCCATGCAGAAGACGTAGTCCACTTCGTGCTGGATGTGACCAGCGATGTGCTCACTGATGATCTTCATGCGCATCATACTGATGTCCTGCCACCTCCTCTCTCGCTTCACTTTAAAAATTTTATACGTCCGGAGACGATTCAGACTTATCAGTGGCATATAGGAAAAGTCGTCCAACATGACGTAAATGATGACCCTTTGGTCGACCATGAAGAACGTATTAGCAGACATCAGAAAGTTACCCAAGTAGTACCCAAGGTATCTGCAAAATAAATAAGAAGCAGTTGAGTTTCCTCCTCCAGTTTCTGTGGAACGTACACAGTCTCCATTGCCTGGTCCTAGCTTTTCCGGCAACGCAACCAAGCAACCAGATAGCCCCTATTTGCTTTGAGCAGTACAGGAGAAAGTGACACTACCGGGGTCTATAGATCATAGGACAGAAGAGGGGCTCTTCGTGAGAGGGAAAGGAAGCTAGCGAGGTAAGGAGGCGCGTTTTGAGCTGTGTGCAAAGCGAAGGCCAGAGTTCAGGGTTGCCAGGGCAATGCAGCGGGGAAGGTGAGGGGAAATTGCTCAGGCTCCTGCGGCTGGGCCTTCAGTGCACGGCCGGCTCTGCGTACCACGTCAGTGTAGTAGCTGGTACTCTATCGCCCGCATTGCTCTGTGCCGCGAGCCTTCCTGCGGGAGCAGGGTCACTGCGCTAGAAAACGTTTTCTCGTTTCCATTCTTGGAAACCAGGAAGAGATTCTCGGGGCGATGATGGACTCAGGCAAGTTTGAAAGAGGAAAGGCAGACATTTGGGGCTCCACTCCAGTAACGCTATGGAGTCCTTAGAAATAAGTCCTGGATACTGGTCTACAGTTTGAGAAACAGGCTAATGATAAACCATAACTAACGGTCAGGAGGAAATGCTGTAGGACTTCTAATATTATCTGTGAAGTATGAACAGCATTGCTGAAGTTGTTCTGTGCTGGTTGCTGCCACTCAAATAAAGGGGGTCCTAGTTGCCCCTATGTCTGTGGCCGTTTCAGAAACCTCCGTTTGCTAATGAAAACGTTCTCTTCCGTTTTCTTCTAGATGCTTTATTCTTTCCTGCTGCCCAGTATCTGTCTGCATTAATTTTTACAGACGAAGTGGTGCAGGACAGCTCTTAAAAGGGGGTCCATTTAATTAATCAGTTGAAAGCCTGATACGGTATCAGTTAAGAAGGTGTAGTCACCCAGTCTCACTAACAAGAGGTGACTGTGAGCATAGCACAATTAGATACATGTATGAAAGTGTCATAATGAAATCCACTGTTTGTAAGCTAAATTTAAAAAATTGTGTAGTGTCCAATATAATGTTCACATATTTATGAATTTTCCTTGTTTTATCCTATAATTGATTTAAAATTTTTCATTCCTATGTGATCATAGGAGACATTTCGTTCAGTTTTAGTTTTATAATTTCACTCTTGTGTCTAAACATGGTCTACCACAGAGAATACTTCACGCATCTAGAAAGAATGCTTGTTGAGTGGACTGTTCTACACGGTGTGATATTAAGCATGTACACGAGAAAAGAGAAGGAAGAGACTGGCCTCGCTAAGCCACAATGCTGTTGGAAGATCTGCTACCCCAACAAAGATGCTAAGACTGGGCCTGTCTCTCCTGAGCAACGCCCGCGTGGAGTGGCCACCCCTCAGCGGCTGCCTCTGCCTCCCTAGCGCTGGGATAAAAGGCATGCACCACCACCGCCCAGCTATAGGCTTGTTTTTTAAGCTTATGATTAGTGGTCAGAAAAATGTAGCATATAAAAATTCTGCCACATATGACTGCAGCTCCCTTAGTTTGTTCTGTTCCTCTGAGAGTCGATATGCAGAGCTAAGTGGGATTTTCAAAAGGCAGTTACTTATCACCGGGGGGTACATAGGATAGAGAAAATTACTTAATGCTTAAATGCAGGGATAGTGAAGAGTGGTTATAACAGAGGTATAAACTTATTTTAAGATGACTAGTAAAAGACCCACGAAATTAAGTTATTTTTGGAGGAAGCTCATGAAGATCTGATCATAGAGGGAAGCCGGGGAATTGGGATCCTTTGGTGTGGATCACGTGAGAGGTGATATTTTGAATTATGGCAAGAATTAGCTTAGAGAATAATTCTAAAGCAGCTTAGTCCCCACTTCCTACAATAAAAAGCCCGAGTGTAAGGGACACCTGACATTATTACCTCCCCACTGCAAACACAACCAGCCCCACGGCAACTGGATGCTTTTTATAATACTTTTTCAAGGCTGACTCATTGTATGTGTCGGTCCACACAATCGGAGCTGACCAGTTGGTAGTTCTCATGCGCATGTGTGTCGAGTTCATGCCGTATCTGTAAGAAAGACAGAATTTTAAAGTAAAATATGTCATCCTGGCATCAGGAGAGTTACTACCAATGCCCAACGCCTTGTAACTGAAGGTGGCATTCCATTGTGTCTAACCCAAAGCCTTGTATCTGAAGATAACATTCCTTTGTGTCTAGCCCAAGGCCTTGTATCTGAAGGCATCATCCTACTGTGTCTAACCCAAAGCCTTGTATCTGAAGGCAGCATCCCACTGTGTCTAACCCAAAGTCTTGTATCTGAAGATAACATTCCTTTGGGTCTAACCCAAGGCCTTGTATCTGAAGGCATCATCCTACTGTGTCTAACTCAAAGTCTTGTATCTGAAGATAGCCTTCCGTTGTGTCTAACCCAAAGTCTTGTATCTGAAGGCAGTGTCCCACTGTGTCTAACCCAAAGTCTTGTATCTGAAGATAGCATTCCATTGCGTCCAACCCAGAGCCTTGTATCTGAAGGCAGCGACCCACTGTGTCTAACCCAAATCCATGATAAACCAGAGAAGCATCATATTAGAAATGGCCCAATCATCAGGAGGCCGAGACAACTGTGAGGTCAAGTCAGCATGGGCTGTATATAGACTGAGACTAGGTCTCAAGAAATGTATATTTTAAAAGTAAATAAAGGAAAGAAAGAAAAGAAGAGACTAGAAAGACGGTCCAACCACTAAGAGTGTGTATTGCTCTTGCAGAGGACCACAGTTTAGTGCCCAGCACTGGGGTAACTCAGGAACTTTTATAACTTCCAGCCAAGATATTCCAATGCCCCGTCTTGCCTCCTTGGCACTAAGCACACACACTTCCGACAGTGCCATCTGTACCACCTATCAACACTCATGAATTCACCTCACAGATTCAGATTTACATTCTTACGTGGAATTAAACCGGTTTGTTGGTAGCTGTGGTTCTGGATGGTTTTCCAGAGACCTAAAGGAAAGATAGTGTAAGATATAAAGTCCGCAATGAGCAATACCGATGAGTTCCAATGGCATCAGCATGGAGACTGTGCTGCCCAGCAGCCTTCGTGGCTTCCCTAGTTCCCCTGTCCACTTCCCTGGTCCAGGGAGAATTTAAAGTTCCCTCAGCTTCCTGACATCTCACTTCCAAATTTATCTCTGCCTCTGAATTGTTTGGATTTTTGTTTGTTTTGTTTGAGTCGGGGTCTTATTCTGTAGCCCCGGTTGGCCACAAGCTCACAGAAATTGGGCTCCCTTGCCTTGCCTTGCCTCCTTTTTTTATTGTTTCTGTTAGATGCTATCACCATCATTATTAGTCTCATCCCCATATTACTAGAAAAGGAAATTGAAGCACAAAGATCTTTTATTATCATACTTGAAGTCATTTCTCCTCTTTGCCCCACACTCTAATGGCAACCTAGGTAGAAGGGCACCGTGGAGACTTCATCTTGAGCAAAGCTGGTGAAGAGATTGGTCAGGCATGGAGCTGGGTTGTGCTGTAGATTATATTGAGGGCGGGGTGTGACCAGGGAATAGCATTCAACTCTAACTCTGACTGCCATTGCCTTCAGATGGTGTGTATTGGTGCGCTAGGTTAAAGAACTCCAACTCTAGAGGAACCAATGATAATAGGAAGCATTATTGTTGGAATGTATGATAGCAAATCCGTTTGCTAGAGTGGAGGATGCTGGGGCACACTTCTAGTCCCAGCACTCAGAAGGCAGAGGCAGGCGGATCTCTGAGTTCAAAGCCAGCCTGGTCTACAAGAGCTAGTTCCAGGACAACCAGAGCTACACAGAGAAACCTGTCTCAAAAAGAAGGAAGGAAGGAAAGAAGGAAGGAAGGAGGAGAAAGGAAAAGAGAGAAAAAGAAAATAATAACTGAATAAGTAGATTTTCCAGGAAGTATATTAACCCATTCCCTCTTCCACCTTCTTCTGCAGTGGCTACTCCTTAAATGTTTCTGTCTTTGCCGGGGGTGGGGGGCTGGAAGGGTGGGGAGGATGGGGGGTAGGTGGGGGGAGGGGGGTTCTGCTACATTGGAGTAACCAAAAGCTGCTGTCCTATTGAGAGAGGAAACATACTTTTTTGTATATTGTTGTTGTCTATGCAGGCTGGCCTTGTACTCACTGTGCAGTCAAGTAACACTGAGCTCCTGATCTTGCTGCCCCACACTCTGAGTGCTGGGATTACAAGCGAGCACCACTGCCCACCAGCTCTCTTCCTTCTCAATCACTTTCATGCACGGCCCAGGCAGACCTGGTCCACTCAGGATGCTGTGACAGAATCATCACAAGACACAGTGCTGGACACAGCCAGCATCCGAAAGCACAGCTGCTGCTCACCACTGTAGGTTCCCATGACAATCCTCTTCAAATCCACAATTAGGAGGCTACTGCAATCTCCTGATGGCCTTTTCTTATTATTTCTTTTATTTTTGAGATTATGCCCTAATTCATATTTCCCCTTTCTCCTTCCTCCCTTCCAATCTTCACCCCCCTTTTTGCTCTATTTCAAATTCATGGACTCTTTTTATATGAACTTTTTGATTAGATGCATATATATAGATATGTATATGTATACACACACATTCTTAAATATAACCTGTTTAGTTCGTATAACGTTACCTGTTTGTATGTTTTCAGAGCTGACTATTTGATATCGGATAACTAATTGGTGTTCTCTTCCCTAGGGAAGACAATTTCTCCCACTCTTAGCATTTCTTGTGTGTGTAGTTCTTTGTGCAGGGTTGAAGTCCTGTGGTAGCCCCTCCCCGTCCACTTAGTCCTGTCTATTGGTGATGTCCTTGTTCAGCTCACGCTTAAGCAGTCATGTTGCTGAGAGACTTCATGACCGTGGTTCCTGGCAGTCTTTAATCAAGCCTTGTGCTTGTGTGCTTACCCAGGGCTTTCAAAGAGATGAAGTTCACAGGTTCTAAGTTTTGCCTCCTGCTGATACATTGCCCTAGCCATTTCTACCCCTCTATCAGATGTGGCACTCTGCCCACCTCCTTTTTTTTTTTTTTTGGATTCCTGGTATTGTGGCCTGGCATGTGTTTATAAAATGGAGCTGGTTTAATCTGACTGAAGGAGACATGGATTCATGGGTAGTCAAGCCTTTCAACCAAACTTTGTCCTCAGATGACAGGTCATGGCATATTTTTAAATAAACACTTACCAGCACTGATATGTCATCTGCAGTTTCTTCATACTTAGGGGGAATAAAAAAAGCATTATATTATTTTGAGATTTCTACAAAGGGTTACCACAAGTCATCTAGCTTTCTTATTAACTAATGTTGCAAAATATACTACTGAAGTGCACTGCTGATTGTCCAGACAATGTAGTAAACGTGATAAGGATCTCTACATCGGAGCCTCTTGTCCTATATATTCATGTTTTCCTTACCATGCTTGAGACTGAACTCAGGGCCTTGTTCATACTAGGCAAGGTTCTACCACCAAGCTAGCTACAATCTCAGGAAGTAACATGTTCACTACCTACTAACTCCTGGAGACAAATAAATGAGATTAATTCGTGTGGTTAGTAGAAACTTGTTATTAACTAGGAAGTCTATTTGTTTCACATTTATGGAGTGACTACACATCTTGTACCTTAAGTCATCAACAGTAGGACCTCTTTCCTTAAAGATGTCATCTGTCTCAGGACGTGGTAGCCTCACACTGCTTCTCCTATAGCTTTTTTGTTTTTGTTTTGAGACAGGGTTTCCTATGCAAATCCCTGACTATTCTGGAACTTGCTCTGTAGACCAGCTTGGCCTCCAACTCAGATCTGCCTATTTCTGCCTTCCAAGTGCTGGGATTAAAGGTATGTGCCACCATGCATGGCTATCTACAGCACTCTTAAAAAATCTTTGACATAATGAGAAACAAAAGGTGGTGACAGGGGCTCTATATTCAAGATCCACTTGAATATAATTTGTGTATGTTTGGATTTATGCATTTGGCTGTGGATTTACTTAAGGGGCAATCCTGTTAACTTTCTGACTCACCAGATTCTTACCACATATAAACATACAACACTAAGTTTTCCCATTTACCTGAAATGGTATTCTCTATACAGGGCACACAGAGACATTAAAACCAATAGTAACAGGATTAATATTTTGTATCTCATTCTTTTCCTGTAGTAAAAAGAAGATGAGAGTTGAATAAGTTTAGTGCTATCTAAAGAGTAGATACAGAACAGTGGATAACCCTGTATACACAGTGTAAGCAAGCTGGGGGGAACCCCGTGTACACAGAGTAAGCTGTGGGGAACTGGTGTAGGAGTTCCTTCTGTTTGTGTGTTGCTTTCATAGGATAATGAATAAAGAAACTGCCTTCACCTAGTTGATAGGGTGAAACTTACGTAAGCGGAGAAGACAGAACTGAATGCTGGGAGAAAGAAAGCAGAGTCAGGGAGCTGCCATGGATCCGTGGCAGGAGGCAGATGTGCTGAAACTTTTCTGGCAGGCCATGACCTAGTGGTGATGCACAGATTGACAGAAATGAATTAAACTAAGATGTAAGAGTTAGCCAAAAAGAAGTTAGAGCTAATGTTCCAGGCAGTGTTTAAATTAATACAGTTTCTGTGTGATTATTTCAGGTGTAATCTAGCCGGGCAGCTGGGAAAAACAAGTGGACCCTCTCTCCATCAACAGGAAACCCCGTGTACACAGAGTAAGCTGTGGGGAACCCTGTGTATGTAAAGTAGGCTGTGGGGAACCCTGTGTATACAGAGTAAGCTGTGGGGAACCCTGTGTATACAGAGTAAGCTGTTGGGAACCTCACATACACAGAGTAAGGTGTGGAGAAGCCTGTGTACACAGAGTAAGCTGTGGGGAACCTCGTATATACAGAATATGCTGTGGGGAAACCCCATATACACAGAGTAAGTTGTGGGAAACCCTGTGTATGCAGAGTAAGCTTTGTATCTATCGATTTGTACACTTAGGAAGGAAACTGCTAATTACTTTTAGTCATGTGGCACTGTGATGATCACAAGAAGAACAACACCGGGACTGATAGCAGCACATGACTTACGCCCCTTCTCAAGAGTAGCTGCATAAAAATTGGTTTAGAGTGCTCCCTGGAGGCTCAACTATAAAGTTTAGGTTATCTATACAGTCACCTTGGATTTTAGCCTGCAGCTTACACAACCTAGCCAATCATGCAATGTATCCCTGCAACTCCACAGTGCTCATGAAGGCAGAGATGAGAGTAGACCTTCAAGGCCAGTCTAGAAGCCATAGTAAGATCCTAGCTCAGAAACCAAACCAAAAGGCCTGAGCTCAAGCTCCAGGTTCACATGGTAGAAGGAGACAACCACCTCTTTCATGTTGGGTTCTGACCTCCACATATGTTCATATACACATGCTCCCCCAACACACATTCACACAAATACATGTAATAAAAATCTTTCTCCTTCTTAAAGATAGAGTCTCACTGTGTAGCTCTAGCTGGCCAGCAACTCACTATGTAGACCAGGATACCTAGAACTCAAGAGATCCTCTTGCCTTTGCCTCGTGAGTGCTGGGTTAAAGGTGTGCGCCATCATGCCCAGTGAAAAGTCTTTTTAAAAAGTTACAAAATTCCATTGTTTAATCCACCCCGAAGGAAATTATCTCGTACAGAAAAAGGAACTAGCTGCCACTCAGTTCAGCTGACATTAAGCACAAACTCTCACCAATTATTTTGCCCAGATCATGAAATAATTTCATACATGTTCTTTATCAGACCTCACCATTCATAGTACAGTAGTTGGAGTAGGCAGATGGAGCATCTTAAAAGGGAGGATGGCCTGAAGTGTTTGAAAGTTAGCTCAGTGTGCCAGCTTGCCACTCTACACGTTCACACTTTGGTTATTCCAGTCATTGGAATGTGGAGTGTTTGGATTATTCCAGTCTTTGTGGGTGGTGATGTCATCAGTCTCTTGATGATGAAAGAATCAGGTGGTTATGATCCTAACAATTCACATGCTGAAGTTTATTTTTCAAAACCAGAAGACTCTATTTTGACTATTTTCATTTAAATGTATTTGTTTGAGAATTTCATACATGACTATTGTATTTACATTGTTCTACCCTCTACTGCCTTCTGTCTCCCTCCACACTCCTTCTCAAATTTACCTCTTCTATAAATAAATTAAATGTATACATTTACATACATTCATAAAATCTACTGAGTCTGTTTAGTGTTGCTTATGTATACATGTGTTTATACACGTATAGGGATGCCAGCTGGAATTGGATAACCCGACAGGGAGCTCATCCCTGCAAAAGCACAGGTCCTCCCTCTCAGCCCTATCAGTTACCACTAGCTCAACTTCTCGGGGTGGGATCTGCCACAGTTCCCCCATTCACAGTGGAACGTTGACTGGTGTTGTCATTGTGTCGGTCTTGTTTAGGCAGCCATATTATTGAGATTTCATGGGCACAAAGTCCTTGTATCTAGAAGACATTTATCTTGAAGCAGGCATTGCAGTCCTCTGGCTCTTATAATCTTTCTGCCGTGAAGTTCCCCGAGTCTTAGGTAGAACGGTTGGGGCTGGGCACTATGGTCTGTTTTTTGGCCCACTGTGCATCTCTGTGGTAACCTCCATCTGTTGAAGAAAGAAGCTCATTTGATGGGTGGTGTAAGCTGCGTCTGTCTGTGGGTGTAAGGATATACATAAAGAATATGGTTAGAAAGTAGATTGCTTTAGGACAAATGGCAGGAGTTAGGTTTTCCTCAAGGGTCTGTGACCTCTCCAGTCAGGCTTACAGAACCAAGCATGAAATCCCTTCTATTGAACAGGGCTTAATCCAGTTAGACAGTTGCTGATTACCCCAAGGTGAAAGTACCACTATTGCACCACTGGGAGTTGTATTCATCAGGGTTCTCTAAACAAACAGAATTGAATTTTGTGTTTGTGTTCCTCCCATTGGTTCTGTTCCTCTAGCAAACTCTGACTGTCCTAGTCACTCTACTACTGTTGTGAAGAGACACCATGTGACCATAGCAACTCTTACAAAAGAATTTTAAAAAATATTTAATTGGGGCTGGCTTACAGTTTCAGAGGTTTGGCCCACCATCATCGAGGCAGGGAACACAGAAGCATACAGGCAGACATGGTGCTGGAGAAATATCTGAGAGCTACATCCTAATCCGCAGGCAGCCAGAAAGGTGACACTGAGCCTTTCTTGGGCTTTTAAAACTTCAAAACCTGGCCCCAGTGACACACTTCCTCCAGCAAGGCCACACCTCCTAATCCTTCTCAAACAGTGCCACTCCCTGATGACTAAGAATCCAAATATCCAAGCCTACGGGGGCCACTCTTATTTACACCACCACACTGACTTGTCTTTGTGCCCCTTTGAGTCAATGTGATGTTCATTCAGAAAACCTATAAAAGATCTTAGAGGAGATAAACAAGACTTTAAAAGATTTACTAGAAAATGCTGTCAAAATGAATGAACAAGTAGGGATTCTTAGTCAAGCAACAGAAATTACAAAAACAATTGACATTCTAGAACTTTAAAGCATGTATTTGAACTAGCCATAGTGGTGCATGTCATAATCCCAGTACATGGGTGACTAAGGCAGAGGATTACTATGGGTTCTCGGCCATCCTGGACTACAGAGTGAGTTTAAGATCTGCCTAGATTATATAGAAGATCAGTCTCAAAAAAAGATGCATTTGAGAACTAGGTATAATGGGACAGAGGCAGGGGTTGTGGGCAACATAGCAAGACCCCATCTCAAAAAGAAAACTGTAGGAGAGACCCAGCCAATCACCTTGCTAACAGGGGGCGGGGTCCCCCGAGGATATTTTTTACTTATAAAGATTGCGGTGTGCTCCCAACCACCCCTTCCGCTTTCCTGTTCTCCCCGGGAACCTGTGGTTCTGTAAGTCTATTTCCCAATTAAAGCTGTATATATTATTACAATCTGTCTGCATTCATTTACGCTGGTACAGAAAACAAACAAAGCAAAGAGTACCCATGTGAAATAAAAATATGCTGAATAAAATTATCAGCTGACTAAACCTCAAAGATAATGAGATCAAATAAAATTCTAATCATCTTATATGAAAAGGAGGAAAATAATTGAGAAAATATTGAAACAGAATCCCTTACCTAAGAGATAATCATTAAGCCGGGCGATGGTGGCGCACGCCTTTAATCCCAGCACTCGGGAGGCAGAGGCAGGCGGATCTCTGTGAGTTCGAGACCAACCTGGTCTACAGAGCTAGTTCCAGGACAGGCTCCAAAGCCACAGAGAAACCCTGTCTCGAAAGACAAAAAAAAAAAAGAAGGGTAGCATAAATACATACATACATATGCTTATACACACACATATATAGCTGGTTTCCTAGAGAAAATAGAGTGAGTCAGAGATGGCTCAGTGAGTATGGGTGCTTGCTGCTAAGCCTGAAGACCTGAGTTCAGTTCCTGGGACCTACCTGGTGAAGGAGAGAGCTGATTTTCTCAGAGTGCTTCTGACATTATAGATACCCACACAGACACATAATAAATATGATAAAAAAAACAACTGTTAATTAAAAAGAGAAAATGGAGCAGAAATCAAATTTAAGCACATTTTTCCAAATTTTATTTGTTTATTCTTTTTTAAAAATTTATTTATTATGTATACAATATTCTGCCTGTGTGTCTGCCTTCAGGCCAGAAGAGGGCATCAGATCTCATTTCGGATGGTTGTGAGCCACCATGTGGTTGCTGGGAATTGAACTCAGGACCTTTGGAAGAACAGGCAATGCTCTTAACCACTGAGCCATCTCTCCAGCCCTTGTTTATTCTTTTTAACTACACTTTTATTAACATAATATTTTTATTGGTTATTTGGAAATTTTACATAATGCACCCTGATCACATTCACTTTCCAGTCCTCCCAGATCTATCCTGTACCTACCCTTGTAACCTCCTCAAAGGAAAAGAAGAAAAAAATACCAGGTTCAATTTGTGTTGCCCATACACTCACTGGAGCACGGCCAAACTCCCAGTGGCCAGTCCCTTAAATCAAACTGAGTTCTTCCCCACCCACCCCACAGAAGTCATCAACTGTGCAGAGCTACACTTCAGCATCCCTATCACAATTGATAGGACTTCTCGTCAATAGCTTTGTGTCTAGACTGCTTTTTTGGGGGGGGCCTAGGGTGGGAGTGAGAGACGGTCACAGAAGCCTTCTATGTTTTTCATTCTCAATGGTGAGTGTCTGTGTTTTGTTTTGTGTGGTTCCATGGAAGAATTATGGTCACTGATGCATGAATTTCAGGCTTAGCAGCAGCAGGGGAGGCAGCTTCTGGTGAACAGACTGCTATTGCTTCTCAAAAGGCCTTTTTAATTGTTATACAATTTATGCCTCTTAGCAAGTCAATTTCAGCACACCAAAACCTCTTATCTGGAGTTGTGTGAAGGAACCAAATGCCCCAGCAATTCTCAGTCAGGAGAACTCTTGGTTTCCCAAGTCCTCTCGTAACCAATTTTACAAAGGCTTCCAACCATTCAGGAAGAGCTAAAATAAGAATCTAACTCTTCAAACATAAGGTGACAGTCACAAAAGATAGCATCACAGAAGGCAGTTCAAAGCTTAGGTGTTAACACTCCAGAATTCAAGCCAGATGCAATGCTTGCAGCATCTCCCACTATATGTGAGTCTGCTGTCACTGACACCATGGCAAAAGAAGCTTCCTTGCCCTTTATAGTCAGCAGCAGCAGAAGATCATAGACTTCCACATGGTGTCTGGCTATGGCATGGGTTATGGACATCAACACGACTTCTGGTGACAGCGCAGACCACAGACATCCCCATGGCCTTTGGTGATAACACCACAGCACTTGATAGCAGCACTGGCCATGGATACCAACATGGCCTATGGGGCAACACAGGCCATGGACACCAATATGCTCCTCAATGGCAGCCCAGAGCATGGGCATCAACATAGCTTCAGATGGCCACACAGACCACAGACACCCACATGTCTGCCCTCTGGTGGCAGCACTGACTGTGACCTCAACATGGTTCCCAGCAGCAGCATTGACCACAGACATCAATATAGGCCTTGACCATAGTATGGACCATATACACATTCATAGCCCTATAGAAGCACAGGCCACAGACATCAGCATGGCCTCTAACAGCAACATGGGCCACAGACAGCAACATGGCCCCTGGAGACAGTACAGCCCACAGGCATCTACATGGCTTCAGGTAGCAGAATAGGCCATGGGCATCCACATGGCCTCTGGTGATAACATGGACCAATGACATTGATATGACTGACCTCTAGTGGGAGCACAGATCATGGATATCAACACTGCCCTTGGCTACAACATGGAGTAGATACCATCATGATCCTTAGTGGAAGTACTAGTCACAGACATCAACATAGCCTCTGGTAGCAACATGGCTCATGGGCCTCAACATAGCTTCAGTCAACAGCACTGACCATGGACACCTATGGCCTTTGATGGTAACAAAGGCCAGGGACAACAACATATAGCCCCTGCTTCAGGAGGACCACAGACCCCAACACAGCCCATGGTGGCAGTATGGTCCATGAACATCAACATGGCCCTCAGGCAGCAGTACAGGTCACACACATCAACAAGGTTTCTGGAGGTAGCTCAGGCCTTAGAGATAAACAAGGTCTCCAGCAGCAGCTGTCCATATGAACCTCAGGCTTCGACTTGGCCTGGGGCAGTAGCATGGACCACAGATACCAACATGGCCTCCGGGGGTCTTTCAAGGAGGTTCAATTTAAAAAATAAACGTTCTTCATTCTGGATATCCTGTCATTGCTCACAAGTAGGACAATTGTGTGGCTGGGCAGTATGTTCGGAGGCTGCACACCACACTGGTGGTTGTACACATGGAAGTCTACTGTAGCCTTCACTCACGCTTATCACCATTGTTGCTTCTCTAGATCCCCCTCTCTCCACTGCAAAGGTACCTATCTGTTCATTATCTTTCCTTCCTCTCCACTGTGTATTTGTTCATTGTAATGGCATTGGAAACTGCTACAATGAGTCACTGAACTGACCAAGGTTTCTGATGGCAGGAGCACCATGAATACTGGACCACTGCCAATACTCATCTTGAATATTCTGTCATTGACCAGTGCTGTGGGAGCTCCTTTAGCGCCTTCAGCCAATAGCCTTTAAGATTCCAGCCCACTCGAGCATGGGCTCTTATACTATAAATACAGCTGTAAAGCGTATGTTCACTCTCTTGCTTCTGTCTCTAGCTTCCAGCTGCTAGACTCTGTTCCTGTTCCCAATTCGTGCAGAGCACTGTGATCTAGGACAATGATCTGTGAATCTCCCCTAAATAAATAACCCTTTATTATATGTAATTATGAACTAGTGTGGTATATTTTTGTATCATCTGCCATCATCTGGCACCTGAACATGGGGACCAGTCCACACTTTTTGGGATCGGTCTGCCATTCGCACGGCACATTAGGCACTGACAATCTCTCGTGGCTCTAGCCAGTCCTCAGATGCAGCACGTGGCTATTGCTCAGCACTCCCCAGCTTGCAACCCACAGTGCATTTCATGCCAGCCCACACACTGCTGCCTACAGTCCCCACAGTGCACATAGTCCGCAACTTGCACTGATGGAAAACTTTGGGCTTTTTCTTTAACCTGGGCCCCAACTCTCAGAATCATTTGATCGCCTTAATTACTGCTCTTAATTTGTTAAACAAAGAATATTTTTCAGTATCTAAGTAAGCAACACATGCTGTTTATTGTTGCTAGCATCTCTAGCCATGTGGCTACAACTGCAACACCTACTGGCCGATAACAATTATTACACCTACTCCAATTGTAATTGCCTTACAACATGTAAGATCTGAAGAACTACAAGAAAATGACTGATTACATCCAGGAGTTCAATAATTATTTTGCTTCTACTATGGATGGTATTCTACAAGGCTTATGTGATTTTCCTTCTAGATCCCTTTATTTGATTCTAGGAATTAGCTTCATCAATTTGACAAAATTATCTGAAAGTATTTGTGCTGTTTAATTTAACTATCAGGATCTGTTGAAAAAATATGATATGTCCAAGAATGAGACGTTATCTATTCTGGACAAGTTTCATACCTTGGAATCCTCGGTGAGGACATTAGAACAGAAGACTGGACAGGAGATCCAGACTTTAAAAAAGGTAGTAGTAAAAAGAATTGAAAAGATTGAGGAATTTATTGAAATTGATGAGCAGGAGCAGAAGGTTAAAAGGACAGGATTTAGCTTCATCAGTACATGCCAGACTCTGGGATGGCTTACACAGAGTTTCAACTGCATAGGCAGTAATTTCCTCAGAAAGACCACCTGGCAAAAGTACCCTAAGGTAAACAAAGAATATGCATGAAAACCATTACGTATGAGCAATCTAAAAGAAATAAAACAAGCAAAGCTTCTTATGGGCTACATTCACCATTTGTCAGGGAAATGGTGAAAACATGGGCTTCAAGCACTAAAGCTACCCCACACGATTGACTTCAATTAATCTCAGCGGTCCTAGAAAATGAACCTCAGCTGCTTTGGAAGTGTTATTGGAGAGAAGAGGCAAACATTTTAGAGCAACAGGGGAAAGCAAAAGGATTTGAGAGTACACAAATTCTTGGTGAGGGCCCTTACTCTGATCCTCAGAAACAGGCTCGCTATGATGAACACACCTTGTCCCTAAGTATCACAGCAGTTTTAAATGCTTGGGACAGGATTCAGGAACTAAGAAGGAGGATTGAGTCATTTATTAGTGTTAAACAGGGCCATAGAAAACCCTTTAGTGACTTCTTACAAAGATTAACTAAGGCTGTACAAGTAGGAGTGACAGACCCTGAAGCTAGATGTATACTAATTGAATCCTTGGCTTTTGAAAATGCCAATTTAGAATGTAAGAAGATCAGATGAGATCGGGCGCGTTCAGGGTGGTAAGAAGATCAGACGAGATCGGGCGCGTTCAGGGTGCACTCGGGAGGCAGAGGCAGGCGGATCTCTGTGAGTTCGAGACCAGCCTGGTCTACAGAGCTAGTTCCAGGACAGGCTCCAAAGCCACAGAGAAACCCTGTCTCGAAAAACCAAAAAAAAAAAAATAAATAGAATGTAAGAAGATCCTCGGGCCCTTAAAGGTTAGATCAGTACCCATAGATGAATGTGATGTGGTAGTCCCCTCTGTGTGCTGTGATTACCATTAATGAATAAAGAAACTGCCTTGGCCTGTTGGTAGGGCAGAACTTAGGTAGGCAGGGAAGACTGAATGCTGAGAGAAAGAAGGGCAGAGTCAAAGAGATGCCATGAATCTGCCACTGGAGATAGATGTGCTGAAACTTTGCTGGTAGGCCATGACCTCGTGGTGATAAAAAGATTAACCAGAAATGGGTTAAATTAAGATGTAAGAGTTCACCAATAAGAAGCTAGAGCTAATGGGCCAAGCAGTGATTTAATTATTGCAGTTTCCATGTGATTATTTTGGAGGTCTGGGCAGCCGAAAAATGAACAATGGGCCAAGTGGCTCCTTGCAATAAATTGGCGAAAACGTGGATATCTAAATCCACATAAAACCTGAGGAAGCTTGAAAAGGAATTCTAGACACAAAAATACAGAGTTTAACACAGCTTCTTGCTGTTTGCTGGTGGTGTGTCACGGCTCCTTTAAGAGAGGTTTTCCTGATTCAGCCACAGCAGGAAAAAAGCTGTACCATGTTGAGATGTCGGCTTTCTGGGCTGTGCTGCCACTGCAGCCTCTGGCTCTTTCAGGCAGGAGGTGCAGCTACAGAGCATTTGAATGAGGTTTGTGAACAGCATGCTGCAACTTGCTTGATGACAACATGGACCAGTTTTGTGCCTGGAACTGGGGTGGTGTCCAGTGGCTCTGCCATGCTGGACTGTGCAGAGTGAGCAGGAAGCACTGTATATACCATAGTAATAGCACAGCTTAAGTTTTAGACTGTGCAAAGCAAGCAGAAAGTACCACATATACCCTACTAATGGTGCAACTTAACTTTTTAAGAAGCAGTTAGCATTTTAAGAAGTGCTCCTGGACAGTAAACAATTACAAATAATGCAATAAGGACAGTTTCAGACATAAAATAATTCTAAATGGGTCATAGTGTTGGGTAAATGTACATAGGCTTGAGACAGAGAAGAAAAAGAGATAGAGAGTTGGAAAAGAGCTAAATTGTTAAGAAAAAGTCTTTAAAAAGACAAAGTGCAGACAGTAATAAATTAAAAGGAGTACAGAATGGGCTGGAGAGATGGCTCAATGGTTAAGAGCATTGCCTGCTCTTCCAAAGGTCCTGAGTTCAATTCCCAGCAACCACATGGTGGCTCACAACCATCTGTAATAAGATCTAGTGCCCTCTTCTGGCCTGCAGGCATACACACAGATAGACTATTGTATACATAACAAACAAACAAATAAATATTAAAAAAAGGAGTACAGAAAAATAAGCCATGAAAAGATATACAGAGAGAGTTTGGATTATGTAGACTATTGTGCTTTCTTTGAATTTTTTTGACTGCAGAGAGACATTTGATTCAAGGGACTGCTAAGCTAAGCCAACATATATACTTTAAAGGTATTTTGAATTCAAAATTTGAGTCTAAGAATATGCTGCTTTGGAAAAGAGTTTCTTCTTTTGTTTTCATGGAAGATGAGAACCTGTGGATTACTTTCAGAGCAAAATGGTTTGATGAAACAAGACCCCCCTGAAAGGTTGCTGTGAACACCCCCACAAAGAAAATACTTCACCCAGTAAATAGCAGGAAGAAGTTTGGACAGAACTACACCTATATTCCCAAATATTGTCTATAAATTTTTTTTACATTTACAGGGGGATATGCTAGAGAGATTTGCATTGGTATGAATCTTGGTTTATTGATGCAAATAAGGTCAATCTTGTTATATGTATATTTCTGCTCTAGATTAAGGTATTGTGATTGTGTAGTTCATTTAAAAATGTAATGTATAATTAAGAAATATAGGTTAATAGATAATCATCTATAATAGTCAAGCTTATATCATTTTAGTTAGATTTTCTAGATGTATAGAGATCTATTTCAGTTAGATAAGTTTTCTTCAAATCTTTCAGAGACCTTCAGAATATGGCATTTAAAATGTTTAAGAACTTAAGACTTTTCATGACAGTGAAACACATCTGCTCCTGGCAGAACCAGCTTCTTCAAAAGGATGGTGGGCATCGAAGAGACTCCTTATGTTAGCCATTTAGGCAAGAAACTGTTCTTGCCTAGACTGCTTCATTGAACATACAGGACCATAGAGAAATGACTGTTGAACTTGCCTAAAGGTGAGACAGTCCTTTGGGGTTCCTGCTTCATGAAAGAGTCTGCTAGACATTCTGCGGAACACAGAAAAATGTGATGGACAAACTGCCAGTATAGTTGGAACTGTCTCTGAAAGTTTGCTTCATGGAAAGTCTGCTGGATACTACGGACCTATAGGCTGAAGATAGATGCCCCAGTGGTACAGAAGAACTTTGGTTGACTGTCCAGGTAGTGAGATGTCTCTGTCAATTCTAAAGTTTTGGAAGTTGCTTACAACGTACTTCCTGTTTTTTTAGGTAATATTATATCCTAAATGGGGTCTTTGATGGAGTTGAAGAATTTATAGTTATAGTTTTCCTTAGTTATAATAAAAGATAAAGTAAACAGAAATATTGTAACTGTAATTTTTGCTTGATACCTGTTTTGTTTTACATAATTTTACTATGTTAAAGTTATACATTCTTTTTTATTTAAACAAAAAAGGGGAAGTGCTTTACTAGACCCTTACTAGACCTAAGAAAGACAAAATCTCCTTTGGGCTGATTTTGGAATTTGGAAGTGGTAACCCGCAGCTGTGAATGTCCAACCGTCTCCTATCCACCTAATAAACGTAAAAAGCAATCGGCTTCCCATGAAAGCCTAGAGGAGGTCTCCAACCGATCTGGGCTACAGGCAAGTTACCTTGCCCCAGTGGATGCTGAGCAGGTGTGCAGTCAATGGGACAGGTAGTTGAAGGCTCACCTTGTCAGAACCCCTGGAACAAGGGTCACTGAATCTGGTTCACTGCTTTAGTTAGTGCTTGCTTTTTGGTGTAGGTTGCATTGCTACCACAAAATACTGGAGTCTGGGTGCTTTACAAAGGGAAGTTTGTGGCCTCTAGTCCCAGAAGTCCAAGAATGTGTCACCAGAACTTGCCAAGATCCCAGTGAGAGCCTTGCGGCAGTCCAACACACACTAAAGCAGACATGCTTTGTGCAGAGAAGCACACGTTTGAGAGATGGAAGGGAGTTGGCGAACTCACTAACAACCTGACTTGCAGAAACCAATCTCCTGAGCAATGGTTCCTTCCTCGAAAGGCATTAATCCCTATTCGTGGCCCCACACAACTCAACACTGCCCCCACTGGGCCCTGATTTCAATGTGAGCTTTATGGGTAGAACCGTATCCAAGCCATAGCGTCCTCGGAGCAGATTACCAATGCATCTCTCCTTTAACCCCGCATTAATTACTGTGATTGCCTCCCCTTTCCTCCATGCCTCTGCACTAACTGTAGTATATGTAGGAGTGATTTGAGCTTACTGTTCTCTTGCAGAACACACCGGAGCTGTCCAAGAAGGACACACATGCCCCTGCCTTTGATGGTGAGATTTCTGAGACAGCGCACCCTAAGGAATTGGCATGTCCTCTATAAGAATCTCCTGTTGAGAAAATGAAAAGACTGAATACTGGCGCCCAGCAGAGGAGGAACCTGTCTCCTGGAAAGAGCGTTCACATAGTTCCACAACATGTCAGATCGTCCTTCAGGATGGGCTGGAGCTGGGACGCTGACAAGTAAAACCTCACCTTGGCCAGGGACGCCTAGCTATGCATACTCCTTTCTACTTAAACATAAACACAAACCTGTCAGAACTCCTAAGAAGGGCTCGAGGATGGATGCCATTGGACCTCTTTATTTGTTCCTCTTCCTAATATGGCTGCACTGAGTAAATCTTTCTGTGATTTTTACCATGACTTACCTATTTCTTTAATTAGCCCAGTGCAAATGTGTGGCCAAGCTTAGCTAGTTGGAGCTGCCAGGGCCCAGACTCTGACCCTAAAAACTCCAATAGTCAAATAAACTGCCTACAGGACCCAAAGAAGCAATTGTTAAATACTCTAAGAAGTCTGTCCCTTGCTACATCTGCAGACCACCCTGTATCCCGCTGAGAGAGGGGTTCTGCTGAAATGTTGCAGAACAAGTTTGGATCATGTTGGGATGTATTTTGGATGTGTGGAAATGATACCTGGATTCACAGCCAGAAATGGCAGCTACTTCTTGAGGTGCAACAGCCACAGAGTTGGTGGTCACTGTTGTAGAATATTATGCTACATTTGTTTATGCTGTGGAACATTTGTTTATGTGTATTTGTTTATGATGCAAAAAAAATGTGTTACATTCTTCTATTTTGCATTTGTTTAACTCTATGAAGCGGTATTACTTTGCCTATCTAAAACACCTGATTGGTCTAATACAGAGCTGAATGACCAATAGCAAGGCAGGAGAAAGGATAGGCAGGGCTGGTGGAGAGGGAGAAAAGAAATAGGAGGAAAAATCTGGGAAGAGAAGAGATTGGGGGAGTGAGGAGAAGAAGTGAGAAACACAGAAGGAGAGGAGGATGTCAGGGCCAGTCACCCAGCTACATAGCCATCCATGGAGGAAGAAGAAAAGAAAGGGATACAGAAATAGAGAAAGATAAAAGGCCAGGGGCAAAATGATGGGATCATTTATGTTACAAAAGGCTGGATAGAAACAAGCCAAGCTAAGGGCGCACATATATAAGCAAGAAAAAATCTTCATGTGATTATTTGGGAGCTGGGTGGAGGGCTCCCCAAAGACCAAAAAGTAAAAACCAACCAACAGGTCCCACTTTTAGCAGCACTGTTTTCAGCCTGGGGGGCCTCCAGGTCCTTGGTTCACACTCCCGTCCTGGTTACAGAGATGCGATAGATAGCAAAGTGTTCACAGGGGCACAAACGCAATGACACAAAAGAGAAAGGAGGGGGAGGAAAAAGAAAGGTGGTCCAGGGTCTTGCTGATTTCCATGAGGGCTTCAAATGCCAGTGATGTCACCCATGTCAGGTTCTCACGAGCCTGCTCGTTAGCAGCTCTCCCCTGTCGCCAGTAGATCACTGCACCAGCCTGCCAATAAGCCCTGGGGACTTGAACACACCAAGGCTGCTCCCTGACTTCATAGCCAAGACCAGAACCTCCTTCCCTCTGGACAGTCACAACCAAGTCATTGTAAATGTCCTGAATTTGCATAACTTTCACAGGGGCATTCCCTAAGCTTGCAGGGCTACTTCCATCTACATGCAGAATCAGCACCGTTTCTACAAATATGCCTCCCTCAACAGCAACAAACAGAGTTTTTAATCACTCTAATTTTTAGTCGTTTCAGAAACTGGGTATCTTTGGAACTCCTGCCCTCTGGTGTCCACTAGGGGATATGCCTTTGTCTGAGCTCTGGATTCTAGGAAGAAAGTGAGCTCTCGAATTCCTGACACTTTTTCTTTATCTATTCTTCAGTTGAGGGGCATCTAGGTTGTTTCCAGGGTCTAGCTATTACAAATAATGCTGCTATGAACACAGTTGAACAAATGCTTTTGTAGTATTGAGCATCTTTTGGGTATATGCCCAAGAGTGGTATTGCTGGATCCTGAGGTGGATTGAATCTCAGTGTTCTGAGAAACCACCACACTGATTTCCACAGTGGTTGTACAAGTTTGCATTCCTACCAGCAATGGATGAGTGTTCCCCTTACTCCATACCCTCTCAGCATAAGCTATCATTGTTTTTGATTTTAGCAATTCTGACAGGTGTAACATGGTATCTCAGAGTTGTTTTGATTTGCATTTCCCTGATAGCTAAGGATGTTGAACATTTCCTTAAGTATCTTTTGGCCATTTGAGATTCTTCTGTTGAGAACTCTGTTCAGTTCAGTACCCCATTTTTTACTTGGGTTATTTAGAATTTTAATGTCTAATTTCTTGAGTTGTTTATATATTTTGGAGATCAGTCCTTTGTCTGATGTGGGGTTGGTGATGATCTTTTCCCATTCATAGGCTGCCTTTACACATTAGAGAACTACTCAAAAGCGGTAAGAAACAATGACATCTTGAATTTTTCATGCAAGTAGATGGAATTAGAAAACACTATCCTTAGTGAGGTAACCCAGACCCCAAAAGATGAATATGATATGTTCTCACTCTTAAGTGGATTCTAGCCATAAACAAAGGACATTGAGCCTATAGTTCATGATCCTAGAGAAGCTAAGTAATAAGATGAACACCCCCCCCAAATATAGACCCACCTAGAAATTGGAAACAGATAATATATACTGAAAAAATTGGGAGCATGGGGATGGAGGGAGAAGGGAGGGGAGAAGGGGAAGAGAAAGGGAATGGGATAGTTGAGATGGAGGAAGGACAGAGGTGAGAACAAGCAAAGAGATGTCTTGACTGAGGGAGCCATTATAGGATTAGCAGAAACCTGGCTCTAAAGAAATTCCCATGAATCCATACGGATGACCCCAGCTAAGACCCTAAGCAATAGAAAGGGTGCCCAAACTGGCCTTGCCCTGTAGTCAGACTGATGAATATCTTAAATATCACCATCTAACCTTCGTCCAACAACAGATGGAAACAGAGGCAGAGACCCACATCGGAGCACTGGACTGAGCTCCCAAGGTCCAGTTAAAGAGTGGAAGGAATGAGACTATGAGCAAAGAGGTCAAGACTATGAAGGGTTCATCCACTGAAACAGTTTACCTAAGCTAATGGAAGCTCACCAACTCCAGCAGGACTTGGAAGGAACAAGCATAGGACCAAACTAGTCCCTCTGAATGTGGTTAACAGTTGCATGGCTGGGGCAGACTGAGGGGACACTGGCAGTGGCACCGGGATTTATCTCTACTGCATATACTAGTTTTTTGGGATCTTAATCTCTTTGGGTGATACCTTGCTCAGCTTAGATATAGTAGGGAGGGCCTTGGACCTTCCACAAAGCAATGTGCCTTACCCTCTCTGAGGATTGGATGGGGGTGCAGTGGGAGGGGGTGGGACCTTGGATTGGTATTTTTTTTTAAAAAAAAATCTAATAAATTAAAAAAAAAAGAACTCCTGACACTTAATCAGGCCATTTCCCACATGAACATGACGCTTTCTGCTAGTGAGATCTGAAAGAGCAGGGCACCAGGCTCCGAGACTGGCACTAAGGACATGTCTTGGGGTGGGGTTTAGCGCCCTGTGCATCTGTGCACTGTGAATCATTTAGAGGTGCTCCTTATATCTACCCACTAAATGCCAGTAGTACCCACACTCACACACCAGTTGTGAGGAGCAAAAGATGCAGATACTGCCACTGCCAAATGGCTGCGAGGGCAGAGAGGGGAGTGAGTCCAAAGCGGAGAGCCACTGCTTTGCAGAAAGGGCAAACACATGCCAGGCCTCCTGCCCCCCAGTTGGCACCAGACTCTGTCTGCTTCAGCTACAGCGTCAGCCTGAACACAAGCCACAACCCTTGAGTTCTTAGCTTGAGAACCACAGGAAGAGGGTTCTGTCTGCCAGACCCTGAAGGAGGAAGTTGTGGCAGCGGGGACGTGAGGCAGCTCAGTCACACTGCACCTATAGTCACGAAGCAGAGAGAAACGCTGGGGCTCCTCCTGCTTTCTTTCTCCATTTTAGTCAGTCTCGGACCTCACATTGATGTACCAGCCAGTTAGAGCAGCCTTGTTACTTCGGCTAACCCAATCTATCACTCCCTTATAGACAATGTCTTTTATACTGGGGGGGGGGGGAGCATGCGTGGGCTGGGAAAATGGCTGAGTCGATTAACTGGATTCCCGAGAACCCACATAAAGTATCTGGGTATGAGGGCAGGCAGCTGTAGAGATGGCAGAACCTTGTTGGAGCTCGCTGGCCAGCTAGTAAAACCAAATCAGCGAGCTCCATTCATGGGCAATGAGACCCTGGCTCCAAAGATAGAGTGGATAAGTCCTGAGGAAGACATCAAAGGTCAACTCCTGGCCTCTACTCTCTCTCTCTCTCTCTCACACACACACTCACACACACACACACACACACACACACACACACACATGGGAGAAAGGGAGATAGACAAGTCTGCTCTTTGTAGTCAGACAGGTCCAGGAGATCACAGGAGGTCACACACACACACACGGGAGAAAGGGAGATAGACAAGTCTGCTCTTTGTAGTCAGACAGGTCCAGGAGGTCACAGGAGGTCATGAGAGCTTTTCTACAGCTAAGGTCCTAAAATCCTGTATGATTACAGACAATCATAATTGATCCTTCTGAACATATTTAGGAGAAAATGCATAATCCATGACCAGACCAGAATATACTGAGAAAATAATTTATTCAATTGTAAACCAGAATTTTTATTCAAAAAATGTTTAAACATTATCTTTAATAACATCCTAAATTTACTCATTAAGGATTTAAATTTAGATAAACTCTAAAAAATCAAGAAATTCCCTCAAAACTTCTTCAGCTTTTCCCTACGCTTCAGAATTGATCGTTTCTTTGGTTCAGGACTTAGACATTCAACTCTCCCACTGCAGCCTGGCCCGGCAGCCTCGGCAGCAGGGAGGCGGAATCCAGGGCCGATGTGTGCTCTCCACTTCCTTTTGCAATGCCCACCAAGTTGGGAATTTTGTGGGGTTTTCTTGCTGCTGGGCATGTGACTTTTTCCTTTAACAACTGAAGAGCAAGAGGTGGTACAAAGTAGACAAAATGTAAAATGCTTTTTTATTGAAGCCCTTCACACCGTACGTCAATCAGTGCAATGGCTTTTTAGATAAACTGCTTGAAAATGGAAACAGATGACAACTGGAAGACAAGCAAAATATCAATATATGCATATATGGAAATATGGCCCGACAGCCCCTTCCCACTGACTGGTAAGTCACCATATGCAGCAGTGGTCTCAACCTCCCCAATGCCACGAGACTCTACTACAGCTCCTCATGCTGTGCTGACCCCAACCAAGAAATTATTTGTTGCTTCTTCATATATAATTTTGCTACTGTTATGAATGATGATGTAAATATCTGGTATGTAAGACATCCGAGGTGTGCCCACTGTAAGGGTCACAACGGAAGTTTGAGAACCACTGGTATAGATCTTCAGCATCTCTCAGAAGAGGGGACTGAACGTCTAGCAGCTCAGTTACAGTGACTGTGTTTCCGGTTGTTATAAATTCAGTACAGACGGATGCTGCACCTGCATAGTGTAGACAAAGCAGGGGAAACGAGGTCACGTGACCGCGGGTTTTCTCTTCCTGTCAGTTCTCCAGGCAGAGAACCTTGAGGTTCAGAGCAGATGGTAGGACCAGAAGATGACAGCGTCTTCCAGTGGAAAAGCATTCTCCCTCTCTAAAGCCATCCCCTCCCCTCACCAGCGTTCACCACTGAATATAACTTGGGCAAAACAAAACGCACCTTCCTTTCAATTTCTGCTAGTAGCCATTGTTAAGAACACTGCCTGCACCTGCAACTTAGTTCAGGCACAACCCCGTGTCATGTCCCTCCAGCGTAGTGCAGTCTCTAAGTGGTCAGCCCCACATTACTGGGACTCTGAACACGTGCCACCACAATACGACCTTCTTTATGCACAGAAGCCAAACAATAACTGGGGCCTGGACCATCCGTGGCCTGAAGCCACCAGCTGTGAAGTCCTCTTACAGTCTCGTGCTGTGACGTCTCTCTGCATTGCCCTAGCATCCCCACAACCAGGAAGACGGTGAACCGAGAGCACAGTGCACCCCACTCTGATCCAGCATTTCTCTTAGCACCCTATTTTCCAGTAAGCAGTCTAACATACTGGGTAGAACATTCTGGCTTTTTCTCTACCGAGGGCACATTAATTTTGATTTCAGCTTATGTAGTACTTTCCCCACGCCCAGAATATATAAGAAATCACTGTGAATTTACACTCGATCACTTACCATAGCCTCTTTCTCACATGTTACAAGGCTCAAAGCTATACGGAGAAATAGTACGTGTTTGCCATGTTGGTGGGTTTTGATTTTGATTTTTAAATTAACATTAACCGTTATTACTTTTTTTTTTGAGGAATTAGCCAGAATAATTCTCTGTCAAATTTAGAAATCTACCGGCCCAATCTGAGGTCAGACGTTACTTCTAACCAAATTATACTCTTTTGTCTGCCATGCTACCTTGACGTTTTTAATTTCCGAAGGCAAGCCTATGTGGTAGTCCCAGCAGTACTCTGGGGATAAGATTTTCGTGGGTTTGTTGGAAAGGAAATACTTGTTGAGGTGGCTCTCGTCGTGCCACTGCGCTTCGATGTCATTCCTCTTGTCCTGGAGGATCCCCTCGAAGCACTCCCGGGTGAGGTTGAGGATATGGATGGGTGTTCCTCCAAAAATGGCTGCGTGGTAATAAAAATCCCCCTGTCCAAATGGGATGTACGCCGCCGACAGCTCCCGCCTCTCATAGGTGAACTCATCATGATCAGCCTTGTACCACCAGGCCTGCAGTTGAGCTACCAACTGGCCCAGAGTCTCCACACCAAAACTGTCTTGGAAGACCTGGTCCACATCCATGCAGAAGAGGAAGTCGACCTCATGCTGTATGTGGGCCAGGATGTGGTCCCCAATGGTCTTCATGCGCATCATGCTGATGTCCTGCCACCTCTTCTCTGACTTGATCTCAAACACTTGCAAAGAGTGCAGAGGACTCAGGTGTATGGAGGGCATTCTGGAGGCATCGTCCATCATGACATAAAATATGACCCTGTGGCCCACCATGAAGTACCTGTTAGCAGAGTCCAGAAAATCTTCCAAGTAGTGCTCAATGTACCTGAAACAGAGAGGAACACACTCAACCATGTGCCGTTACCCTCGGGTACTCTGGATGTCACGTTTAGGAGGGGATTGTGTAGTGTATTTTATTTGTATTTTAATACTAGAGCTTGAGGATCAGGGTACAAAGCTAAGCTAGAGGCCAGGGAGTGGTGGCACATACCTTTAATCCCAGTGTCTGGGGGTCACACACCTTTAACCCCAGCACTAGGGAGACAGAAACAAGAGTGATATGGCTGGACAGAGAGAGGAATGAAGGGGAAGACACAGGAACTCACTGGAGAATGGGGTCTGGGAATTCCTGTGAAGATTTAGTAGAGGTAAAAGGTCTCTCTAGTGGGTGACTGCTTTGCTTTTCTGATCTTCAGCTTGAACCCCAGCATCTGTCTCTGGGTTTTTATTATTTGTGCCACAGGAATGACACCAGGTATGTGTTTGCATGTGGAGGAACACGTTAGCACAGCATCCTGGCTCCTCTCCACCAGCTGGTCCCCCAGTCCCTGGGGAAAGTGGAAACTTCTCCCACTGCCAACTTAGTAAGAACAACTGGGCATGCACAGTCCTGCCCTCTTGCTCCTGGAAGCTGGCCAGCCTGAGAGGTATGTGTTCCCAACTACTGAGTAAGTTTCATCCTGAGGCTCCGTTCCCGTATTTAGAAACCTGCCGTCAAAGGTGTACTTCAACAGCCCAAAAAGGCCAGTGTTGTTTCTGCCAGGCCAAACAGAAAGAAAGTATGTTGCCCAAGTCCACTAGGGATTCATAACATCCTTACCTTCTCTGTGTTAGGTTAAGTCTAAGCACAGCACCACCCCGTCCTCCTCTGTGATATAGGGTATGATGTGGAGGATGGAGATCTACTCTCATCAGCACCACCCTGTTCTCTGTGATACAGGGAATGTGCAGAGGATGGAGAATGGTGTGGAGGATGGAGATCTACTCCCACCAGCACCACCCCGTTCTCTGTGATACAGGGAATGTGCAGAGGATGAAGATCTACTCTCATCAGCACCACCCCGTCCTCTGTGATACAGGGAATGTGCAGAGGATGGAGATCTACTCCCACCAGCACCACCCCGTCCTCTGTGATACAGGAATGTGCAGAGGATGGAGATCTACTCCCATCAGCACCACCCTGTCCTCTGTCATATAGGGAATGTATCAAGGATGGCCTTGAGCTTCTTATACTCCTGGTAAGATTGCAATGTGCCACAACGTCTGCAGACTTCGTGATGCCTGGGATCAAACCTAGAGCTCCATGCACAATGTGCAGTCAGCAGTGCTACGGCCTGGCTCTATTTTAACACTTATGTCTTTTTTAGATAAAGCTGAAAGTATTGAGAGTACCCACACACCTCCTGCCTAGACAGCCTTCCCTACAGGGCCACCATGCCCCAGGTGGCAGGTTTGTGACAGCTGCCACACTTCCACTGATGCACACCTAGCTTATACTAAGGTTCATGCAGGGAAATGTGCAAAAGCACAAAGTCAGGTACACCCACCGCTGTGGTATCACTCGGAACAGCTTCACTCCTTAAGAATCTTCTAGGCCCTTCTTTTCCCCTTCTCTCTCCCTCAGCTCCTCAGTCGCCAGTCTTGCTCCTGGTACTATAGCTTTGTCTCCCCCAGAAGCAGGAACAGGACAGCGTGGACCTGTCCTGCATGACTGGTGCTCTGCTGGAACTCCAAGAGCAAGGGCAGAAGAGCAGCCAGCACATACTCACACTGCAGCCCATAGATGTCAGAAGGAAAGAGCCAGCCAGTTCACACTCACCCTGCAGCCCATAGATGTCAGAAGGAAAGAGCCAGCCAGTTCACACTCACACTGCAGCCCACAGACATCAGAAGGAAAGAGCCAGCCAGTTCACACTCACACTGCAGCCCACAGATGTCAGAAGGAAAGAGTCAGCCAGTTCACACTCACACCGCAGCCCACAGACGTCAGAAGGAAAGAGCCAGCCAGTTCACACTCACACTGCAGCCCACAGACATCAGAAGGAAAGAGCCAGCCAGTTTACACTCACACTGCAGCCCACAGATGTCAGAAGGAAAGAACCAGCCAGTTCACACTCACAGCACAGCCCATAATTGTCAGAAGGAAAGAGCCAGCCAGTTCACACTCACAGCACAGCCCATAATTGTCAGAAGGAAAGAGCCAGCCAGTTCACACTCACAGCGCAGCCCACAGACGTCAGAAGGAAAGAACAGCCAGCTCACACTCATCCTGCAGCCCATAGATGTCAGAAGGAAAGAGCAGCCAGTTCACACTCACACTACAGCCTATAGATGTCAGAAGGAAAGAACCAGCCAGCACACACTCACGCTGCAGCCCATAGAAGTCAGGACAGAAACTCCAGCAGGGAGGAACCCGGAGGCAGAGCTGATGCAGAGGCCATGGAGGGTGCTGCTTACTGCCTTGCCCACACAGCTTGCTCAGCCTGCCTTACTATAGAACCCAGGACCACCAGCCCAGGATGGCACCACCCACAATGAGATCCCTCATCAATCACTAATTAAGAAAATACCCTACAGTCAGATCTAATTGGAGGCATTTTCTCAATTGAGGCTCCTCTCTGGTGACCCCAGCTGTGTCCCGTGGAAGCCCCTCCTCTCTCGTGACTCCAGAGGTGACAGAACACTGCCAGGACAAGAACCTTTCTGGATTTGGTTCTTCACTTAGTGACAGGCGACAAAAAGTTCTCCATGCTTCCTGTGACTTCATAGCTCACTTTTCAGCACTGAATAATATCTGGTTGACTGAATTGACCACAGCTCATTCTTACATTCACCTGTAAAGGGAACACTTGTTGGCTTCCAAGTTTTAGCAATTATGAAGAAAGCTCCTAAAAATACCTATATGCAGGCTTTTGTGTAGACATGCTTTCAACTCACTTGGATTAATACCAAGGAATGTGATCGCTAGATTATGATAAGAACATGTTCAGTTTTGCAAGCAACTGACAAAATTTCTTCCAAAGTGGCCACACCATTTTGTATTCCCACTAGCAATAAACAAGGCTTCCGAATGCTTTATGTATTTCCCAACATTTGGTATTGTTGATTTTTTTGCCATTCTAATAAATGAGATATGTCAATTTGACTTTTTTTTTCTCATTCAAGTGATTACAGTGATGTCTGTAGCTCAAGCTACAGACTGCCTTCCTGAGACACACCAAGGAGACTACAGAGATGAGAGAAGTCAGACAGTCCCTTTCCCAACCTCCAACTTATACCCAGAGAATACAGACCACAGTCACTTTACTGAGCACACAACTAGCCAATCACAACGCTCTGAATGCAACTATGATTAGTAGTGTTTTGTTTTGTTTGTTTTTATCAACACTTGGGTTGTTCTCTGCCATTGAAATAAACTGCACTTTTCCTGTTGGCACTGGGAAGCCCTAGGGTTTCTAGTTCTGATTCTATAGGTGGGCAAATACATCCCAGTGGTAAAAGAGGTCAGGACAGACTTCTGTGTGTGTGTGGGGGGGGGGATCACTGTGACATGGAGGTTAAAGTATGACAGGTGACTCCAGGCAAACCTCACATCTCCCTGCAGGCATTACTCCGGGAAAGTGTAGTCACCACTGTGGCCTTGCCTAGCCGGGAGCACTGCAGACTTGCCTAGTTGGGAGCACTATGGCCTTGCCTAGCTGGGAGCATTGCAGACTTGCCTAGCTTGGGGCACAGTTCTCACCAGGAGGTGGAATGGACTCAGGGGCTTTTTGTTGCTGTTGTTGTTGTTGTTTTGTTTTCTGTTTTCCTGCAAAGTTGTGATTGGATGGTTGATAGCATCGTGGGACAGTGGGTTCATTCTGTTCTTTGGGGGAACATCAGGACCCAATCTATGTGAAATATGGCTGTTTTATCCCTGCTGGGCCGGACAGGTGTGCTGAGTTGAGCCTTGAAACCCACCACTAAACAACACAAATTCTGAAACATCCAAACCACACAGCACTGTTTCCCACTGGCATGCCGTTAGTCCTCAGGGGCTCAGCACACTGAGCAATGCTGGAACTTCCCAAAGACGGCACAGTGGGGTCCTGTGACATCTGCACAGTGCCTTCCTTCTTTTAGGTCCTTGTCAAAGCTCAAGGTCAGGCCAGCCTGCTCCTTCTACTCCTTTCGAACAGAGCAGGGAACTCAACGTCTTGCTGACGGTGTAGCTTTCTCAGAAGAGGGAGCAACACAGAGGCCAGAGGGCAGCAACACAACTGAGAAGACTTCTCAGTATGGACGGGAACTTGTGCCAAACCCGAAGGCTTGAGTTGGACCCCCAGAACCTACACAGTGGGAGAAGAGAGCCAACTCCAGAAAATCGTCCTCTGACCTACACACACATATTAGATACAAAACTTAAAAAAAAAAAAAAACAGAAGCCCACCCCCATGCTCTTCAGTATGCCTTACTTTGTTGGTAGCTCTTTCATAATCCTCACTCAGCCTTTCTTAAAACATCCTTAAAAACACAACTCTGCCTCAAAAAAATAAATAAATAAAAATAAAAAAAGAAGAAGAAAAAGAAAAAAGAAAAAAAGAAAAATCAAACCTAATGTTTTATTTAGGGGAAAACGGTTAATTCACTAGGAAAGCAAAATGGGTTATACTTTAAAACCAATAGCACAGCCCAAGCTTCATGTAAGGATGAGTACAACTTTTCTGCATCAAATGTTCTGAATGCAGAAATGGAAGCTGCCGGAGCCAGAACCAGTCCCATCTCAGCAGGTTCAGTGGTTACTGAAACGCCAGCTAAGGTGAGAGACTGGCCAAGGAAGGGGCCAGCAAGACCCATGGCGACTGTCCCTAAATCCTGATATCTCCAGGATAATCAGGTAGACAGGACCAGAGGAACCCAGGGAAGAGCATAGAGGTCACGATGCACACAGCCCACTCCCAGAACGTCTGCAATCCCTGTCATTGGCCCTGGGTGCTAAGAGCACAGGAGGAGTGCTTACGTCCCAGCCAGCCAGCAGCTGGTGTTTGCTGCTCCCTCGGAAAGCCCTGGAGGTCAGGGGGTGGGCGGTGGGCACACTGCTGGCTCTGGGTCCCAGTGGCATTGAAGACAGTTTCCTTCCCCTCTGAGGCGGGAATGGGTGGGCTTACCTACTCTTGATTTTGTTCCTCACCTTCATGGAAAAGGAGATGGAAGTCTCCTGCCCGGTAACTTAGAGAAAGTAGCCTCTGTGGGCTACAGGTCCCTCACAAAGGCTTTGATGGTAGAACAACAAAAAAATATCAAGGGCAAGTTTGTCAGTTTGCTTACTTTCCCACGGCAAAAACCGTCAGCCCCACGGTGATTTTCTGTCTGGCGTAATGCTTTTCCAGCCGGGCTCTGTTGTAAGTGCCTTCCCACACAATCGGCGCCTTCCACGAGGTCAGCGTCAAAACCTCCGGGCGGTTCCTGGTGACAAAGCAGGCAACACTGTGGGTCAGAACCTCCATGCTAAGGTGAGAGACTGGTTAAGGAAGAGGAGGCTAGCAAGATCCTCGGCAGCTGTCCCTGGATCCTAACTGAAGCTTCATCCCAGAATGCTTGGCGAGGAGGTGACCTTCGCACGGGCCGCACCTTCTCGGATTCTCATCATAAGACACTGTCTACTCATGTAGCCAAGACTGACCCCAAGCTCCCCCGCTAAGGATCACCCTGAACTTCATCTTCCAAGTACTGAGGTTATAGGCGGGTACCCACAACCTACCTTTAGGAGGTGCTGGGAATAGAACTCAGGTCCCATGAACGATTATCCCGGCACCTTTGCGTTTCTCTCCAGCCCTAACTGACATGTTTGGGTTGTTATTTGCCCTTGAGAATATCATCAGGGTCTGAGAAGATGCTAAGATGTGATGCAGGGGGATGAGAGAAGGAAGTTGGAGCTGAGAGACAGAGGCCTCTTCCTGTTTGCCCCATACGGGGGGGGGGAGCTGCTGGTGTCATCAGCCTGCAGGGTAAGACACTCTGGAGATGTGTGTCCCTCCCTTAGGCTAGTAGGCTACTGAGACAGGTACCTGGAGACTTCTCCAGCAGTCTCCTGCTGTGGGAAGAGAAAAGCCCAGGCCTGTAGCAGCCAGAGGGGGAGCTTCTCTCGCTAGGACAAGGTCTCAGAAGTTCTAACAGCTTGTGAAACCACGCAGGACAGGCTGCTGTGGGGACAAGGATGGCTCAATGGTGGGCGGGACCGAGCATCTACCAGTCAGTTATGCACACTCTTACCTAGTACTTAAACTTAAATGACAGTCAGTGCCCCCAAAGATAGAGCTATGGGGGTCACTAGAATCTTTATGTGTTTCTCTCCCCAAAATGGACACATCACATGATCCCCACCCTCTCATTTTCACTATTCCCTCACTTTAAGAACCTTAAAAACCTTTGCACATGTGGGATGCATGTATGTATGCATGTCTGCATGTATGTGAGTGCAGTGTATGTACACTCAAGGTTGATGTTGGCAGTCTTTATGCCCTGAGACAGGATCTCTCAATGAACGCAGAGTTCATCGGTGTGGACTAGTCTCCCCACTCAGCTGATCTGGGGATCCAGTCTCCCCTGAGCAGTGACTCTCCGGCAGGCTGTCACACCCAGCCAGCATCTCACACGGCTGCTGGGGGTCTGAACTCTCCCTAGAGCAGAGCAAGGGCTTCATCCACACATCCTCTCTCCAGTCCTAGTCCTGTCTCTCCCGTCGGTGCATCGTCAGGGCTGCTCTGGAACACTGACTTTACCAACTCCACTTACAGACAAGAACACAGAATGTCCCAAAAGGGAGGGACTTCCTGGAGCGGAGCACAGGCGGGACTCTGGCAAAGACCCTTTCCCCTGCCCACAGTCTCTTCACTGGGAACACAAAAGTGAGCAGGAGGCTTGTTTTCATACTCAGAAAGCTCAAATGAGACAGCAACACCAACAGGGAGCCAGGCAGGGAGCAACAGTGCCTCCGAAGGCTGAGTGCAGAAGGACAGGAGGCAGGATTGCAGGGTAGACTCAGACTGAAGTACAGAGGACAGGCTGGGTGGAATACACCCTGACCAAGTTTGCTTGGCTTTGGACAGTGTTTCCTGGTATTTAAACCCAAAGAGCACCAGCTCCTGGGGTGACACCTGCCTGTGTGGTCCTGGCCCTACTTGTGCTTCACAGGGGAAGAGCCACCAATGGGGCGGTGAGTGGGTCTGGAGGGAGACTGAGACAGGACGTGCACTGATGCTCCCTGGCTGCATGCATATGACCCTGCTGCTGGAAGGAGCCTAGGCAACTGTCCCCTGCTCCTTCCACAGCAGCTGGAGGCCAAGTGTGCACTGGCTTGTGCCTGCCATCATCACAGCTGCCAGGCACTCCAGAGAGCCTGAGGCAGAGAGGGGGAGAAGGCGCTCAGCACCAGGCTCTGCTCTTGAGATGACCTTGCCCCACCCCTACCCCAGGCTGTGTTGCCTCTTCCTTCCCAGGACCGCTGAAAGTACCTCTTCTTGGTGTAGTGGCATGGCAAGGAAAAACCACTGGCCACCTGCTCTCCTGGCCACCTGGTGCCAGCACACCTGCTGCAGTGTGCACACCAGGTGCGTGGGGACCCTCCTGTCATGAGAGATGACACAGTGGACTCTGCCAACCCTAGCCGGGCTCGTCCTTATCATGGGCCTGTGACATGCTGTATCCATTATCCAGCATGAAAAGCAAAGCTCAGAGAAAGCCATGTAACTGGTCACGGATATTGACAATTACATAGATGCACACGGAGCATGTCCTGCGAGTCTTGGCACCGTGTTTTTCTCTGAGGCAGGTCACATCTGGTCAACTCTACCCAGCAACTCATTAGGCAGTATTATCTGCCAGTGCTCTGAACCAGATCTACAGGGGTTACATTATGTCAACACCATGTGCAAGTAACTAATTGGTTCCTATCTAATCAATGGAGGACTTGGAACAGGAAGGTTAAGTAATTGGCCTGAAGTCACACAGCTACTAAGGGGGAAAGCTGAGACTCAAACCCAGAGAGTCCTTCTCTGGAGTCCAGTGCTTTGAGCCCCAGTCTCTACTGCTCCAGGTTTGCCTTTGTCCACGGTGGCTGCCGTGGCGTCTTGTCAGTACTGACGTGCTGAGCCTCTGTGTGGCTGTGTCAGGCACTCGCAGACCCGGCTTGTTGGCGCTCTCCTTGGCGCTTTGCCCTGGCGATATTTAGTCCCTGTTGTTGTCTTGCTTTACTGAATGACAGGATTTCAAAACAAAAAGGAATTAAACATACACAGATTCTATTTCTCCAACCCGGCATTTGTGAACCTCACCTCCCTCATGGACCACAGCCTTGTTTGCGGGTGGTAGTACTGGCCTGTCAAGGAAGGGCGTCTCAGGAGCCGACCAAGCCAGCATCCTCAGTCAGTCCTGATGCTGCGTACGAGCCACAACATTATGTGCTATTGTATGAGCAGGCAGTAAGTCTCCTTAATGAAAAGAGGGGGCGGGCACACATTTAACGTTTCCTCCTGTGTACCAGGGGCTAAGAACAAGCCTTTCACTCCTGCATATAATCTCAGCCCCAGCCACTGCCAGCACCCACTTTACAAGTGAGGCCATGAGGGGAAGGGGAACTGAAGCCAAACTGAAGTTAAGCACTGGCCCACAGAAATGACACCTAGTCCTTCCCTTTGAGAACCCGAGTCCCAGTGAGTGCCCAACCTGCTGGCACCCTCAGCCACATGGCCTCTCAGGCCCCACCTCCTAGAAGCCGAGTAAGAATCCCAGCGATCACTTCGGATACTTGAGCAGGAAGACAAAACAGCACTATTAAAAATTAATGCTAAATTAAAAATCGAAACATTCCACTTCCCAGCAGTTAATTGCTGGGTTCCACTGACGAGCCCAGCATGTTGGCCACCCTTGACTGAGAAGCCAGACAGCCTGGAAGTGCAGGTGAGGAGGTGGTGGGAGGATGAGGGGGAGGCAGCTTCCAGGAGCAGCCTGTGCATGAGGCAACTTAGTCATCAAATCCTGCAGCCCCATCCCCCAAGGAAACCACCGCGATACTATGGACTGCCTTAGGCAAGATCAAACAGAGTTCTAAAAGGTGGGAGGAAAAGTACCTTCCTTCTGAATGGGCACTCAGCACTGTGTGACCTCAGCACCCAGCTCCACCACACACAGCAAAAGCGTCCAGAAAAATCACAGAGCTCCTGGGGGGAAGAATGGGTCTAGGGAGTTGGTTTTCAATTGCATGTCTTTATGCACAGGCACATTAATGGTGGCCAGAGGAAGTATTAAAATCCTGTGAATTAGGCCAGCAAGACAGCTCACCAGGCAAAGACACTTAGGGGAACCCTGCCAAGGAGAGATTGATTCCCCAGAACCCACAGAGTGGAGGGTGAGAACCAGCTCCCACCGGCTGTCCTCCGACTTCTCCATGCTCACAAGTAAGGCAGTATTTAAAACTTTTAGGAACCACATAGTAGACTGAAGAAAAGATGCAGAACAGCATCACCCAAGCACCAAAGAGCATGGCAGCCTGAGCAGGGGTGTGACTGCGGAGTGGAGAGAGCTGCGGAGAGAATTGGGAACAAGAACCGACAAAAGAAGGAACCCGTGATGGACGAGGAGCAGCTCTTCCACGCTCAGGCTGACTGTTTGCTGCTGAGACCAGAAGTGAGAAACAGGGCGAGGTGGGATTGAGAAATCCGTGTAGGTCGCATGAAGCAAACAGAGATGGCAGGCGGGCAGGCAGATACAGGTCAGGGCTCAGACACGGCTGGGAGAGTCAGCATCTCCAGGCTACCGGATGCCAGGAAGTGGAGAGAGGTATAATGGAAAACAGAGCACGGAGAATCTGCCATGTGGAAATAGCAGAAACTCCTGGGCAGGAAGACGGAAAGCAGGCATGCCCTGCTGTGTACTGGCTCTGCGGGAGTGCACAGGGAGTGCACATTCTTGTGACATAAACATGCGCATTTACTCATTCATTCTTTCACCGTTCCTCATCCACGAAATAGATTTTGGAATCTTGGGAAGGTTTCAATGTGATGGCGGTTCAAACCAATACTCTTTATTTGTGTGTGCATATGTAGGTGTGTGTGTGTGTGTGTGCGCGCGCGCACACATGTGTATGTAGATATGTGTATGCATGTGTATGTGCGTATATGCATGCTACTGCATCTGGCTTTGCATGGCTTCTAGGGATCTAAACTCCAGTCCTCACGCCAGTATGGCGCCAAGTCCCTAGTTACTGTTTGTTCTAAAAGCCGGTTTAGGCTAGTTTCTGAAAACATGAGTAGGTAATGACTACAAGTGTGGAAAATCCGAGCTACCATATCCTAATTTCTGAAGAACACTGGTTGTCTGCTTGTGTGATGGGTGAACTCACGGCCCTGAATTCCTCAGTTCAGGAATCCTATGCCACAGAGTTAACCGAATCTACACCATCCTACATGGCCTATGTGCTCTCCCTACCACTGGCCATTTCTTGCTGCAGTTACCACAGTGCTCAGTCCGTTTGGTTCCAAGTACCCAGACCTCAGTCTCTTAGCCCAAGTCCACGGATGAAGGTCTAATGGATGCTAAGACACCCCTCTCCCAGGGGACCACACTTCGTGTGCCCAGCCCCGACTTCAGCGCCCCTCTCCCAGGTCTCTGCCCTTACTTTGGGCTAAACCAGTCCCACAGTGGAAGCTCTTCACTGCTGTCTTCATTTCGCGCCTTTTCTCTCCCTCCTTCTAGGGCTTCTTCTCGATAACTGTGGGTCCTGTGTACAAAGAGAAAGAGGCCAGGTGAGGCCAGGCAGCTGGCGGCGGGGACTCTTTCGAGACTCCGGGCTCAGAAGAATGCATCACTCGGGGCACTACGCGCTGATTCTCATAATCCAGGCAAAGGCACAACATCTGTCTCTCTTGCCACTGGTCAGCAGTTAGGTTTCAATGACCCTGCAACTCTCAGTTATTCCAGGAGTAGGACATCGCTCCAAGGAATGAATGTCCTACTGAAATGTCTATTCTGAAATTTAAACTTCAGTCTTAACTTCACCCTTAACTGGAGAAAGGGAAAGAGGGAAGGAGGGAGGGAGGGAGGGAGGCAAGTGGACTCGGAAGCCCACCTGCAAGGTAGAGTCCTCTGAACTAGACGACTCCTCAGTCAAACTGCTTGTCAGGAAAGCCTGATAATCTGAGTCTGACCTCCAGAACCCACAGTGGGAAAACAGAATCACTGTCTCCTGAAAGTTGTCTTCTGACCTCATATGTGCTGTGACATGCATGTATCTACATTCATGCGCAGATCACACACACACCACACACATACTCACATACACTACACACATATCACAATACACATTCATACACACACCACACACATCCACATCACACACATCACTCATCCACACACACTCATCACACACACATACACATCAAATCATATGTATATATATCACACATATAAACACTATATACATATATCACACGTAAATACACACATACATACACATCACACAGCCACATACAACATATACACATCACACACACACATCATACAGAGTACACACACAATCACAATAGAAATTAAAAACAAAACAAAAGAGACTCCTTGGATGAGTTCAGTAAGCCAGAGAGAGTGAGTGAGAAAGCCAGGGCTGAGGGTCAGGGATGGAGGGACCCATCCCAACCCCTTACCTATTGTTAAACCAGTTCGGGAGCCACCATTCCCTCGGGCTGCTGCTGTCACCAACCTCTGGGGTTCTAGGAAATGTAAAAGAACAGAACACTTTTAGAAAACGAGGCGGTCCCCAGCTGGATGGAGGGAGTTTCCAACATTTTTTTAAGTGTCCAATACGACTATTAAAAGTGAACAGGGAGAAGCAAAAGTGTGAACTACAAGGGAGGGACAGACCCAAGGAGCCTCAGCTGTCCCCTTTCAGAAAGCCCCCAGCACTCGGTTCATCCCTGGGACCCCTGAAGGATGAGGGGCAGGAACAATGATAGGGACCAATCAGACACACAGCCTGGGGTCCAGGGCTCTGCTTGCTAACGGAGTACCAGTGGTGATGATCAATGAAACAGCACACATGTAGGGGCTCAATAAAATGAACATGGCTGTAATGAGGGGTAATCTTTTTCAAATTATCTATTTTTATTTCATGTGCATTGCTGTTTTTGCCTGCACGTATGTCCATATAAGAGTGTTGGATCCCCTGGAACTGGAGCTACAGACAGCTGTGAGCTGCCATGTGCGTGCTGGGAACTGAACCTGGGTCCTCTGGAAGAGCAACCAGTGCTCTTAATCACTGAGCCATCTGCTCAGTCCTTTGGGGGTAATCTTAATTAAACAACAACAAACCGTGCACTGTCCCAAGAATGATAGTGCAAGTGTGCACGCATGCATGCATGCGTGCGTGTGCCTGTGTGTGTGTTATGAAAGGCCAATCTGAGAAAAATCCCAGTTGCCCAATCAGCGACAGCTTTGGGAAGTCTGAGGATTGCCAAAGGAGAAGTTAGAGAACCAGTTAAAACCAGCTTAGCCCCAACTTGAGACAGTTTGCATATTCTCTCTCATTGTGAAAGTTTCTAATTTGGGGTCTTTAGGATGAGAAAAAGGGGGCACGATGGATAAGGTGGCAAGGTGACCCTGAACAGGGACACAGTATTCATGGGGAGAGGGGTCTGTTGTGCAGCTGAGGCTAACCCTCCCACTTGGCCTTTGCCGAGATGAAAGGCACACTGCACCCTTCCTGGTTACGAAACCCACCACAGAGTTCATCTGGAGGTGTCTGCAATGACCAGTGACTAACGGTGTGGTTATAGGTGGGAAACAACGCAAGAATGGAAATCACAGGAGATAGAAAGGCCAGCAAGATGTCTCAGTGAGTAAAGGGGCTGGCCACCAACTCTGAGGACCCGAGTTCAATTCTTGGAACCCAGAAGGTGGAAGAAACATACCAAGATATCCTCTGATCGTCACAAGCATGTGCACACACAGACCCCCACACACAACACAGACACATAAATTTTTAAATTCCCTGGTGGCTGGGAATACTGCTCTGAAGGCAAAGCACTTGTTTCAGAGCGCGGGGACCTGCATTCTGATCCCCAGCACCACACGGAAGTCAGAGAAGGGCTTACATCTAGAACCCCGCTCTCAGTGGGGTTCCTGGGGGCGGGCTGGCCAGCCAGTGTAGCCAAAAATGATGATCTCTAGGTTCAGTGAGAGACTCTGTCTCCAAAACTCAGAGAATAACGGGGAAAGATCCCCGAAGCTGTCTTCTGGCCCACGCTGGTGCACACACAGGTGAGCACACCTAGACACATGTGCACAGGCGTGCACATATCACACACACCCACCCCCTCCCCCAGTATGGATTTTCATATGACCGTGCCCATCCCAAATAAAAGTTTCACATTTACTCTCCTCTTTCCAGCTGAGGTATGGGTTTGGTGGGTTTGGGCCTGTGGCCAAGGTCCCTAAGCAGGTAAGGAAACACTTCAGATGTAATACCTGGGAATGAATTACACTCAAATGAAGGCAAGCAGTTAAGAACAATTTGTTCTGAGCTTCCTGGCCACCGTGCCAAAGACAGGGAAGTAGAGCTTAACATAGCTCCCCGCTCAGTCCCTCACCCAGGAATACAGGCGCCTGCTAAACACCCAGCTGCCCCATCAGTCAGACAACAATGATTCCCGGATGGCACCATTTGAAGAGTCACCTGATCAGAACGGAGGACAAAGCATGTTACTATTCTACAGAGACCAGTCTGGGGACTGGCAGAGTACAACCCTGAGCCCAGGGTCCTAGGTATCTGCTTCCTCCTTGCCTCTCTCCTCACTGCCCCTGCACTGTGGCCTGAGCACCCCTGTGGCTGGCACGTAGAGAACAGCGCGGGTGGGAGACCAAGTGATGGAGGCGCCCGGAGTTCAGAGCTCTTACTTTGTGTGGTATAGCCACAAGAAGGAGCCTTCTGGGCTGAGGGCAAACAAGAAACAAAACACGTCACCTTACTTTTACTTCTCAGAGAGGCTTCACTGCCTTCTTACTCCTCCCAGGCCTCTCCTTCCCTTGAGACCAGCAGCAAATGCCCTGGGGATTCCCACAGCACCGCCAAGGATGGGAAGGGACTTCTGGCCATCTCAGTTCCTGTTTTTGCTTTGGGGATCTCCCCTCTAGCCCCCCTTCTTTCGTTTGAGGTTGGTCAGCTGTTACAGACAGGAAGGTCCTCTTCTACCGCATTCTCCGACGCTGGGCAATGAGGAAGCCCAGGTAGGTGGAAACATTGTTGCCAGCCACCCCACACTGAGGATTTATCCCCCCACCCCCGCCCTCAGGAGGCAGAGACTGGGACATTTAGCTCAGATCCCTCCTGCAGAGCAGACCCAAGGGTGTCTCTTTAACCAGCCAAGGCAATGAAGCTAACTTGATGCCTGGAAGGCAAGGCTGGGACTTTAGGGGATTACCTCCCTTCCCTCATTCCCTAAGTACTTGCCGGTTATGGTTACGTCCTCCAAGAGTGAAGGGACTCATTGCTGGCCAGGGCAGACCCGTCCTTGCCCACGAGTGCTATACAATGTAACAGAAAAGGCAGGCCAATCGCGCGCCTACTTAAGTCACTAACCAAGAAGTGCAGGCGAGCATAAGCAGGAGCCCTTCTCAGGAGGACCGGGCAAACTTCCTGGAGAAGGCAGCACATTCTGAAGGACTAGGAGAAGTTCACCAAGGTGAAAGACATGAGATAAGAGTGTCCCCCAAAGAGCAAACAGTATGCAGAGGCCCTGAGGAAGGACACATCTGTGAGGAAATGGGGCCAGAGCTTGTGGGACCTTCTGGGGGTTTGCTGAGCAGAACTGTCAGGAAGCCAATGTGGAAAGCGTGGCTGGAGAGCAGAGCTGTAGGGGTGGTGTGTGGAGCGGTGGAGCAGCTAGGCGCAGCAGTGGCCAAGACGGCCACGGCTCATGATGGCGCTGACTAGAGGGACTTCTGGGGATTTAAACAACAGATGGGTATGGCGGCTTGAGGCCTGTCATTCCAGCCTTGGGTGGCAGAGGCCACAGGTTGGAAGCCTCCCTGGTCTGCACAGCAGTGACCAGTCAGAACTACATATTGAGAACCTGTCTCAAGAAAAGAAAAAAAAGTGGCAGGACTTAGTGCCATTCGGAACCATTCAGTTCTGTGCAGAGACACTGTGTCCAAGTCCTACGCCTGACTTTGCTCAGTCAGTAGATTCTACCAGGATCTCTTTGGCCTTCATCTCTTCTCCCTTCCTCCTCCCTGTGCTCCAGGAAGCAAGACCTACCTTCCTGCCCCTCTTACCCTCCACCTGCCTTCCTGCCCTCTTGCCCACCCAAATGCCTTCCTGCCCTCTAACCCCTCCAGCTTCTCCCTAGACCTGCACTCTGGGACCAAGCCTTAAAGTTCCTGGCTCCTAAGCCAGAGTATAGATGTGGGGCCCCGGTGAACTCAGCCAGGTACTCTTCCAGGCAGTTTACATCAGTGGCTCAGGGAACCCTCTCACCACTGCAGCCACTCTGCCCCGACCCTCACCCTGAAGAGCAGGGGCAGTCCGGGAGCCTTCTCAAGGTCATTCTGCTAACGAAGTACAGAACCCCCATATCTGAGCTGGGGAGTAACTAACTCCACATCTTGTCGTAGGAAGGCAAGGAGGGGGAGGAGACAATCAACAGGGGGAGGAGACAATCAACAGGGGGGAGGAGACAATCAACAGGGGGAGGAGACAATGAACACAGGGAGACATGAGGAGGAGGAGACACGAGAAGGGAAGATGAGAATGAAGAGAAGGGGCAGGAGAATGGGAAATGAAGGGGAGACAGGAGGAGAAGGGGAGACGATCCAAGATTCAGAACCCTGCCTGGCATTCCGGGCACTATTATTTTGTAGTTAGAGGTCCCCAGCTTGTCATGTTACACCCCTTTAACAGCCTTCCTTCTAACTCCTCCTGTCCTCTCCCAGAATCCTTCATCGATAACCACACTGGACTGACACCCAGAGTCGCTCGTACTTTACAGTTATTCTAAGAGCAGGTGTTGGACGCAGCCTGGAGCTAGGCACATGCTCAGTAACTTCCAGCCACCTTCGTCACCTTCTTTGTCATTGTTCCAGCTCAAAAATATAGCGCTGTATTTTCCAACAGCTTCAAATCAAATGCATCCCTGTGTGATTTCTCTCTCTCTCTCCTCTCTCTCTCTCTCTCTCTCTCTCTCTCTCTCTCTCTCCGTTGTTAAAAATGTTTTAGGTATTTTGCCTGCATTCACATCTGTGCATCACTCCTGTTCCTGGTGCCCATGGAGGCCAGAAGGTGTCAGATCCCCTGAAGTGGGAAACAAACCTGGGCCATCTGAATAACCCTGAATCGTCTCTTTAGCCTCTAGTATTAATTTTTGAGATAGGATCTCACTTGAGTCCTGACTGGCCCTGTAGGCAACATTATTTTTCAATGATTTATTTACTAGTTGCTGGGTGCGGTTGCTTAGCTATATTTAAATCCCTTCGAGCACAGAGCCACATGCTTCTCTACAGTACACTGCATGGCCAGTTTGGACAGTGGCAGACACCTGCTTCCTCTCAGAACTCCTGCAGAAAGTCAAGTGAGTTCATGAGTCAGAAGCAAAGTATCTACAATGTCAATATCAAACAACTGCCCTGAAAAGCAGCCAGAACCTCCTCTACTGTCATCTCAGAACAGGTTCCTGGCAGCACAACACAGCTCTCCTGAGACGCCATGCTCATACGTGCTCTTGAGCCTTCATTTTTCATGTGTGTGTGAGAGAGAGAGAGAGAGAGAGAGAGAGAGAGAGAGAGAGAGAGAGACATGTGTGCAGTGCCTCTAAGGGATAGAGAGAGAGAGAGAGAGAGAGAGAGAGAGAGAGAGAGAGAGAGAGAGAGAGACGCATGTATGCACTGCCTCTAAGGCTAGAAGATGATGACAAAGCCCCTGGAACTGTGAGCTGCCCAATGAGGGTACTGAGAACTAAACTCTGGAAGAGCAACAAGCGCTCTTAACCCGTGAGTCCTCATCATGTCTTCATTCTATGAGCCATTCATAACACAGAGGCACAGTTAAAGTAGACAACACCAAAGCCCATCGAATCAAACTCAGTTTCAGAGCTTGCCGGCTATCCAAACAAGCATTCCAGCCCCGGGGGGGGGGACACTTGTTCTCTTGGACAACTTCAGTGGCTGGAGTCACCACTTCTACCCGCCACAATCTTGATGCCATATTTTGCCCATTGGTGCAAATACTGCTACTGTGCAGTGAATGCCTGTGGCCACCCTAACTGTGTCTGTTGAAGCCCTGTCCCCAGAATGATGACACTGGACCTCTGAGAAATAACTAGGTTTAGATAGGCATTTAAATAAAGGTGGGACCTCATGATGGATTTAGTGTTTTTATGAGGGAAAAAAAAACAATTACAAATTACTTGTTCTCTGTAAAGTATGGGCCAAGGGAGATGGTCACTAGCTGTTTGCAAACCAAGAAAACTTCACTTAAGCACTGAGTCTCTGGCCTTGAGCACACTGAGAAGCAAGTTCCTGTTGTCGAAGTCGCCCAAGTGTGTGATGAGTGTTGTTAATGACGGAACAGGAGTGTTTCTTGCTCATCTAAGGCATAGGTACTAAACCACTGCACAGTCCAGGCAAGCGCCCTACCATTGAGCTGTGGTTTTTGTTTCTCTTTTTAACATAAGGCCTTATTCTGTAGCGCAGGCGGATCTCAACCTTACTATGTAACCCAGGTTGGTTCCAACTCACAGTGATCCATCTGCCTCGGCCAGTCAGGTGTGGGGACTGCAAGCATGACCCAACCCCCTGGGATGTTATCCCCATTTTTACAGGTCGGGTACTGAAGAACAGAATAACCGTGTAGCTGTCCCAAGGTGTGTCTGTCTCTCTCTCTCTCTCTCTCTGTCTCTCTCTCTCTCTCTCTCTCTCTCTCTCTCTCTCTCTCACACACACACACACACACACACGGCAGTAAAGGGAAGTCTGGGACACAACAGGCAGTCTTATGATCCAGCAGGATGCTCTTCAGCCCCCGAGAGCCTAAGGGTCACACCCAATAAGTGAATCATCTCTTTCTTAACTAACTTCCTCAATTCAAAGGACCCACTCTCCAGACCTTTTAAGTGGGTCACACGCTAGCTTGTCCTGCCTTTTCTCAAACTTAGCTACTCAGAATGAAACAGCAGAACATCCTAGAAGTGGTTACATATCCGTCACCCCTTAGAACCTGTATCTTTTGCATTCTGACTGGAGGCTGCCCTCCTAGCCCTGTACCTAAGGACACAGTTGCTTTTTGTAGCCAGGGGAGGTCTGCTCGCTCATCCAACTTAGAAATCCAAAATTCTGAAAGAGGTAAATCAGATGTTAACCCAAAGCACCAGAACTCCGAGGCCACTAAAACATCCCCACTGTGGAGCACCCACACACTGAGACAATGGGGATGTTCTACCGGGAACTCACCAAGGCCAGCTGACCTGGGTCTGAAAAAGCCTGGGATAAAACCGGTCTTGGGAAAAAACTTAGAGACAATGAGGACTACTGAGATCTCAAGAACAATGGCAATGGGTTTTTGATCCTACTGCACGTATTGGCTTTGTGGGAGCCTAGGCAGTTTGGATGCTCACTTTACTAGACCTGGATGGAGGTGGGTGGTCCTTGGACTTCCCACAGGGCAGGGAACCCTGATAGCTCTTGGGCTGAAGAGGGAGGGGGACTTGAATGCTTGATTGGGGGAGGGGGAGGGAAATGGGAGGCGGCGGTGGGGAAGAGACAGAAATCTTTAATAAATAAATAAATAAAAAAAAATTTAAAAAAAAACCATCCCCACTGTGAAGATGGCCATCTCAAGACAGGTCCTACAGTTAAAACATCCCCACTGTGAAGATGGCCATCTCAGGACGGGTCCTACAGTTAAAACATCCCCACTGTGAAGATGGCCATCTCAGGACAGGTCCTACAGTTAAAACATCCCCACTGTGAAGATGGCCATCTCAGGACAGGTCCTACAGTTAAAACATCCCCACTGTGAAGATGGCCATCTCAAGACAGGTCCTACAGTTAAAACATCCCCACTGTGAAGATGGCCATCTCAGGACAGGTCCTACAGTTAAAACATCCCCACTGTGAAGATGGCCATCTCAGGACAGGTCCTACAGTTAAAACATCCCCACTGTGAAGATGGCCATCTCAAGACAGGTCCTACAGTTAGCCGTACAATTATTAATGCACTTGTTGAAGCTGAACGGAGCTCAGCTAGTGCCCCTTTCTTAGGCACCTGCTGGGGCTTTGCTATGAAGCTGGGTCTCCCTGAGGCCACTGACATGGGAGCTTCCAGGGGCAGAGGCGGCACAATAGATTTTAAATGACAGATGAGTTTGATGACTGAGAGACATTTGCTTCATCCTGCTTTCCAAAGCCAAGGGAAGGAAGGGAGAGAGTGCTTCACCCAGGCACAAATGAATCACTAGTAAAATGTAGTATGGGTTTTTGCACCAAAGCCAACCACTTGGACAGCTCCTTTAAACTTCACAGATACTTTAGGACTGCAGAACTTAGGGCTAGTTTTTTGTGGAAATCCTATCTGAGTTTTATCTATTTCTCTTTTTTCCTTTATTTTTAATTATTTTTAAATTTTATGTATGTGAGTGTTTTGCCTGTATGTATATAGGTGTGCACCCCTTATGTGTCTGGCACCATGGAGGCCAGAAAACAATTCAGGATGCCCTGGAACTAAAGTTACAGGTGTTTGTAGAGCCACCCAGGTCCTCTGAAGGAGCAGCCAGTGCTCTTAACTGCTGAGCCACCTTTCCTGCCCCTTTCTATTTTTGAGTCAGGGTCTCCCTGTAAAGCTATGGCTGACCTGGAAGTCACTATGTAGACAATCTTGGCCTCAAACTCATACAATCCTCTTGTCTCTGCCTCCCAATTACAAGGATTCTGTGCATACACCCCAGCCTGGCTTAAAATGCCTTATATAAACTTATACAAATTACTCCAGGCTGTTTTGGGCTTAATGTGCCTTTTCTCCGGGTTTAGCCTACAGAAATGCAAGGTATTAGGAGCACAGCAAGACAGAGATGACCACTTTAGCAGAAGTTACCTGGATGGCCTGTGGTTTTAACGACCATCCAGGGCTGGGGACTACAGGAAGGGTGGAATCCTGTTTACAGCTCAGTTCCTCGTGTTCACCCTGCTTGGTCACTCTGCTGGCACCAGTCACACTGAATAAAACAGCCTTTCCATCCCCGTAGCTCTAGCCAGTTTCATAATTACCTGCTGACGTATTCCCAAAACACGACGAGCACAGTCGAGACAACCAGCATCGACAGGACCACTTTTCCCTTGATATTCATTATTTTCTCCTGTGGGGGGAGGGAAAAGAAAGAGGGGAAATAGATTAAATAAATTAAATCTGGAGTGAGAGATGGCTTCTTGGGCTAGAGAAACAGCTCAGCGGTTAAGAACACTTGCTGGTTTCCATTCCCAGCATCCAAATGGCACTCCCAGCCATCGGTAACTCCGGTTCCAGAGAATCTGATGCCCTCCCTCTTCTGGCCTCCATGGGTACCAGATAAATGGGTGGTGTACACATATACACACAGGCAAAACACTCATACACATAAAATATTTTAAATAATAAAAATAACAAGAGGCCTCTGCCCACATCATTTCTAACAGGATACATTTGTGTGCAGTGCACTAGAGATCAGAGGTGTGTCCCTGCTCGAGTGCACAAATAAAGCGGATGTAGTTAATGAGACTGCATGCTCTGGGAAGGATGCTGGAGGCGGAGCCGGAGAGCCGGGCGGAGCCAGAGCTGGGCGGAGCCAGAGCTGGAGCCACAGCCCTGTTGTCAGCAAGTGAGGAGGTAGCTATTAGAGTTCCACAGAGCTCCAGCTACCTCAAATTCAGAGCACCTCTGGTTCTGGGGCGGGGGGGGGGAAACAGGCGTTCCCATTCCCCAACTCTGTAGTTCCTGGAGTACTGAGGACACAGCTAATGCCTCTTTATAACCTAGGCTTTACCTACTTTCCACCCCTACCCAGTTGCTCCACCACACACCCACAAGCAAGCAAACAACTGGAACTACAGGAGGAAAATTGTGAGAGAAGGGGGAAGGGTTGCTTGGCAGGAAGGCTGGGAAGTCCTTCAGTGTGGGGTGGTCAGGAAAGGCAAGCAGAAGGGACATGAAAGCGCTGGATATGAAGATAAGAGTGCCCTGTGGAACAGCAGCCTAATGGGCTAGCCAGAGAGAGCGTTAGAACCGAGAGTGAGCAGGGGTGGACAGAGCTCTCAGAGGTCCACAGGGAGTTTGGGAGGAAGAACCGGATCTGTGTTCATGTGCTGAGGGGTGGGGAGAGGGTACCGGAACCCCAACATTAGTGGGGAGAGTCAGACGCATCTAATGGCCACCGAGAGTGGGCAACTGGACCTTGATGTGCATGCTGCTGTTCCTATAGTGGGAAGTTTTGATATAACATGTTGATACCTTACTACCCTCTTCCGTGTAGGGAGAAATCGTTCCTGGAGACTTGCCGGCTCTCTGAGATTCCAAGAGCTCAGACAGAATGAGCCTTTGACTCACAGTGAGCCAGCCATTCTGGAGCCAGGCCTCCTCCATCTGGTCCGTGCACCCCACAAGGCAATAAGACCTGGTCTTATCACCCAGAGTACCATAAACATAGAGGGCAGGCCTGCCAAAAGAACCGAGCAGATCTTAACTGCTCGCTCTGCCCTGCTGGCTGTTCCTGGAGATCCCACTTCCAGCTCAAGGGTTAGCTGAGAAACCTGTAAGAGGGCAGGCTGAGCAAGCCATGGAGACCAAACCAGAGCAGCACTCCTCCATGGTCTTTGCATCAGCTCCTGCCTCCTGGTTCCTGCCGTGAGCCCCTGCCCTGATTTCCCTCTGTGATGGAGTGTGACCTGAGAGGTGTAGGGTAAAATAATGCCTTTCCTCCCTGTTGTTTTAGACCATGGTGCTTATCACAGCAATAGAAACCGTAACTAAGACAGAGTTCCAGGGACTGAACCCAGGTCCTCAGGTTTGGCAGCAAGCACCTTCACCTGCTGAGCCCTCTCATTTTCCTCTTCCTTTTAGCTAGGTAGTTAGGAATAAGGCCTTTCGCAGAGCTGGTTCTTAATGAGCTCAACACAGACATAAACTGTGGGATTATCTCAGCAGAAACATCTGTAAACCAGCAGAAGGCTTCCAGATTAATTCCAGAAGAGAGTGCAGAGACTAGATCCAAACGCTGTACGTTAGCCAAACTGAGCTCGGAAGCCCTCCTCCCGCACTGAGAGCCCAGCTTCTGGGGGACACAGTTACTTCACTCTAGTTTAGCCCAGGGCCATGGAGTGACCAGGACACAGCTGGTTCCCAACGCTTACTGTGATGCTGGCTGATCCCCAGTCCTCACTCTCACATCCTAAGCCTGCTTCCCCTACCTTATCTCCCACCCAACCAGAGAGCCCCACACCCATTCTGAACCAGTGAGAAGCCTGTCCACCTGTCCATGGACTCCCTAGTTTACTGCAGGCTAGAGCCTAGCAGACTGGGCATAAAAACACCAGGTCACTCATCTTCCGGTCTCCTCCCTTTCTTTTCAGAAGGCTGCCTTTCTACTCCCAGGAAGCTTTGCTTCTTCTTCACTAGCTCCTCATTCTGTGTGTGAGGTGATGACCGGGTGACTGCTGAGTTTCCCAAGCCTTAGTTCTCTGAGCCAGGCCCACCTGCACCAAGAAATACACCTCATCACACTGAAGGACGCCCCACTAGACCGAGAGCCAGAGAAGTCCCGGGTTGAAGGTCACACAGATCCGAGGCTGTGGCAGTAGATCAGGATTTGAGTCCTAAGTTCACATAAGAAATTAGTTTTTCAGCCTTCACCCACATCTCTATGAACACCTTGGAAAAGCCAAACACCCTTTTGTAACTCAAGGGGCGGCTCAGCCCTGATGTGGGACGCCCTTCTGTATGCTGTGAATATGTTTTATTATCATTGGTTAATAAAGAAGCTGATTTGACCAATGGCCAGGCAGAATAGAACAAGGTGGGAAATCCAAGCAAAGACACAGGGAAAAAGAAGGCAGAGTCAGAGAGACACCAGCAGCCTCTGGAGAAGGAAGATGTGTGTTAATGCCATGACCATGTGGCAATACATAGATTAATAAATCTGGGTTAATTTAAATTTTAAGAACTAGGCAATAATAAGCCTGAGTTAATAGGCCAAACAGTTTGTAATTAATATTATTAAGGAACTGGTGGGTGGGAGAGAAACCTCCAGTTACACAACCCCAACTGACATTCTATTCTATAATCTCTATTCCATCTGAATATTTCTATGGATTAACATTAATGTGTCCCATTACTTGGTTCAGCTCCATGGGAACTGTATGGAGGCTAAGCAATCCATGTGCCTCAAAGTCTACATTCAACCTATCTGGGCCCAGAGTTTCAGATTAGGGACTAAGGACCTTGACTAGATCAAATTAAGCTGGTTTCCTTGTTTTGACAATGGGGATAAGAATAGTGATGGGCCAGGTGATGGTGGTGCACACCTTTAACCCCAGAACTCAGGAGGCAGAGGCAGGTAGATTCTGTGAGTTCAAGGCCAACCTTGTCTACAGAGTGAGTTCCAGGACAGGTTCTATAGCTTCTGAGAAACACTGTCTTGAGAAACAAAACAAACAAACAAAAAAAGATGACAGTTGTGTGTAAACCACCAGAGAAAGCCTGCAACCTGAGTCTCATACCCAAAATGTACCACAGAAGGAGTGAAAGGCTCCTACATAGTTTCCTCTGACTACCATTTGTGCATTCTGGCATATGATGCAACACACACACACACACACACACACACACACACACACACACACCTTTAATCCCAGAACAACAAAGGAGGTGAAGCAGGTGAGTTTCAGGAGTTTCAGGGCTACATAGTGAGACCCTGTCTCAGGAGAGGGGAGGGAGAAGGAGGGAGAGAAAAAGAGAGGAGAAGGGGAATCATAAAATAGGGTACATGCTCTTTTAAAATGTTAGTCTTCATTACTGATGTTCATAAAAGAGGCTGCTGGGAGGGGGCTTAAAATGGGGGCTGATACTCAGAAAGTGCTCAAAATATTTGGAGGAAGGAGAACTCTGGGATAAAAACAGCTTATACAAATGGATGCAAATCAAAGTTTCACCATCTATATTGTAATGGTAAAAATAAAATGCAGCAGGATCCCCAAGGGGTGAGTCACAGCACCAACGTTATGGTGAAAACAAAATGCTGCAGGTTTCCCGAGGGGCACAGTGGCAGAAATGCTGCAGGTCCCAGAATGGCAGCAGTGGGTAGCAGTCCCGAGTCCATGACAGGTCATGAAGGCAGCCAGATCCCAGGCAGGGAGCTGCATGGTGGGTGAGAGACCAAGACGGATAGGCACGCCATGCAGAGAAAGTTGGTATTTAGTTAGTGGGTCATGGAAGGGAAGGGAAAAAGAGGGGGAGGGGAGAAGGTAGAGAGACAGAAAGGGAGGGACTGGGGCTGCAGGCAGGAAAGAAGAGGCAGTGGATGGGGAGGGAATGGGTGAGGCTTGTCTCTTAAAGGGACAGGACATACCATTACATATACCAGCTCAGCCTGAGGAAGAGCTGCTCTAAAGGGAAACTAACTCCAATTTTCTCTAATCAAGTTCTAGGATACCCTGTGTTTGCTGAGAGACAAGGGTGAGCACTGGCTTCCAGGCTGGGCGGTGCCAACTTACCAAGGATCAAAGCAAAGCCTCTGCCAGCTAGATGAGGGATAGCACAGAGAGACAATACCGCCTATGCATCAGAGGCGGTCCAGAGCAGCACATCTCCCAATCCCCACCACGAGCATCCCAGTAGGTGTGGGTGATTGCTGGAGCCCACAAGACGGTACAGTAAATGTACAGGTTACAGACCAATAGACTAATCCACAGGAAGTGGATATGTCCACATGGAATAACCTGCTTTGCAGAGCTGCAGGAACACTTGTCTTTTGGAAAAGTCCCTGTCACATCTGTAAAAACCTTGTGAAGCCATGATTCTTCTCTTTGAAATGGGATTCATTTCCAGAACACCTCAGCAGTGTGACTTCTGCACAGGCAGTGGAATGACCTTTCCATTCCCCCACACCAGGAGGCCTTACTTAGAGTGATAACATTCACTCTTTGTTCTAACAGTCAAATTTACATAGAGTCAGTCCCACAGAATTCCCTGCTAAGAGACCACATAGAAATTTCTATAGAAGGCAGGCACTGAGCAGGAAGGCAGTGTGCCCCCCACCTGCTAGCAAACAAACATGGGCATCCCCAAAGCTGGTTATCACAAGAGATTAGATGAAGAGAATGGGTGAATCCAGGATTCAGGGACAGTTAGTAACCTTATCTAAATATTTGGAATTTCAGGTATTTCCCCTTGAATGCTGGCTCTTTCCCTGTTCCTGAGTGCTGCTTTGTCAGGTTCTACCGGCCCCTTTTTGTGATCCTAAAATGCATATGATTGTCTTTGCCTGTGGAAATTTCCAACTATGTCTGTAAAAACTAAAAAACTCACGGAGATTGTCCTTCACTTCATTTTTCCCCTCACTGGAAAAATAAAGAATATGCAGAGGTGACGTGCTTGAGTTCATTTTTTTTTTTATCCCTCAGATCTTTGCTAGTCATAGATGTCCTATTCTGAACCCCAGGGGAGTTGCTGAGGCTGGTGACCCGACTGGTGACCTTTTTAGATTTCAGGAATTTACATCAGAGGTGACTCTCGGAGAACATTTCTTTTCAGGCTTCACCTGCTGGCTTGAAACCACCCATGGTGGCTAATCACCCTGCCGGTGAGAGCCTTGCCATCTGAGATGCCAGTCAGAGTGAAGCGCTAGAAATGGGCACAACATGCTTCCCAGAATCTTCCTAGAAACTCCAGTCCCCAGGGAAGGGAGGGTCGGCTGGATGGCCAATTAGTCTTTTAAAACCATTTTGTATTTCTCTCTGGACCAAAATGAGCCATTTGGCAGATGATGTGGCCTACAAGTTCTTCGACATTTGTTCCTCGGAACTTTGAAAACTGCACTTTTGAAGAGGGGTGGACGGCTGTGCTCCCTGCCATGCAAGAGATGAGTTGACTTCTTTTGGGTCTTGGCTCCAAGATAATAATAATGTAACACTAGTGTCATGATAATGATGATGATAATGATAAGAAAGTAGAGGAGGAGAAGGAGGGGGCAGGGAAAGAAGAAAGAAGGAAGGAAGATCGAACCAGAAATAGCCTCAGGCATGTGCAGCCAGGTCACCACACAAACTGTGTCTGGTGTATGCCAAGGATAGACCATTAAGAAGTTCAACATTTGTAATACCATAGAGGCTGGGGACATCAGGGATGTTTCTTAAGCAAGAGTCTTTGATGTTTATGGGCTTCCCAAATTCTATGTCAAACTGTATTACTGTGTGAACTGTGCCATTCCAAGCAAGGTGGTCAGGAATCAATCTCATGAGCTAGGCTAGAAGGACTAACTAAACATTGCCACCATGATTTAGACCTGCTGGTACTACCCCACAACCTCCACCAAAGCCTACTTAAAGAGGCAGCTTCAGATAGGCAGAAGAAAAACCATCTGGAAAAATAAAAATGAAATGAGTTTGAATGGTGCAGGAGACCCCAGTGCTTCAGCTTGTCAAAGTGTGGGGCTCTGCTGCCAGCTCCGAGACCTCTGACTCTGTGATCTAACGCCATCCTCTGGCCACTCCCAGACTCACCCCTGCAGCACTTGGCTCCTGTGTGGGTTCTCATATGAGCACCTGCACCCCAACTTCTGGGACATACACTGACGCTGGTGGCATTTCACAGGACAGAGCCATGCTGTGAAGCCTCCACCTTCCTGGCTCCACCTCATGGTCCAATGACCACCCCTCAGAAAACCTCACAGAGTCACACCAACCAAGTGACAACATTTCTTCCAAACAGTTGCTCTCTGGAGGGGACGCTGGGCTAGCCTGTTTTCTCCATCTCCTAACAGGGTGAAAGGTGACCCTCAGCTGGAAGCTGGATGCCTAAGGGCCCTGGAAAAGCCATTATCACCATTGTGGAGAGCAGGGGACTGGCGGGGAGAAAGCACTTGCCAAAGAAACCAAACCTCCTGGGAAGCATTTGCCTTCCTGCCTACAAGCCTGCCACCACGGCCTGGAATCCACCCTTCTTCCCCAAAGAAGGGCCAGGCATGATGACTCCAGGGCGGCACAGGCCCTGCAAGGTAGGTGCACCAATATGTTTGTGAGGTGAGCCACCCAGACCCATCAACCACCATGGACTAGGCTAGTGGGTCCTAGTGGATTAGCAACCAGAGACACATCAATAAACAAGACCCAGAGGAGGAGGCAAAGGCTAAACAGGCTACAGAGTGTCTGGTAGTGACCAATGTTACAAAGGCAAACAAAGCAACAGAATAACAAATAGGATATTATTGTCTATTAATTGTGTGTGTGTGTGTGTGCGCGCACGCACACACACACACACACACACACACACACACACACACTCACACACTCACATGACAGAGCTCCATACTTCACCACTGTATAATCCTCGGCCTAAGATAGCATCTTCTGGCTCCCCCAAGCCCTCAGTTAACCAAGAGTGTTAATTCAGCACTACAGGTAAAAAGTAGATTAGGTAGAAACTCTGAGCCCAGCAAGGTCCCAGATGTATCCCCTGGGGAAGTTGCTTAACCTGAGGCTCTGTCTCATGTATAATATGGAGACACGAACATCTTCCTTGGGGCTTTGCAAAGGACAGAGGTAGGACCAAGCCTCATTGGGCAGGCAATCAGCATGTATGGCAGCCATAACCATAACAATGTTCTTGAGGGAGAGAGGTTCCAGTCATGGATGCAGAGACAAGAATCTCAGGCCCATATAACAAGCCCTCACAGAACAGCTGGAATGAGCCCAAGACCCCATTGCAATCTGAGGGAAACCCTGCTTTGCCCAGTCTGGGACAAGGTTGCAGTCAGACATCCCCACCGCTTCTCATGGGTGCCTCCATTAGGGCACCAAGATCAGGCAGGAGAAGTGGAGAAGTGGCCAAGGCCCATCCTGTGCAAAGACCAAGGGAGGCAGGGTTTCACAGTGGATAAAGAAGTCTTTGGACTGATCTTCTCCAGGCCTGGACAAGAAACCAGTCCCAGGGCATATCCCTTAGGCATAAGAGCCCACCCTGCTGCATGGTCCATTCGCTCTTCCGAGACTGACTGGATGACTGACTCCTTGGACAACCAATGTATCTCAAGTCCAGAGGCTGACTTACCAGGCCACTGGAAGCTTGGCCTCCAGGTCCCCTCACGATGGAACTTTACTCATGTTGGAGCACAGATAGGAACAAAACTCAAGAAGATTCTAGAGTAGCAACAATCAATCCCCTAGAGTCTGGAGGAATCCCGGGCTAGCTCTGGCAGCTGTCAGGAGCTGCTCCAGAACCTTGTACAGCATCCAGGACCCACCTTCTTCCTCCCTGCGCAGGGGTCACGATGGGCCAGGGCTCTAGTGCCTTCCCTAGCGGCACCCAAACCTAGCTGCCCAACTGCCCTACGTACCAAGGATAAAGGGCTACACACTCATATCTGCCTGAAGCCACCTGAACAGGATGCCGTCCAGACCGTCCCAGATGTGGCACCGCTATCAACAATCTAAGGAGCCCAAAGCAATTCTGCCCTGTGAAAAGCAGTGGACAACAACCACTCGTGAACTGTGATGTAGACCAAATGAACTAATTTGTCTTTCGGTTGTATTGCTCTTTTTCCTTTTCTTTTTTGTTTCTCTACTGAGTTCCACCCCCAGGTCCCAGGGTCTCATATGGTAAAGAGAAATGACACCTGAAAGTTGTCCTCTGACCTCCAAATGCATGGGACAAGTACCCTCCCAACCCCCAACATGCTAAATAAATGTAGAATAAAAGAGAAAGAAAAAGACAGTGTGGAACAGCAATGGGTCACTGCCCTTTTAGGGGTCAAGTGACCCTTTCCCAGGGGTCGCCTGAGACCATCAGAAAACAGACAATTACGTTACAATTCATAACAGTAGCAAAAATAGTTATGAAGTAGCAGTAAAATAATTTTATGGCTGGGTCACCACAGCATGAGCAACTGGATTAAAGGGTCGCAGCGTGAGAACGGTTGAGAACCACTGGCCTAGAATATCTGCATCAGGACACTGATAAGATGGAGGAGTCTGCGGTGGGGTGAAAAGAGGTGGAAAGAGTGTGCACTGCTCTCTCAGGACAGTTTGGCTCCCAGCATCCACCAGGCCGGTCACAATCACTGCAACTCCAGAGATTCAACACCTCTGAGGGCACCTGGACTCGTGTGCACACAGACACACATGTATGGACATAAGTTAAAAGTAATAAAAATATTTTTTAATTTGCAGTCAGATATAGCAAGTGTATCAGGCCGCTCCACACAGCTCATCCCTTTTCCAATTTTTCTACCATTTTATTATTGTTTTCTGAATGTTGTGTCTGAAGGCCTTGGCCTTTTTTCCTACTACGTTACCCCTTCTCATAGTCTACACACTCACTTCTCGACCTGATAGTAATCTACAACTTTAAATTCTTTTCTTAAAGCGCCCTGCCCCACAATGGAGTGAGCTTCCAGACTACAAATACCTGCATTCTTCCTGAGCCAGGCCAGGCCAAGCTGGGCTAAACCTTTCTCCAGCTGTCTTTCAATTCTGTCTCAACAACCCTGTGATGTAACTCTATGATTAATCCCATTCTGCAGACAAGAAAACGGCTCGGAAAGGTTAAGCAACTGCCCATACGCTCAGCACACAGTGCCGCGGCTGGGTCCCACCCAGGGAATGTGCCTCCAAGGCCCTGTCAACCCTCACAGACAGGCTCAAGTCTCTTTATGCTGCTCAGGGCTACCATGGAGTGACTAACTCAAACACCACCTAGGGTCAGCTTTTCCTCAGATCAGCTGGGGAGCCTGCCACTAGCGAGGTCTCTCCTTGTGTGCCTGGTGTGGGGACTCCTCACTTGTGGCACCTTTACACTTAACAATGGCCAGTGGTCACTGTGGTGACCACGGCTCGGCTTTCCGGCTAAACCAAGCTAGACTGAAGGGGCAGCTGGCATGACGTCACTGAACACACTCAGAAGCGATGGATTTTAAGGGCAGAGTATCTGCCTCTAGGTCTTGTTCTTGGCAGGGGAACGTGTCAGGGTAAGGGGAACCATTTTATTATAAAATTCCCTGTGGGGAGAAACATGATACAACTGATGGAGAAAAAAAATAGAAGCCAGTTTCCAGTTATGCTTTTCATTAAGAAGACTGGAATCAGGCTGGAGAGCCGGCTCCGCGGGTAAGAGGCTTCCTGCTCTTACAGAGGGCCTGCAGCTTGGTTCCCAGCACCCACATCAACAGCTCACAACTGCCTGTAACTCCAGGGGGTCCAATGCCTCCTTCTGGCTTCTGTACCCACACATGTAGTGCACATGCATGCACACATGTTGAGCACGTGCGCACACACAAACACAGACTATTAATGACAATAGGGTCAGAATAAAAACAGATTCAGGAAAATCAGGGGCAGGTGCATGGTCAACTGTCACCCCAGCCATCACACACAAAACAGGCAGTACACACCACAGGCTGAGCACACCACAGACCGTACATACCACAGGCTGAGCACACCACAGGCCGGGCACACCGTAGGCAGTACACACCACAGGCTGAGCACACCACAGGCCGGGCACACCGTAGGCAGTACACACCACAGGCTGAGCACACCACAGGCCGGGCACACCGTAGGCAGTGTACACCACAGGCAGCGCACACCACAGACCGTACACACCATAGGCAGTACACACCACAGGCTGAGCACACCACAGGCAGCGCACACTGCAGGCTGCGCACACCATAGGCTATGCACAACACAGACTGTACACACCACAGGCCGTGCACACCACAGACCATACACACCGTAGGCAGTGCACACCACAGGCAGCGCACACTGCAGGCTACGCACACCATAGGCTGTGCACAACACAGACTGTACACACCACAGGCAGCATACACCATAGGCCGTGCACACCACAGACCATACACACCGTAGGCAGTGCACACCACAGGCAGTGCACACCCAGGCCGTGCACACCACAGGCAGCGCACACCACAGGTAGCACACACCACAGGCTGTACACACCACAGGCAGCACACACCACAGGCCGTACACACCACAGGCCGTACACACCACAGGCCGTACACACCACAGGCCGTACACACCACAGGCAGCACACACCACAGGCAGCGCACACCACAGGCAGCACACACCACAGGCAGCACACACCACAGTACACACCACAGGCAGCACACACCACAGGCAGCACACACCACAGGCAGCACACACCACAGGCAGCACACACCACAGGCAGCACACACCACAGGCAGCACACACCACAGGCCACACACACCACAGGCCACACACACCACAGGCTGTACACCCTTACTAAGAGGTATCTCACTGCTTCCACTTCAGTTTCCTTCAGGAAATCCAAAAGCAGGATCCAGCTACCATTTTTCCTGGCTGCCCCAGGAATCATTCATCAACAATGTCGATGTTCCCACAACAACATTCTCTACATCAAGAGACATGCTGGGGTGTTCTGTGCAGTCTCGAGAAGACTCGGCGCTTTCCCAGTGTCCTGCCCAGGCAAAATTCAGTCCCTGCCCCTGCACTGTCAACTGGACCGCTACACAGAGAGCTCCAGGCTGCACCGTGACAGCACTGAGCCCTGCCAAGAGAAGCCGAATCAAGTGGAACTTACAGCCAAAATCCCTGAGCCAGCATTCCGCCAGCCCCTGCTTCCAGAGGCACCGAGGAAAGGAGAACAAAGCTACGAAAGAGACCAGGGAAAGGTTAGGGAGAGAGCAAGGATCTTCCCTCAGGTGGGACCACTTTGCAGCCTAACAGTAGTTCCTGGTATCCCAGGACTGGCACACACGACTCCTTTTAATCAAGCGCGTACCTCATCGTCCGCCGTGTTCCCTCCAGAGCTAACGGCAAAGTTCTACTGAGCAGGAGGCTGGGCTCAGAGGAGGGGAAGGTACAGTGTTCCAGCTCCTGTCAAAACAATAAACAGCTGTTTCAGGAAGAGGGGGGCAGACAGAGCCCTCGGCCGCAGCTACAGGCTTTGTTTCCTCGGCCCAGGGAAACGGGCTGTTGACCGGATCTGCATGCCCAGGAGAACGGGTGCTCTGGGACATCCTCGGACTCCCTCATCAAGGGGAAAACCAGAGGACCAAATCAGGTCAGGAGTCACAGGAGACAAGGTCGCCACCCCTCCACATCACCCACTCCTGGGGAAAACTGGGAGCCACGCGGGATGCAAACAACCTCACAGTATACCTCCCAGAGACGCCAGAGGAGACGCGTGCAAGACGGCCCAAGGCAGAAGCAGGTGAGACGGCAACAACTTTGATGAGATTGCCTACATGTGGTGCTGAGAAAGCTTTGCCTCCACAGCCTGGCTCTGGAAGTCACACTTTTGTGGAACACTGTGCTTTAAAAAAAACAGTGTGAGCCGGGTGTGGTGGTGCACGCCTTTAATCCCAGCACTCAGGCGGAAGAGGCAGGTGGGTCTCTGTGAGTCTGAGCCAGCCTGGTCTACAGAGTGAGTTCCAGGACATAGGACAGCAAAGATACACAGAGAAACCCTGTAAAAATTAAATAAATAAGTAAAAAATAAAAAGAAAAAAAGGAAGGAGGGAAGATGACGTGACTCTCCATACAAAGTCTTTATTATATGAACTTGGAAAGGCCAGAGGCCACGCCTGCTCCTGAAGGGATAAGACTTTTCCCTCCCCACCCTACTGGAGGCAATTTAAGAAGGGGGATTTCTGTCTAGTGCTTTTTTCTTTTTCTTTCTTTTCCTCTTCTTTTCAAGTAGCCCATGAATTCACTGTATGCCAAGGATGGAACTTCTGACCTCTTGCCTGCCTGTCAATAGTACCGGGGTGCACCCCCACATCCAGCTAAGTGACTCAAGGGATGGGGCCCAGGGCTGTGTGCATGCTGAGTAAGCCCATCATCAGCTGAGCTTTTCCAGAAGCCCACTGTTCCCAGCAGCACTGCAAACAGCACACATTGGCTCAGGCAGGGTCCCTGCCTCACTCCCTCCCCAAGTGGCTGGGACACTACCGGGAAGTCTGGGAACCCTAGACGAAGGGAAGGGACCAATGCCAGACAGGAAGGAGTCAAGGCCTGGCCTCCTCCTCCTCCTCCTGTTCACAAAAGGAAGTGCCACGGCTTCCTCCTCTGAGGGCAGGAGCCAGCTGACCACCACCTTCAGGAACCGGAAGTTCTTCCTAACAGCTGACTTAAATACTTCTAATGATATCCATTCAACCCACAGGAACACGGGCCTGTGACAGCCATTCTGCTCTCAAACCTACTCCCAAGAGATGAGCATCGGAACACAACACAGCCCACGCTGGACCCCAAGGCCCGTCAGAAATGGCAAGTTGCCACCAAGTGCCACAATGACATCCTATCTGTAACAATGAGAACAAGCAAGCTGCAGCCACATCACATCAACAGAAAAACTTCAACACTCAGTACATGGCAAAAAGAACTCACCCAAAAGGATATATCGGGTCAGGCATGGAAGTGCATGCCTATGGTCCCAGCACTTGAGTCAGGCATGGTGGTGCACACCTACCCATGATCCCAGCATTTGAGTCAGGCATGGTGGTGCACGCCTACCCATGATCCCGGCACTTGGGTCAGGCATGGTGGTAAACGCCTACCCATGATCCCAGCATTTGAGTCAGGCATGGTGGTGCCGCCTACCCATGATCCCGGCACTTGAGTCAGGCATGGTGGTGCATGCCCACTTATGATCCCAGCACTCAGGAGGGTAGAGCAGGAGGGGCAGGGTTCCAAGGCCAGTTTTAGCTACATAATAAGTTTGTGGCCTGTAAGCAGTACAGCTCAAATGGGAAGGTATCCTGGCAGCCAGGAGCCAAGGAATACCACAAAGTCACAGCATACAACAAACCTCACACAAGAGATTTATTGGAAAGGAAAACACCAGGAGGGTGGCTGCCTCTGCTTGGGTGAAAAGCAGCAGCGAACTGAACAGGATACAGGGCTTTTAGGTTTTATAAACAGGGAGATGATATGGGGTTCCCTTCTGTATGCTATGAATGTTTTATTACCACTGGTTAATAAAGAAGATGTTTTGGCCAATGACTTAGCAGAGTAAAGCCAGACCAGAGAGAGACAGACAGACAGAGAGGGAGGGAGGGAGGGAGGGAGGGAGGGAGGGGGAGGGAGGGAGGGAGGGAAGGAGGGAGGGAGAGGGAGAGAGAGAGAGAGAGAGCAGAGTCAAAGAAATGCCATGTAGCTGCCAAAGGAGACAGATGCCAAAACCTTAACAGTAGGCCACAGCCTCGTGAAGATCCACATATTAATAGAAATGGCTTAATTTAAGATGTAAGAGTTCCTTCATAAGAAGCCTGAGCTAATAGGCCAAACAGTGTTGTAATTAATTTAGGTTTTGTGTGACTATTAGGGTCTGGGCAGTGGGAAATGAATGAGCAGTCTCCAGCTATACAGGGCTTAGAGTTTCTTGACACGGGAGTGGAATTTTCCAGGGTGGAGGCTGGTGAGATTTCACATCAGGATTGAGTTTTTTTTTTTTTTTTGTTTTGTTTTTTACTTTGTAGGATAAGGGCAGGAATAGCTGTTAGAGCATCTGTGGGTGAAACCTAGTAGCGGTCCTGGGGAGGCTGGCTGCTTGTGTAGCTAGAGGGGCACACATTCCCCTCTTTTAGTTTATTATTGATAGACAATTAGGTCATCAGAAAGAGAGCAATGTTATCATCATGTATTTCCAGCTGAATGAGGGCGTTAGAGTCCTTTGGGTGAACTTGATCTTCACCATCAGGGTATAATCACGAGTCGTTGGCCCCTGGCTCTGTAGATAGGGGCTGCTAATTCTGTAATAGGAACTGGTTAAAAGTCTGGTTGTAGATCTTTGGAATCTGTTGTTGAAGAAATCTAGAGAGGAAGTTTATAAGGCAGGGTGTAACTATTAGGATTAAGAAAAGCAGGAGAAAGCAGGTTAAGAAGAAAGTGAGTCACTAGCCAGAGGTATCAGGCTGTCTCTTCCATTTCTGGAGGTTCATCTGTAGTGGCCAGATCTTGTCCTTTACCATACCTGACTAGTTGGCACAGAAGCAACATTCCTCCCTGAGGCAGACACAAAGGCCACCTCTTTCTGCTCTTAGTTAATTCTCGATAATTTTGTAGCAGTTATGGTGGCCCAGTGAGTTTATCTGGTCCTGTAGGGTAAGGATGGTCTGAGCCACCATTGGAGATCCTGGAGGAACTGAGAGGAAAACCAATGGTAAACAGCTAGGGAAGTAGTCAGTCCTGGGTCTGGGCACCAAAATGTAAATGTCAGAGCTCTGGCAGAAAGAAATCCTGGCATTCAGAAGCCAAGGAACACCCACTGCTCAGGAGGGAAAGGTGTCCTGGCTGTTGAACGCCGGGCTATACTACAGCTGTGAAGGGAAAGGTAACCTCCTGGCACACTTGTGTGGCTTTCATAGTAAAAGGAACAGAGCAGGGGGCTCCATAGACACACTTACCCAGTAGAAGGGGAAGACAGGTGGTTAGAGCAGGTGGGGGAGAAAACAGCTGGAGAAGGGCCAGCATCTTAGTAAGGAGAATTCCACACCTGGTGGGCGGAGGGAGCTGGGTGAGTGGGTGAGTGGGAGGGGAATAGGAGGAGGGGAGGAAGTGCAAATTTTTGAATGGAAAAATAAAAATATATATTAAAAAATTAAAAAAATAATAATAGTAGGAAATAGGAAATAAATTGTTTTCAGAGAAGTTTATTCTGTGTTGGATAAAATAAAAAAGAATTTAGAAGACTCTTTCTTACAAGGTCAGAGATAGAAGCTTAAGTCCCCTGAGGCTATGGAGAGAGTAGTTATTGAGCCTGAGTGACACATGTGGTGGGATTTGATAAGGCTGATAAAACTGTGCCCCCCCCCCCCGACAACAGGGGAATAAGATGTGAGTCCCTAAAACTCTATCAGGACTAAATGGGTGGCCCGAGTGCCCAGAGGGAGACAGGTCACCCTGATACTGTGGTGTCTACTTGAGGCTCCCAGTGAGAGTCAGCAGTGGTTAAGTCAAGGGAGCCTGGACCCCTCAGTCGTCCATGGACAGATCTAGGAGGTCAGCTTAAGGGTCACTTGGGCTTTATGTCCTAAAGAGTTGTTTTCCATGTGGGGGGTCTCAGGATTCAGACTAGCATACTGTAAGAGGGCCTTTGTGAAGTGGTCCAGGAACTGAGGTGGTTATCATGCTTGTCCTGGATAACCTCTTGGGTTTTTTTTCATAATTTACTTCTTTAAGGGTGGCCAGCCAGGATGCAAGTTACAAACCGATCCCTAGCATGGATGCCCCCTGGGGTATAGTAATTTCATTCAGGGTCCTGGTCAGGGACTACTTCAGCCTTGACTGGGTGGCCAGCCTGTGACTGAGAAGGAAGAAAGGGAACCAGAGATGCTGGAGAGTAAGAGAAGGGACTGTGGGTTGAGGCTTGCTAGTGCAATCAAAAATAGTGGAAGAATCATCTACTTGGGGACCTCACAGTGAGGAGTTGTTTTTCCTTAGATGGTTTCTGTCATACGGTCACTTTCCAAGATGGCAGTGAGGTCATCCTTTCCAACCCTAGCAAAGGTGACTGTCAGTCACATGGCTACCTCCATCCCAGCGTAGGGAGAGCAGCTAGGGTAGCAAAGGTGACTGTCAGTCACATGGCTACCTCCATCCCAGGGTAGGGAGAGCAGCTAGGGTAGCAGTGAGCCACATGTTCCCTTTAAGAGTACCCACATAGAGATCTTTAACTATCAACCCTGGTGTTAGGAGCTTTGAATTAACTCTTTAGTTACAGATTTTACAGGGTTTTAATCATATACAATATGCTTATGATTCTTGAGGTAGAGGAAGTTTACACTGTAGTTTTACAAATCTTGAGATAAGATTTATACCTAAGCAAAAATTATATAGCATTGAACCGAAGCCAAAAGAGTAAGGGTGAGTAGCACTAGTTTCCATTGGGAAGAGTCTGCCCTTTATCTTGTTTGCTCCCCTTTCTCTGCCACACAGCAGATGGCTCACTTGATACTGGACAGAGATTCTAGAAGAAACTGAAATAAACATGCTTGGGTCTAGAGAAGGGGGCGCCAAACTCTGGAGCCAGATTTTAATTCAAGCGGGACAGCATAAAACAACAGTCTAATGCCACTCACACCTAAAAGACACTTGAATCCTTGTAAAACTCAATCGAGTAAGCTGAGAAGAGAGGCTTAGAGTCCTGGCTAAAGACAGAGGGTGCCGCAGCAAGGGGCTGAGAGAAGCACCCGTCAGCGAAGAGTGAGCACAGGGTGTGTGCGAGCTGCAGCCGACCTTGTCTCCTGGGGCCACGGAGAATGCCGATGGTGCCTGCTGCACTATTTGTAAAGGTCCCAAATAATATTAGGATCTAAAGTGTCATTAGGTGGTCCTTTGGGTTGATTATCTAAGGGGTATTGAAACCAAATTTGATTGCAAAAGTGAATAAACTCAGGTCGGGTTTCAGTTAGAAAGGCTGTTGGTTATCTAAGAGGCATCCCAAGGGGGGGTGAGAGGGCACAGAAGACATGTTCTCATGGACAAAAGAAAGAGAAATGTCACTGCACCCTGTAGTGGTGGGCATCCCCAGGACTCAGGGAGGACCGAATGAAGACCAAATCTTTCAGTGGGTCATCACCACACTCAACAGGGGTCAGCGTTTAGCCTATATAAACCAGAGGAAACTTGGCTCCTGGTACCAGGGATTTCCTAGCAGTAAGACAGCGAGGAAAAAAAAAATCAAAGCTCCAGAAGGAGGGTCTTATCCACAGGAAAGGGTTGGGGAATGGGGTCACGAAAACCATGAGGGCCTAGAGGAGCTCTGGGATTATAGGCAGCTCCAGGGGGAAGGTAGGAGAAGAGGGCAGGAAGGGTTAGACTGGTTGGGCCTAAGGAAACTTCAGGATTGCTGCTCCAAGGCTGGTAGGATGGGGTCAGGTGAAGAGGGCCAGTCTTAGCCTTAAAGACCACTGCTAGGGGTACCTATGCCTGCAAGAGTACCACAAAGGTTCTGGACACTCAATGGCCACTTCCTCAGACTCAGAGAACTGTTTACACTGACCAAAGGGGAAACTTACCTAATTGTTGCTGGCGGATGGGGTGCTGAGCGATTGGTAAGCCAGAAGGTGAGTCTTTGTTGTGGGTGGACCAGAGATGAGGGATGGGCTCGCAGTGAGTTTTGAGACCATGAGGGGAAAGGCACTATGAGAGCCATTCTGTGTCACAGCGCCAAATTTAAGCATTGCAGCTTGGATGGAACAGAATCCTGGCAGTTGGGAGCCAAGAAATACCACAAAGTCAGACCACACAACAAACCTCACATGAGATTTATTGGGAGAGACAAAAACCAGGAGGGTGGCTACTTCTGCTTGCACAAAATCACAGCAGCAAACTGAACAGGACACAGGGCTTATATAGAGTTTCTTGGGAAGGGGGTGGGACTTTTCAGGGTAGAGACTGGTAGGATTTCGACCAGAGATTGGGCTTTTTACTCTGTAGGGTGGGGGGCAGGGCCAGCAGTTAGAATAGCTAGAGTATTCTAAGGGTGGAATCTGGCAGTTGGAGGTCTTCGGGGTGGGGGCTCAGTCACTCATGTAGCTCAAGGAGCTTACAAGGCCAGCCTGAGCTACATGAAACCTTGTCTCAAAAGAGGGAGCCAGGGCATGAGCCAGAGTGTGAGCTGTATGCTTCCACTTAAAAGTCTATGCAAGTAAATTAACCGGTTTTTTAAGTGGGGGTGGGACTCCCTAGGGGTGGCAAGTTCTGGTCTGGGTAGTGGTTACACAGACCTGTCCACTTGAGGCGGACACACAAGTGGGCCTCCTTAACAGACTTTTTCCATGTGTATGTTCAGGATGGAAAATTCCAGAAAGCTCCCTAGTGGAAGCTGTGTGCATTTTTTTTGGCTCTCCCCCTCCTCGTCCCTGAGGGGCCCTAGATCATGGGTAGGCCCTGCCACTTCCTTCTCCTAGATTCCTCATGCAGACTGAACCCCTTAAGAGGATGCAGCTACGGTCTGCTATGGGACCAAGGCCATGGAGGGAGGGAGAGGCAGCAGAGTAGACACAAAGGGCTGTGCTGGAATAAATCCTCTTTAAATGTTTGCAGCCCTGGGGATGGAATCAGGACTTCGTGCGTGCTGGGCATGCCCCTCACCTACTGAGTCACACGCCAGCTCCTCATGGAGCTCCCTGAGGATGCCAACGCCCCACACTCCACAGTGTGGTAAGCAGCTCCATCCTTTACCTCCATGAACCCTCACTACCGCCCTCCACATGGGCTGTAAGATGTTCTCCACCGTTTTCACAGATGAAGGGAGAAGTTCTGAGGGTCAGGGTACCCAGCTGGGATACTTCCTCCCTGGGGCCTCCAGGGGATGCTCTCCAGGTCAGCTGGTGTGCTGAGTGAGGCAGACAGGTATTCCTCAGAGGGACGGGGTAAGGACTCTTGCCATGCCAAGATAGTCTTTGGGTCTGCCCACACTGTCCATCCCGAGAGGCCAGCAGCTGCTACCCCAGAGCTTTGTTCCAATTCACTTCTGGGCAGGAAACATGAAGATTAATTCCCACCCCACTTACCTCTGTGGGAATGTGGGGATTAAGTGTTCTTGGCAGAAGCACAACTAACACAAGGCTGGCTAGCTGTCATTTGTAGAATCCCAAATCTGCTTAGGATGGTCACAAAAGACAAGCTCGCAGTGCAAGGGGATAAAGTGATTTGGTGGGTTTCTTGCCTTGTGTGACAGGGATGGTCATGTCTCAGGGTGACTGATGTCAGTCATGGCTCTGCCCCATGGGCCATGCTATCCTCGAGAGTTCACACCTCTGTGCTTGCATCGCTACGTCTGTGAAAGAACGCAGCTTTGTCTCAGCGCCCTCGTGATGACCCTGCAGCACGCAGTGAGTACCACCATTCACTCGTTCTGTCTTATGATGTGCGGGAATGTGCGAGCCGTCCGTCTGTCTTGGGAAGAGATTCCTAGACTGCTCCCCCCCCATGGCTGTTAGAACTGTCGCCGACACAAACTAAAGTCACCCCAGAAGAAGAGACCTCCATTAAGAAATTGCCTCCACTAGCCTGGTCTGAAGGCACGTCTGGATAGCTAATCAGTGTGGGAGGACCCCGCCCATTGTGGGCGGCACCATCACTGGAAGTGGGCCTGAGTGGTTAAGACAGGTAGCTGAGCTGAGCAGGCCAGGGACAGGAAGCCAGGGACACTCCCCCAGGGTGTCCCCTTCAGGTCCTCCCTACAGGTTCCTGCCATGGGTGTTCCTGTCATGGGTGTTGTCACAGCGACATCTCCGAAATGATGGCGGTGGCACCTCAGGAAGTACTCAGGAAGTACAGTGGTCAAGAGCATTTGCTCCCAGAAGTCTCTCTCGTCTCTGGGAAAGTGAAATTAGTGTCTTTTGTTCCATTTTTGAAAATTACAGTTATCTGTTAACATTGGGGTGTACATTTGAGGGGTGCACATGCCATAGCACGTGTGATTAAAGGACAATTTTTGAGACTCCTTCTATCTATCTACTGTGTGCAAGCCAGGGACCTAACTGGTCACTGGGCTTGGTACCCACTGCTGAGTCTTCCCAAGCAATATCACACATCTTATGCTGCCTGTCCTGCCTAGCTTCAAGATGGATCTCCCTCTGTGACCTAGGGTGAATCTGATCCTCAGCTGTAAATGAGGATGAGGCCAGTCCCGCTGACACCATAGAGGCTGTGAATGCTGGGCTCCACGGGGAAGAGCCAGCAGGTGCGTCCCAGCTCCGAACCTGTGGGCAGTGTGCCTGTTTGATTCCTCCTTCCGCTCTTCCAGATGGAAAGGGGGCAGCTTTTCTCCCTGAACACCTGGGACGCAGCCCTGGGGGATCCTGGCACCTGGAACATGCAACTGTGCTCCGGGTGAGGCTCTGGCTTTGGAACCATTGATACCTTCGGACCTAGATGACATGATATAGTCCAGGAGGATGACAGCGGTCTTGGGGCTGCTGTCCACCCAGGCAGGCAGGAGCAGAGAGCACACGCTGGCTGGGCAAGGAGAGCGGCAGGCACGCTTTCCTGTGCTGTTTATCTGAGAGTCAGAGGCACCGGGAGAGCCAAAGATTTCCAGACTGGCCTGTCTGTTTCTCTACAATGTCTCCCAGGGCCAGTCCCTATACCTCAACCTTGCCATCTGAGTGCTGGGCCCCCAGATGGCCAGCAGCACGGCCTTCTCGGTGACCGAAAGGGAAGAAGCCACGTTCACTTTCCCTGCTTTAAGGCTCAGGTGGTAACCTGTTACTCCTCCCAGGGCTCTGCTAGCCCTCTCTCCCCGTCCCTGCTTTAAGTCTTCTAGGGAAAGAGAACTTGTCAGCCAGCTGCATACCTGTTTCAATTCTGAACATACAATTATAAAACATACATCTCAGTGTGAGATCAACCTCATCCTCACGAGATGCTTTAAAAAGAAAAAAAAAGTCAGTCAGGTATGGAGGCTATGGAGGCACACACCTTTAAACCCAGAACTCACGAGGCAGAGGAAGGTGGATTTCTGTGAGTTCAAAGCCACCCTGATCTACATAGCAAGTTCCAGGCCAACCAGGGTGACAGGGTGAGAACTTGTCTCAAGTCCTTTATGCATGAGTGTTTTGCATTGTGTTATATACATGTGTGCATGTGTGTACTGCCTGCAGAGTCCAAAAGTGGTCATCAAATGCCCTGGAACTGAAGTTACAGACGGTTGTGAGCTGCCATGTGCGGGCTGGGAACCAAGCACAGGTCTCTGCAGGAACATCAAGTGCTTTTAACCTCTGAGCATATCTCCAGCCCCAAGATAATCTGAATAATGGTCTGACTTCATCCTCACTGCAGTCCAGGGGCCAACCTTCCTATTCCCCAGGCCAGGAAACTACAGCCTGGGCTTGGGTAACACTGGCTCGACCCCCAAGCCAAGAACTCCTCATATGAGAGCCACCCTTCCCACAGAATATAACAGTTCCTTCTGCACGTCCGTAAGGGACGCCTGCAGCACTGCTTGGTTTTATGTCCACTTGACACAAGCTAGAGTTATCGTCTCCATAAGACCCAGCTGTAGGGCATTTTCCTATTTAATGATTCATGGGGTAGGGCCCAGCTCATTGTAGGTGGGGCCATACTTGAACTGATTGTTCTGTGCTGTGGGATTATCTTTCTGTATGCTGTGAATACGGATTCCTCTCATTGGTTAATAATAATAGTTGTTTGACCAATAGTCAGGCAGGATAAGTTTAGGTGGCAAAATCAAACCGAGAATTCAGAAAGGAGAGGTGGAGTCGAGAGATACCAGCCATTTGCCAGAGGAACAAGATGTATTAAAACACGGAAAGCCATGAGACATGTGGCAAGACATAGATTAATAGAAATGGGTTAATATAATGTAAAAGTTAGTAATAAGCCTAAACTGTAGGCCAAACATTCTGTAATTAACATCAAGCCCCTGAGTGATTCTTTAGAAACAGTTGTGGGATGGGGTGTTTTGTTGTTTCAGAGTTATAAAGAAGGCAGCTTAAGAAAAGTGTCTCATATACTTGTAATTTTGTTGTCATTATGTCTCTTGCTGACCAAACCTTTCCTAGCGCCTGGAATGCAGCCCTCGCTATTCCTGTCTGCCTCCTCAGACCAATGGCTGAATGTGTTTGAGATGGCATGTCTCAGGAGGATTGTAGGCATCACACGAAGATATAGGCTACGCAATGATGACATTAATAAACATCTCCACTTACAGAAGAAAGTAAACTACAGGATATGGCAATGGTGCTTGAGATACTTCGGCCATGTTATGAGAATGAATGACAGCAGATACCTGAAGAGAGCACTGCTTGAAGGAGTGCACAGGATAAGGAGAAAAGGAAGGCCCAAACAAACTCTGGATAGACAGCATAAAGGAAGACTGTGGAACCTTGGGTGTGACAATAACACACGCATCTAGGACTGCCCAGGATAGGAACAACTGGAGAACCGCCACACACAGGATGCCCATGAGTGCTTAAGATCACAGTGTACGGCTACGAGGACTCTCACAGCCTAAGCTATGGCCCACAGTCTACGGCTACTAGGATTCTCACAGTCTACAGCTATAGCTCACAGTCTGTGGCTACGAGGACTCTCACAGTCTATGCTATGGCCCACAGTCTATGGCTATGATGACTCTCCAGTCTACAGCTATGGCTCACAGTCTGTGGCTACGATGACTCACAGTCTGTGGCTATGATGACTCACAGTCTGTAGCTATGGCTCACAGTCTGTGGCTATAATGACTCACAGTCTAAGCTATGGCTCACAGTCTGTGGCTATGATGACTCACAGTCTGTAGCTATGGCTCACAGTCTGTGACTATAATGACTCACAGTCTAAGCTATGGCTCACAGTCTGTGGCTATGATGACTCACAGTCTAAGCTATGGCTCACAGTCTGTGGCTATGATGACTCACAGTCTGTAGCTATGACTCACAGTCTGTGGCTATGATGACTCACAGTCTGTAGCTATGGCTCACAGTCTGTGGCTACGATGACTCTCACAGTAGCTATGGCTCACAGTCTGGGGCTACGATGACTCAAAGTCTGTAGCTATGGCTCACAGTCTGTGGCTACGATGACTCTCACAGTATATGGCTCACAGTCTGGGGCTACGATGACTCACAGTCTGTGGCTATCACTGTCTATGGCTCGCAATCTGTGGCTATGGCTCACAGTCTGTGGCTATCACAGTCTATGACTCGCAATCTGTGGCTCAGTTCACAGTAGGGAAGGCAATCAGCAGGAGAATGAGGCAGCTGGTCATGACTGCTGTCAGGAAGCAGAGATGAATATCAATTGGCTTCCTCCTTTTCTTGAGAGGAGAGAAAGAGAGAGATAGAAAAAGAGAGAGAGAGAGGTTTAACTTTATTGTTTCTAATTATGTGTATGTGAGTGCAGATATCCTCAGAGGGCAGAGGTGGCGGGTCCCCATGGAGCTGAAGTTACCGGTTGCCCAACATGGGTGCTGACTGAACGCAGGCCTCTGTAAGTGCATTATGAGCTCTTAACCGCTGAACCATCTCTCCAGCCCCTACTTTCTCCTTTTTGTTCAGTCCAAGACTCCAGCACACAGAAAGACGGTGCCCACAGTTAGGGTAGCTCTTCCTTGCCCACTAGAACCTTTCTAGAAGCATCTTCATCCTAGACATAATCACAGGCATGTTTCCATGGTGATTTTAAATTCCATCAAGCTGATAGTCACAAATAACCATCACTAGACAAGAGTGAGAGCACACACCTTTAATTCCAGCATTTGAGAGGCACAGGCCAGCAGATCACTGAGTTTGAGGCCATTCTGCACACTCCTGACTCAAAAGGGAGAAGGGGGCCATCACAAGTACTCTCCCCCATTCCTCCCTGAACCTCTGCTCCCCATGGCCAAAGACTGGTGCTTCTCACCAGCTTCCATCCCACAGACTCCCGACCAGCCAACTGCACAAGCAGTTCTTGCCTCTCTAGTGACTTCTGTAACCTCTCTGATTTGATGCTTCAAAAAGGGAGACAAAGAACCTCAAAGGATGTTGTGCATGGCCCAAGAGTATTCAAACCTAAGAATTTACTGGAAAATCCTGAGATTGTTCTGTATTGGATTTTTTTCCTCCTATTAGATTTTGCTCAATCTCTTACAATAAACTGAGCATAAAAATCCATTCAGGAATTTATGTCTAATAGAAGAGGTTCTAGCAGGAAGTAAAAAAAAAAAAAAAACAAAATCTCACAAACCAACCCACAAACAAAGCAACTCTAATTCAGGCCATAGGGAAATGCTTTTCAGCCTTTCTTTGGAATGAGACGCTCTTGTTCAAACACCAGAGAGTCCCTCATTTCCTCCCTATGACCCTGAACATCAACCTCCCTGAGCCCTGTTTTCTCATCTATAAACAGCAGTGACAGAGTGTGGTGAAATGTTTATATGCTTAGCACGAGTGAGGTCCTGAGGTGGACCCCTGCACTACAGAAGAAGCATGAGGGGAGACAGAGAAGAAAGAGAAAGGGGCTTAGCCAGACTCACTGGCTCATCCCTAATCACAACAGCTAAAGCATGTGGGAGGTCCTTCTGTCTATGTGTTGCTTTTATTGGTTGATGAATAAAGCTGTTGCGACCAATGGCTTAGCAGAGTACAGGCAAGAAGAAAATCCGAATGGAGATATGGAGAGAGAGTAGGCGGAGTCGGAAGAATTCTGCCTAAGGAGAATGTTGCCATAACCTCATTGGTAGGCCACAGCCTCATGGTGATACATAAATTAGTAGAAATGGGTTAGTTTAAGATGTAAGAGCTAGCTAGAAATATGCCTGAGTCATCAGCCAAACGATGCTGTAATTAATATAGTTTCTGTGTGATTATTCAGATCTGGGTGGCCAGGAAACGAATAAGTAGCCTCCATTTACAGCTAAGGAAAATGATGTATTGAGCCCAGGAATTCAAGGCCACCTGGGCAATGCAGTAAGAGCCCACATCCAATTAAAAAAAAAAAAAGTAGTCTTTGAATTATCAAGAAGATCTACAAATCCATCTGTGAAGTTCCTGGACCTAGAATGTACTTAGGAAACACCAGACTGTGTTCTTAGGCACAGTCCCTCGTGCCTTAGGAACAAACTGTCCCCAGCCCTCCACAGCCAGAAGACAGAGCCTACATCTGCAGTAGAGTTTCAGGTGTTGACTGAATGAATGACCTTGGGCAAACTGGCTTCTAGAGACTTGGTTTCTCCTGCCTGTACCACGAGAGCAGCAAAGCCTCTCTCTCAGACATCACAAAGGGAGGGCACCCACGAATTGTGTGCCAGAGTGCCCGTGTTAACAAATCCCCCGGAAGCAACAGTTTCTCTGTTCATGGTGATGATTATTCCAGAACTCTCCTCATGGGCTCTGGCACCATTTGCTCCGTGTATCCAGAGTCCACCATGTACCCGTGGCCTGAACACAGCTAGCTCTGCCTTTGCATGGATAGAGCAATTCCCAGAACACTTCTGAATCACCTTTCCCACACGGGCCTTGACCACAGGCTCGGAAGCGGGGACACAGTACTCTAAGCAGGAAACGCCAACGACTCTGGTGGCTTGTCTCAAGTGACTTGGTGGGAATGGACGCTGGGTTCACACAGCACAAGAGTTCTTCCTGGCTGCATCATATCCCATAAAAAGTGTGCAAATGGGGACAGCAAAATGGCTTAGTGGGTTAAGGCATTCGCTGCCATACCTGATGACCTAATTTTAAGCCCCAGGACCCACATGGTGGAAGAAGAAAGTCAAATCCCACAGGTCCCTCACCTGCAAACTACACATACACACATACATGCCACACCCACGCCTAAATATATTTAATCTGCAAGGGGGCTAGTGATAGGGCATTTGTCTAGCAAATGGTAATTAAAATAAAGCTGTAAGCTACTGGTCCAAATCATAGGAAGCCAGCTGTTCATACTTTCACTCAAATATTTGTTGGCACCAGGATCAGCACCTGGCGGGTACCAGGTATCATTGGGTCTACAGTGGCACAGCCTCTGTCCTGGGGATCTCAGTGCTCAATGGGAAGATTAACCCTGAAGTCAACCACCTCCCTACTAAGGTGAGTATCCTGAGACATCGACAAGCAAGGTTCTCTTACCAGCACCTGAGGTCACCAGTTTACTCGGAGCTCCATGGATTTCTAGAGGTTCTGGGGCCACCTCTGAAGGCCTCTGCTGTGGATTCCTTCCCAAGCTCGCCCCCAGTCTTCTGAGCTACACTATTTTCTAGGTGAGGGAACTGGGGCAAAAGGGAAGGGAAGTGATGTGCCCAGTGCAACCCAGCATGAGGTTAAGAAATTTTAGTCCAGGCATCCAAACTTCCCCAGACAGCGAAGGAAGCCACAGAAATCAAGGAAGGGGCTGGGCCCTGTCCTCAACCGTCTTCCTAAACAAGCCCAACTGTGTCTGAAAACGCCCCAGAAACGGCCACATTGCTCTGCTTCCCTGTGTCCTAGGAAAGAATGGCTCAGGGCTCTCTGATGAAGGGACAGCCCACTGCAAAAATGAAAGTTCCCTTTCAGTGAACTACGGACAAGGCAGGTGAGGTACTGTACTAAGAGAACAGGCAGTCCATGCAGGCAGAACACAGCTTAGCCAGACAGGAATCCTGAAGAGGCGTTCCATCCACCAACCACAGAACAACTGAATCTACAGAGCCATCTTGAAACTCAGCTCTGCCTCCTTGCTTCTGCCTTCCCCACAGGTCCCTTGAGGGGTCTCAAGCTCTTAGCGAGTATCATCGCCCACCTCGTGGTCACCTCCTTTTACCTCCAGCTTCAGGTTTCTGTTCCCCCAGAAAAACCAGCATACGGCCCTTGAATACCTTTTCTTTCTCTGCTGGGCAGTCTTGGGGTTTTCTTCTCTGATTACGGTTTCCCAGCCTTCACAGTAGAAACCCCACAGGCTGCTGTGTGGGGGACCCAAGGCAGTAAGTACTTCATCTTCCTGAGCTGTCCTCGGCAATTCTGGCACGGAAGGGAACACCCAACCTGAGACAGTTTTTAGTGTTGTTTGACTAGGGATTTCCATCTCTCCGCCTTCACAGTGAGATTTTCATCCCTAGCCCCTTGGAGCTGGCTGGGTAAGGCCATGTGGCTCACTCGACCAATGAGATGCAAGTGGACCCAAGCACTCATGCTCACACAAACCTTCCTTCCAGGGCTTTCTTTCTTGGTGCTATGGAGCAGATTCACGAAGGTAACTTTTCATCCGCACCTCGAGTGAGCGCAGCCCCCAGCTGGCGCAGAACAATGTGCTGATTTAATCTGCTGATGAGGGAGGGACTGGGCACCAATGCCCGAGAAGCGTATTTTATCAGCCCCAGCTTACAGAGGAAAACAGGTCCAGAGCTCATTTGCCTACACTCATGGTCGACACCAGAACCCATCGGAGCCTGGCCTCATGGAGGCTTCACCCCTACACAGTTTTCTTCCAGATAAGAAGCAACTTCCCTCTCTAGGAACTTCCTCTGCCTTTGGCTGAGCTTCTCTTCGGCATCTGTTATCTGTTAACTGTTGTCTGTTATCAGTGACTATCTCCTGCCTGTGTGTGTGTGAGCGCGTGCACATGTGCGTGTGTGTGTGTGTGTGTGTGTGTGTGCGTGCACGCGTGTGCATGTGCGTGTGCATGTGTGTGCCCTGTTCAGGTTGTGAATGTCTTAGCAGTAGGATCTGGATCTCGTGTATAACAGTCACTGCAAATGCTCTTCCCTGAAGACACAAATTTTGCCAGGAAGGGTCCTGAGCATATGTTTCTCACTTCCTTCCACTCTTATGTTCTGTGAAGTATGGAGATCACCTCATCTCACAGATGGGGTCCTCTCAGTTCTACCAAGCTGACAGGCAACCTTCAAGAGTTGGGATCGATTCTCTCAAATGCCTCAGCTCCTCTCTCGTCCTGCAGTCTCACTGGAGACCTGCCAAAGGAGCCCAAGGCACACGGGGGACCGTCCTCTTTCAATCCCATGGACTCCGGAGTCCCTGGCTACTCCAGCGTAAATGATTCTTTGGTCATTTCTACACAAGAGTGGAACGTGGGGCCAGTGAGATGGTTTAGTGGGTAAAGCACTTGCTGTCACTGCCAAGCTGAGTTCTGTACCTGGACCCACATGGTGGAAGGACAGAACCGAGCCCTACAAGTTGTCCTCCAATCTCCATGTACATACATACCAAGGTGCCTGCATTTGTGTACATGCATGAATGCACGCACACGTGCGCACACACACAGAGTAAGAAAATGTTTTCCCTAGCACGGGGTCATATAACAATTATAATTAGACTTTACAAGTAAAAAGACTCATATAGGCACAAGTAAATAAACTCAACTTTTTAAAACTTTTTTTTTTTTTTGACAGGTCTCACGATGCATCCCTGGCTGGCCTGGAACTCGCTATATAGACCAGGCTGACCTCAAAGGTACAGCCTACCCCTGCCTCCTGAGTACTGAGATCAAAGGCATGTGCCACCACACCTGACTCAAAAGCAGTTCTACGAAGAGCAGAAACTCCTGCTCTAGCCCATCCACACGCAGGCTGACCTTGAACTCAGATCTTCAGCAACGTATTACATCCGTAACTCTCATCAGAATCAACACGTTCCATGTTTGCCCAATTAAAAAATAAAAACAAAACCCAAAACCTCAGCTTTCAGCATCCAGTGTTCACTGGCAAAGCACCAGTTGCTGATTCAAAGATGAGGTAGGGGATGGCTTACAGCAGCCACCTCGCTACACAACCCTGACAGAGCCCGTTTCAGCTAGGCATCCTTGCAGACAGGGAGGCTGACTTAGGCCTTAGCATCCGTGAGCTGGCTTGCTTCTGGTGACACTCACAAGCTAACTGTCCCATTAACTTTAACTGACTTATATAAACTACAGGTGCCCACACCGAAATATTGAATCTCAGGCCAACAGCATCCCGTGGATATTGGGAAGCCCCTGGCTGGTGCCAGCTGCCACGAGACAATCCCAGTCCAGTGTTCCCCAATGTCACCAGAGATTGTTAGACCAGACAGCGAGACGTAAACAAAAGGAGCTGAAGAGAAGCGGGTAAAGTGAGGCGATAGGAGACGACAGGGGAAGGAGGGAGTCTCGGCCTGCAGAAGGATGGCCAGCTTCCACGCGCCTCTGCATTTGAGCATGCTACAGCGAGAACATTTGACTCTGTAACCAGACAAGAATGTATTTAATTAAATTAGGTGGTTCTCCAACACTCAAAAAAATAAAAATAAATTTAAAATAACGGCACTGTTGACTTTGCATGAATGTAAGCCATGTTTTCTGCCGTTCATTTGCACAAGGAGCCAAGTTCAAGGACGCCACATGAAACACAATCCAAGCCGCTCCAGCAGCAGGAACGAGTGGCGGGCAACACGGTCTTCATTTCTAGAACTCCGGTACTCGTCTGTATTTTAAATAGATTTCAAATAAAAATGGGACCAAAATAAGTCTTCTAACGAGCCACCCCGCAGCCGTCTGGCTTGGAAAGTTCAGCCCCAAAGCCACAAGAAAAGAGGGAAGCAAGGGACTGCGTGCCTGCCGGCGGGGAGTGTTTGTCCCCTTCCCTTCAGTTCAGCTTAGGAAGTGTTGTCAGTCATTTTCTGTCCCTTCTGCTTCTGCAAAGGTCCTTGTGTGGGATGGGACCCCAGGATGCAGAGCAGGCCTCTACCCCTGCCTCTGGCTTCACGCCACATAAACCCTGAGCAAATGTTTAAAGAGTATTGATTTGAAAGACAGCCAGCGAGTCTGCTTGCCAGGGTGGCCTTGGTTCCCAACCACGGGGGTCCTCCTCTCCTGTTTCTCCCACAGCCAGCTCTAGGGCGGCTCAAGGACAGACAGGAGAATGAGGAAGGATTTGGGGTGCTGCAGTGGGCCACACTTTTCTCCCCACTCCACAGTGTGGCAGTGTCCTTGAGCTCCAATGGGAAGGAGGTGCCACTCTGCAGGGCAGAGTGACGGAAGGAGGTGCCACTCTGCAGGGCCGACAGTGGGAAGGAGGTGCCACTCTGCAGGGCTGACAAAGGGAAGGAGGTACCACTCTGCAGGGCCGACAGTGGGAAGGAGGTACCACTCTGCAGGGCCGACAACAGGAAGGAGGTACCACTCTGCAGGGCTGACAACAGGAAGGAGGTACCACTCTGCAGGGCTGACAACAGGAAGGAGGTGCCACTCTGCAGGGCCGACAGTGGGAAGGAGGTGCCACTCTGCAGGGCTGACAACAGGAAGGAGGTGCCACTCTGCAGGGCTGATGTGAGGGTTAAATTCAGTGATACTCCTTTGACACAGTCTTCATGGGTGACCGGGGGAAAGGAAATCTGTGGAACATAGTCAGTGCGGGTGACAGGTTATAGGGATTACAGAAAGTAAAACAAGGGACAGAGATGAGACCCACATACACACTCCTTGAGACCTGGCTCAAGGAGAGGGACCTGCAGTCCAGTCCTGGATCTGGCTCATGTGTTGACTTGCCAGCAGCCTTCACAGACACCTCTGTCCAATCAGCCAATTCATGGAGGCTCAGGTACATTCATGCACTTGTTCAAGGCCACAGTTAAGAGACAGTCAGACTTAGGGATGCCTAACATGTGCATGCATGCATCTGCGCATGTTCCTAGTACAGGACGCCATCTTGCATGGGCTCTATATGTGAGCTACCTCTCTCACTTGCTTTAGGGTTTCCTAACCTTACTTTGGCATGAGGAAGGAGCAGCATTTTTTAGCACCCCAGCCCTTCTGGCAGCTCCTCTTTAGCTATGTGATTACCTCCTGCCTCTTGCCTTAAATCAAATGAGGGAAGCCCAGAGATTACCAAAGCTGGCCCGGGCTAGGCCACTGTTTGGACGTTGTCTGACTGATGTCCACCCCCAGGGGTAGATATAAACTGCTCCTCAGTCAGCAGCCAGCAGAAGAGGCTTCTGTGTTTGTGTTGATTGGAAAATCATTTGTTCTCGTGACTCATCATGAAAGTCTCCTCCCCTCCCAGACCGAGACTGCCAGCCTCAACTCCTCAGCTACAGGATGAGGAGAAGCGGGTTCGGCTACCCTGATGGTTTTCTACTCTCACGTCATGCTCATAACTCCCAACTCTGGCAAACTCTGAGAGCCAGGACACGCTCCCAGACACGCTTTAGACTTCAGCTTATCCCAGTTTCCCTATTTATAAGAGGAAAGCTGAGCTCATTTTAGGCTCCTTCCACCTCCAACTGGTAAGGAGGCTCCGCCCACCCCTCGCCCTTCACCCAAGGTTTCAGGCAGCTTGTGGCTGTCTCCGTGGCAACAGCTGGCCAAAAAGGGAGCTTCTGAGCTACCTCTCGGGCCCAACCCTGCGGCACTCGAGTCCCTTTAGAGGGGAGAATACCTCTGTCTGGAAGTGAGGGACAGAGATGCTGTGTTTCCGCTTTTCAGGAGTGTCCGCAGCTGTGCTGAGCCTCTACCTCTCCCCTGCACACTGCGGAGCCTCCAGAAGCTTCTGGACTTCTGAAGGCTGACTGGAAACTTTCAACTTTCTGATGGTAGCGATGCCATCTGTGTGCTGTTGAAACCACACGTTCCGTTTTGTATTTTGATCATTTCCAGGTTAAAAATATGCAATCAGATACTCCTGCCGTGACACGCGACCCCAATCCCGAAGCAAAAATTCAAGACCCTACACAAACTACACTAAGCCAGGGCATTTCTCCAGCTAGCTGTCCTCAATGGAATTCTGATTTGTGATACTTCCGAGTCACTACGGATTTACCCCAGCACAGCCCCTGTAAGTCAGGCATTGCTGTATCTGTTACACCAGCGGATGAGGAAATGAAAGGAAAAGGCAGCTGTGGGGTCTCCCAAGACAGTGGCTCTCATCATGTGGCCCTTAAATGTGAGTCATTTTACTGTATATGACCAAAATATCAATCCCCTGAGTCCCTGGGTGCGTGTGTGCAGAACTATGCCAAGAATAAGGCAGGGTATGCAAATGAGAAGTAGGGGTGTGTTCCCACTCTTGGTGACAACCACTGGGTTTCAGCGGGCTCTGTGTTCAAGTTAGGGTTGTGTGTCCCAGCCAGGTACCCAGGTTGTTGACCCTTCCTCCTACCCTAACAACATCCTACCTAGCAACAAAGGAACGACCATAGACTTTCAGCAGGCTCTGAGGAAGGTGCACGCGGCACTGTCCCAAGAGCCAGCTCCCTGAGTGCAGCTCTGAAAGCTAGGCCACCATGGGAAGCCATTTCGAACTCAGTACACAATCGCTGCTGGTAAAGACAGAGGAAAATAGACATCCCGAGAACCAGCACATCCAGGCTTGAGTCACTCAGTTGTGGATCTCTGCATGTGGTGGTACAGCAGCATAAGAGGAGCTCTGGACAGGTGTTCCACAGTGCTCACAAGAGTTGCAGTGGTGCCGAGCGCTTTCCGCCACACTGCAGGCGTTTACTCCAATGTCTTCCAGGAGTTCCGAAAAAGAAGCAAATAATTACCAGCTCTCAGACTCTGGCTGCCCAGGCTGCTGTGAGAGCTAAATGGCTATCATCCCATTAAACAGGCAACAGCAGTCATCTTCAGCACTCCAGGGGCGCCCAGAGAGGCCTCTGCGGTGGTGACTGCAGTGGACAGGCTCCTGGAAGGACAGCCTCAGCCAGGGATGCCTGAAGCAGCCTGTACCTGACCTTTTGCAAGCACGAGCCTTGATGAACTCCAGATAACCCTGCAACCATTTCCTGGTAGGCCAGATGTGGAGCATGTCCCATGGTGGTTGAGCACACGCTTCTTAAACTGTGGTTTTGGCTCCGTGTATCGGCATGCTCCTGATTGGATGAGCCACACAACCTTCGCAACAGTGGAAGGGTTATGAACATGAAATGACCAAACCCAACTGAAAACCAAACATGCGGTGAGCCCGAGATGCTCACCCATGCTGCACCTCCATGCACAGCATGCAGTTGGCAGTGGTCATGATCTCTTGCCCCTCTCACCTCTGACTACTATGGCTACTCAGCTGTCAAACCCTGGAGTAAACAAAAGGCGGAAATCACAGCATCCCAGAGTTGCTCCTAGCGAACCCTCAGCTGGTGACGGGCAACAGTCAGGCATAGAGGCATTTCACAGCTGTAGGAAAGCCTTAGGTCAATCCCTGAACCCGTCTCTTTTATAGATAAACTGAGGCTCGAGGACAGATGCAGCTCACAGCAAAGGTGGGAGGGAGGGTGGGCAGTCGAGGAGGCTCCTCCCCACATCTCTCCCATCAGTCAACACATAATTTTGAGTGTCTCTGAGGTACAGGGCAGGGCCTCGCTAAGCGGCAGGCAAGCTGCCTGCCCTCAGCCCACTCACACTTGGCAGTGTTAGCTTTCTGACTGTGCCAACAGTCGAGAGATTCAGCTTATAAAGAGAATGCATTCGTTCATGCGTTTTGAGGTTTCAATACAGAGCTGATGGCCTCTGGGGACATGGCAGTACTTTATGTCAGAAAGGAATGCCGCTTACCTCATGGCCGGGAAGCAAGAGAAGAAAAGAGGAAGGAGGAAGAGGAAGAGAAGGTGAAGAAGCCGGTCCTGATAGCATACTTGTGTGATCCTACCGTGGAGGAAACAGAGTCAGAGGACAGCCTTGGATATTTGGGGGGTTTTTTAGGCAAGCCTGGGCTACATGAGAAGGAAAAAAGTCAGGAGGGAGCTCGGGGCTTTAAAGGATTTGCTGCTCTTGCCAAATGTTGTTCCTAGCACCCACACCAGGTGCTCACCAGCACCTGTAACTCCCACTCCAGGGGACCAATGTCCTTTTTGGCCTCCATGGGCACTGTACACACATGTTCACATACACGCATGCGCACACATAACTAAATTTCTTTTCATTTAAAACAGAGGAGGACAGAGAAGGGGTCTAGGAATCCACTGCCCCTTCAAGTGCCCCTTCCTGTACCTGAGACTTCTGTCTAGGCCCCACTTCTTAAAGCTTTCCCCCTCCAAATAGCAGCCCTCTGGAAATGGCGCCTTTAACGGGTGGGCTTTAGGTCAGTGGTTCCCAGCCTTCCTCAAGCTGGGCAGACCCCCAAACATAAAATTACTTCCATTCCTACTTTGTAACTGTAATTTTGCTACTGTTGTGAATCGTAATATAAATGTCTGTGTTTTCCGACAGTCTTAGGTGAACCCTGTGAAAGGTCATTCAACCCTGCCTTTGAAAGAAAGGGGTTGAGACCCACAGGTTGAGAACTGCTGCCTTCGAGGGCTGCTTTGGAGTCAACCTAAAGCTGTAAATGGGGGAATAAAGAGAGGCAGCCCAGGTATCAAGAAGGGTTATAGACCAAATGAAAGGGAGAGGTGTGGGTGTGAGTGTGTGTGTGAGAGCCTGTGTGTGTGTGTGAGCCTGTGAGTGTGTGTATGACCCTGTGTGTGTGTTTGTGTGTATGTGTGTGTGAGCCTGTGAGTGTGTGTGTGGAAGCCTGTTGAGTGTGACCCTGTGAGTGTGTGTGAGTGTGTGTGTGTGTGTGTGTGTGTGTGAAACAAGGCTCCTGCACCCAGACTGATCTCTAATTCAGGGTTGGTGAGGATGGCTTTGGACTCCTGATCGCCCTTTCTCCCACCTCCCAAATGCTGGGATTACAAGTGTGTTCACCACCTCAGCTACCACTCCAGGCTCAAACAGAAGACTTTGACAGAGTAACTCAGGACAGGGGAGGATCTGACCCGGGAGCTCTCTCAACAGTCGCTTTAGTTAGCAGATGCCCCAGAAGGTGACCCCACACTGAGCAATCAGCCCCAAACAATATACTAAGTGAGCTCAGTAGATTGTTTTCATAAATGTATACATAAGTGTGTGACAACCAACAGGCCATAGAAATAAGGTTCAGTCAGACACACTGACAAGTGTCCCAGTGAGTCATACCAAGAGGGAAGGTGGCAACCGCCCCTCCTTTCTGATCGTTGTTAGCTACCCTCTGGGTTCACTTTTATCAACTGAACGTAGGCAGAGCGGAAAAAGCCACACCACTGAGGGCTCCCCTGTCCCTTCCCTCCGTTCCTCAAGCAGCAACTGGAAATGGACAGGATGGAAATATTTACACTGTGAAAACTGACAAACGCCACACAGCAAGGCGCTCTCTTTGGAAGAACTAGACACCAAACATCTGCTAACATCACCTGCCACTTGAGAGGCTGTATTTTCCTGGGGATGAGGAAGGAGTTCCTAGCCCCCGCTTCCGGAAGGCGGTAGTCAGCCCTTGACGTGTAGGCATTAAGGGTGGCTTGGTAATCTGTTTGTTTAAAAGAATGTGGTTCCTTTTTATGGAAGTGGTGGTGCCCACCTTCAGTCCCAGATGTAGATCTCTGAGTTCAAGGCCAGCCTGTTCTACATAATGAGTTCGAGGCCAGCCAGGGCTACACAGTGAAATCTCACCTCAAAGGGTATCCAAGTCTCCAGGACAGCTATGTAACCAGTGATGACCTTCCAATCCTCCTGCCTCCACCTCCCAAGTGCACCACCATGCATGCCCCATTTGTGCTGCGCTGGCCGCAAAACCCGTCTCTACGCATACTAGACACTCTACCAGCTGAGCCACAGCCTGGCCCTTTGGCTTTTTGGAAAATTAGCCCTCCATGTTCAGGGGCTGGGTACACACCTCAGTGGTAGTGTTTACCCAGCAAGCATAAAGCCCTGTGTTCTCTCCCCAGCACTAGCCCAGGATTGAAGTGGGAGGGGTTCCTAATTGTTAAAGTGTATCAGAGAGGCTACAATCCAAAGGGGCCTCACAAAGACTCTGCATAAGGCTCCACCGAAGAAAACTCTCAGCAGTTCTCAACCTGTGGGTCACATGACCCTGAGCAAGCCCCTGCGTACTGTCCAGGCCTGACTGGTTCTGGGGCAGCACACATCCTTCTGTGCACGCCTTGTCTGCCCCGGGTGCTGTTGTCTCCCCCTGTGCTCTATGCCCACCATCTCTGACTGACACATCTGGGGGATTTGGTGTTTGGACTCAGAGTCACTGTGCACCTCTGCAGTGGCTTTCATTCAGGACGTATTCAAGATGGCGTCCCAAGTGCTCAGTCCAGTTGGTATGTACAAATACTGTCTACCCTCCCTCTGCATGGTCCTGGCTAACACAGAAGCCAGATGTTCCTAAGAATCTACAGACATCCACCAGCAACCCCGGACTGTGCCAAGTTCCCTCAACCTTGTCCCTAATTTTGTGAGTGCCATCTGAGGCCTCTCCCTGACCGATGGCAGACAAGTTCCTCCTAGGGACAGCTGGCCTGCCACATAAGCACACTCGGTCTTCTGGAGGGGGAGGAAGGCAGGCAGCTGCTCCCTGGACGTGGCTAACACTAATTCACCCCTCTAGGCAGCTGAGTGGGTACCAGGCTGGCTCCCTCCTCTGGCTTCCTCTCTGCCTCCAGCCATGAGTGTTCTCAGCATTCTGGAGCAGCTGCAGGGAGGGTGGGATGGTTGTTTCCCACTGAGGGTTCCCCTGCCTCAGAAACTTCCTCTTCACTCTCAGTGTGAAGGTCACATCTGCCGGGGAAGGGGAAGTGTTCCCTAGCCACCGCAGCCAGGACTGAGGCTGTCTCCAACATCAAACCATCTCCCAAGCAAGATTCCGCCTCTCCTCAGGCAGGTGCACAATCTCGACAAGTGCTTCATCAATCCTGAATGAATGAGCAAACCCAAGAACAGATGAGGGCAGCTGTGTGGGGGCTGCACAGCTGGCAGAGCCACTGTGAGTCTTCAGGCAGGTGCATCTAAAAGCCACTTCCGGCTGTCCAGACTGTAAAGAGAGCTGACCACTTGGGATCCCTCTGGAAATAACAGGCACTTCCTTCTCTTCAGGTTTTGCTTTGAGAACTCACTTCCTGTGGGTTTGGAAGCCTTCCTTTTGCTTAGCTGTGGATACTCAGGCAGGTTATCCAACCAGCCTGGGCCCTGTGCTGTTTGTCTGGCAGGGAAACGGAGGCTCACACACCACCAGAGCCAGAAGCACTAGAACTAGGTGGGACATGACCACCTCACTTTCAGCCCACAGTCCTTCCCAGTGGCCCAGCCTGCAGAAGAGCCCAGACCAAAGCATCGAAATCAGTGGTTCTCAACCTTCCTAACGCTGGGGGCCCTGACCAGAAAATCATAACTGTAATTTTACTATGTTATGAATTGTAAATAGTTGTGTTTTCTGACGGTCTTAAGTGGCCCCTGTGAAAGCGTCATTGGACACCCTCCTGAGACGGGGCCCACACACTCCAGTGAGACAGACTTGTTAACAGCAAGCCCAAAGGTCAGGGCTGTAGCTGAGTTGGTAGAGTGCTTGCCCAACATCCAGGATGACATGGGTTTGGTCCCAGGCACCTCAAGAACTGGGTGTGGTGGCTGTCATCAGGTAAGAGCGTGAGGCCTTGGGGGTCCTAATGCCTCTCCACCCCCCCCAGCATTTCGCTCGTTTTCTCTCTCTCTCTCTCTCTCTCCTCTCCCTCCCTCCCTCCCTCCCTCCCTCCCTCTCTCTCCCTCTCCCTCTGCCTCAGGCAAGAGCCTTCTCTGATTCCCTGTGACCCAGCAGCTACCTCCATCACGCTCTCTCCCTGGAGTTCCCACCCACTCTTGGAATCCGAGATTTAGCTTGCATGACTCAATTCTCCTTTCCGCTCTTCATTCCTGGGCAAGCCTCAGTTTGCCTGCGGGTAAAATGGAGAAACAACTCCTATCCTGTTGTCCTCCCGGGATCACGGGATCACACAACCTCACTTCTCAACTGTCCACTGTGCAGACAGTTCTGGTCATATCAACTCTGACTGCTTCCTGCTCTCCACCTCCAGAGTCCTGCAGTTCTCCCAGGGTCTGTCTGTCTCCCTCCCAGCCCCACCCTTCTCCCAGCTTCCCGCCTCCCTGTCTGCACGCCCCTCCTCCATCCTACTCACTCTCTGTGGGGCCTTGCTTCCACAGGAAATTCCCACAGTTTCTCTCAATTCCACGACCCAGAGCTCTGCAGTGTTCACGTGGAGACTGGGCACTAGGATAAAACCAGCCCTGGCCAGAGACCTAGGCAATCCTTTGTACGTCCTCTTTAGCGCTGGAGGATTCTCAGAAATGACGCTGGGTAAGCATGCTAAACGGTGACCCTTCTGCCTACAGGCTGGCCTAGGTCTCAACTACTCATTTTACTTCCCAAATGCCTCCTCTCAGGAGGGAAGGCCATGTCCCCAGAAGCCCATCTACGCAGCAGGACTCAAGTGTGATAGCCATTAAGGAATGAAGCACGGGACTGGAGAATAGTTTGGAGGTTAGGAGCACTCGTTCTTCAGAAGGACTGGGTTTGTTCTCCACACTCACATGGTGGCTCACAGTCATCTGTAACTCCATTTCCTATGGGTCCAATGGCCTCTCCGGACCTCTGCAGACCTCTGCAGACACCAGGCACACACACACAGTGTACAAACACACGTGCAGGCAAAACACTAATACTCAAAATCTAAAGAAAGAAAAAAAAAAGAAGGGAGGGAGGGAGGGAGGGAGGGAGGAAGGAAGGAAAAAAAGGACCAAGGCAGTGTTCGCCACAGGCCACACCAGCCACCAGGGTGTGCCAACCAGAGAACTTTGGGGTCTATAAAGCCAACCGTGAACTCTTCAGGGCCACCAGTTCACAGCTCAGGAGGGAAGAAATAATGGCACCTGGCAGGCATGCAGCTGAGGCTTACCCTGCGGGATGCCCAGGGTGCTGGCAGAGAGGGAAGGAATGCCTAACCCACCTAGGACACGACGAAGAGACTGACTTTGGAGAAAGGGCAATGGTTCAACTGGGTCTTGAAGGATGAATAGGAGTCTGTAGAGGCTAAACTTTGGAGGTAATAAGGAGGCATTCTAAGCAGGGATAAGGGGGTCCCAGGAACTGCAGTAATTTCTGAGGCTGGAGTAGAGATTTGTATGTGGGGGGTGAGGTGAAGGCCAAGGCCAAGGTGCAACCCTTGCAGCACAAGGAACGTGTGCTTGGAAAGATCAAAACGCTCAATCAGCTTTCTATCTGGTGAGAGGGCTCTGACTGCAGTGACATCACAGGTGACACTGTCCCATGGTCCCTAAGTAGCCATAGGGGAAAAACAGTACATAAAAAAATCCTATAGGTGTCAGGCAGCCATTGGCAGTGTGCCCTCAATAAATAATTAGGAAACCATTTTATTAACAAACCTAGGTGGTCAATTAGATGATTATTTCAAAGTACTGATTCCCTGAAAATAAGCAAGGCATAGATCTATACCCCGTTGATGGTTTACTTGGTCATGTGACCGGCTGTGATCACTGAAAACTGGGTGGAAGTGATAATGGTCTCATGCAGAGAGGATGCTAAGACATCTACAGAGAGGATGCTAAGTACAGAGAGGATGCTAAGTACAGAGAGGATGCTAAGACATCTACAGAGAGGATGCTGAGACACATACAGAGAGGATGTTGAGACATCTACAGAGAGGATGCTAAGACACGTACAGAGAGGATGTTAAGACATCTACAGAGAGGATGCTAAGTACAGAGAGGATGCTGAGACACATACAGAGAGGATGCTAAGAAACCTATAAAGAGGATGCTTAGACATCTACAGATTGGACATCTGAAGAGGCATCAGGTCATCTTTTTCTTGTTCTATCTCTAAAGATGAAAACGATGCACACTCCCTCAGCCTAGGTCCTCAGAAAGTGGACACTTGGAACAAACCTTCTGTGTTATTGACAACCAGAGAAGAGCCATAAGACCATGACCCAAAACATCCTTGTACGGATATCCTCCGTGAACAATAACCACTCAGAAGAAGAGCTCTGGAGGTTGGAACACAGCACAGTCACGGCAGAAGCTAACGGATATGCACTGTGTACATGAGATAAGAACTCCAGGTTACGAAGATGTACACGTACTATGACAAGGAGTTAGGAGCAAGGGAGACTCAACAAAAACCTTCCATTATCTTCTACACCTGGGTTTGGGTTTTTTTTTTTTTTTTTTTTTTGAGGCTCTCACTATGTAGCCCTGGCCTAGAACCCACAGAGATCCACCTACCTCGGCCTCCTGAGTTACTGGTATGTACCACCAAACCCAGCATGAACCCAGACTTCACTAATCCTTTCCGCTCTAAAAGCCCCTGCCCCCACCTCACCTCACTATAGCTCCTTATAGTTTAATCTCTTTCCCAGGACTTCTCTGGCTTAAGAAGACTGAAACATCTTAAACATACCTAAAACAATGAGACTGAAGCAGGAATTAATTAAGTCTCCTTGTAGGCATTACAGCTTAAAATGGAAAGGTATTCTAGCATCCAGGAGCCAAGAAATACCACAGAATCACATCACACAACAAACCTCACACGAGATTTATTGGGAGGGGAAAAAACCAGGAGGGTGACTGCCTCTGCTTGCACAAAATCACAGCAGCAAACTGAACAGGACACAGGGCTTATACAGGTTTCTTGGGAAAGGGTGGGACTTTTCAGGGCGGAGCTTTCCACCCTGGAGACTGGTAGGATTCCGTCCAGAGATTGGGCTTTTTACTCTGTAGGGTGGGGGCAGGGTTCAAGTTAGGGCAGTTTAGAATATTTTGCAGGTGGAACTTGGCAGTTAGAGGTCCTCGGGGAGGGGCCTGGTCACTGGTGTGACTAGAGGGGCATGAGCTCCTCAAACAACAACAACAACAAAAAAACCAGGACCATAAAGATTCACTGAGTTCCAGACTTGATTTTAAACGATGATTTTATTATCCTAATTTAATTACTTTTATTTGATTTATATGAATGTTTCTGCCTACACATACGTGTACCACATGCATGCAGTGCCCATGGAAGCCAGAAGAGGTTATCAGATCCTCTGGGATCCTCTGTGACCCCTGGGATGGCATTCCAGCTGGCTGTGAGCTACCTGTGAGTGCTGAGACTCGAACTTTGGTCCTCTGGGAGAGCAGCCATCTCTCAGCCTCAGATCCCACTCTTTAAGGAAGACCTAGTAGCACCTCTAAAACTGTTCACAAAACAGGACAGGAAGAGACACTCCCAAATTCACTCTATAGAGCCAGCATTACTGACACCAAGGCCAGATTTAAAAAAAAACAACAACAACAAAAAGGAAAACTACAGCCCAACTTCCCTGATGAACAGAGATGCAAGAACTTTTAACAAAATTCCTAGAACACACTAGCATGGGCTGGAGAAATGGCCCCGCCATTAAGAGCATTTTCCTGCAGAGGACAGAGATTTGCTTCCCAGCACACACATGGCAGCTGACAACTGTCTGTCTCTAACTCCAGTTCCAAAAGGTCTGATACCCAATTCTGTCCTCCAGAGGTGCCAGACACACACGATGCATAAACACACACGCAGGCAAACAACTCGTACACATAAGGCTTTTAGTCTTAAGATTAAAAACAAACAAAAAAAATCGAAAACATCATAACCGGTTGGTTTCATCCCAGAGATCCAAGGTTGGTTCCACATATGCAAACCAATAAATATGACCAATCACATAAATATACATGTTCACCTTGGTACTAAATGACACCTGGAGGTTCAATATGCTTCATGATAAAAAAAGATAAAAAGTATGCTAGGAACTAGGAGCCGGTGGAACACATGCCAGCATAAATATAGGCTGTATTAGCAAACCTACAGCAATGATCAGAGCATTCCATATGAACTCAGGAAGGAAACAAGGGCACCCACTTCCTCTACCCATCAGCATGGTGCTCAAAGTCCCAGAGCTCTCAGATAAGATGATGTGAACAAGAGGCAGGCGGATCTCTGTGAGTTCGAGACCAGCCTGGTCTACAGAGCTAGTTCGAGGACAGGCTCCAAAGCCACAGAGAAACCCTGTCTCGAAAAACAAAACAAAAAACAAAAACAAAAAGAAGATGTAAACAGAATAAAAACAGGAGAAGAAGTCAAACTGCTCCCAGCTGCGGACTGCATGATCCTACACTAAAGAACCTTACAGACGCCACCAGAAAACTTTTAGATCTGAAAAACATTTTTAGTAAAGTTGCAAGGAGAAAAAAAAGCCCGTAG